>LR738714.1:36740446-36816019 GCA_902687465.1 Secale cereale | reverse complement strand
CCCCCCCATTGCTTCATTGCGTCTTCAATCTCAGAAACTCTCGCCGCTCTCCACCTCCCCAAAGGTCGACAGAGAGCCGAGCTCCACCTTTCTTCCACCACCGCCAGCCTCCCCGGTGCTGCCGACCCCTCTCGCCGTCCCCGCCATGGCCCCGAAGAGCAGCAAGACGAAGAGCGAGAAGTCCGACAAGGCGGCGAAGCTGGCCGCAATGCGGAAGAGGATGGTGGTCTTCCCGCCGAGGCTCGGCGCGAGGGAGCTGAGGGACAAGTACTACTTGTTCTGGGCGAGGGAGACGAAGGCTCACCCGCGCACCAGGGTCCTCCCCGCCGAAGCTTGCGACATGTACCCGGGAGGTTACCATTACTTTGCTCTGTTCTTCCACTGTGGTCTTTGTCCTCCGTACTCTGAGTTTTTCTGCGACGTGATGAACACGTATGGATTCCACCTCCTCGATTTCACCCCGAATGCTGTCCTCACTATGGCCGTTTTCGCACATCTGTGCGAAAACTTTGTCGGGGTCCACCCCAATGTAGCTCTCGTCCGCCACTTTTTCACACCTAGAGTAGAGTCTGGATCTCCACTCTCCGGTGGCATCTCCTGGATCTTCAGGCTTAACAAGAAAGAGGCGTACTTGATTGGAGAGCTCCGCAGCAAGTGGGAAGAGTGGAGAGTTGATTGGTGCTGGGTTATGGAAGAGGAACCCCAGCAGTTTACCTCTCCTCGCCGAGCCGCAATAGCGCGCGGCAAGGATTGGAGCGATCTGGCCCCGGAGGATGAGAAGCTGGAGATAGCCCTCACTAGGATCCTTCGCCTCCGGGCCACCAACCTTACTGTAGGTGAGGTTGGGGCTGATTTCCTTTGCCGCCGCATTGCTCCCCTACAGGATAGGAAGAGGCCTGCTTGGGAGTTCGGCAACGTGGCAGACTGCATGAGGCTGCGCCCCGGCCTGAACTACAATTTCACCGTCTTGGAACTCAAAGGGATGATCCGCTCGATGTTCAAGCATGACCCCAAGCACACGGAGTGGTTTACCCCGTCGCGGGAAGTAGTTCCATTGTGCAACAACTCTTCACTTAGTGCCATCCGTGCGGTAATGCCTTTGTGCGATTCCCACGGGGTGGATCCCACTTGGCTGGCGCCTCCGGAAGAGACCGTGCAAACTTTCTTTGATAACCTGGTTGAATGGCCGCGCAATCCCGACGAGAAGAAGGGTCTCACCCGCGCGACCACCGACCGAGATGTGGCGTATATCGCTAGCAGAATGGAGGAGGCCGCCGTAGCTGAGGCCGCGGGTGAGTTTGGTTACTCTGTGGAGGAGGCAGAAGCAGCGGATGCAGTGAGCAGGGCCGAAGAGGAAGAGATCCTCAAGCTGTTGAAGCCCGCCGGGAAGCCTGCCGGGGAGCCTGCCGGGGAGCCTGCCGGGAGGAGCGAGGCTGCCGGGCAGGGGACCGAGTCTAGTGAGCCCGCCGAGGAGGACGCCGAATCGAGCGATTCCGACGAAGACTCGGGCGGGTCACTGAACCTCGACGACATTTCTTCATCCTCGGAGAATTCTCCGCCACCGCCAAGTCCTCCGCCACAGCCAAAGAAGCGCCTCCGCAAGACCACTGAGACGGTGAAGCAGCCGGCGCCCCGACAGCAGCCGAAGCGTCGCGCGACGCGTGCCACCACGACGAGCGAGGTCGTCAAGGAGGCGCCTCGCGCCTCAGCGGCAAGCGGAGGGGGATCTTCCCGAACCGGTTCTGGTGTTCCTTCCGCCCCTCGGTCCTCGGCGACGACCAGAGCGGGGGTCTTCTCAGCCCATGGCTCGAGAGCCCGCCAAGCGCCCGAGGGAGCCTACTCCCCCAGCTCCTCGCGCCGGGACGCGCGAGGCAGATTTTGACTTCTCCGCCCTTAGTTCCGACGAGGAGGAGGAAGAGTAAGCATTTGCAACTTTTATTTCCTTTGATTCTTGTTGCTCTTGTCTTGAATTCTCCTTGCCTAACTCTGATCTTGTTTGGCTTCCAGGACCCTGACCCAGAGGATGGCGAAGAGGGCCAAGATCCCTGTAGTTGATCTTGAGGGGGACGAGCCCGTCGCAGCGGTAGGAGATGTGCCCGCAACAGGCTTGCCGGACCAGCCTGCTGCTCCGGAGAGCAGCCCCCAGCGCAGCCCCAGCGTAAATTCCTTGTTCACTTTTCTGCTTATCGGGCGCGCTTGAGCTTCTTATCCTTATTGATGTCTTGTTTGCTTGTTGACTTGTGCAGAAGTGGAGCCGCAGCCGCAGGAGCGTCAAGAGACTGCTCTCGACGAGCCGCTTGTCCCACCTTCCCCGCCAAGGAGGAGCTCCCGGCGAGGGAGAGCGCTCCGCCAAGGACGGGTACACCGCCAAGGGCGAGTACCCCGCCAAGGGAAGGCGCCAGCGGCCCTCCGCCGGCGGGGGTCACTACTACGCCGCCAAGGGAGAACTCCCCGGCGAGGGACCCCGTTACTGAAGAGGCCCGCGCAGGTAACCCTTGTACTTTCCTTCTCTTGAATTCTTCTTTTTGGATATTTGCTTGACGATTCTTCCTTTCTTTTTCTTCCGTCAGATCCGCCCGCCCCGGAGCAGATGGAGACAGAGGCCATCGCCGAGGAGGACGTGCGCGGTGATGCCGGCGACTCCACCACCGCTGAAGGGACGACCGGCGCTGATGAGCCAGCCGCCGACGAGCCCCCCGCGGCCACTGACGCGGCAGCTGGGGAGGAGACCGGCGACCGCACTGACGGCCCTGAGGCCGCAGGAGCGCCGGACGCTACACCGGCCGCCGACCCCTCCGCCGCCGCGACTGGGCCGGGCATTTATCTGGAGGCCGCCAACGGGGTCTTCATCCAAGTCCCGTGGGCGTCCTCATCAAGGGCGCCCGCGGAGGGTGAGAGCTTCGATGGAGAAGTCCTTGCCTCCGCCGGGCTAAAGCTTGTCGACGCGCCCGGCAGCAGCAGCGAGCCCGAAGAGGAGCAGCTCTTGCGCCGGCTTCTGGCCTTGTATCGGGCCAGGCAGGCCAAGCTGGAGTCCCGAGAGGCTCTGGCTGCCAAGGCCGGTGTCGACTTGGAGAAGCGCGCCGCGGAGCTCCGCGCCGCCAACCAAGCGGCCCTCCGGAACTTGGCGGAGGAGCGCGAGGAGCTCGCCGAGGCGCACCAGGCGTTCATCCTCGAGAAGGCCGAGGTTGAGGAGCAGCAGCGACGGGCCGCCGAGGATCTATCTCGACGGGAAGGAGAGCTGAACCAGCGGAAGGTCGACCTTGATAGCCACGAGGACGACCTTGCCGCGTGCGAGCAGTCCATTGGCGGGGCTCTGCAGGAGGCGAGGGACGCCACTGCTGCTGCAGAGACCGCCAAGAGGGACCTGGAGGCGAGGGTGGCGCAGTTGGAGCTTAATCTGAAGACGAGCGAGGAGAAGGTTGCCGCGCTCAAACTTGAAAGGGAGAAGGACGCCCACAGCCACTCGGAGCTGCAGGTCCGCCTCTCTGAGAAGGGCAAAGAGCTCAACGACGCCAAGGACTCCATCGCAGACTTGGAGCTAAAATTTTCCACCCTCACCGAGTCGCTTGACGGGGCCCGGAACAGGGAGTCCAAGTTGAAGGAAGATCTCCGGGCTGAAAGGGCGCTGCTGGACAGTGCCGCCCTTACGCAGAACAACTTCCAGCGGACGGTGGAGCAGTGGACCGAGGAGCTCGTCGCCTCCGCCGTCAACATCGACAAGGAGATGGTGGCGCTGGGGACGGAGCACCTCGTGTACTCCCCCGACGAGAGCCTTCCCCACAGCGCCAAGCTGAGTTTGTTCTTCAGAGGAGTGGCGTCGGCCCTCGCGCAGCTACGGGAGAAGCTCCCCACGCAGCTGGCTAACGAGGCATGCCGGCTTTGCATGGGTACTATGGAGCGAGTGTTGACGAAGATTGTCTACCGCAACCCCGGGATTAATCTTGAGAACGTCCTCCGGACCTTGCCGCCCGAAGCTGACCAGGAAGCGTTGAAGGCACAAGTTGCCCACATCGTGGCCAAGGTGGTCAAGATCAAGAGGGTTGACGGAGACCGCGTAGACAAGGCTTCCTTCTTTCTGCTTCCCTTGCCGCTGTCGATTAAGTCATGGATAGTAATTTGTTAGAACAGCGGCAAGTTATCTTGTAATATAACTTTATTTTGGATAGTCAATGCAGTGTTATCTCCCATGCTCGATCCTTTTACTTTGTATGCTTTTCACCCTACGCTTCTAGGGAGCTTGTCGGCAAAGGGACCCTTGCCGCGAGCGCTGAGTGCGGGACTTCAGCGGCCTGCTGGCAATGCCCTCGCCGGCAAGAAACCTTGCCGCAGCTAGTCGCAGCACACTTAGGTTGTTGAGCGAACTCGAAAACGAAATAAGGGCGCGACACTTGTCGCAGCTCACTTAAGCCGCTGAGCGTGCTCGAAACAAAGTAAGGGCGCAGCTAGCCACGGGTAGGTTCCTCCGCGCACAGGTTTTCCATACAAAGTGTGGTCGTTCAAGGAAGATAACTAAGAATTTTAAAGCACTTCAGCATTTGCCCTCTCCGCTTGACCATTGCTCCTCGGGTGAGCAACAGAAGCGAAGCAGACCTTGGCGCCAAGGTCTTGGACGTATTGCATGAAGGTGCGGCTTGTGAACTGTGTGCCGTTGTCGGTGATGATCCTGTTAGGGATTCCGAAACGGCAAACGATCGATCTGAAGAACCTGACTGCTGATTGTGCGGTCACCTTTCTCACTGGTTCCACTTCCGGCCACTTTGTGAACTTGTCGATAGCAACGTACAAGTACTCAAAGCCCCCGACAGCGCGGGGAAAGGGGCCGAGGATGTCGAGCCCCCAGACCGAAAAGGGCCAGGACAAAGGGATCGTCTGGAGAGCTTGAGCTGGCTGGTGTATTTGCTTGGCATGGAACTGGCACGCTTCACACTTGGTTACTTGTGCAGTTGCATCTTGGAGGGCTTCTGGCCACAATAAACCTTGCCGGAACGCCTTCCCGGCAAGTGCTCTTGCGCCAATGTGGTGTCCACATATGCCTCCGTGTATCTCTGCCAACAGCATCTGTCCATCTTCCCGGGAAATGCATTTCAGTCTGACACCATTGAGTCTTCTTCTGTACAGTTCGTTGCCGACGAATTGGTACATACTTGACTGCTTGGTTATTCTCTCTATCTCTTCTGGTTCTTCGGGAAGTTCTCCAGTTTGAAGAAAACGGACGATTTGCTGTGCCCATGCTGGAGCCTGAGGCTCGACAACAAGGACTAAAGGCATCAGGGCTGCTGCGGGAACGTCAGCTTCCACGGCAAGAACCTGCGGCTCTGCCGGAGCTGAGCGTTCCCCAGCAAGCCTGCCGGGGCAAGACTTGTCGGGAACGCCTGCTTCACCTGTACGAACCCTAGGGTCCACAGGAGCAGACTGTTCCTCAGCAACTTGGTCGTCGATCTTGGGGATCTTGGCGGCGGCTTCAGGAAGATCCGCCGGCAAGTAGTCACCAGAGACCAACTTTCTTTTCTTGCTTTGCCCAACTGATGGTGTAACGGATGGTTGAGTCAGCTTGAGTACAAAGATCCCTGGTTCCACAGGTAACTTGGTTGCAGCACACTTCGAGAGGCCATCTGCGACATCATTTTGAGCTCTTGGGACGTGCTCCATCTGCAGGCCTTCAAAGTGTTCTTCAAGCTTTCTCACTTCGTCTACATAAGCTTCCATTAATGGGCTCTGGTAGCTCTTGTTCACTTGTCGGACAACCAACTGCGAATCTCCCCGCACAATCAGCTTCTTGATCCCAAGTTCGGCTGCAATTCTGAGGCCGGCAAGCAAACCTTCATACTCTGCAGTATTGTTTGTCGCTTGGTCCTTGGGAAAGTGTATTTGAACAATGTACTTGAGGTGCTCCCCGGTGGGCGCTACGAGTAACACACCAGCACCGGCGCCTTACAGCGAGAAGGCACCATCGAAGTACATTATCCATTCTTTGCTTGTTTCTTTGATGGGGATGTTTGTCTCTTGAACTTCTTCATCTGGTGTTGGTGTCCATTCTGCTATGAACACTACCAAAGCTCTGCTCTGTATAGTTGAAGTGCTTTCAAACTTAAGACCAAAGCTTGACAGCTCCAGTGCCCACTCGACAATCCTACCTGTTGCTTCTGGGTTTTGCAATATCCTCTTCAGCGGAAAGCGAGTGACCACTGTTATCTCATGTGCTTGGAAGTAATGGCGTAGCTTTCTCGAGGCCATGAGGAGGCCGAAAAGCAGCTTCTGCACCCCAGAGTATCTTGATCTAGCCCCCTGCAAGAGGGAACTTACAAAATAAACTGGGCGCTGCACCATCTTCTTTCGCACTTCTCCTGGTATCTGCGCAGACTCGTCCTTGTCGGGGCCAGAGCTTGTCGGGGAAGCCCCCTGCTTGTCGCTGGATGTGCTTGCCGGGGCTGTGGGCTCCTCCTCTGCCTCCCTCTCCGCTACCAACGCAGCACTAACCACTTGATTGGTTGCTGCTAAGTATAGCAGCAACTTCTCTTGCGGCTTAGGTGCGACAAGTATAGGAGTGGAGGACAGGTATCCTTTCAAGTCCTGCAGCGCTGCCTCCGCTTCCGGAGTCCATTTCATTGGACCTGCCTTTTTCAAGATTTTGAAAAACGGCAGGGCGCGTTCTGCAGACTTAGAAATGAACCTGCTGAGGGCAGCCACACAACCAGCAAGTCTCCGTACATCCTTGACGCGCTTTGGAGCTTCGATCTGCTCGATGGCCTTGATCTTGTCGGGATTGTCTTCAATCCCCCTCTGTGACACAAAGAACCCGAGAAGCTTGCCGGAGGGGACTCCGAAGACGCACTTCTCGGGGTTCAGCTTGAGTTGTATCTTGCGCAGATTTACAAAAGTCTCATCCAGGTCTTGGATCAGGGTATCCTTGTCCTTGCTCTTGACCACTATGTCATCCATGTAGGCTTCTACATTCCTGTGTATCTGTGGCTCAATAGCAGTGTGGACTACCCTTGCAAATGTTGAGCCCGCATTCTTCAGTCCAAAGGGCATGCGTATGAAACAGTAAGTGCCACATGGAGTAATGAATGCGGTCTTCTCTTCGTCTTCCTCGGCCATGAATATCTGGTGATACCCGGAGTATGCATCAAGAAATGAGAGCAACTCACATCCAGCCGTGGAGTCAACGATCTGGTCAATGCGCGGCAAGGGAAATGGATCCTTGAGACAAGCTTTATTCACATCAGTAAAGTCTATACAAAGTCTCCACTTCCCATTAGCTTTGCGCACGACAACTGGATTGGCCAGCCACGTAGGATGAAGTACACCTCTAACAAGGCCTGCTGCTTCCAACTTCTTGATCTCTTCAGCAATGAACTCTTGGCGCTCCACCGCTTGCTTCCTCACCTTCTGCTTGACGGGCCGCGCGTGAGGACAAACAGCAAGCTTGTGCTCAATTACCTTCCTGGGAACGCCGGGGATGTCAGACAGTTGCCATGCAAACACGTCGACATTCGCCCGCAGGAAGGCAACGAGCGCGCTTTCCTATTTAGGATCGAGCGTAGCACTGATGGTGAAAGTACCACCAGTGCCGTCCTCCTTGGCGGACACCTTCTTGGTTGCGGGTGGAGCTGCCATTCCCTTCTTGCACTTTCCGGTGGAGCTCGATGGTGCGTCCTCGATGGCAGCGCAGCACTCCGAAGAGGTGCGTTTGCCGGAGTGGGCCCCAGAGCTCTTGTCGGGCTTGGTCTTGGCCTTCCCCCCGGGAGCTTCAGCGGCAAGTGTCTTGCTGTCTGCCGCGGCTGCTGCATCCCGGTAGATCTTGTCGGCGCAGATAAGAGCGTCCTTCTTATCGCCGGGGACAGAGATGACGCTTATCGGGCCGGGCATCTTGAGCATGTTATATGCATAGTGAGAGGCTGCCATGAACTTGGCGAGCGCTGGACGGCCGAGTATTCCATTGTATGGCAATGGAATATCGGCGACGTCGAAGGTGATCCTCTCAGTCCTGAAGTTTAGCTCTCCGCCAAAGGTCACTGGCAGTGTTATCTTCCCCTTCGGCTTGCTCCTTCCCGGGTTGATCCCTTGGAAAGTTCCGGTTTCCTCGAGCTCGCTATCGGGGGTCTGCAGCTTCCGGATTATAGCAGAGGAGATCAAGTTTAGGCCGGCCCCGCCATCAACCAACATCTTGGTGACCTTGAGGTTGCGGATGGTTGGCGAAACCAACATCGGCAAGCACCCGACTGCAGTTGTGCGGTCAGGGTGGTCCTCAAGGTCGAAGATGATGGGCATGCTGGACCACTTCAGCAGCTTGCGCGACTCGACGGGTGGCTCAGCTGCATTCACTTCCCGCACCCATTGCTTGAGTTGGCGGTGGGAAGTGTGCAGAGAGGCACCTCCATCGACCCACAAAACTTCTGTGGCCTTCTGGAACTCCTGCTCGCTGTTGTCTCCGTCATCCATGTCCTTGTCTTCATCCTTGTCGCGGCCGCGGGGAGGTCTATCTCCTTGCCGCTGCTTGGCCTTGCCGCGGCGTCCTCCCCGGCCATTGAATGGCCGCTTCTTGCCGGACTCACCTCCGCCTCCCTGGGCCTTCTCCTTGTCGCGTCGCTCGTATTCAGCCTTCTGCTGCTCTACGAGGTATTCGACCCTCTTGCAGTTCTGGAGATCGTGGCCCTTGGTGCGATGGATCTTGTAGTACTGCTTGTCGGAGCCGTCCTGCTTGTCGGCGGCCGCCACAGGGGTGGCCTCCTTGCCGAAGCCACCAGCATGCGTCTTCTTGGCGGCAGCCTCCTTGCCGGACTGCTCGACAACCAGTACTTCCTTGTTCTTCTTCTTGTTGTTCCGCCGCCGGCCTTTCCTTGCCGGGGCGGCATCCTTGCTGTCCGTTCCTCCTGCTCCAGTATCCTCTCCGGGGAGTCTCCTCCCTTCTTCAGCGCGCGCACACTTGTCAGCCAGAGCGTACAGCTCGCTGACGTCCCGGATCTTGGTCATCGCCATCTCCTCCCTCATCCGGCGGTTACGCACGTTCTGGTGGAACGCACTGATAACCGCGGCAGGGTGGACATCCGGGATGTTGTGCTGAACGCGGCTGAACCTCTGGATGTACTTTCGCAGGGACTCTCCCTCCTTCTGGGCAAGAATGTGGAGATCGCTCTCCTGGCCGTGGGGTTTGTGGCCGCCCGTGAAGGCGCCGACAAACCGGTGGCACAGGTCTGCCCAAGAAGAGATGGAGTTCTCCGGCAAGTGCATAAGCCAAGATCTGACGTTTGGCTTAAGCACGAGCGGGAAGTAATTCGCTAGAATCTTCTCGTCGCGTCCTCCGGCAGCCTGCACCGCAATGGTGTAGATGCTGAGGAACTCCGAGGGATGGGTCTTGCCGTCGTACTTCTCGGGTACGTCGGGCTTGAAGTTCTTCATCCTGGGTCACTGGACTTGCCGCAGCTCTCGGGTGAACGCAGGGCAACCTGCCACATACGGCAAGTGGCCTGGTTCACCGGGCGCGTGCAAGTCGACAGTGGTCCCAGCGCGCTGGTCGGACTGTCGACGTGCTTCTCTTCGACGCTCGATGCGAGTTCGAGCGTCCTCTTGTCACCTGTCGTCGAGGACTTGGCGCTGATCGCAGCGAGCTCGCGGATCCGACGACGCCGTGGAGTCATCGTCGACGTTGATCCGGCGAGTCGGCGATTTTTGCTTCTGCGGCGGGGAGTGCACGGTAGTTGCACCCCCGGCGGTCTTGTCTCCATCAGCCTTCGCTTGGCTGACTTGCCGCGGCCATGATGTTGGGGAACGTAGCATAAATCAAAAATTTTCTACGTCTTCACCAAGATCCAACTATGGAGACATCTAGCAACGAGTAACCAAGAGTGCATCTACATACCGTTATGTAGATCGCGTGCGGAAGCTTTCAACGAAGAGGGGATGAAGTAGTCGTACTCTTCACGTTCTTCGTCACCGATGATCTAGCGCCGAACGGACGGCACCTCCGCGTTCAACACACGTACGGTGCAGCAACGTCTCCTCCTTCTTGATCCAGCAAGGGGGGAGGAGAAGTCGTCAGAGATCCGGCAGCACGACGGCGTGATGACGGATGCAGTGGATGTCGCAGCAGGGCTTCGCCGGGCTGCCCTGCGTTGGGAGTATGGGGTGTGACGGGAGGGGGAGAGGCGCCAGGGATCAGGTGCGGCTGCCCTCTCCCCCCCCACATATATATAGGGGCCAGGGGGGGCGCCTGGACCCCCTGCAGATCCAATCTGCAAGGGGGCGGCGGCCAGGGGGGGTTCCTTGCCCCCCAAGGCAAGTGGAGCCCCCCTCCCCCTTAGGGTTTGAACCCTAGGCGCATGGGGAGGTGGGCCCCCCAAGTGGTGCGCCAGCCCTAGGGGCTGGATATTTCCCCTTGCGGCCTAGGGGCCCCACCGGGAGGGGTGGCCCCACCCGGTGGACCCCCGGGGCCCCTCCGGTGGTCCCGGGACGCTCCCGGTGACCCCCGGAGATCACCCGTTGGCCGAAACTGGACTTCCCATATATCAATCTTTACCTCCGGACTATTCCGGAACTCCTCGTGACGTCCGGGATCACATCCGGGACTCCGAACAACTTTCGGGTTTCCACGTGCATTAATCTCTATGACCCTAGCGTTACCGAACCTTAAGTGTGTAGACCCTACGGGTTCGGGAGACACGTAGACATGACCGAGACCACTCTCCGGTCAATAACCAACAGCGGGATCTGGATACCCATGTTGGTTCCCACGTGTTCCTCGATGATCTTCATCGGATGAACCACCGTGTCAAGGATTCACTCAATCCCGTATGTTATTCCCTTTGTCCATCGGTACGGTACTTGCCCGAGATTCGATCGTCGGTATTCCCAATACATTGTTCAATCTCGTTATGGCAAGTCTCTTTACTCGATCCGTAATCCATCATCCCGTGACTAACTACTTAGTCACATTGAGCTCATTATGATGATGTATTACCGAGTGGGCCCAGAGGTACCTCTCCGTCACACGGAGTGACAATATCCCAGTCTCAGTTCGTACCAACTCAACAGACACTTTCGGAGATACCCGATGCGTACCTTTATAGCCACCCAGTTACGTTGTGATGGTTGGCACACCCAAAGCACTCCTACGGTATCCGGGAGTTGTACAACCTCATGGTCTAAGGAATAAATACTTGACACTGAAAAAGCTTATGCATTACGAACTATACGATCTCGTGTTATGCTCAAGTTTGGGTCTTGTCCATCACATCATTCTCCTAATGATGTGATCCCGTTATCACCGACATCTCATGTCCATGGTCAGGAAACCATTACCATCTGTTGATCAACGAGCTGGCTACTAGAGGCCTACCAGGGACTCATTGTGGTCTGTGTATTCACACATGTATCGCTGTTTCCGTACAATACAATTCAAGCATGAATAACAGACAATTATCATGAACAAGGAGATATAATAATAATGCTTTTATTATTGCCTCTAGGGCATATCTCCAACAGTCTCCCACTTGCACTAGAGTCAATAATCTAGTTACATTGTGATGAATCGAACACCCATAGAGTTCTGGTGTTGATCATGTTTTGCTCGTGAAAGAGGTTTAGTCAACGGGTCTGCTACATTTAGATCCGTATGCACTTTACAAATATCTATGTCTCCATCCTGAACATAATTCCGGATGGAGTTGAAACGGCGCTTGATGTGCTTGGTCTTCTTGTGAAACCTGGGCTCCTTGGTAATAGCAATAGCACCAGTGTTGTCACAGAAGAGAGTCATCGGGCTTGACGCGCTTGGAATGACTCCGAGGTCGGTGATGAACTCCTTCATCCAGACTCCTTCCTGCGCTGCTTCAGAAGCAGCTATGTACTCCGCTTCACATGTAGATGCTGCCACCACGCTTTGCTTGCAACTGCACCAGCTGACTGCCCCTCCATTCAAAATATACACGTATCCGGTTTGTGACTTAGAGTCATCCAGATCTGTGTCGAAGCTAGCATCGATGTAACCCTTTACGACGAGCTCTTCGTCACCTCCATAAACGAGAAACATATCCTTAGTCCTTTTCAGGTACTTCAGGATGTTCTTGACCGCTGTCCAGTGTTCCGTACCGGGATCACTTTGGTACCTTCCTACCAAACTTATGGCAAGGTTCACATCAGGTCTGGTACACAGCATGGCATACATGATAGAACCTATTGCCGAGGCATAGGGAATGACACTCATCTTTTCTCTATCTTCTGCCGTGGTCGGCGACTGAGTCTTACTCAATCTCATACCTTGCAAAACAGGCAAGAATCCTTTCTTTGACTGATCCATATTGAACTTCTTCAATATCTTGTCAAGGTATGTACTTTGTGAAAGACCAATGAGGCGTCTTGATCTATCTCTATAGATTTTGATGCCTAATATGTAAGCAGCTTCTCCAAGGTCCTTCATTGAAAAACTTTTATTCAAATAGGCCTTTACATTTTCCAAGAATTCTATATCATTTCCCATCAACAATATGTCATCCACATATAATATGAGAAATGCTACAGAGCTCCCACTCACTTTCTTGTAAATACAGGCTTCTCCATAAGTCTGTATAAAGCCAAACGCTTTGATCACCTCATCAAAGCGAATATTCCAACTCCGAGATGCTTGCACCAGCCCGTAAATCGAGCGCTGGAGCTTGCATACTTTGTTAGCGTTCTCTGGGTCGACAAAACCTTCCGGTTGCATCATATACAATTCTTCCTTGAGGAAGCCATTAAGGAATGCTGTTTTGACGTCCATTTGCCATATCTCATAATCATAGAATGCGGCAATAGCTAACATGATTCTGACTGACTTCAGCATCGCTACGGGAGAGAAAGTCTCGTCGTAGTCAATCCCTTGAACTTGTCGATAACCCTTAGCGACAAGCCGAGCTTTATAGATGGTCACATTACCATCCGCGTCTGTCTTCTTCTTAAATATCCATTTGTTTTCTATGGCGTGCCTATCATCAGGCAAGTCCACCAAAGTCCATACTTTGTTTTCATACATGGATTCTATCTCGGATTTCATGGCTCCAAGCCATTTATTGGAATCTGGGCCCGCCATCGCTTCTTCATAGTTCGAAGGTTCACCGTTGTCTAACAACATGATTTCCAGTACAGGGTTGCCGTACCACTCTGGTGCGGAACGTACCCTTGTGGACCTTCGAAGTTCAGTAGTAACTTGATCTGTTTCTTCATGATCATTATCATCAACTTCCTCCCTTGTCGGTGCAGGCACCTCAGGAACAGTTTCCTGCGCTGCGCTACTTTCCGGTCCAGGAGGGGTGACTGTCACCTCATCAAGTTCTACTTTCCTCCCACTCACTTCTTTCGAGAGAAACTCTTTCTCCAGAAAGTATCCATTCTTGGCAACAAAGACTTTGCCTTCGGATCTGTGGTAGAAGGTGTACCCAATTGTTTCCTTTGGGTATCCTATGAAGACGCATTTTTCTGATTTGGGTTCGAGCTTTTCAGGTTGAAGTTTCTTGACATAAGCATCGCAACCCCAAACTTTCAGAAACGACAGCTTCGGTTTCTTGCCAAACCAAAGTTCATATGGAGTCGTCTCAACGGTTTTTGACGGAGCCCTATTTAAAGTGAATGCGGCAGTCTCTAAAGCATAACCCCAAAAAGATAGCGGTAAATCGGTGAGGGACATCATAGATCGCACCATGTCCAACAGAGTACGATTTCGACGTTCGGATACACCGTTACGTTGAGGTGTTCTGGGCGGTGTCAATTGTGAAACAATTCCACAGCTTCTAAGGTGTGTGCCAAATTCATGACTTAAATATTCACCCCCACGATCCGATCGTAAGAACTTTATTTTTCTGTCACGTTGATTCTCAACCTCATTCTGAAATTCCTTGAACTTTTCAAAGGTCTCAGACTTGTGTTTCATTAAATAGATATACCCGTATCTACTCAAGTCATCCGTGAGGGTGAGAACATAACGATAGCCTCCGCGAGCCTCGACACTCATTGGACCGCACACATCAGTATGTATGATTTCCAACAAGTTGGTTGCTCGCTCCATTGTTCCGGAGAACGGAGTCTTGGTCATCTTGCCCAAAAGGCATGGTTCGCATGTGTCAAATGATTCATAATCAAGAGACTCTAGAAGTCCATCCGAATGGAGCTTCTTCATACGTTTGACACCAATATGACCAAGGCGGCAATGCCACAAGTATGTGGGACTATCATTATCAACTTTACATCTTTTGGCATCTACACTATGAATATGTGTATCACTACGTTCGAGATTCATCAAAAATAAACCATTGACCAGCGGGGCATGACCATAAAACATATCTCTCAAATAAATAGAACAACCATTATTCTCCGATTTGAAAGAATATCCATCTCGCATAAGACGAGATCCAGAAACAATGTTCATGCTCAAAGCTGGTACTAAATAACAATTATTCAGGTTCAAAACTAATCCCGAGGGTAGATGTAGAGGTAGCGTGCCGACGGGATCACATCGACCTTGGAACCATTCCCGACGCGCATCGTCACCTCATCCTTCGCCAGTCTCCGTTTATTCTGCAGCTCCTGTTTTGAGTTACAAATGTGAGCAACTGCACCGGTATCGAATACCCAGGAGCTACTACGAGTGCTGGTAAGGTACACATCAATAACATGTATATCATATATACCTTTGACGTTGCCGGCCTTCTTGTCTGCTAAGTATTTGGGGCAGTTCCGCTTCCAGTGACCCGTTCCCTTGCAATAAAAGCACTCAGTCTCTGGCTTGGGTCCATACTTTGGCTTCTTCCCAGCAACAGGCTTGCCAGGCGCGGCAACTTGCTTGCCGTCCTTCTTGAAGTTCTTCTTACCCTTGCCTTTCTTGAACTTAGTGGTTTTATTGACCATCAACACTTGATGTTCTTTCTTGATGTCAACCTCCGCTGATTTCAGCATCAAATACACCTCGGGAATGGACTTCTCCATCCCCTGCATATTGAAGTTCAGCACGAAGCTCTTGAAGCTTGGTGGGAGCGACTGGAGGATTCTGTCAATGACCGCTTCATCTGGGAGATTCATTCCCAGCTGAGACAAGCGGTTATGCAATCCTGAAATCTTGAGGATGTGCTCACTGACAGAACTGTTCTCCTCCATCTTACAGCTGTAGAATGCGTCGGAGACATCATATCTCTCGACTCGGGCATGAGCTTGGAAAACCATTTTCAGCTCTTCGAACATCTCATATGCTCCATGGTGCTCAAAACGTTTTTGGAGCCCCGATTCTAAACTGTAAAGCATGCCGCACTGAACCAGGGAGTAATCATCACTACGCGTCTGCCAGACGTTCAAAACGTCTTGGTCAGCATCGGGAGCAGGTGCATCACCTAGCGGTGCTTCTAGGACATAAGTTCTCTTGGCAGCTATGAGGATAATCCTCAGGTTACGGACCCAATCCGTATAGTTGCTACCATCGTCTTTCAGCTTGGTTTTCTCTAGGAACGCGTTGAAGTTGAGGGAAACCTGAGCGTGGGCCATTTGATCTACAAGAGATATTGTAAAGAATTTAGACTAAGTTCATGATAATTAAGTTCATCTTAATCAAATTAAAATGAACTCCCACTCAGAATGACATCTCTCAAGTCATCTAAGTGATTCACGATCCGAATCGAGTAGTCCGTGTCCGATCATCACGTGAGACGGACTAGTCAAAAACGGTGAACATCTTCATGTTGATCGTATCTTCTATACGACTCGTGTTCGACCTTTCGGTCTTCCGTGTTCCGAGGCCATGTCTGTACATGCTAGGCTCGTCAAGTGAACCCTAAGTGTATTGCGTGTGTAAATCTGTCTTACACCCGTTGTATGTGAACGTTAGAACCTATCACACCCGATCATCACGTGGTGCTTCGGAGCAACGAACTTTAGCAACGGTGCACAGTTAGGGGAAACACATTACTTGAAATTTTAGTGAGAGATCATCTTATTTACTACCGTCGTTCTAAGTAAACAAGATGCAAAAACATGATAAACATCACATGCAATCAATTATAGTGACATGATATGGCCAATATCATCTTGCTCCTTGGATCTCCATCTTCGGGGCACCATGATCATCTTGTCACCGGCTCGACACCATGATCTTCATCATCATGATCTCCATCATCGTGTCTTGAAGAAGTCGTCACGCCAACTATTACTTCTACTACTATAGCTAACGTTTAGCAACGAAGTAAAGTAATTACATGGCATTATTCAGTGACACGCAGGTCATACAATAATTAAGACAACTCCTATGGCTCCTGCCGGTTGTCAAGTTCATCGACATGCAAGTCGTGATTCCCTATTACAAAAACATGATCAATCTCATACATCACATATATCATTCATCACATATATCATTCATCACATCTTCGTTCTTGGCCATACCACGTCACAAAACACATGCTGCAGAAACAAGTTAGACGTCCTCTAATTGTTGTTGCAAGTTTTACGTGGCTTCTATAGGATTTCTAGCAAGAACGTTTCTTACCTACGCCAAAACCACAACGTGATTTGTCAACTTCTATTTACCCTTCATAAGGACCCTTTTCATCGAATCCGATCCGACTAAAGTAGGAGAGACAGACACCCGCCAGCCACCTTATGCATCTAGTGCATGTCTGTCGGTGGAACCAGTCTCACGTAAGCGTACGTGTAAGGTCGGTCCGGGCCGCTTCATCCCACAATACCGCCGAATCAAGATTGACTAGTAACGGTAAGAAAGTTGAACAAGATCATACGCCCACAACTGCTTTGTGTTCTACTCGTGCCAAGATGCTACGCATAAAACCTAGGCTCAGATGCCACTGTTGGGGAACGTAGCATAAATCAAAAAATTTCTACGTCTTCACCAAGATCCAACTATGGAGACATCTAGCAACGAGTAACCAAGAGTGCATCTACATACCGTTATGTAGATCGCGTGCGGAAGCTTTCAACGAAGAGGGGATGAAGTAGTCGTACTCTTCACGTTCTTCGTCACCGATGATCTAGCGCCGAACGGACGGCACCTCCGCGTTCAACACACGTACGGTGCAGCAACGTCTCCTCCTTCTTGATCCAGCAAGGGGGGAGGAGAAGTCGTCAGAGATCCGGCAGCACGACGGCGTGATGACGGATGCAGTGGATGTCGCAGCAGGGCTTCGCCGGGCTGTCCTGCGTTGGGAGTATGGGGTGTGACGGGAGGGGGAGAGGCGCCAGGGATCAGGTGCGGCTGCCCTCTCCCCCCCACATATATATAGGGGCCAGGGGGGCGCTTGGACCCCCTGCAGATCCAATCTGCAAGGGGGCGGCGGCCAGGGGGGGTTCCTTGCCCCCCAAGGCAAGTGGAGCCCCCCTCCCCCTTAGGGTTTGAACCCTAGGCGCATGGGGAGGTGGGCCCCCCAAGTGGTGCGCCAGCCCTAGGGGCTGGACACTTCCCCTTGCGGCCTAGGGGCCCCACCGGGAGGGGTGGCCCCACCCGGTGGACCCCCGGGGCCCCTCCGGTGGTCCCGGAACGCTCCCGGTGACCCCCGGAGATCACCCGTTGGCCGAAACTGGACTTCCCATATATCAATCTTTACCTCCGGACTATTCCGGAACTCCTCGTGACGTCCGGGATCACATCCGGGACTCCGAACAACTTTCGGGTTTCCACGTGCATTAATCTCTATGACCCTAGCGTTACCGAACCTTAAGTGTGTAGACCCTACGGGTTCGGGAGACACGTAGACATGACCGAGACCACTCTCCGGTCAATAACCAACAGCGGGATCTGGATACCCATGTTGGTTCCCACGTGTTCCTCGATGATCTTCATCGGATGAACCACCGTGTCAAGGATTCACTCAATCCCGTATGTTATTCCCTTTGTCCATCGGTACGGTACTTGCCCGAGATTCGATCGTCGGTATTCCCAATACCTTGTTCAATCTCGTTATGGCAAGTCTCTTTACTCGATCCATAATCCATCATCCCGTGACTAACTACTTAGTCACATTGAGCTCATTATGATGATGTATTAACGAGTGGGCCCAGAGGTACCTCTCCGTCACACGGAGTGACAATATCCCAGTCTCGGTTCGTACCAACTCAACAGACACTTTCGGAGATACCCGATGCGTACCTTTATAGCCACCCAGTTACGTTGTGACGGTTGGCACACCCAAAGCACTCCTACGGTATCCGGGAGTTGTACAACCTCATGGTCTAAGGAATAAATACTTGACACTGAAAAAGCTTATGCATTACGAACTATACGATCTCGTGTTATGCTCAAGTTTGGGTCTTGTCCATCACATCATTCTCCTAATGATGTGATCCCGTTATCACCGACATCTCATGTCCATGGTCAGGAAACCATGACCATCTGTTGATCAACGAGCTGGCTACTAGAGGCCTACCAGGGACTCATTGTGGTCTGTGTATTCACACATGTATCGCTGTTTCCGTACAATACAATTCAAGCATGAATAACAGACAATTATCATGAACAAGGAGATATAATAATAATGCTTTTATTATTGCCTCTAGGGCATATCTCCAACACATGATGTTGCCGGCTGCTATGGCGTGTCGTTGTTGGCGAAGGCGATGAGGCTCTGGATCGTAGCCCTCCAGTCTTCGGCCTTGTCCGCCGCTGGAGGGAAGTCGAGGAGCAGCTGAGCCCTAGCTAGAGCTTCTGCTGGAGAGGAGGGAAGCGGTGGCGAGCGGTGCGAGGAGCGAGATATGCTCGGACTTCTAACAGCGTTAGAAGGAGCAGGGTCTCGCCCCGGCAACCGCGCCTTGCTCGTACCGACACGTTGGCCTGGAGCATCCCGCGACCCGCCGGCTTGGCCACGTCCCAGCAAGCGTATGGTACCCTGGGTACCACGCCGCTGCTGGTCCGGCACCTCCTGAGAGGGGCGTGGTGCGTGCACGGATGCCGAAGTCTTGGAATGGGCTCGGTCGTCCGTCTTGTCCTTGGACTTGGCGGCGCCGTGAGTTTCCTCGCCGGCATCCACCCTTCCGCCAGCGTCTACCGCACCAACCGTTGGTTCTGGTGGTGGCGGGATCGACGCGGACGGGCCTCCGACTTCCGAAGCTTTCTTCTTCGGCGGCATGTCAATGTAGTCGACGAAGCTGACGAAGTTGGAGAAGGTTGCGCCCGCGTGAGCGCCGGATCAGGTTCGCACAACCTCGACGCACCCCCTACCTGGCGCGCCAAAGATGTCGGGGAAACTGATCGCCCGCGAACACCTATGGGACCGGAGCCCCTTTTTGGTACGGCAAGGGAGCGGAGGGAGCACAAAGAGCAGATCGAGGGGCACACGCGAGCAGTTTACCCAGGTTCGGGCCGCAAGGATGCGTAAAACCCTACTCCTGCCTTGGTTGTATTGAGTTCTTGGCTCGGGAGCAAGAAGATCTACAATACTAGCTACACCGAGCGTGGGAGTGATCAAGTTTCGGAACCCCCTCTACGTTGTGCATGGGCCTCCTTTTATAGTTCAAAGGGGTCACCGACAGGTGTCAACGTAGGCGAGGGTAAAAGCGTAAAATTGGTGGTAGTTGTAACAGTGCATGTACAGTGTACGCACAGTGGTCTATACCTAACCCAGACGGTGGGGACAAGGGCATTGAATGCCCGTCACCGTCGCCCCAAACAGTGTAAAAAGCGTCCGTCCGGGCGTCTCCGTTCGCCACGACGGAGGCCTCGTCATCGTGGCTTGCCACCGTGTACCCCCAGGCTGCACAGCCATCCGCCACGTGCCCCAGGAAGGGCCCCAGGGCGACGCGTGGCCAGGTGAGCTGGAGCGCAGGCACACAGTGAAAGCTTGCCGCGGTCGCTACCTTGCCGGGCCCGGAAGCTTGCCGCTCTCCGGGTCTTGCCGGGGCGTGCGATGCGCCACGGTATGTCTTCTGAAATGCTTTTCTTTGGCCTTCCTGGCAAGCTCCTCTTGCCAGGGTCTTGTGCAGAAGGGATGATCTCGATCTTGGAGCGGCCTTCCCGGCAAGCTCCTCTTGCCGGGGTCTTGTTTCTTAACTTGAATACTTTGTTCTTGAATGGCTTCAAGAGAACCAGAGTGGGCTTTGGCGGGCGCGTGGTGAGCCTGACCACGGGACGCTGCTACTGCCCGTGCACAAGTCGGGATACTAAGGTACCCCTATTTTAGTACACCGACAATACTCGAGCATGATAAACTCTTGAATTTTTTTGGCGTTATCAATATACAAATTTTCCATGTTATCCTAATTTTTCAGAATTATTAGATTTGCAGAAGTATGGTCAAAATTTGCATTTTTACAAACTATTATGTTTTTGACAGATTCAGTTTTCGTTGTGTTATGTGCTTGTTTTGATGGTTCTACGGTTTTCTTTGATGAGTTTTTGCCATAGAAATGTTAGAATATACTAGATATAATACAATTACAAAATAAGAATTGGTTTGCGATGGTACTTAGAGTAAAGATTGGTTTAGTTATACTAACGGATCTCATGAAGTTTTGTTGAGTTTTGTGTGATTGAAGTTTTCAAGTTTTGGGTGAGATCGCGATGGATGAAGGAATAAGGAGTAGCAAAAGGCTAAGCTTGGGGATGCCCGAGGCACCCCAAGATAATATTCAAGAAGTATCAAGCAACTAAGCTTGGGGATGCCCCCGAGTGGCATCCCCTCTTTCTTCTTACGACCATCGGTATTTTAATTGAAACTATATTTTTATCCGTCACATATTATGAGTCTTGCTTGGAGTGTCTTGTATGATATGAGTATTTGATTATTTTTCCTTTTAATTTTCAATAAGTATCCTTGCTGTACACACCTATTTGGGAGAGCCAAATTATGCTATGCTTGCTCCTATGCTTCAATTAAATTTTTTAGAGCCTTGGAATTGCTCTAGTGCTTCACTTATATCTTCTTGAGCAAGGTGCGCTTTGTTATTTTTGAAGAAATTCTCTCTTGCTTCACTTAGATTAATTTGAGATAAACAAATATTATGCTCATGTTCTTCACTTATATTTGTTTGAGCTTATCAAAAGCAACATATGAAACTAGTCCCAAAGTGGTAGATATCCAAGGGGGATATAGTAAAAAATTCATGAAGATCATTGGACAAAATAAACTTGATTCTTTGTAATAGTTTTGAGATATGATGATAGTGATATGTGAGTCATTTTAATGAGTAAATATGTTTTAGTAAGAATATTGATATTAAGGTTTGTGATTCCCTATGCAAGAACGAAAGTCAATAGTCATGCAATGAAATTACATCCAACATGTGTTGCATTATTCGGTGTTAGTTATGTTTAATGTTCTCTTATGATGGTTTTCGTTCCTTGGTTGGTTGCTTCTCAACCTCTTGCTAGCCTCCACCTTGTACTAAGTAGAAATACTACTTGTGCATCCAAATCCTAAAACCCAAGTTATGCTAAATGAGTCCACCATACCTACCTATATGCGGTATTTTCATGCCGTTCTAAGCAAATTTGTATGTGCAATTTCAAAATAAATTTCTCTTTTGTGTGCACGTACCGCTCATGAAGCGGCGAGGGGTGGCTATTATTTTTCATGCTAGATGTGTTATTCTCAAGATGACTATTTATTCACTTGTCATTGCACGAGAGTATGGCGGTAATAGGGATTCCCAGTCCCGAAATGAAAAAGGAAATTTACTTTATGTTGTCAAATAATAAATTCCTTGGAAAGTGTTGGTATGGAGGGTAATCGTGGATATGACTAGCCATGGCTTGTGAAAGTTTGGAGGAAAAAGTAATAAACTTTATTTTATGTTTGGGAACCGCCTATGATATATCTAGCATGGAAAGTGTTGGGAACTCTAAGTCGTTCTTATTGACAGGAAAAGCATGCCACCCAAAATATCTCTCTCAATTTAAACTTTGAGCCCTGGCACCTCTACGAATCCCTACTTCCCTCTGCGAAGTGCCTATCTTTTACTTTATGCAATTTTTTTATTTTGAGTCTCCATCTTCTCTTATAAAGCACCAACTACGGAACACTATTATCCCACTTGAGCATTGGATGTAGCTAATATTTGGATGTGTTGCATGAATAAATCAATGATTGAACATGATGGGCTAGGGATAACTTGCTTTAGTATTGATATTTTGAGAAGACATAGTTGTTTGTTGATATGATTGAGTATTAAAGTCCTCATGTCAAAAATAGACTATTGCTATGAACCATATAGAAGTCCAATTGTCCATGCTTTAAAGAAAAGGATATGTGATGAACATGATAGGCAGCATTCCACATAAAAAATATTTTTATCATTTACCTACTCGAGGACGAGCAGGAATTAAGCTTGGGGATGCTGATACGTCTGCAACGCATCTGTAATTTTTTTATTGTTCCATGATGTTATATTATAATTCTTGGATTTTTTACAATCATTTTACAGTCATTTTATATCATTTTTGGGACTGACCTATTGACATAGTGCCAAGTGCCAGTTGTTGTTTTCTGCTTGTTTTTTTACATCGCAGAAAATCAATATCAAACGGAGTCCAAATGCAGCGAAACTTTTTGTGGATTTTTTTGGACCAGAAGACACCAGATGGGCCACAGAAGCACCTGCGGGGTGCCCCGAGGGGGGCACAACCCACTAGGGCATGCTTGGACCCCCAAGCATGCCCAGGTGGGTTGTGCCCACCTCAGTGGCCTCCCGCACTGCCTCTTCGCTCTATAAATACATCCTTCCTCCAGAAACCCTAGGGGAGTCGACGAAATTTGGTTCCAGCCACAGTAAGTTCCAGAACCACGAGATCCAATCTATAGCCCTTTTCCAACACTTCGCCGGAGGGGTTCATGATCACGGAGGGGTTCATCATCCTCATTGGTGTCTCTCCGATGATGCGTGAGTAGTTTACCACAGACCTACGGGTCCGTAGGCGGTAGCTAGATGGCTTCTTCCCTCTTTGTATCTCAGTACAACGGTCTCTGGGAGATCTAATTGATGTAATCATGTTTTGTGGTGTGTTTGTTGGGATCCGATGAATTGTGAGTTTATGATCAGATTAGCCTTGATTTAATATCCAATCTTGATTATTATAGCCCGTATTTCTTCTCCGATATTCGGGTTTTGTTTGGCCAACTTAATATATTTATCTTGCAATGTGAAGAGGTGCTTTGTAATGGGTTCGATCTTGTGGTGTCCTTTCCCAGTGACAGAAGGGGTAGCAAGTCACACATGTATCATTGCTATTAAGGATAAAAAGATGGGTTCCATTCCTACATGAATAGATCTTGTCTACATCATGTCATCGTTCTTATTGCATTACTCCATTTTTCCATGAACTTAATACACTAGATGCATGCTGGATTGCGGTCGGTGTGTGGAGTAATAGTAGTAGATGCAGGAGTCGGTCTACTAATCTTGTACGTGATGCATATATACATGATCATTGTCTTGGATATCGTCATAATTATTTGCTTTTCAATCAATTGCACAACAGTAATTTGTCTACCCACCGCAGGCTATTTTCTCGAGAGAAGCCACTAGTGAAATCTACGGCCCCCGGGTCTATTTTCCTATCATATACTTTCAGATCTATATTGCCATTTGCCTTTTCTTTTATTTGCTTATTTTATTTTCACATCTGTATTATCAGAAACCCAAAATTCCCTTGTTGCATTTTATTTGCTTTTATTTGCATCTATCAATCTACTACAATTGTATCCTATCCTTACGTCACTTTTTGGCACCGCTACCCGAAAGGGATTGACAACCCCTTTAACGCATCGGGTTGCAAGTAGTTGTTATTTGTGTGCAGGTACCGTTTACATAGTGTTGCGTGGTTCTCCTACTGGTTCGTTAACCTTGCTGTCATCACTGAGGGAAATACCTTACCGTTGTTGTGATGCATCCTCCCTTATTCCTTGGGGAAACACCGACACATCTAAGCGACATCACTACCGGAGGGAGCAACAGTAGTACCATTAGTAGCAGCTGTAGTTATAAGCTTCTCCACATAAGCCCATAGAGGAAACCTGAGATCTACAACACCTGGCTACCCTTTTTTTATAGTGTGGCAAAAATCAAGAAACATCACTATTGTGAAATTTCCATGGCACTGTACAAAACAATCTTTGAAAAGAAAAGTGATATGTACGGTGCGTAGAAATGTCACAATAGCAACGAGGTGAATAATGTCTCCATCTAAGAAAAAAGAGCAAATGACATTATGATGTAGCCAAGGTTGGAAAAAGCGGCAGGCATAAGCGAGGCGGTCGGCCTTCGCCTAGTGCCTAGGCAGTGCCTAAGAGCCCTAGGAGCGGCCTAGGCGGTAATATAGTTTTTACTCATAGTATATTTGTGATTATTATACGAGTGTTGATATTATATGGAGTATATAAATAAGTTAATTACCAGTTACTGCCATTGTAATATAAGCCGTTTGGCATATCAGTGCAGTATGTGGCCTGATTTCTTGCTTGGGTAGACAATTCCATGCTTGCCTTGCCTAGACCTCCATTTATGCCCTAGGCGAGACATTTGGCCATTGCCTAACGCCTAGGCATGCCTAAGCGCCTCCTAGGCACTACCTTTTCCACCAGAGGATGTAGCAATTGACAAACCAATAGAGATATTCTTGTTTTTTTGGAACCACCACAATGAAATTGTTATAGATCAATTGAGAAACTAGTGGAAATATATTTATTTTTTAACTCACACCACAATGATAAATTGACATGCTTATGGAAACATTGTTTTTAACACGCACCACGATGACAAAATATGACATAACAATTGGCATACCAATGAGAACATTCTTCTTTTTCAACTCACACCATAATGACATTATGATATAACAATTGCAAAATTCACTTTGTAGTAATAACTCTTGTCACAATAAGATCTTAACACACACACACACACACACACATATATATATATATATATATATATATATATATATATATATATATATATATATATATATATATATATATATATATATATCAATTTAGTATTTGCAACATAAAGATTTATAGTCTCCATAGTCAATTTCCAATAAAACCATAGGCAACTTTTGCTACCAATCCTGGATATTTCTGTAATATGAAGTATAGGTTAGCCAACTATTCCCTTCGGACAAAGGATAGTTAGTTCAAACATTAACACAAAAAGATATGAGTGTACAAATACTCACCGTCATGATCATTGTCCTCGCTGAAGAAGTTGACACCATCGCTAGGGTCAACGACCGCGCACGATGGTGTGAAAGAATTGGTACCGCCGCACATGCTCCGACACAAATGGGAACCACAACCACACACATGCGCACACCAACCAAGAATTCATAAGAATGGGTACGCACAGTACATGAGCACACATGCACAGGCACCAACGACATGGCACGTCGATGAGGACGCACCATCGATGCATAGGGCGCGAGCACGATAAGGTGTCGTAGATCCAACGGCGGCATGCACCGAAGATGATGCGACATGGAAGAGGTCGTCAACTATATGGGCAAGAGTATAGTGTTCTAGACGGGGAACTATTATAACATCATGAGATATCTTCACTGACTAAATACCCAAGATGTGTTCTGGTTCGTGAAGCTGTTGCAGAAAAGTACATGTGGGTATTTTGTTGTTGTTCTGAACTGACATTGGGGTGGGAGTCGAATCCTTCATTGTGTTGTAGTCCTTCATGAATAATCGTGCCACTAGATCTGAGTCCCTATGACATAGCAACCGACGGATGTCGAGTGATGCAACTGTCGGCGTCCTAGGAACCAGGGTACCCAAACTTGCCTGTCTGTGGGCTGCGACGCGCTCCTTCAAGCAGGCCTGGTACGGCCCGACTGATCGACCAGCTGCTTAAGACCCTCGCGAGGGGCCAAGCCTCGCGAGGAGAACGACGTCAAGACCCCCTCGGGAGCAGCCTCGATGAGGTGCTCCGGAGGGGCGGAGAATCCAAGGCCAAGCCTACCTCAAGAGGAGGAAGTGATGTCAGCAGTGACGCACCGCGCTAGCGAGTGCCAGCGCCCGCCAGCGGCACAGTTGCCATTTCGGTGCAAAGGAGACATCGCAGCCGTTGGTTCTCAAGGAGCGGGGCAAAGGTTTCCTCTTTGGTGCAACAAGACCGAAGACCGCAAGGACGATAAGGAGGATGTCACCGTCGAGCCCACCACCGTGGCACCGCCTGATCCTTTTGCAGGCGAAGACTGCTTTTGTCAGGGTAGGAACGTCCTTCTGTTCCCGCTCAAATATGGCCGTTGTGGAATCCCTTCCCGCCTAAACATTTCGGGGGAAGAGGACCGTGGCCGCCTATATAAGTAGCTAGAACCTCCACTGCAAGAGAGAGATGGACTCACACACTTGATCACCGCACAAGAAGCAAGAACACTAGCCTCTTGACCCTCCTAAGCTCGCCTCCTGAGCTCAGGAACCCTTGTATCAATTCATACTCTAGCTCACCCGGAGCCAATCCACCAAAGCAGGAAGTAGGGTATTACACCTCGTGGTGGCCCGAACCTGGATAAACTCTTGTGTGTTTGTTCGTTGTTTGCTTGAATCCTTCCACCGAGACGAGAGCGAGGCGCTAGGTAGACGTGAGTGGGAGAGATCTTCGTTCACGCCCATGTGTTCGAACTTAACGGGTTTTGCGGAGCCCTGAATCCGACATTTGGCGCGCCAGGTAGGGGGCGTGTCCAAATCTCGCCTCTCCGACGACCTCGTCGCGTTCTCGTCACCGACCCTGCTCCACAGCCATGGTGGACACAGACGGCGCCCGCGGGCAACGGCGCACCGCTCCGCCCCAACTCGTCGGTCGCCAACGCCGCCACCGACCCGGCTGTCCACGAGCAGCAGGACTCCTCGTTGTCGTTGTCCGTGCGGTGGGATGGCCGCACGGCGACACCTTCATCCTCGCCGGCCGCAGCGTCGTCCTCACTGGTCCGCCGCGGTCCGATCTACCAGTAGCCTGCGCTACCGCCCGGCAGATGATCTCTACGACGAGTGGCTCCACCGCATCACCGAGCTCGTCAATGCAGCTGGGGAAGCGCCTGCAGCAACGCACTCTTCGCGTCCTCCGTCGCCCCCAGCGGTGAACGAGGGTCGTGGGGTCCCGGCTCCGCCTCACCCTCACCCCGCCGGCCAGGAGGGCCGGCGCGAGGCCCCTCGACGTGAACAACCCCGCAGAGCCCACGCCCGCGACGAGGAGAGTTTCCAGGTGATCCCGCACCCACATGCAGGGGCTCGTGGGCCCCCTGGCCCACAACGCCCAGACCACGCGCCTCAGGAGGTGGTGGCGCCAGCACCTCAAGAACCAGCATCACAGGTGCAGGGGGCGCCTGTGATCATGATCGTACGCGGGTGTGGCGCCCTGGCTCCCGAGCTACGGCGCCTCATCTGGCCTGCCAAGTTCAAGCTGGACCTGCCTCCGCGCTATGACGGCACCATCGACCCCATGGAGTTCCTTCAACTCTACGAGCTGAACATCGAGGCGGCCAACGACACTAAGCAGGTCATGGCGAACTGGTTCCCCATGGCTCTGAAGGACGGCGCGCGCTCCTGGCTCCTGAACCTCCCGGTGGGATCCATCTACTCCTGGGGAGAGCTTCGCAAGCGCTTCATCGCCAACTTCCAAGGCACCCGCGACCGAGCCCCGGCAGCTGCTGACCTACGTCGCGTGAAGCAGCAGCCGGGAGAAACCCTGCAAAAGTACATCCAATGCTTCAACACCATGCGCTTCCGTATCCCCAGGGTCTCAGACGAGGCCATCACCTCCGTGTTCTCCGATGGCATCCGCGATTTCAAGATGAGGGAAGAGCTCGCCATCCATGAAGACATGTGCACGGCCCTCGAGATGTTCAAGCTCGCGGCCAAGTGCGCCAGGGTGGAGGAAGGCCGCCTCTCCCTTCAGAAGCTGCCTGAGGTGGAGGTAGACGACAAGAAGACCAAGGCCAAGGAGTCGAAGCGCAAGGGACCCGCCGTGCTGACTGCTGAGCCAGAAGTGAAGCGTGGCTGCGGCTACGATGACCTCCCCAGAGACAACCGACCATACTGCGTCTTCCACAACGTCCACAACCACAACAGCAACGACTGTCAGGAGCTCAGGGCAATGCACGTCAGGCGCGTCGGGCAGCGCCCTGAGCATGACAACCGCGGCTACGGCCGCGGAGGAGGCCGAGGAGGAGGACGTTGGGACAGCAGGAACTCGCGCCAAGGGTGGCGTGAGCAGCCTCGTGAAGACCACTGGCAGGAGGAACCTCGTGACGCCCCGTGGTGCGACCAGCCTCGTGAGGGTCGCCCTCAGGGCCACGGAGGCCTGCCTCCGCTGCCACCACCACCAATAAGGAACGACGACGACCGCCAGGGAGACGGGGCAGGGGGCTTCCAGGAACCACGTGCAGTCGCGTGCATTCTGGGAGGGGCTCATGGCCCGGCTTCTCATCGCATCTTCAAGCAGTTCGCCCCGTGAGGTGAACGGGGCGCTTCCCAGGCCTGACGCCGCGCGCAACCTCAGGTGGACCAAGCAAGTCATCGCTTTCGACCCCAAAGACCAGCTCAAGTGTACTGCAGCCCCAGGCGGACTCCCGATGCTGTGCACCCCGACCATCAGCAACGTCCTCGTGACCAAGACCCTCATCGACGGCATGGCATGGCTCAACGTCCTCTCCGTCTAGACCTTCGAGACACTCCAGGTTCCCTACGATCAGCTCCACCCCACCAAGCCATTATATGGAGTTACGGATGGCTCCACGCTCCCCATGGGGCAGGTCCGCCTCCCCGTCACCTTTGGAGACCGTGACAACTACCACATTGAGCTCATTGACTTCGACGTCGCCAACATCCACCTCCCGTACAATGCCATCTTGGGGTATCCTGCCCTTGCCAAGTTCATGGCGGTGACCCATCACGGCTACAACGTCCTCAAGATGCCCGGAAGCGGCGGAGTCATCGCAATCGCCTCCGACGAGAAGGAAGCGGTGTGTTCCCTGGAGCGTGCCTACCAGATCGCGGCGGCTGAATACCAGGATGAGGATGAAGCCGTCCTCGCCCTGCAGACCGCCCCCAAGAAGAAGAAGAACCTACCCGTCAAAGGACCTCAGGACACGGGAGCTCCCAATGACCTGGCCTCAAAACTCGTGCCTGCTGACGAGGCACCTTCCACCCTCGCATAGGGAGGCGCGCTTGACGCACCTCTCGTGACGGGCTGGGGGGCTCTCCTCTGGAGTGTCCCTGAGCTGACCCGTACCCCGAGGGAGGTGTTCGAGCACCACCTGCAAGCGTATCTTGATGCACGTTTTTGTGAGCCCAACGCGAGCCGTCCAGCGCTAGGGGCTTAGGACTTCATCGACAAAGTTACAGAGGAACTTCAGTACGCAAGACTCATCCGCGGTGAGTGTAACCACACAACCCCAAGTCCACCTGCTCGCAGCCCGAGCGACTGCTTCCGCGTCTGCGTCGACATCGCGGGTCTCAACCGAGCCGCTTCTTAGGAGCCCTTCTGGCCGACGGCGGTCGGCCGGAGGAGGGCCCTCCCCTGCAGCTACGTCCGCACGTTCTTCGGCTTCCGCAACGTGGCTGCCACGTTCCAGCATCTCGCGCAGCAGGCCTTGGGGGCTCGGGAGGCTCAGTGGCAAGCGGTCCGGACGGAGTGGGAGCCGGACCCGCGCGACCACTAAGAGCCTCGGGAGCCCCTGGGCCTCAGGAGCCCGACGATCCTTGGGAGCGACCCGCACAGCTCGCGTCTTCAGCTACCCCAACTCTCCTTCGGCATGTATCAGGTGACACTTCAGGTATCTAAACGAGGGCGCCTCTCGGGCTGCATCATCCTCGTGCCGCTGGGGGCTATTCCCCCGCGGCTGTCTCCCTTTTTGCATGATCAAGGCCAGATATTTCTTTCCATTCACATTATCTATATGCTTGGCGTCCTCACCGCCACTAAGGTCATGAGCCCTTGTGATCCCACTCGCGACCGCCCCATGATTAAGGACTGGCACGACGTCTATGCTCGAGTCCGTCCCTGCAGCGTCGATAAACCCAAGGGCTGAGCTCTGCCTAGCGAGCCATTTTCATGACGGCACCTCCCATGGTCCTTGGTGCCTTGTTCTCGCATGGGCTAATCGTGGATGGGTAAGTAGGGGCCCGTGGCAGGTGCCTCGCTCACGCGGGAACCGCGCGTTGGTTGTTTTTCTTTTGGATCGTGGCATGAGAAGACTGGGCACGGCGTCTGTACTCGGGTCCGTCCCTGCAGCGTCGATAAATCCAGCGGCTAAGCTCTGTCTTATAGGTCGGTCCCGCTAACGTCACCTCCTGGGGTCGCTGGTGTTGCGGCCTTCTCATGCAATATCCCCTGGAGATGCACTCGACGCAGGTCGACACAACACCTCTCTTTTCACATTTTGCATAAGAAGACTCGGGCACAACCCGCCTCAGGGTAGGGTCTCGTGAGTGATGCGTAAGCTCACGAGAAATTCCTCAGAGTCGTTCAGCTCGTCCTGAGGAGGGCCCATATACACCTTGGTGAAGGAAATATGCCCTAGAGGCAATAATAAAGATGTTATTTGTATTTCCTTATATCATGATAAATGTCTTTTATTCATGCTAGAATTGTATTAACCGGAAACTTAGTACATGTGTGAATACATAGACAAAACAGTATGTCCCTAGTATGCCTCTACTAGACTAGCTCATTGATCAAAGATGGTTATGTTTCCTAGCCATAGACATGAGTTGTCATTTGGTCAACGGGATCACATCATTAGGAGAATGATGTGATGGACAAGACCCATCCGTTAGCATAGCACTATGATCGTTTAGTTTTACTGCTATTGCTTTCTTCATGACTTATACATGTTCCTATGACTATGAGATTATGCAACACCCGAATACCGTAGGAACACCTTGTGTGCTATCAAACATCACAACGTAACTGGGTGATCATAAAGATGCTCTACAGGTGTCTCCGAAAGTATTCGTGGTGTTGGCATAGATCAAGATTAGGATTTGTCACTCCGAGTGTCGGAGAGGTATCTCTGGGCCCTCTCGGTAACACACATCACAATAAGCCTTGCAAGCAAAAGACTAATGAGTTAGTCACGAGATGATGAGTTACGGAACGAGTAAAGAGACTTGCCAGTAACGAGATTGAACTAGGTATAGAGATACCGACGATCGAATCTCGGGCAAGTAACACACCGTTGACAAAAGGAACAACGTATGTTGTTATGCGGTTCTGACCGATAATAGATCTTCGTAGAATATGTAGGAGCCAATATGAACATCCAGGTTCCGCTATTGGTTATTGACCGGAGATGAGTCTCGGTCATGTCTACATAGTTCTCGAACCCGTAGGGTCCGCACGCTTAACATTTGATGACGATCGGTATTATGAGTTTATGAGTATTGATGTACCAAAGGTAGTTCGGAGTCTCGGATGAGATCACGGACATGACGAGGAGTCTCGGAATGTCCGAGACATAAAGATTGATATATTGGACGACTATATTCGGACACCGGAAGTGTTCCGGGAAAGTTTCGGATTTATCGGGATTGCCGGAGGGGGTTACCGGAACCCCCTACGAGAGGGGATGGTCCATAGTGGGCCTAAAGGGAAAGAGAGAGGCAGCCCATAGGGCTGGCCGGCGCCCCCACCTAGGGTTCCTAGTTGGACTAGGATTGGGGGGGCGCCACCTCTCCTATTCCTTTCCCTCTTCTTTCTTTTGGTGAATCCTACTAGGAATAGGATTGCAATCCTATTCCTAGTAGGACTCCTTCCCTAGCCGCACCAGGAGAAGTTGGCCGGCCTCCCTCTGGATCAAGAGCTCAACTGGATCAAGAGCTCGTGGGACGTCATCAAGCTGAACGTGTGCTGAACGCGGAGGTGCCGTACGTTCGGTGCTTGATCGGTTGGATCGCGAAGAAGTTCGACAACATCAACCGCGTCACTTGACGCTTCCGCTCCCGGTCTACGAGGGTACATAGACACGCTCTTCCCTTTCGTTGCTATGCATCTGGTAGATAGATCTTGCGTGATCGTAGGAAAATTTTAAAATACTACGTTCCCCAACAGTGGCATCATGAGCCAGGTCTATGCGTAGATGATATGCACGAGTAGAACACAATGAGTTGTGGGCGATACTAGTCATACTGCTTACCAGCATGTCATACTTTGCTTCGGCGGTATTGTGAGATGAAGCGGCCCGGACCGACATTACGCGTACGCTTACGCGAGACTGGTTTCACCGCTACGAGCACTCGTTGCTTAAAGGTGACTGGCGGGTGTCTGTCTCTCTCACTTTAGCTGAATCAAGTGTGGCTACGCCCGGTCCTTGTGAAGGTTAAAACAGCACATACTTGACGAAACATCGTTGTGGTTTTGTATGCATAGGTAAGAATGGTTCTTGCTAAAGCCCGTAGCAGCCACGTAAAACTTGCAACAACAAAGTAGAGGACGTCTAACTTGTTTTTGCAGGGCATGTTGTGATGTGATATGGTCAAGACACGATGAGTTATACGTTTTTTGTATGAGATGATCATGTTTTGTAAAGTTATCGGCAACTGGCAGGAGCCATATGGTTGTCGCGTTATTGTATGAAATGCAATCGCCATGTAATTGCTTTACTTTATCACTAAGCGGTAGCGATAGTTGAGGAAGCAATAGTTGGTGAGACGACAACGATGCTACGATGGAGATCAAGGTGTCGCGCCGGTGACGAAGGTGATCATGACGGTGCTTTGGAGATACAGATCAAAAGCACAAGATGATGATGGCCATATCATGTCACATATTTTGATTGCATGTGATGTTTATCTTATTATGCTTCTTATTTTGCTTAGAACGACGGTAGCATTATAAGATGATCCCTTACTAAATTTCAAGGTATAAGTGTTCTCCCTGAGTATGCACCGTTGCGAAAGTTTGTCGTGCCGAGACACCACGTGATGATCGGGTGTGATAAGCTCTACGTTCAAATACAACGGGTGTAAGCCAGTTTTGCACACGCAGAATACTCAGGTTAAACTTGACGAGCCTAGCATATACAGATATGGCCTCGGAACACTGGAGACCGAAAGGTCGAGCGTGAATCATATAGTAGATATGATCAACATAAGATGTTCACCATTGAAACTACTCCATCTCACGTGATGATCGGACATGGTTTAGTTGATTTGGATCACGTGATCATTTAGATGACCAGAGGGATGTCTATCTAAGTGGGAGTTCTTTAAATTAATATGATTAAATTGAACTTTAATTTATTATGAACTTAGTCCTGATAGTTTTGCATATCTATGTCGTTGTAGATCAATGGCCCGTGCTACCATTCCTTTGAATTTTAATGCATTCCTAGAGAAAGCTAAGTTGAAAGATGATGGTAGCAATTACACGGACTGGGTCCGTAACCTGAGGATTATCCTCATTGCTGCACAGAAGAATTATGTCCTTGAAGCACCGCTAGGTGACAAGCCCCCTCCCGCTAATATAGACGCTTTGAACGTCTGGCAGTCGCGGTCTGATGACTACACGATAGTTCAGTGTGCCATGCTTTATGGCTTAGAACCGGGACTTCAACGACGTTTTGAACGTCATGGACCATATGAGATGTTCCAGGAGTTGAAGTTAATATTTCAAGCAAATGCCCGAATTGAGAAATATGAGATTTCCAATAAGTTCTACAGCTGCAAGATGGAGGAGAATAGTTCTATCAGTGAACACTTGCTCAGAATGTCTGGGTACTACAATCATATGACTCAACTTGGTTGCAAAGTTGACGAGGATAGTGTTATTGATAGAGTTCTTCAATCACTGCCACCAAGCTATAAAGGCTTCGTGATGAACTATAACATGCAAGGGATGCAAAAGACAATTCCCGAGCTCTTCGCTATGCTCAAAGCTACGGAGGTAGAAATCAAAAAGGAGCATCAAGTGTTGATGGTTAACAAGACCACTAGTTTCAAGAAAAAGGGCAAGGGAAAGAAAGGGAACTTCAAAAAGAATAGCAAGTCAGTTGCTACTTCCACGAAGAAACCCAAATCTGGAGCCAAGCCTGAAACTGAGTGCTTCTACTGCAAGGGGACTGGACACTGGAAGCGGAACTGCCCCAAGTTTTTGGCGGATAAGAAGGATGGCAAGGTGAACAAAGGTATATGTGATATACATGTTATTGATGTGTACCTTACTAATACTCGTAGTAGTACCTGGGTATTTGATACCGGTTCGGTTGCTAATATTTGTAACTCGAAACAGGGACTACGGATTAAACGAAGATTAGCTAAGGACGAGGTGACGATGCGCGTGGGAAACGGTTCCAAAGTCGATGTGATCGCCGTCGGCACGCTACCTCTACATCTACCTTCGGGATTAGTTTTAGACCTAAATAATTGTTATTTGGTGCCAGCATTAAGCATGAACATTATATCTGGATCTTGTTTATTGCGAGACGGTTATTCATTTAAATCAGAGAATAATGGTTGTTCCATTTTAATGAATAATATCTTTTATGGTCATGCACCCTTAAAGAGTGGTCTATTCTTATTGGAACTCGATTGTAGTGATACACATATTCATAATATTGAAAACAAAAGATGCAAAGTTAATAATGATAGTGCAACTTATTTGTGGCACTGCCGTTTAGGTCATATTGGTGTAAAACGCATGAAGAAACTCCATAATGATGGACTTTTGGAATCACTTGATTATGAATCACTTGGTGCTTGCGAACCATGCCTCATGGGCAAGATGACTAAAACTCCGTTCTCCGGAACTATGGAGCGAGCAATAGATTTGTTGGAAATCATACATACTGATGTATGTGGACCAATGAGTGTTGATGCTCGCGGCGGGTATCGTTATTTTCTGACCTTCACTGATGATTTGAGCAGATATGGGTATATCTACTTAATGAAACACAAGTCTGAAACATTTGAAAAGTTCAAAGAATTTCAGAGTGAAGTAGAGAATCATCGTAACAAGAAAATAAAGTTTCTACGATCTGATCGTGGAGGAGAATATTTGAGTTACGAGTTTGGTCTTCATTTGAAACAATGTGGAATAGTTTCACAACTCACGCCACCCGGAACACCACAGCGTAATGGTGTGTCCGAACGTCGTAACCGTACTTTATTAGATATGGTACGATCTATGATGTCTCTTACCGATTTACCACTATCGTTTTGGGGATATGCTTTAGAGACAGCTGCATTCACGTTAAATAGGGCACCATCTAAATCCATTGATACGACACCTTATGAACTATGGTTTGGCAAGAAACCAAAGTTGTCGTTTCTTAAAGTTTGGGGCTGCGATGCTTATGTGAAAACACTTCAACCTGATAAGCTCGAACCCAAGTCGGAAAAATATGTCTTCATAGGATACCCAAAAGAGACTGTTGGGTACACCTTCTATCACAGATCCGAAGGCAAAATATTCATTGCTAAGAACGGATCCTTTCTAGAAAAAGAGTTTCTCTCGAAAGAAGTGAGTGGGAGGAAAGTAGAACTTGATGAGGTAATTGTACCTTCTCCCGGATTGGAAAGTAGTACATCACAGGAAATTATTCCAGTGATTCCTACACCAATTAGTGAGGAAGTTAATGATAATGATCATGAAACTTCGGATCAAGTTTCTGCTGAACGTCGTAGATCAACCAGAGTACGTTCCGCACCAGAGTGGTACGGCAACCCAGTTCTGGAAATCATGTTACTAGACCATGATGAACCTACGAACTATGAGGAAGCGATGATGAGCCCAGATTCCGCAAAATGGCTTGAAGCAATGAAATCTGAGATGGGATCCATGTATGAGAACAAAGTGTGGACTTTGGTTGACTTGCCCGATGATCGGCAAGCCATCGAAAATAAATGGATCTTCAAGAGGAAGACCGACGCAGACGGTAATATTACTGTTTACAAAGCTCGACTTGTTGCGAAAGGTTTTCGACAAGTTCAAGGAGTTGACTACGATGAGACTTTCTCACCTGTAGCGATGCTTAAGTCTGTCCAAATCATGTTAGCAATTGCCGCATTTTTTGATTATGAAATCTGGCAAATGGATGTCAAAACTGCATTCCTAAATGGATATCTCAAAGAAGAGTTGTATATGATGCAACCAGAAGGTTTTGTCGATCCAAAAGGTGCTGAAAAAGTATGCAAGCTCCAGCGATCCATCTATGGACTGGTGCAAGCATCTCGGAGTTGGAATATACGCTTTGATGAGGTGATCAAAGCATATGGTTTTATACAGACTTTTGGAGAAGCCTGTATTTACAAGAAAGTGAGTGGGAGCTTTGTAGCATTTCTAATATTATATGTAAATAACATATTGTTGATTGGAAATGATATAGAATTTCTGGATAGCATAAAAGGATACTTGAATAAAAGCTTTTCGATGAAAGACCTCGGAGAAGCTGCTTACATATTAGGCATCAAAATCTATAGAGATAGATCAAGACGCTTAATTGGACTTTCACAAAGCACATACCTTGATAAGATTTTGAAGAAGTTCAAAATGGATCAGTCAAAGAAAGGGTTCTTGCCTGTTTTACAAGGTACGAAGTTGAGTAAGACTCAATGCCCGACCACTGCAGAAGATAGAGAGAAAATGAAAGTCATTCCCTATGCCTCAGCCATAGGATCTATCATGTATGCAATGCTGTGTACCAGGCCTGATGTGTGCCTTGCTATAAGTCTAGCAGGGGGGTACCAAAGTAATCCAGGAGTGGATCACTGGACAGCGGTTAAAAACATCCTAAAGTATCTGAAAAGAACAAAGGATATGTTTCTCGTGTATGGAGGTGACAAAGAGCTCGTCGTAAACGGTTACGTCGATTCTAGCTTTGACACTGATCCGGATGACTCAAAGTCACAAACCGGATATGTATTTTTATTGAACGGTGGAGCTGTCAGTTGGTGCAGTTCCAAGCAAAGCGTCGTGGCGGGATCTACGTCTGAAGCGGAATACATAGCTGCTTCGGAAGCAGCGAATGAAGGAGTCTGGATGAAGGAGTTCATATCCGATCTAGGTGTAATACCTAGTGCATCGGGTCCAATGAAAATCTTTTGTGACAACACTGGAGCCATAGCCTTAGCAAAGGAATCCAGGTTTCACAAGAGAACAAAGCACATCAAAAGACGCTTCAATTCCATCCGCGATCTAGTCAAGGAGGGAGACATAGAGATTTGCAAAATACATACGGATCTGAATGTTGCAGACCCGTTGACTAAGCCTCTTCCACGGGCAAAAAATGATCAGCACCAGGACTCCATGGGTGTGAGGATCATCACTTTGTAATCTAGATTATTGACTCTAGTTCAAGTGGGAGACTGAAGGAAATATGCCCTAGAGGCAATAATAAAGATGTTATTTGTATTTCCTTATATCATGATAAATGTCTTTTATTCATGCTAGAATTGTATTAACCGGAAACTTAGTACATGTGTGAATACATAGACAAAACAGTATGTCCCTAGTATGCCTCTACTAGACTAGCTCATTGATCAAAGATGGTTATGTTTCCTAGCCATAGACATGAGTTGTCATTTGGTCAACGGGATCACATCATTAGGAGAATGATGTGATGGACAAGACCCATCTGTTAGCATAGCACTATGATCGTTTAGTTTTACTGCTATTGCTTTCTTCATGACTTATACATGTTCCTATGACTATGAGATTATGCAACTCCCGAATACCGTAGGAACACCTTGTGTGCTATCAAACGTCACAACATAACTGGGTGATCATAAAGATGCTCTACAGGTGTCTCCGAAAGTATTCGTGGTGTTGGCATAGATCAAGATTAGGATTTGTCACTCCGAGTGTCGGAGAGGTATCTCTGGGCCCTCTCGGTAACACACATCACAATAAGCCTTGCAAGCAAAAGACTAATGAGTTAGTCACAAGATGATGAGTTACGGAACGAGTAAAGAGACTTGCCAGTAACGAGATTGAACTAGGTATAGAGATACCGACGATCGAATCTCGGGCAAGTAACACACCGTTGACAAAAGGAACAACGTATGTTGTTATGCGGTTCTGACCGATAATAGATCTTCGTAGAATATGTAGGAGCCAATATGAACATCCAGGTTCCTCTATTGGTTATTGACCGGAGATGAGTCTCGGTCATGTCTACATAGTTCTCGAACCCGTAGGGTCCGCACGCTTAACGTTTGATGACGATCGGTATTATGAGTTTATGAGTATTGATGTACCGAAGGTAGTTCGGAGTCCCGGATGAGATCACGGACATGACGAGGAGTCTCGGAATGTCCGAGACATAAAGATTGATATATTGGACGACTATATTCGGACACCGGAAGTGTTCCGGGAAAGTTTCGGATTTATCGGGATTGCCGGAGGGGGTTACCGGAACCCCCTACGAGAGGGGATGGTCCATAGTGGGCCTAAAGGGAAAGAGAGAGGCAGCCCATAGGGCTGGCCGGCGCCCCCACCTAGGGTTCCTAGTTGGACTAGGATTGGGGGGGGCACCTCTCCTATTCCTTTCCCTCTTCTTTCTTTTGGTGAATCCTACTAGGAATAGGATTGCAATCCTATTCCTAGTAGGACTCCTTCCCTAGCCACACCAGGAGAAGTTGGCCGGCCTCCCTCCCTTGCTCCTTTATATACGGGGGCAGGGGGGCACCCAAAGACACACAAGTTGAATTGTTTTAGCCGTGTGCGGTGCCCCCCTCCACAGAATCACACCTCGGTCATACCGTCGCGGAGCTTAGGCGAAGCCCTGCGCCGGTGAACACATCATATCCGTCACCACGCCGTCGTGCTGACGAAACTCTCCCGTGAAGCTCAACTGGATCAAGAGCTCGTGGGACATCATCAAGCTGAACGTGTGCTGAACGCGGAGGTGCCGTACGTTCGGTGCTTGATCGGTTGGATCGCGAAGAAATTCGACAACATCAACCGCGTCACTTGACGCTTCCGCTCCCGGTCTACGAGGGTACGTAGACACGCTCTTCCCTTTCGTTGCTATGCATCAGGTAGATAGATCTTGCGTGATCGTAGGAAAATTTTAAAATACTACGTTCCCCAACACTTGGCTGTCCTACCGTGCTAGCCACGCGTCAGGACGAGGCTGTACACGCCCCGGAGTCTCTCCCGGTGGGAGGCTCCCACCCACGGTCCAGTGGAAGTACCAAGCTCCACGCTGGCAGATCCAACCGAGGAGCGGTTATGCCCACGAACCAGTGGATGCACCAAGCTCCGCGCTGGCCGATACGATCGAGGCGCGGTTATGCCCACACTCCGCGCAAGTGTGGTAGCTCTATGCTCCGCGCTAGTTATAAACAACTGAGGGTGGCCCCCAGTGGTCGCACCAACCTCAGGGAGCTTTTCAGCTCACGACGCTCATAGCCTCTCCTTGGATGGGTGTCGCGAGGGGGGCTAGGCACAGGGGCTATGCTCAGGTCACGCCTGGCAGACGCCACCCTACCAGGTGCCCAAACACCTGGCCTTCTCGTGCCCCCGTCCCAGGCGAAGGCTCGTGGGCAAGGTATGGTGCTTGTTATCCTTCATGAAGAGCCGTTCATACGTCAAGGGGGACCCCTGGGCATCACGACCCAGGGGCCTAACTGGCCATGTAGCCCCTCGTCCCTTGAGCCTAGTTATGACGATAACCCCGGTCCTCCGGAGGGCTCAATGGCGATCGAGGTATGCACGGGGTTGGGCCCTGCCGATGCAGAACGAAAACGGGACCGCTTGAACGTCAAGGGGGACCCTCTGGGCATCACGACCCAAGGGCCTCACTGGCCACGTAGCCCCTCACCCCTTGAGTCTACTTACTATGATAACCCTGGTGTCCGGAGGGCTCATCAACGAGTCTAGTTACTACGGTAACCCCGGTGCCCAGAGGGCTCAGCGGCGGTCGAGGTATGCGCGGGGTTGGGCCCTGCCGACGCAGAGCACCTAAAGCAAACATGAAAGGAAGCAAGCATGGAATCACCTAGCTATTACAATAACGTCAAGTTTTTACAAATTCAACCAAGTCCTTACGCCTCCCCGAGGCACTTCTCTCACTAAACAGGATGGATCAAGCATCGTCGGGCGCAGTATCACCGGCCTACACCTGTTTAGGTTGCGATGGTGGCAGCCCGGAGAAACGTCTCCACCAACCATGTGGCTTATGTTCCACGGCCTCGGGAGCAATCATCGCCACCCCCTCACGAGGGCGCTTGGACACAAACCTTGCCTCAAGGAAGAGGCGATAGGAATCAAGTACCATCTGACCTCAGGAATCGCTAAAGATAAGTTTTCAACACCGCACCCGCTTGCATACACACACCACCACTCACTATAGTTACGAAGCCCTTCCTGGTGGACCACTGGGCAGCTGCTTGGACGCCAAGAGGGACCTCCCGAGCATTGCGCCTCGGGGGCTCTTACCAGATCCTGGACCCCTCTCCTCCTAGCCTTGGCCACGGTGCCGCGACTTGGCATACCAGCACGGGCCGAGGCTGGTTCCAGGATTGGGTCTTGCAGGCGTAGGGCCTTAAGCTACCGCGGGAACGAGAGAAAGGGGAAATCATGCTTTAACAAGGGAATCATGCAGGACACAAGTTTATAACGCTAGATAATAACAAAAGTACTACGAGAATTTACATGTCCTTGTGAAGCCCTCCATGATGTCCCGCAGGAACTAAGCTAAGGAAGGCGCTCCCAAGGAACTTGGCTTGAACTTCTTCAACAACGGCGACGCCGGGAGGACACCGTTTCCCTCCGGCGATAGGGGAGGCGGCTCGGTGGCTCGTAGCTCTCGTCAGAGCTCGAGGCCGTCTCAGGGGTGGCATAGCTGCTATCAGGAGAGCCGGAGATATAGCCGACATCGAGCGCTTCATCGCCCTGATGACACAGGGAATGGTCGCCGGCGAGCCCATTCCCTGCGCCACGCGGCAGTCGGAGGCCGTCCGCCCCGAAGACTTTGAAGATTATCGCGCCCGTCGTGTCCAGTGCAAAGTGAAGAATTTGCCTCCCGGTGGGGGCGCAGGCGCGACGCACGACACCCCAGCTCCAGGTCATGAAGACCTGGCCAGAAGAAACCACCTCCACGTCGACTTGCGAAGGAGGAAGGCGACACCCTTCATGCCTCAGCTCCATCATCACCCGGCCACGAGCCGAGAGTACCTCCCTCAGGAACGGAGGAAGAAGGATCCAGGAATGCGGAGGGGCCCCGCCCATACGATGAACTCGCGGGCATCATCCTCTGAATGGGACGGTAGCAGGGTGCGAGGAGACGCCCGTCTCTCCGGGTGGCTGGCGGCGCCACCCCTATCGCCGCCCTCGCTCAATCTGCCTGCCGACGAGATGTGCAAGGGAAGCGGAAATCCTGGTGGTGCCCACGTGCACCACGTGCGAGCGTCCGCCGGCCTCAGGGGCGCACCCGGAGAATCACGGCGCCTCTTCTTCGGGGGGAGCTGTTCGGGCTCCACCATTGGGCTCTTCCCTTTCTCCGCGGCCGAGAATCTGTGAATCGGCGCCATGGAACCCTGGGAGCAATGGAAATGTGGGGATCGGCCGGCAACGGTCAAGTGAGAGGCGTGAAGCCTCACCCCCCTATTTATAAGCCAAGAAAACCAACCGGCGCCCACTCGTGCGCAGCCATAATGGCCCCGCTGCCCACGCCAAGGAGTTGTCGAGTCACACGGTTGCCAAGGTTGCGTGGGAAATGGAGTCGCTCGCGTCCCATCCAACCGTCACGCGCCAGCCTGGCCCGCAGCCTTTTTAGGGCCCGCGGCGCTTCGTCCTCGACTAAGGCTTCGCCCCGAAGCCAACTCCGCGCGCGCCTTGGGCCCGGGGGCTACTGTCGGCGTCCTGGGAACCAGGGTACCCAGACTTGCATGTGTGCGGGCCACGACGCGCTGCTTCAAGCAGGCCTGGTACGGCCCGGCTGATCGACCAGCTTCTTAAGACCCTCGCGAGGGGCCAAGCCTCGCGAGGAGAACGACGTCAAGACCCCCTCGAGAGCAGCCTCGATGAGGTGCTCCGGAGGGGCGGAGAATCCAAGGCGAAGCCTGCCTCAGGAGGAGGTAGTGACGCACTGCGCCAGCGAGTGCCAGCGCCCGCCAGCGGCACAGTTGCCATTTCGGTGCAAAGGAGACAGTGCAGCCGTGGGTTCCCAAAGAGCGGGACAAAGGTTTCCTTTTTGGTGCAACAAGACCGAAGACCGCAAGGACGATAAGGAGGATGTCACCGTCGAGCCCACCACCGTGTCACCGCCTGATCCTTTTGCAGGCGAAGACTGCTTTTGTCAGGGTAGGAACGTCCTTGTGTTCCCGCTCAAATATGGCCGTTGTGGAATCCCTTCCCGCCTAAACATTTCGTGGGAAGAGGACTGTGGCCGCCTATATAAGTAGCTAGAACCTCCACTTCAAGAGAGAGATGGACTCACACACTTGACCACCGCACAAGGAGCAAGAACACTAGCCTCCTGGCCCTCCTGAGCTCGCCTCCTGAGCTCAGGAACCCTTGTATCAGTTCATACTCTAGCTCACCCGGAGCCAATCCACCAAAGCAGGAAGTAGGGTATTACACCTCGCGGTGGCCCGAACCTGGATAAACTCTTGTGTGTTTGTTCGTTGTTTGCTTGAATCCTTCCACCGAGACGAGAGCGAGGCGCTAGGTAGACGTGAGTGGGAGAGATCTTCGTTCACGCCCCTGTGTTCGAACTTAACGGGTTTTGCGGGTCTTGAATCCGACAGCAACAATTCGTAGGCCATGCAACAAAGCCTCGTATTTAGTCACATTTGTTGGATGTAGTGAAGTGGATTTGAAGCACATAGTCGAGTATTTAACCTTGAGAAGATTAGGATGACACCAGGCCCCAATCCTCCGATCACTTTTGGGCTGTCAAAGTACATGGTCAAGTACTCTGACTGGAACCGGTTGTACTTGAGGCGAAATGGAAGTCGACTAGAGCTTGCAACTAGATAGCCTTGCTAGTTCCTAGATCATGTTATGCGCCCCTAGCTCAATGGACCACTTCGCCACCCGACCAGTGGCATCCCTTTTGTTGATGATGTCCGACAAAGGGGCACTGCTGACCATGATGACCGAGTGAGCTTGTAAGTAATGGAGTAACTTCATTGATGCCAGAAACACGTCGTGGACTAGTTTCTGGTAATGTGGATATATCAACTTGGACTCGAAGAGAAATTTACTTTCGTAGTAAATGAGGACCACCAGGACAACGCTCGGTCACACGGTTGCTGGGCGATGATGTAAAGAACCAGAGGCTTGTTATCGGCCCAGTCGGAGAGGATTGGTGGTGTGAAGAGAAAGCGCTTGAGGCCACCGAAGGCCGATTGCATCCCATTAGTACACTCGAAGGAGTCAAACTTGTTGAGGAGTTGGTAGAGTGGCAGACCCTTCTCGTCAAGCTAGGAGATGAACCGATTAACTCTGCAATGCACATGGTGAATCACTGAACGTCCTTCGAATTCTTTTGTGTGGCCATCTTCAGGATTGCTTCGATCTTGTCCGGGTTGGTCTCAATCTTGCATCCATAAATGACGAACCAAGGAGCTCCACTACAGGTACTTTGATGACACATTTCTATGGGTTCAGCTTCAAGTTAATATGTTTGAGGTTCACGAAGGTTTTTGCTAGGTACACGAGGAGATCATCTCCGCACTTTGACTTACCACGATGTCGTACACATAGGTGTGGACGTTTCTGTTGACCCGATAGTGCAAAAAACAGATACCGGCGGGGTTGGTAGCCTTGATATCGTCCGACTACTTAATTTTTATCTAATGATAGCTTGAATATGCGTCCATAAAACACAAACGCTCGCAACCTGCCATGGAATTGATCACTTGGTTCAGGGTTTGGTAGACAACACACATGCACCAAGTGTGGTTCTTCTTGGGATATAGTGCTACGAAGGAGGCCGGGGATTAAGAGAACGATCAAGTGAAAAGAGGAATAGACGATTGATAGGGAGAAACAACCAGTGGCAAAGGCATGGGGTGGCCAGCATGGGCCAAGAGCCTCCCCAACATGATGAGTTTGCTTGTATATACACAAAAGTACCATAATTTTTTGTATTTTCCTGCGATGCCCCCTTCCTCAACACTAGTACTTGAGGAATCCTGCATCGCCACTAGAAACAACACTAGAGGAAGATAACCCAATTATGAGAGAAGTGATCGGAATAGAGGAGGGAGAATAGTTGTGGAGCTCAGAGATAGATGAAGGATCAAATTGCAAGAGGGAGGGGATCAACAGGGAGGGAAGAGTCGGCACCACGCCGGTCGTCGGGCTATCGCCAGAAGTCACCTTGAACGTAGTTAATTCGAACACGTATCCTCGCTATTATAACTGGGCAAATAGTTGGACCTTAAGTTTTTTATTTGAAACAAGCTGGACCTTAAATTGATGCTAACGAAATGAAAACATTGTGGAGGATATAGGAACCAGCTCCCTCTCGCTCCCTTGCTGCTTGCTAAGCGGCACCGGGGCACCCTCGATCCCCCAGTCTAGCCCCTCCTCCCCCTTTCCTACCCTCATCACCGCCGCCGGTGGGCATGGCTGGGCGAGCGCCGTGTGGCGCTGGTAGTGGCGGGGCTGCCAGGCAGTGCACGGTCGCTTCACGACATGGATCTAGGCTTTGGCCCGCGGCAGTCTCCCCGGATGCTACGGCGCCTCCAGCAACGTGGCCGCGGCTCGTCGGTGTCTCCGCTCCGCTTCCCCTGGTGCGGCGACTCGGCCATTTGAGGAGATGTGGTGGTCTGCAGATGCGCCATCCCCAACGGCGCGGCCACCGACGGTGCGGCTCCAGATGGGCTGCTCACCGCCCTCCCGTTGGCTAGCTTGGGTCGGTCGTGGGGCTCCGAGGTGGCTTGCGGTGAGCCTGGCTCCGAGGAGCTCCAGATCTGGCGCCTGTGGGCCAGTATGGCTGACGGGCTTTGGTGGGCCTCATTCGTTCGTTGGCTACTAGCGCCTGAGTTGCGGCGAGTGGGAGATGGTGTCCGAGATGTTCCGGGTGAAAACCTGCCCGGTTGTTGTCGGCCAGCGGTGGTGGCGCCCGTGGGCGTTTCCCTCCTTGGAGACGCTGCTTTGGAGATCACCGACCGTCTACCCTCGGTTCAAGATCTTCGGGCAAATGCGTAAGGCCCATCGTTGGGTCGGGTGGTGGCGTCGTCCTCATCACATCCTCTCATGGGGGCGTTGCCTTGAAGAACTTTGATCCAATTTGCGCATTCCATAGGCTGGACGCTCACGACATTGAGGTATGCTGGTGTCCGTCCGATGATGTGCGCGGTTGGCGTTGCGACCCGTGTAGCGACACTGATGGTGATGAGCAAAGTTGGGTCGTGGCTGGTCCTTCTAGTGTCGAAGGTTTGGTGCGCCAATGGGTGCGCCTATGCTGGTTTCTTGATGTGACAGAGAAGTCGGAGTTGCGGGCGACGACGCCACTGTGGCAACGATGACTCCATGAGGGGGGGTATTCACCGGATAGTGCTCTTCGGGCGTTGCGTTGAGCTAGGTCGGCGCGAGGCTTGTAACTTTCTCCTATGAAGCTCTTCTTCAAAATTGGATCTGCATCTCCTCGACGCTTCGGTCAACTTATTGGTTCTTGTGGCCAGGCCGTATGTGTGCCTGTGGGGACCCCGACTTGGAAGTCGAGATCACCGAATGCACGTGTACAGTGATCCCAGAGATCAATGCTCACTGAACACACAGAAGCTGAAATAACAAGAGTCTTACATCCATACAAATAGTCTTACACGAATTAAGGCCGTTATGGCCAAGTCTTACATAGATAGAGCCTCATGGGCCGAATAGGAAATACTCAAATAGCGGAAATCTTCGATAAACGGGTAGAACCCATGCCATCTGCCTTAACCCTACAGGCATTCTGACTGGGATAGCGTCCTAGTTCGCATGGTTGTCTCCAAAGAATTCTTCCTCATAATCCTGCTCTTCCATGCCTGGCCAATTAAATAACCAGTGGCAAGCCAATGAGTACTTTGAATGTACTCGCAAGCAACCCATGATGTGGTTCAAGTAGCAATGCAATTGAATAATAATGAACAAACTAGCGGAAGGCTAGAACAATATGATATCATCAAGTTATGCATCAATAACCTCGTGTAACCTCGAGAACAGGTTACCGACATCAACATGGATATCATTTATCTCACTGAGTCAAGTCACCATCTTGACTCATCACACACACACGCATGGTTTTACAAACATTGGACGTAGCCCAAGAGCGGTTACCCAACTGTCCATGACCGTGGACACGGCTATTCGAATAGTTTGACACTCTGCAGAGGTTGTACACTTTACCCACAAGATCCGGGGAACTTCCGTGTTATCCACGACCCGCGGTACCTCAAGTACCCGGGGTAAGCACCCGGTCATTACCTTTCCTTAGACGACACTAACATAGAGTCCACTCGTTGGCACACAGCCCTCAGGTACAAACAGTAGATCACGGGACTTGCCCTAATTTCAATGTTCACACATACCCGAAGGGACCAACGGTGTGTCCGGTGCCCTGTAAAAACAGTCATGGCCGTCTATCCAAGCACGACCCCGTCCCGGGAAAGACCTCAAGTCTTCCCGTCACTAGTAATGCGGGCACCATGCTAGTATCGACCTAAGTAATCAATAAAGCCCCGTCCCATAAGGGGTAGTGTGGTTGCACATGTATGGTTGGAATAACGGTCACAACTTCAACCAATCCGTTTGAAAAAACACACACACTTGCCTTGGCACACCACTTCGTCATCAAGTGGTCACCCAATCTCATTATCATCATCACCCTCGGGCATAAATGGCACCCGACGGGGTTTTATGCAAAGACTCCAACCATGGAGGTTCATGTCTCACATGCATCACTTTCATGTCTACTAACCATATGCAAATCATCTAGCACATAGCAAGATCAAGACCACGTCATGCATCTTATAAGCATCATGGCCACCTATTGCATGTTGTCCATCATATAGCAAGATCAAGGATAAAGCATGCATCATATGGTGGTTCATCAAGGTTACCATCGTAACCCTAATCATCATGCATCGGAAACAAATGGGTTCCGAGAACAAGTGTATCATGGTCAAAGGGCTGCTTGCCTGGATTAGCTTGGTCTTCAAAGTCTTCTAGTCCTTCTCCTTCTTCTTCCACAGCAACCTCGTCAAATACGGGATCTATACGTCGCATAATAATAATGGAAAAATAAGAATACAAATAGAACAGAAAAACCAAAGTGCTCAGAAAAATGTCAACTCATTTTTGTAAATTACTAGGGGGTTTTCTAAGATGGGGAAAAATCTTATTTGAAGTTTTGGAGTTGCAGAATAGGATATATTGATTTTTGAACAGGAGTTATACTGCTCAAATTTGAATTTAAATTTGAACAGTACATAAAAGTTTCATGGTTTTGAATGAAAGTAGTACCATTAAATAGGTTGGAATATTACAAGATTTTAGGAGTTGGAAATAATTAATTTGGATCAATATTCTTTTCTACATAAATGTTTGAAACATTAACAGAAAAGAAAAAGAGAAAAAGGGTCCTGTGCACTGGGCCAGAAGTGGCCACAGTGCACGGCCCATACGGCTCGGCCTGGCCGCACGGAGCCAGCGCGCGCGCACGTCAGGTTTCAAACCTGACGGGCGGGGCCCGTGGGTCAGTGGCTCAGAGGAGGGGAGAGAGGTGGGAGGATGACAGGCGGGGCCCGCCTGTCATCCCTAACCCCGTGGTCACGGCGGCGGCGAGCTCACCGGCGACGACTCCGGCCACGGCGACGGCAACAGAGGCCAGGGATGGACTCAGCGGCGTGTTGCGGTTGCAGTGGTGGTAGCGCGGCACGGCGGGGAGCCCTGGTTCGCCGGCGACGAGGTGCGACGGCGGAGGCTCGTCGGAGGTCAGCTGCAGCGGCCGTTTTCGACTGCAAACAGAGGGGGAAAGAGAGGGGAAAGGGTCAGTGACGTGCTGCGGTTCCGAAACGGGCGGAAGGAGAGGCCGGGGAGGCCTGTACCTCGAGATCGCCGGCGGCCCGACGCGGCGGAGCTCCGGTCGATCCCGAGCACTGGGGCGCTCCGGGGACGAACTGAGGGTGCAGGAGGGACTAGGGGAGAGTTGTGAGGCTGGTGGTGGTGTTGGAAGAGCTCGGGGAGGCCTATTTATAGGGCCCCGACGAGGACCCGTGGTCCAGTGCGCCGGCGAGCTCCGGCTCATCGCTACAGCGCACGGGAGGCTGCGGGAGTGAGTCAGGGGAGTTGATGGACGAGTCCTACGCCCAGCTGAGGCAAGAGGAGGAGCGGGGGAGCAACAGGGAGGCGTGCGCGTGTGGAGCAGAAGACTGGCCGAAGCGGGCGGCCGGTGCGCGTGCGGCGACGCTTACTGGAGGGCGCAGGAGGAGGGGGGACAGCGCCGGTGACGTTGCGGACGTCGAGGCGCCTCGACTGGCGCGAGGGGGAGGCTCGAGGTGGTCGGGGACCGACGATTGGCCCGAGCCAGCGTGTGAGCTGCACTGTTCACGCGCTCTGGAGCGCGCGTATGGCTGGCATCAGCACGCTCTCGCCGGCTTGGTCCATTCCAGCGTGCCCAACAGTGTCTGGTGAGTAGAGGGAGTAGTAAAGAATTGCTCTAAGGCCTTGGATGCTCTGTGGTGTAGAGAGAGAGGGAGGGTGCTGGTAAAAATGGTGAAAGAAGGGTGCACAGCAAGGTAAAGTTGGGGTTTCACCCCCCAATCATGGAGATGAGGTGCTGGAGGAGTTACTGGGGTTTGCTAGTAGCCCCATGAGTCTGTCGTAAAGAGCTGAGGCCATGGAGAAAGGTGAAAGTGGTAAAAGTAGAGGTTTTAAGATTCCTGCAGAAGGTGTTTGATCATGGTTTGATCAAGTAAATGAAGTCCACTTGACATGGCACTTGACAGGGTTGAAAGACATGAGAAAATAGGGTGCTTCACCAAATTTGGGCTCATTTGAAGAAACTAGCCAATGTAACTTTGGTGAACCCTAAAAATCAACAGAAACAGTTTCATCTAGATTGAGTCAAGCTAATCATCTCCCCTTGATGCACCACTTAGTGTAGCATCCTCATTTGGGGTATTGATCAAGCTCACAAAATTTGAGGCTCCAGATAAAAAGTTGGTAATGTAGAGTTGTTCAAATTTGCATTTGAACAGAGAGGGTTTTGAGGTGATCTGATCAAGTTGCTCTATTCCAAATCTTGTGCCATTTGGTCTAGGTGCCTTATTAGGCCATTCTAGCATGTGCACCAAGTTTGAGAGCATTTGGACAAGTTTGGCAATGTAAAGTTGCTCAAACTTCAAATATGGACAGAATGGTTATAAAGGGTTTTGAGGGGGTTTCCTTGATCTCCAATGCATGAGGCTTTGCAAGATCATCAAATATGTCATATATGACATGGTAGAATTTCCCTGGAATTTTTGGAGAAAAATTCCTTTGTAAATATTCCAAAAGCTTGAAATATCCAGAAAGGGTTTTTGAGGGTTTAGCCCATTATTTTGAACATGACCAAGTGTTGAAACTCTTATATATGGACAATATATGTCCTCTGAGTCTCTCTGAATTTTGGCAAATATTTTTGAAACAGTAAAATAATTTTCCCCTATTAAAGACCATTTCTGGCCTTAAGAAAAAGCTTTTAAATAAAATAGGAAAATAGTTTTTAAAATTATACCTTTGTGGTTTCTGGGAGTCCTATGACTACTAGGTCTCAAATAAACTTTTTGAAAAAGTTTTCACACCCTTAATCAAGTACTTGCAGTGCAAATCTCAATTCAGGGGTTTTTGGAAAACTAAATTTATAAAATACTTTTTGGCCAAATTAATTTTGTAAGAAAATACTATACTGCTATATAACACTTGGCATGGTCATTGGGCAGAAGTTTTGGATAAAGAGATGAAATCTATAAGAGATCATAGTTGACTTTAATGAGCACATGAAAAAGCAAATGAAGAAAAACTCAACTTCAAATAAAAGCCAAATGATGCTAAAAAAAATTTGCTGGTCCAAATTTTCATGCTTCAAAGTTACAAATAACATGATACAAAATGCAGGGTGTGACAGACCTACCCCCCTTACAAGAATCTCGTCCCCGAGATTCCTAAACTAGGGCTTAAAAGAGGTCGGGAAACTCGGATCTAAGATAGTCTTCTCGTTCCCAGGTTGCTTCTGCTTCGGTGTGGTTGCTCCACTGGACCTTGAAGTACTTGATGGTACGGCTCCGCGTACGACGTTCTGCTTCGTCCAGAATACGAATGGGCTTCTCGCGGTAGGTCAAATCAGGCTGCAGATCAATGGCTTGGTGATCCACATCCCTGTAGAGACTGGGCTTGTCTGGAACCTGGAGACATTTCCGGAGTTGTGACACATGGAACACATTGTGCACATCGGATAGCTTAGGTGGTAGTTCCAACTGATAAGCCACTTCTCCTCGACGGTCGGTGATCTTGAAAGGGCCAATGAACCTCGGTGCGAGCTTCCCCTTGACGTGGAAACGCTTGGTTCCCTTCAGAGGAGTTACCCGCAGGTACACATGATCTCCGACACGGAAACTCATGTCTCGGCGTCGAGTGTCAGCATAACTCTTCTGCCTTGACTTGGCTGCCTTTAGTCGCTCTCTGACTAGTTGGACTTGCTCGTCTGCTGCGCGGAGAATATCCGGTCCAAAGACTAGTCCTTCTCCAGTCTCTAACCAGTTGAGGGGTGTGCGACATCTGCGTCCGTACAACACCTCAAATGGTGCCATCTGAAGGCTTGACTGGTAACTGTTGTTATAGGAGAACTCGGCAAAAGGGAGATAGTCTTCCCACTTGGCTCCATATGCCAGGACACAGGCTCGGAGCATGTCTTCGAGAATCTGATTGACTCGCTCAGTCTGACCTCCGGTCTGTGGGTGGAAAGCTGTGCTGAAAGACAACTTGGTTCCCAAGGCTTCTTGGAATCGCTTCCAGAACCTTGAAGTGAACTGGGTGCCTCGATCTGACACAATCTCCTTGGGAACACCGTGAAGACTTACGATTCGGTTGATATAGAGAGTTGCCAACTGGTTGCCTGAGTAGGTAGTCTTGACAGGAATGAAATGAGCCACCTTGGTCAAATGATCGACTATGACCCAGATAGAGTCATGTCCTCTATTCGACCTTGGTAATCCAGTGATGAAGTCCATTCCGACTTTATCCCACTTCCACTCAGGAACCTTGAGTGGTTGAAGCAATCCAGCGGGTCGCTGATATTCAGCCTTGACCTTTTGGCACACATCACACTTCGCAACGTAGGTTGCAATTTCTCTCTTCATACCGTGCCACCAGAATCGTGCCTTCAAGTCTTGGTACATCTTGGTTCCTCCGGGGTGGATGGAATACGGGGTGTCATGGGCTTCTTGCAGAATCAGCGTCTTCAACTCGGGGTTGTTTGGCACACAGAGACGACCTTTGTACCAAACAATCCCGTGCTCGTCTTTGGAGAATCCTGGGGCCTTGCCCATCTTCATCTTCCTCTTGATACCTTCAATGCTTGCGTGTCCATCTTGAGCCTTCTTGACGTCGTCCATCAGGGTTGGTCTGACTTCCAAATGATCCAGAAATCCAGGGGTGACCAATTCCATACTGAATTGCTCGATCTCCTTAAACAAGGCTGGCTGCCTTTCTTGAATAATGACATTCAAAGAGCAAGCCTTCCTGCTTAAGGCATCGGCCACCACGTTGGCCTTCCCAGGGTGATACTGAACACTGAGGTCATAATCCTTGATGAGTTCCAACCATCTCCGCTGCCTCATGTTCAACTCTTTTTGGGTGAAAATATACTTCAGACTTTTGTGGTCTGTGTAAATCTCACACCGTTTCCCTAGGAGGTAATGCCGCCATGTCTTCAAGGCATGAACTACTGCCGCTAGCTCAAGATCGTGAGTAGCGTAGTTCTCCTCATGGGGTCGTAGCTGCCTGGAGAGGTATGCTATGACGCGGCCTTCTTGCATCAGGACGCTTCCCAATCCGGTTCGAGAGGCATCACAATATATCACGAACTCCTTGTGAATATCAGGTGTTGCCAGAACTGGGGCGGTGGTCAATCTCTTCTTGAGCTCTTGGAAGCTCTCTTCGCATTTTGGCGTCCACTCGAACTTCTTGTCCTTCTTGAGGAGCTGAGTTATTGGTCGTGCGATGCTAGAGAATCCTTCCACGAACTTGCGGTAATAGCCCGCTAATCCGAGGAAGCTTCTGACTTCCTTGACGGTTGTTGGAGATTGCCATTGGGTCACAGCTTCGATTTTTGCAGGATCAACAGATAATCCTTCCTCGGTCAAGACATGACCTAAGAATCCAACTTTGTGCAGCCAAAACTCACACTTGCTGAACTTGGCGTACAGTTGGTGCTCACGAAGCTTGTCTAGGACCATCCTCAGATGCTGCTCATGTTCTTCCTCCGACTTCGAGAACACAAGGATGTCATCAATGAAGACAACAACGAACTTGTCCAAATATTCCATGAAGACTTTATTCATGAGATACATGAAGTAAGCTGGGGCATTGGTTAACCCAAAAGACATGACCGTGCACTCGTACAGGCCATATCTGGTTACGAATGCCATCTTCGGAATATCTTGGGGTCTGATCTTCAGCTGGTAATACCCAGATCTGAGGTCGATCTTGGAGAATACCTTGGCTCCGCTGAGTTGATCAAACAGATCTTCGATCTTGGGAAGTGGGTACTTGTTCTTGATTGTAACTTCATTGAGGGAACGATAGTCAATGCATAAGCGGATGGTACCGTCCCTCTTTGCCACAAACAGAACAGGAGATCCCCAAGGGGAGGCACTCGGGCGGATAAATCCTTTCCTTAGCTGCTCTTCTAGCTGCTTCTTCAACTCGGCTAATTCTTCCGTCCCCATTCTATAAGGCTTCTTATAGATGGGTCCTGCTCCGGGTACGAGCTCGATGATGAACTCAATGTCACGGTCAGGGGGCATTCCCGGTAGTTCATCCGGAAAGACATCAGGATACTCACATACCACCGGTACTTGGTCTAGCCCAACTTCAGACAGACAGTTGACTTTAGCGGCTTGAGCGGAAGAGGAGTTGGGGGCAAACTTGACTTCTACACCTTGGTCATTGGTCACAGTGACTGTCCGATTGGCACAGTCTAACAAGCCTTGGTGCTTGCTGAGCCAATTCATACCTAGGATCACATCCAAGCCTTGTGATCTCAGGACGATAAGGTCTGCTAGGAAGTCTACACCATTAATGGTAATACTGACTCCTTTACAGCCTATCTTGGCTCTCATCTCGGCTCCGGGGGTTTGTACCACCATAGGGTTATTCAGGGGTGTAGGGGTCATGCCACTTTTTAATGCAAATCTTTGAGTGACAAATGAATGCGTTGCTCCAGAATCAAACAAGACAGTTGCAGGTGCTGAGTTGACAAGGAACGTACCCAGCACGACGTCCGGGTCTTCCTGGGCTTCTTCAGCAGTGACGTGATTCACACGCCCCTTCCCATAGTTCGGTGGATTGCGGGGTGCTGGGTTCCTTGTCGGCATTCCACGGCCTTGTCCCTGGTTCTGCGCATTGGGGCGCGGGGCATCAGGCTTCTTGATGGGGCACACCCTGGAGATGTGTCCGGGCTGACCACACCCAAAGCAAGTGACTTGGTTTGGAGTGTTGATCTTGTTGCCACCACTGGTATTGGGGTTGAAAGCTGGCCTGGGGTTGGCATACTGATGAGGCTGAGGATTGGCACGTGGTGCAGGAGCTCTTGGCTGCTGATAGGTTGGCTTGGCCGGGGCTGACTGCCACGGACGAGGCTTCTGGTTGCTGGAACTTCCCTTACTGATCAACTTGCGCTTGCGAGTGTCTTCCAAAGCACGCCGCTTGTCTTCAAGCATAAGTGCCTTGTTTACCAGGTCAGGGAAAGACGGGCAGTCGCACACGACAAGCGAATATTGCAGAGTCTGATTAAGGCCTTCCATGAAGCGCTCCCTTTTGGCAGCATCAGTGCTGACATCCTCAGGGGCATACCTTGACAGAATACTGAACTTCTGCATGTATTCCTTGACAGTGCCACTTCCTTGCTTCAGGGCTCGGAACTCGCGCTTTTTGATAGCCATGACTCCAGAAGGAATGTGGGCCTTGCGGAATTCTGCCTTGAGGTTAACCCAAGTGATGTCTTGTTCAACATGCATGACCTTGAATCCATCCCACCAAGCTCTTGCGGTTCCCCCGAGGCAGTGGGCTGCATAAGCCACCTTCTCGCGATCTTCGGTGCATCCGACTAGTTCCAGAATCTCCTCAATGGAACGGACCCAGTCATTAGCATCCAGGGGTTCAGCAGTCTCGATGAAGGTCGGTGGTGCATGCTTCTTGAACTCTGCCAACGTGGAACGTCTGTTGCCATTCCCCGCCGGCTGGCGGTTATTGGCAACAGCTTGAGCAATCAGCTGAAGAGCTGCAGTGTTGGCTTGGCGTTCCTCTCGGAAAGCTTGGAGAAGCTGAGCCATGTCCATGCTTGGAGGAGGTGGTGGTGGAGCTTGGTCGTTGGTTTGGTCGTGGTCTGCCTCTGGCTGAGAGGATGCTCCGGCTTCGGGCTGCTGGGTAGAGGTACCAGTACGAGTTACAACAGGCATCCTGTTGGAGCGGTAAAAGGTCTCATGACTCGGAAGAGGAAAAGCAGATAGACAGGTGCCTAGTAAGGGGGTGGGTGTGACACTAAATCAAATCATGCAAGGGCCGAGAGGCCAAAACTCATTCATTAAAATCCAAATGGGTGATGTAGTCGTTTACACATTCCCGAAGGAAGATTACGACTTACATCCAGACACGGCAAAAGCTAGCACTAGATGGTTTCATATGAACCATACAAGGACTCGACTGCGCATAGGGGTTACACGACCTATCCTACCGTAGGGGTTACAACGGGCATATCCGAGTAGCGAATGATGCCTAAGCGGCGGAATGCTCGGTCGCGTATTCCGGCTCTTCTGGGTCTTCCTCCTTGTCTTCATCTGTCCGGGCTCCCTTGTCACTTGAGGGAGCGGGGGACTGGAGGAGTTGGATACGACGGTGCTTCGACGGTGGTGCAGGGAAAAGCTTGCGATATTCCCTTGCTGTCATCCGGCGTCGCCGAGGTGGTTCTTCACCCTTGGAAGACACATCCTCGGAGGGCCTTCCGCCTCGATATGTGATAGCGGATTGTCCAGAAGGTGCTCCTTCCTTCTTGATCCTGTTTGCCTTCTCTTGAGCTCGACGAAGAAGTGCCTTGGTTTTGTAAAGTTCTTCTCGAAGCTTCATTGATTCCGAGGCCAAGTCTTGTGCCAAGCTGTCGGCACATAGACTGAAGTAGGTCTGGAACCGAAGCGAGAGTCCATCCTTCAGTGGAGGGGCTAGTGCGCTGCTTTCTTCGTCACCTTCCTTCCGGTAAGGTAAGAAGCGAGTTTCCATCTTGGCTGCCATCTCCGGAAGAAGCTCGCGGAGACGGGTTAGTGCCTTGAGTGCAGCAGCCTCGGCAGCAAGTGGTAGAGTCGTCATCTGGGGTCCCTCGAAGAACCAACTTGTGGGAGGATCGTTTGCCTTCACAATCACTTCCACATGGTACTCCACCTCAGTATCGCTCACCCAATGCTCGTGGTAGGTGAGGATGGGTGCTCGGTGGAACTGACACTCCAGGAGGCTATCCTCGAGAAGCAGGTGAAACCCAGTGGTCAGGTGCTCTTCGGGAACAGCGGCCATCTACAAAGGTGGAATAGGAGGGGTTAATAAGCTGAGGAAATCTCAGGTTTAGAAAAGAAGAGAGGTTCAGAAGGTTTTGAAAAAAGGGGTCTCAACTAACTAACGCCCATGCTAACTAAGGCTTCCTACAGTCAGGATGGCTCTGATACCAGCTCTGTGGGGACCCCGACTTGGAAGTCGAGATCACCGAATGCACGTGTACAGTGATCCCAGAGATCAATGCTCACTGAACACACAGAAGCTGAAATAACAAGAGTCTTACATCCATACAAATAGTCTTACACGAATTAAGGCCGTTATGGCCAAGTCTTACATAGATAGAGCCTCATGGGCCGAATAGGAAATACTCAAATAGCGGAAATCTTCGATAAACGGGTAGAACCCATGCCATCTGCCTTAACCCTACAGGCATTCTGACTGGGATAGCGTCCTAGTTTGCATGGTCGTCTCCTAAGAATTATTCCTCATAATCCTGCTCTTCCATGCCTGGCCAATTAAATAACCAGTGGCAAGCCAATGAGTACTTTGAATGTACTCGCAAGCAACCCATGATGTGGTTCAAGTAGCAATGCAATTGAATAATAATGAACAAACTAGCGGAAGGCTAGAACAATATGCTATCATCAAGTTATGCATCAATAACCTCGTGTAACCTCGAGAACAGGTTACCGACATCAACATGGATATGATTTATCTCACTGAGTCAAGTCACCATCTTGACTCATCACACACACACGCATGGTTTTACAAACATTGGACGTAGCCCAAGAGCGGTTACCCAACTGTCCATGACCGTGGACACGGCTATTCGAATAGTTTGACACTCTGCAGAGGTTGTACACTTTACCCACAAGATCCGGGGAACTTCCGTGTTATCCACGACCCGCGGTACCTCAAGTACCCGGGGTAAGCACCCGGTCATTACCTTTCCTTAGACGACACTAACATAGAGTCCACTCGTTGGCACACAGCCCTCGGGTACAAACAGTAGATCACGGGACTTGCCCTAATTTCAATGTTCACACATACCCGAAGGGACCAACGGTGTGTCCGGTGCCCTGTAAAAACAGTCATGGCCGTCTATCCAAGCACGACCCCGTCCCGGGAAAGACCTCAAGTCTTCCCGTCACTAGTAATGCGGGCACCATGCTAGTATCGACCTAAGTAATCAATAAAGCCCCGTCCCATAAGGGGTAGTGTGGTTGCACATGTATGGTTGGAATAACGGTCGCAACTTCAACCAATCCGTTTGAAAAAACACACACACTTGCCTTGGCACACCACTTCGTCATCAAGTGGTCACCCAATCTCATTATCATCATCACCCTCGGGCATAAATGGCACCCGACGGGGTTTTATGCAAAGACTCCAACCATGGAGGTTCATGTCTCACATGCATCACTTTCATGTCTACTAACCATATGCAAATCATCTAGCACATAGCAAGATCAAGACCACGTCATGCATCTTATAAGCATCATGGCCACCTATTGCATGTTGTCCATCATATAGCAAGATCAAGGATAAAGCATGCATCATATGGTGGTTCATCAAGGTTACCATCGTAACCCTAATCATCATGCATCGGAAACAAATGGGTTCCGAGAACAAGTGTATCATGGTCAAAGGGCTGCTTGCGTAGATTAGCTCGGTCTTCAAAGTCTTCTAGTCCTTCTCCTTCTTCTTCCACAGCAACCTCGTCAAATACGGGATCTATACGTCGCATAATAATAATGGAAAAATAAGAATACAAATAGAACAGAAAAACCAAAGTGCTCAGAAAAATGTCAACTCATTTTTGTAAATTACTAGGGGGTTTTCTAAGATGGGGAAAAATCTTATTTGAAGTTTTGGAGTTGCAGAATAGGATATATTGATTTTTGAACAGGAGTTATACTGCTCAAATTTGAATTTAAATTTGAACAGTACAGAAAAGTTTCATGGTTTTGAATGAAAGTAGTACCATTAAATAGGTTGGAATATTACAAGATTTTAGGAGTTGGAAATAATTAATTTGGATCAATATTCTTTTCTGCATAAATGTTTGAAACATTAACAGAAAAGAAAAAGAGAAAAAGGGTCCTGTGCACTGGGCCAGAAGTGGCCACAGTGCACGGCCCATACGGCTCGGCCTGGCCGCACGGAGCCAGCGCGCGCGCACGTCAGGTTTCAAACCTGACGGGCGGGGCCCGTGGGTCAGTGGCTCAGAGGAGGGGAGAGAGGTGGGAGGATGACAGGCGGGGCCCGCCTGTCATCCCTAACCCCGTGGTCACGGCGGCGGCGAGCTCACCGGCGACGACTCCGGCCACGGCGACGGCAACAGAGGCCAGGGATGGACTCAGCGGCGTGTTGCGGTTGCAGTGGTGGTAGCGCGGCACGGCGGGGAGCCCTGGTTCACCGGCGACGAGGTGCGACGGCGGAGGCTCGTCGGAGGTCAGCTGCAGCGGCCGTTTTCGACTGCAAACAGAGGGGGAAAGAGAGGGGAAAGGGTCAGTGACGTGCTGCGGTTCCGAAACGGGCGGAAGGAGAGGCCGGGGAGGCCTGTACCTCGAGATCGCCGGTGGCCCGACGCGGCGGAGCTCCGGTCGATCCCGAGCACTGGGGCGCTCCGGGGACGAACTGAGGGTGCAGGAGGGACTAGGGGAGAGTTGTGAGGCTGGTGGTGGTGTTGGAAGAGCTCGGGGAGGCCTATTTATAGGGCCCCGACGAGGACCCGTGGTCCAGTGCGCCGGCGAGCTCCGGCTCGTCGCTACAGCGCACGGGAGGCTGCGGGTGTGAGTCAGGGGAGTTGCTGGACGAGTCCTACGCCCAGCTGAGGCAAGAGGAGGAGCGAGGGAGCAACAGGGAGGCGTGCGCGTGTGGAGCAGAAGACTGGCCGAAGCGGGCGGCCGGTGCGCGTGCGGCGACGCTTACTGGAGGGCGCAGGAGGAGGGGGGACAGCGCCGGTGACGTTGCGGACGTCGAGGCGCCTCGACTGGCGCGAGGGGGAGGCTCGAGGTGGTCGGGGACCAACGATTGGCCCGAGCCAGCGTGTGAGCTGCACTGTTCACGCGCTCTGGAGCGCGCGTATGGCTGGCATCAGCACGCTCTCGCCGGCTTGGTCCATTCCAGCGTGCCCAACAGTGTCTGGTGAGTAGAGGGAGTAGTAAAGAATTGCTCTAAGGCCTTGGATGCTCTGTGGTGTAGAGAGAGAGGGAGGGTGCTGGTAAAAATGGTGAAAGAAGGGTGCACAACAAGGTAAAGTTGGGGTTTCACCCCCCAATCATGGAGATGAGGTGCTGGAGGAGTTACTGGGGTTTGCTAGTAGCCCCATGAGTCTGTGGTAAAGAGCTGAGGCCATGGAGAAAGGTGAAAGTGGTAAAAGTAGAGGTTTTAAGATTCCTGCAGAAGGTGTTTGATCATGGTTTGATCAAGTAAATGAAGTCCACTTGACATGGCACTTGACAGGGTTGAAAGACATGAGAAAATAGGGTGCTTCACCAAATTTGGGCTCATTTGAAGAAACTAGCCAATGTAACTTTGGTGAAGCCTAAAAATCAACAGAAACAGTTTCATCTAGATTGAGTCAAGCTAATCATCTCCCCTTGATGCACCACTTAGTGTAGCATCCTCATTTGGGGTATTGATCAAGCTCACAAAATTTGAGGCTCCAGATAAAAAGTTGGTAATGTAGAGTTGTTCAAATTTGCATTTGAACAGAGAGGGTTTTGAGGTGATCTGATCAAGTTGCTCTATTCCAAATCTTGTGCCATTTGGTCTAGGTGCCTTATTAGGCCATTCTAGCATGTGCACCAAGTTTGAGAGCATTTGGACAAGTTTGGCAATGTAAAGTTGCTCAAACTTCAAATATGGACAGAATGGTTATAAAGGGGTTTGAGGGGGTTTCCTTGATCTCCAATGCATGATGCTTTGCAAGATCATCAAATATGTCATATATGACATGGTAGAATTTCCCTGGAATTTTTGGAGAAAAATTCCTTTGTAAATATTCCAAAAGCTTGAAATATCCAGAAAGGGTTTTTGAGGGTTTAGCCCATTATTTTGAACATGACCAAGTGTTGAAACTCTTATATATGGACAATATATGTCCTCTGAGTCTCTCTGAATTTTGGCAAATATTTTTGAAACAGTAAAATAATTTTCCCCTATTAAAGACCATTTCTGGCCTTAAGAAAAAGCTTTTAAATAAAATAGGAAAATAGTTTTTAAAATTATACCTTTGTGGTTTCTGGGAGTCCTATGACTACTAGGTCTCAAATAAACTTTTTGAAAAAGTTTTCACACCCTTAATCAAGTACTTGCAGTGCAAATCTCAATTCAGGGGTTTTTGGAAAACTAAATTTATAAAATACTTTTTGGCCAAATTAATTTTGTAAGAAAATACTATACTGCTATATAACACTTGGCATGGTCATTGGGCAGAAGTTTTGGATAAAGAGATGAAATCTATAAGAGATCATAGTTGACTTTAATGAGCACATGAAAAAGCAAATGAAGAAAAACTCAACTTCAAATAAAAGCCAAATGATGCTAAAAAAAATTTGCTGGTCCAAATTTTCATGCTTCAAAGTTACAAATAACATGATACAAAATGCAGGGTGTGACAGTGCCCGTGTGGGGGTGTATCTAGGTTGTCGTCCGATTTTCCTCCAATTATCCAAAAAACTCTCTTCTTCTTAATCAATGAAAATGGCAAATCTTTTGCCTCGTTTAAAAAAAAACATCACGAAAGTCTTTTTGCACCAACATACATTTTCTTCTAAGATTTTTTTGAGGTGAATTTTCTTCCAAGATAAGACACGACACACAACCTAACTCCTAACATGACCAAATGGGCCGGCGGTCTGCTCATGTGTGCCGGCCCCACGTGTGGTCTGCGCGCAACCGCCTCTGCCTCGAGCACCCGACCCCACCAATCTGAGGCTCCCAACGGTAATATCTCAGCGCCGGGTTGCCGACCGACCGACCCCTCCTGTCCAGCTCCTGCCCACCCGGTCCGGATCGAGCCCAAACCCACCACCAGCAGCCCCACTTCCCTCTGCTTCCCGCCGCCCGCCGAAGCCATCTCCGGCAAGCACCTTCCCCGGCGACACCGCCCGCGGCCAGGCGCGCATTTTCCTCCCTCCCCGCGCTCTGGTCGTGGCCAGTCCGCTCCTCCTCTCTTCCTACGGGGCCCCGTGTCCTGCCTCCCGCTTCGCCTCCCCGCTCGTCCTCGATTTGGGTTCGCTCGTCCTCGACTCGTCGGGGCTGTTTGGATTGTGACTATCTTTGCCATATGTTGCCACATGATTCTTGCCACACTTGCCACACTTGCCTTATTTGAGTTGCTCAAATTGTTAGCCATACTTTGGCTTGCCTAAGGGAATCTTGCCACACTTTTTGTGTCTATGACATGTGGGGTTCACTGCTCATAAAAAAATCCTTGCCTCAAGTGTGGCTAGAACCAAACACATACCTAACTTGGTCAAACTTGCCTAAGGTTAGGCATGGTAATGTGTGGCAAGGTGTGGCTAGAAACCAAACAGCCCCGTCGTCCGCTCAGGTTTGGAACCGCGCCTGATTTGGTTTTTGCTCCTGCTCGGTTCGTCGGTTCACAAGTCTCGCCCGCTTTGAATTTTCCTGTCCCCGCCGTCGCCCGTTTGGGGTCGCGTCCGGTTCGATATTGCTCCGTCCGCGCCGTCGTCGTCCGTGTGGAGTCATGCCCGATTCGATTTCGCTCGTCCTCGCCATCGTTCGTTTACTTTACAGTCGCGTCTGATTCGGTCTTGCGCGTCCTCGCCGTTGTCCCGATGTGCTCGCGTGTTCTTGGTCCGTCTCGCCTCGTCAGTGCCGGGGTCTCCATCCGTCTCGTTTGCGAATACAATTCTGCCTGCGCACGCTTCTGGTAACCGAACTAGCAGTCCTGGGTTTCGTGTTCATGTGAGTATGGTTTGAAATTGGATTACGGCCGGAGATGGAGGGTAATGTTAGTATGTTACTTTATCGTGCTAGTTCAGATCGGTTCCTCTGTTCCGTCACCTGCGTTGCTCTTGCTCTTGCTCTCTTGGTATACTCTGTCAATTCTTGGCCCTCTTTCACTTCTTGTTGCCCCGCTGTCAATTCTTGAGTTCCAGGGTTCGTTAATTCTTGACTTCTTGTTGTACCGTTTAGGCCTGTGTGCTCTTATCCTAGATGCAGAGACGGGGTGCTCGTTGTGATGGTGTATACTGCTTATGTTCGTTCCAATTTGTTTCCTTTTACCATGCTTTGCTTGTGTGTTCCTGCTGCTTGACTAATTGAACACCTGCTGCTACTACTGTGGGACAATGTTCCTTTTTTCTGATGTTCCTATTTCCATTGAAGTACTCACAGATGTTCTAGATGACCTGCTGCTAGTTAGTTCCCCTTAGACTACATCCTAGATTGCATAGCATGACTCCAGAATATTGTCATTGCACACATGCGCATATATATCTACTGTGAGCATAACTCCAGAATTTATTTATTTGTGAAAGCATGTTCATCACATGTTTTTTATCAATGCTGCTAACTTCTGTCACATCCCGAGTTAGTGTGCTGCTTGTTTTCTTGTGATCATGGTGATCCAGTTGACTAGCCCAACTCTTATGATGTGACATTTGTTAATCCCCAGTTAGTGTGCCTGAAAAATTATTATTTGTCCTGTTAAATTTTATGGCATCAACTCGGTATTGTGATTAATGACCTAGTATTTGTTTAGTGTAGACAGCTAACTTCTTTTTTCTTAATTTTTAAATGATATGTGTGTTTTGGTATGTTCTGTGTTGATAGTATATTCTTTTTTTGTATTACTTATTATCTCCAGTCACTGGAATAGTGCTTTTCTTGATTTGCCTTGACTTTGTGACATTTAATTTATAGTGCGATCATTGATCATTGATCATTGAGCTTCTGACATCCTATTGCGTAAAATTCTGCTGTAACATTTGTTTGATCATTGAGTAGTTAATATTGATTCTGTGTGCGCTTCTCTTATTTGAGTGTGACGCCCGAAGACCGACGTCCCAGAAGATTCCAGAAGATTCCAGATGTTCCGGGTTGCCCGTGTGTTCTTTGTGCTTGTGTTATTTATTTTTGCATTGCATCATGTCATCATGCCATCATGTCATATTTTATTTTTGCATCTCAACCTAAATAAATCGTGTGGACCTTCGGTCCATTTAAATCGAGGGAAGTGTGTCTTCTCTTTATAACATATAAAAGCCTCTCAATAGTTAGGGAGCTATATTAAAATATTCCAATTGTTTGGGATCACCGTAACACACTTGCAATATTTCCCCATGTCTTTTTCACTTCGAGTTTCTCCTTCAAAAACCTTGCCAATATTTCTTTCCGTTTTTTCGAGGTTCCTCCAAAAATTTGAACATTTTTGGACACTTCTATAATCAAGTCTTAGTTCAAACCTATTTGAATTAAATTCAAATATGTTTGAATTATTTTCGTTCACGCCTTTTCTATTTTTCTCGGACCGTGCTCATTTTTATGAGCCCGAGAAAAATCCTCCCATGTGTTATCTTTTCCCTAACCTCCCTCCTCGTCCTCTTCTTCTCTCTATTGTTTTTTCTGCTAAAAATCAAATAAAAGGAGATAGGCCAACCAGCCTCTTGGGCCTCCCAGACCCACCAGCCAACTCTAGGCCTCCCAAGCGGCCTCCCTGGCCCATCCTTTCTCCTGGCCCGTTTTCCCTAACCCTAGCTCGACCTCGCTCCTCCCCTCGCTAAGTCCCTCCGCCGCCAGATCGAACCCCACGTTCGATCTCTCCCATCGCCCGAGTCCCTCGCTCGCTCTCATCCATCGCCCCTCCCCCTCTTCCTCCCGATGCGCGCCAGAGACCGAAGCCCCGCGTGGCGACCCTCCTCTCCAAGCGGCAGCGCCCCGCGCCCCGCTCCCTTCTTCCGCGAGGCCGCCCCGAGGCCCCCCTCCATCGCCAAGGATCGCGCGCGCCAGGAGCGCCCGACGTCTGCACCTCCCTGTCTCGTCAACCGGCCTCACCTTTGCATCGTCTACAGACGCCGCGCCTCCAAGCTCCGCCGCCGGCCAGTGCCGCCGCGACGCCTAGCTCCCCATCGCCGTCCTTCGATGCCTCCTCTGGAACGAGCTCCTGGCGCCGTCCCGTCTGCGCCTCTCCGCGCTCTAACCCACAGGTCTTTTCCCAGGATCTTACCTGACTCTTCTAATTTCCGGAGTTATTCTAAAATTCCTTTGAATGTGTGACGTAAGAATGATTCCCATCGGTCACATGCCTTCTCCAAGATCGCTTTCAAATTCTTGTTCATCATTGGTTCAACCTTCTAATTCTTCATTCCGGAGTGCTCAACAATTCTTATGGCATTTCTCGTCTTCATTCTCAGCATTTGGAGACCGGAGAAGTGTTTCTCTTAACCTTGGCCGTTCTCTTGATGAGTTGTGGTTCTAGCTTCATGCCATCCTCATTATTGTTCAGATTGTGAGGAATTCTTTTAACCATCCGAAGCATCTCATGAATCCTTTTCTTTGTGATCCTCCGAAGGCCATCATTTCAGAAGATTCTTCGGTTTCAGTTTTCAACTTCGTCCTCCAACTATTCTTCATTGATGTCTCTTCGTTCGTCTCCATATTCTTCCCGGAGATTCATTCTCTTGTATTCACTCGATTCATTTTCTTACGGTGGCTTGTCCTCTTGCATCGTTCAATTTCATTCCTTATGGTGGTTCTTTCAAGTTTACTCTTCCGTTGTTATCATTTTAATTCATTTGTTCTTTTTACAATCCTACCGGTGGTTCGTTGAAGATTTACCCAAGCTTGTGCTAGATCTCTCTTTAATTCCTTGCAACGAGAATAAGTAGTATGCCAAATCCTTTGGTTGTCATCAATTTAATTGGTGAAGGAGATGCATGACATAATTCTTATTCTTGTTCCTTCCAAGTGGATTAATTCCTTTGTTTAGAGTTTATTCATGAGGAATAAATTCTAGCCTTCAAGTTGTTCATCTTGTTTTCCGGAGCTCCAAGTTATTTCTGCTATATCGTTTCAAAGCTCCATCTAATTCATCGCAGGCCTTGAATCTTATTCTTTTCATCTTTCACTTCTCATGCATTCATTACCGGAGTTCTTCATGGTGGTTCATCAAGATTTAATTCATCCTCGAAGTCTTCATCAAGATTCTTGTTGGAGCTCAAGCATTCTTCATCATGCTTTCCAATTGCAATTCTTTCTACCTTATCTTTTCAGATGGTGTTATGTCATTCTTGACAATTCCTTCATGTTTCATGATTCACGAGTTTTCAGAATGAGATATTTAAACCCATCATTTTCTTTGTTCAGGAGATCTTTCCAACCATTCAATTTATTTGTTGGAGTAATCTTGGGTTGTATTTCACCTAAAAGCTTTCCCTAAGGATTGTTGCTATTATGGTGCTTATAAATGACCCAAGTTCTTCATTTATCCTTCCGGTGAAATAAGTTTATCGTCTCCTTGTTGATCTCAATCCAATCAAATTTTTCCGTTAGTGGCCGGTTGTAACCTCATAATTTTGAGATGAATTCCATAAGCCCGCTTCAAGCTTATTCTTTTGCTGTTGAATTTCCAACAACTCCATTCAACCCTTCTTCGTAAGATGCTCTTTCAAATTCAATTTTGAGAGAAGTTGTCATACTTTTCTCCGTTCATTTCTTTCATTGAACTATATTCTCTATTCTTTCATTCCGGAGGTTTTGTGATATTGCTATCTTTAACCATCATCTCGTTTTATCGAGATCATGTTCTCTCCCTTGCTTGTCTATTTAACCGGAGTGTTGTATTCTCCATTCAATTCTCTCATCTCATCAAGTTTTGCCTCTCTTTCAACCGGAGTGCTGTCTGAAATCTTTCTTACCTTGTGCCATTCTTTTAATTGTTTCGGAGGCAATATGTTGCTGTTTTCATCAAGTATCATCTCAACTTGCCAAGTTCTTGTCCAATTCCTTCCATTTTCAGTCGGAGTGCTGTCCAAATTCTGTCATTCTTATTCCTTGGCTATATCATTGCAGTTTCATATTCTTTTGGTTCGTAAGCTCTTGCTTCATGTCTTTCAACCTACAAGGTTCTTGTTATGTTCCTTGTTCCTCTTTTCTAACGGAGTTTTCATCTTCGTTCATCTCCGTTGTATTCTTCTTTTATTTTGTTCAACCTCTCAGGTTCTTTGGTTTTCACTCGTTTGTCAAAGAAGCAACTTTGTTTTACCTCTTCCTCTTTTGTTTTTTTACCCGATGCTATCTCTAGGATCTCGGGTCGAGATCCTCTGTTAGTGTGGGAGAGTTGTGACGCCCGAAGACTGACGTCCCAGAAGATTCCAGAAGATTCCAGATGTTCCGGGTTGCCTGTGTGTTCTTTGTGCTTGTGTTATTTAATTTTGCATTGCATCATGTCATCATGCCATCATGTCATATTTTATTTTTGCATCTCAACCTAAATAAATCGTGTGGACCTTCGGTCCATTTAAATCGAGGGAAGTGTGTCTTCTCTTTATAACATATAAAAGCCTCTCAATAGTTAGGGAGCTATATTAAAATATTCCAATTGTTTGGGATCACCGTAACACACTTGCAATATTTCCCCATGTCTTTTTCACTTCGAGTTTCTCCTTCAAAAACCTTGCCAATATTTCTTTCCGTTGTTTCGAGGTTCCTCCAAAAATTTGAACATTTTTGGACACTTCTATAATCAAGTCTTAGTTCAAACCTATTTGAATTAAATTCAAATATGTTTGAATTATTTTCGTTCACGCCTTTTCTATTTTTCTCGGACCGTGCTCATTTTTATGAGCCCGAGAAAAATCCTCCCATGTGTTATCTTTTCCCTAACCTCCCTCCTCATCCTCTTCTTCTCTCTATTGTTTTTTCTGCTAAAAATCAAATAAAAGGAGAGAGGCCAACCAGCCTCTTGGGCCTCCCAGACCCACCAGCCAACTCTAGGCCTCCCAAGCGGCCTCCCTGGCCCATCCTTTCTCCTGGCCCGTTTTCCCTAACCCTAGCTCGACCTCGCTCCTCCCCTCGCTAAGTCCCTCCGCCGCCAGATCGAACCCCTCGTTCGATCTCTCCCATCACCCGAGTCCCTCGCTCGCTCTCATCCATCGCCCCTCCCCCTCTTCCTCCCGATGCCCGCCAGAGACCGAAGCCCCGCGTGGCGACCCTCCTCTCCAAGCGGCAGCGCCCCGCGCCCCGCTCCCTTCTTCCACGAGGCCGCCCCAAGGCCCCCCTCCATCGCCAAGGATCGCGCGCGCCAGGAGCGCCCGACGTCTGCGCCTCCCTGTCCCGTCAGCCGGCCTCACCTCTGCATCGTCTACAGACGCCGCGCCTCCAAGCTCCGCCGCCGGCCGGTGCCGCCGCGACGCCTAGCTCCCCATCGCCGTCCTTCGCTGCCTCCTCTGGAACGAGCTCCTGGCGCCGTCCCGTCTGCGCCTCTCCGCGCCCCGTTCCTTCGTCGTCAGCGCAGGCAGCGCCTCCGCGCGACTCCAGCCGGCCGGATCCCGCGCCTCCCTCCGTCCTCGCGCATCCCCAGCGTCGGGCAGCTCTGCTCCGACCTCCAGCTCGCCGCCCAGGACCACCCCGCCTGGGTCCTCCTCGCCTCTCCGCTCCGGGGCTCCAGCCCGCCAAGTTCCGCACCGTGGACAGGAGCTCGAGTGCCGCCGTCGCCCGTCTCCTGCGGGATCCAGCGCCAAAGCCTCTGCCTCGTCGCCCCGTCGTGCTGCCTCTCCTCCTCGTCGTGACCGCGACCGTAACCGTGCTGTGTTCTGTTGTTGTTTTTCTCAAGTACCACGGGACAACAAGTACCTCTCCACGTCGACCCGACAAGTTCCACGACCAAGTACCACTACCGTCGCCGAGACCCCCCCAAGTACCACGACGACCCTCGAAGAGCTCGGATCCGTCAAGTTACACTACCGTCGCCGGAAGCGCCAAGTACCACGACTACACATGTACCTCTACGGAACAACTACTTCCTCTTCGGAAACGTGAACCACTACTTCCTCTATGACTCGCGAGAACGACTCCTTCCTCTACGATTTCGAGCCGCTCCGAGAACGAGTGTTTCGAAGGTATAACCCGAGACGATGACCCGTGTGATGCTTGTTGTGGTTGTATGAAATGTTTCCCGTGTGTGCTACGTGTCGTGTCCGTTCCATCTTTTGTCACGCTCCTCGGTTGCCTCGTCGCTGACCCGTGGGAACCCGGCAACGGGATTGCCCCACCTTTCATCTCGTTTGACTCGCTCACGCCATCTTTCCTTTTGCACCGGACTCTCAACGAGATGCCGGAACCGATATGTTGCGTGGCATCATTTCGGATCGTTGCCGTGGCACCCTTTCCTTCCACCACGGTGAAAAGTGCTTCACATCTCTTCATGTTAATGTTTAACTAAATTGCATAAACTTGAGCATGTCATCCGCATCATGTTAACAACATTAATATGTTATAATGTGTGTTTGTTGTTTGCTCATAATTACTAAACATGCTCATGGGGATTTTCCGGATATGTTGTTGTTATTTTCCGGCCTCATTTAAAATGCCTAAATAGTTAGTTTACTTATGCTTCACCTCTTGCTATGTTAAAACCATTTAATCTTGTCTTGTAAATAAACGAGAGTTAACTAAATAATTAAATGTGGTGTTTCGTCAATATGCAACTCGTTGCATATTGAGCTCCACTTAACTTGTAGTGTTGTTTGTGCACTTTGCCATGCCATGCATAATTAAACCGGACATGCATCATACTTGGATGTGCATCGTATGCCATGTTTATGCTTGTGTGTTTACCGTGTTGTTCTTTCTTTCCGGTTGCTTCTCTTGGTAGCTTCGGTTTCGTTCCGGAGTTGTGAGGTTTTCTCTCGTCTATGTTGCTCCGTCTACTTCATGGATCCGTTCTTCTCCCTTGTGGACTTCCAGGCAAGATGACCGAACCCGGATACCATTACTATCCTTGCCTATTGCTAGAGTATCGCTCTTTAGTATATTGCCTCGATGCCCATGTTTTCCTGTCAGCCTCCTATTGTAACCATGAACCTGTTTAACCACCCTTCCTATGCAAACCGTTGAATGGCTAAGTACGCTTCGCTCAGCCCCTCTTATAGCATTGTTAGTTGCAGGTGAAGATTGAAGATGCTTGCTTCATGTTGAAGTTTGGTTGGGTTATATCACACTATATAAATGCTTAAAATGAAATCATCTATATACTGGCAAGGGTGGAAGGCTAAGCCTTTTGCTTGGTGATTTGTTCCACTCATGCCGTTAGGAACCGTATAAACCGGTGTTATGTTCCTTGATTATGCGTTCCTAACACGGTTGGGGTGTATGGGACCCCCTTGATAAACCGCTAAGTGCTAAGTCTTTTCCAGCAAGTCCCAACATTGGTACTATTCGCCTAATAACTAATAAAACTTGCATAAGGGTCTTGCAAACCCTCTTCTATTTTAATTCAATAACCCCGGGCCAGTGCTCCACATGAGTGTTGGTCCGAACTGGGCAACCTGCGGGGCCACCTCGAGGAAACTCAAGGTCTGGTAAAAACCCGTAGCTTGTCCCATCCGGTCGTGGCCTGAGACGAGATACGCGCGGCTACTATCAGGGTGTAGGCACGCCGGGAGGATTTGCTGGATTAGCCTTACCTTAGTTCGGAGTATCTTGAGCACGGGATTCCGAGAATACTCGGGTCTTCCCACCTATGGAGTTGCGACTCCGCGGATCGTGGGCTTGTAATGGGTCAAGTTGGAACACCCCTGCAGGGTTTGAACTTTCGAAAGCCGTGCCCGCGGTTATGTGGCAGATGGGAGCTTGTTAATATCCGGTTGTAGAAAACTTGACACAATGTTCTAATACACTACCAGCGTGTGTACCGTGACTGTCAATTTCCGAATAGGGATTCGGGAGTTGAACACGGTGGGGTTATGTTTGACCGGCTTTAGTTAGGATCACTTCGTGATCATCTCTCGACCGAGGCACTTCTCTTCTCGCTCTCTTTTACATAAGTTAGTGCTAGTTGCTGCTGCAGACTCTTGTTGTTCCTTCACCTCTTGTTCTTTCTTCAGCCTTGTCCTCACCCAAGGCTTAAATAGTCTTGTTACCCGGGAACGGGATTGCTGAGTCCTCTGTGGCTCACAGTTACTTCACCACACCAGATGCAGGTTCAGCCGAGTTTGATGCAGGAGTTGGATCAGTTCTTCACCGGGAGTCCGATGAAGAGTTTGACCGTATGCTTGTGACGTTTCGACGATCAGTAGTGGTTTCTACTAGGATTCGATCCTGACCTGTGGCTTTATGTTGTTTTGGTATCTTTTCTTTTGGATCTTCACCCGTAGTCGGGTTGCGATGTTTTGAATGATGTTTTGCTTATGTAATGTATTGTGTGAAGTGGCGAGTGTTAGCCAACTATCTCCTTTTGCAATTTAATCCCTCTTTTACATGAGTCGTGCAAAGATACCAAACTTGAGATCATTCTAGGATGGGCTTATACCTTTAAGTCGTGCCTCGACACGTAGGAGGTATAGTCCCATCCTGGGCATTACAAGTTGGTATTCAGAGCCTTCTCCGACCTAGAAGCCCCCACTGATTGATCGAATCGTTGACGGTTGAGTCTAGGCACACACTTGAAAATGTTTTGAGTCCTATATTTATATCGGAGAGTAGGATTTCCTTGCTTCTCATCCCCTTTCTCTCTGGTGAGGACTCCTGACGTCTACTCTTGCCTCTTCTACTTTCAAAAAATGCACCAAATTTTTTTAGGATCTCGCGAGTATTGTTTGGATTGTTCCGATGTCTTTGTGACGAGAACATTGTTCTCGATGCCTCCTGTCATTAGGGGTTGTGGCAGTGTCCCGGGGAGTTGAGCTCCGAGGTGTTGTCGTCACAAATCCATCGCGGCAGTACTAGAATACTTAAGACGGCCGACATCGAAAAACTCTCCTATGCGGTTAGTGGCAAGATAACCCCGACATCACCCAGTACTGGGGAGGTAGTTCGAGAGTATTGCCATAGCTTGTATAGTGGATGCTTTTCGAAGGTCCGAGGTAAACAGTTTCCGAGAAAGATTGGTTATGTGTTGAAGGATGGATACACCTGGATGTAGGTTTAGAGTTGATTGCGCGGTGCTTCCCGTGTATCCCCAACACCTGATTGCATAACTGGAACCTTTCGGAAATCTATAGGTGGGTTCATCAAGTAGTTCTAGGCATTCTTCCAACGGATGCACGATATGAAGTTCGGGGTTCTACATTGAGTGAAGTGGTTTTATGGACTTGTTCTGATCGGGAGTTGCATCTTAAAGGGTCCTTGGCTATGCTGATCCGGGGATTGCAAAACCCTTTTGTAACATGTTCCATGAGCTTTCAGCACGAAGATGTCGGACGAAGCTTCTATCTTGTGTTTGTTCTATCTGTTCCTTGTTCCTTTTTATTTATCTTTTGTTCTTCCAAGTGGCTTCCCGACTAGTTGATGTACCTACGGAATTCATTCGTTCAATTCTTTGCTCGGATGATATGGTGAAGATCATGTTGCATATCTACCCTTTGTTCTTGTTTTGATTCTGGTATTCGAGTTGCTTCGATGTCAAATGTTGATTCCATACCTTCCTAAGCGATGTTCTCATACTTTTATGAGAGTGCTAATTCTTCTTGACCATCAAGATCTCCATGGTAATCCTTTTCAACCGGTGTGCTTTCTTTTCAAGTTACTCCTTACGGACGCCGTTGAGAAATCTGACGATTTGTCTGTTTCATTCATCCAAAGTTGTCTTTGTTTTCCCCACCCTCCCACCCTTCTTCTTCTTGGAGCCAGAAATTCTCAGATGAAGTATCCATTTTATTCTTGTGATATTTCTTCATTCTTTTCCTTCAACGTTCTTATCCGGTGTTTTATCGTCAACATGCTCAAGAGCTTCAAGTTCATCATTCTTTTGTTCTCAATTCTGCCGGTGGATATAATTCAAGATTTCGGTGTTGATCTTATCCTTTTTCCTCATTTCACAATGCTTTCTTATTCCGGTGCACCAATTAATCATGCTCCTCTTGCTATTCATATCCGGAGTGCTGAAGATTCATAATTCCATTCTTAATCCGTTCAAATTATTTTGCGAATTATCATCTTATTCAAGCATTTTTAATTCAACCGGTGCAATATCTCTTAAGCAATCTTTTCAACGGTGATTTTCTTTTGAGTGGGCCCTAACCCACGGGTCTTTTCCCAGGATCTTACCTGACTCTTCTAATTTCCGGAGTTATTCTAAAATTCCTTTGAAAGTGTGACGTAAGAATGATTCCCATCGGTCACATGCCTTCTCCAATATCGCTTTCAAATTCTTGTTCATCATTGGTTCAACCTTCTAATTCTTCATTCCGGAGTGCTCAACAATTCTTATGGCATTTCTCGTCTTCATTCTCAGCATTTGGAGACCGGAGAAGTGTTTCTCTTAACCTTGGCCGTTCTCTTGATGAGTTGTGGTTCTAGCTTCATGCCATCCTCATTATTGTTCAGATTGTGAGGAATTCTTTTAACCATCCGAAGCATCTCATGAATCCTTTTCTTTGTGATCCTCCGAAGGCCATCATTTCAGAAGATTCTTCGTTCTCAGTTTTCAACTTCGTCCTCCAACTATTCTTCATTGATGTCTCTTCGTTCGTCTCCATATTCTTCCCGGAGATTCATTCTCTTGTATTCACTCGATTCATTTTCTTACGGTGGCTTGTCCTCTTGCATCGTTCAATTTCATTCCTTACGGTGGTTCTTTCAAGTTTACTCTTCCGTTGTTATCATTTTAATTCATTTCTTCTTTTTACAATCCTACCGATGGTTCGTTGAAGATTTACCCAAGCTTGTGCTAGATCTCTCTTTAATTCCTTGCAACGAGAATAAGTAGTATGCCAAATCCTTTGGTTGTCATCAATTTAATTGGTGAAGGAGATGCATGACATAATTCTTATTCTTGTTCCTTCCAAGTGGATTAATTCCTTTGTTTAGAGTTTATTCATGAGGAATAAATTCTAGGCTTCAAGTTGTTCATCTTGTTTTCCGGAGCTCCAAGTTATTTCTGTTATATCGTTTCAAAGCTCCATCTAATTCATCGCAGGCCTTGAATCTTATTCTTTTCATCTTTTACTTCTCATGCATTCATTACCGGAGTTCTTCATGGTGGTTCATCAAGATTTAATTCATCCTCGAAGTCTTCATCAAGATTCTTGTTGGAGCTCAAGCATTCTTCATCATGCTTTCCAATTGCAATTCTTTCTACCTTATCTTTTCAGATGGTGTTATGTCATTCTTGACAATTCCTTCATGTTTCATGATTCACGAGTTTTCAAGAATGAGATATTTAAACCCATCATTTTCTTTGTTCAGGAGATCTTTCCAACCATTCAATTTATTTGTTGGAGTAATCTTGGGTTGTATTTCACCTAAAAGCTTTCCCTAAGGATTGTTGCTATTATGGTGCCTATAAATGACCCAAGTTCTTCATTTATCCTTCCGGTGAAATAAGTTTATCGTCTCCTTGTTGATCTCAATCCAATCAAATTTTTCCGTTAGTGGCCGGTTGTAACCTCATAATTTTGAGATGAATTCCATAAGCCCGCTTCAAGCTTATTCTTTTGCTGTTGAATTTCCAACAACTCCATTCAACCCTTCTTCGTAAGATGCTCTTTCAAATTCAATTTTGAGAGAAGTTGTCATACTTTTCTCTGTTCATTTCTTTCATTGAACTATATTCTCTATTCTTTCATTCCGGAGGTTTTGTGATATTGCTATCTTTAACCATCATCTCGTTTTATCGAGATCATGTTCTCTCCCTTGCTTGTCTATTTAACCGGAGTGTTGTATTCTCCATTCAATTCTCTCATCTCATCAAGTTTTGCCTCTCTTTCAACCGGAGTGCTGTCTGAAATCTTTCTTACCTTGTGCCATTCTTTTAATTGTTTCGGAGGCAATATGTTGCTGTTTTCATCAAGTATCATCTCAACTTGCCAAGTTCTTGTCCAATTCCTTCCATTTTCAGTCGGAGTGCTGTCCAAATTCTGTCATTCTTATTCCTTGGCTATATCATTGCAGTTTCATATTCTTTTGGTTCGTAAGCTCTTGCTTCATGTCTTTCAACCTACAAGGTTCTTGTTATGTTCCTTGTTCCTCTTTTCTAACGGAGTTTTCATCTTCGTTCATCTCCGTTGTATTCTTCTTTTATTTTGTTCAACCTCTCAGGTTCTTTGGCTTTCACTCGTTTGTCAAAGAAGCAACTTTGTTTTACCTCTTCCTCTTCCGTTTTTTTACCCGGTGCTATCTCTAGGATCTCGGGTCGAGATCCTCTGTTAGTGTGGGAGAGTTGTGACGCCCGAAGACCGACGTCCCAGAAGATTCCAGAAGATTCCAGATGTTCCGGGTTGCCTGTGTGTTCTTTGTGCTTGTGTTATTTATTTTTGCATTGCATCATGTCATCATGCCATCATGTCATATTTTATTTTTGCATCTCAACCTAAATAAATCGTGTGGACCTTCGGTCCATTTAAATCGAGGGAAGTGTGTCTTCTCTTTATAACATATAAAAGCCTCTCAATAGTTAGGGAGCTATATTAAAATATTCCAATTGTTTGGGATCACCGTAACACACTTGCAATATTTCCCCATGTCTTTTTCACTTCGAGTTTCTCCTTCAAAAACCTTGCCAATATTTCTTTCCGTTGTTTCGAGGTTCCTCCAAAAATTTGAACATTTTTGGACACTTCTATAATCAAGTCTTAGTTCAAACCTATTTGAATTAAATTCAAATATGTTTGAATTATTTTCGTTCACGCCTTTTCTATTTTTCTCGGACCGTGCTCATTTTTATGAGCCCGAGAAAAATCCTCCCATGTGTTATCTTTTCCCTAACCTCCCTCCTCATCCTCTTCTTCTGTCTATTGTTTTTTCTGCTAAAAATCAAATAAAAGGAGAGAGGCCAACCAGCCTCTTGGGCCTCCCAGACCCACCAGCCAACTCTAGGCCTCCCAAGTGGCCTCCCTAGCCCATCCTTTCTCCTGGCCCGTTTTCCCTAACCCTAGCTCGACCTCGCTCCTCCCCTCGCTAAGTCCCTCCGCCGCCAGATCGAACCCCTCGTTCGTTCTCTCCCATCGCCCGAGTCCCTCGCTCGCTCTCATCCATCGCCCCTCCCCCTCTTCCTCCCGATGCGCGCCAGAGACCGAAGCCCCGCGTGGCGACCCTCCTCTCCAAGCGGCAGCGCCCCGCGCCCCGCTCCCTTCTTCCACGAGGCCGCCCCAAGGCCCCCCTCCATCGCCAAGGATCGCGCGCGCCAGGAGCGCCCGACGTCTGCGCCTCCCTGTCCCGTCAGCCGGCCTCACCTCTGCATCGTCTACAGACGCCGCGCCTCCAAGCTCCGCGGCCGGCCGGTGCCGCCGCGACGCCTAGCTCCCCATCGCCGTCCTTCGCTGCCTCCTCTGGAACGAGCTCCTGGCGCCGTCCCGTCTGCGCCTCTCCGTGCCCCGTTCCTTCGTCGTCAGCGCAGGCAGCGCCTCCGCGCGACTCCAGCCGGCCGGATCCCGCGCCTCCCTCCGTCCTCGCGCATCCCCAGCGCCGGGCAGCTCTGCTCCGACCTCCAGCTCGCCGCCCAGGACCGCCCCGCCTGGGTCCTCCTCGCTTCTCCGCTCCGGGGCTCCAGCCCGCCAAGTTCCGCGCCGTGGACAGGAGCTCGAGTGCCGCCGTCGCCCGTCTCCTGCGGGATCCAGCGCCAAAGCCTCTGCCTCGTCGCCCCGTCGTGCTGCCTCTCCTCCTCGTCGTGACCGCGACCGTAACCGTGCTGTGTTCTGTTGTTGTTTTTCTCAAGTACCACGGGACAGCAAGTACCTCTACACGTCGACCCGACAAGTTCCACGACCAAGTACCACTACCGTCGCCGAGACCCTCCCCCCCCCC
>LR738714.1:36712499-36740319 GCA_902687465.1 Secale cereale | reverse complement strand
CCCAAGTACCACGACGACCCTCGAAGAGCTCGGATCCGTCAAGTTACACTACCGTCGCCGGAAGCGCCAAGTACCACGACTACACATGTACCTCTACGGAACAACTACTTCCTCTTCGGAAACGTGAACCACTACTTCCTCTACGACTCGCGAGAACGACTCCTTCCTCTACGATTTCGAGCCGCTCCGAGAATGAGTGTTTCGAAGGTATAACCCGAGACGATGACCCGTGTGATGCTTGTTGTGGTTGTATGAAATGTTTCCCGTGTGTGCTACGTGCCGTGTCCGTTCCATCTTTTGTCACGCTCCTCGGTTGCCTCGTCGCCGACCCGTGGGAACCCGGCAACGGGATCGCCCCACCTTTCATCTCGTTTGACTCGCTCACGCCATCTTTCCTTTTGCACCGGACTCTCAACGAGATGCCGGAACCGATATGTTGCGTGGCATCATTTCGGATCGTTGCCGTGGCACCCTTTCCTTCCACCACGGTGACAAGTGCTTCACATCTCTTCATGTTAATGTTTAACTAAATTGCATAAACTTGAGCATGTCATCCGCATCATGTTAACAACATTAATATGTTATAATGTGTGTTTGTTGTTTGCTCATAATTACTAAACATGCTCATGGGGATTTTCCGGATATGTTGTTGTTATTTTCCGGCCTCATTTAAAATGCCTAAATAGTTAGTTTACTTATGCTTCACCTCTTGCTATGTTAAAAACATTTAATCTTGTCTTGTAAATAAACGAGAGTTAACTAAATAATTAAATGTGGTGTTTCGTCAATATGCAACTCGTTGCATATTGAGCTCCACTTAACTTGTAGTGTTGTTTGTGCACTTTGCCATGCCATGCATAATTAAACCGGACATGCATCATACTTGGATGTGCATCGTATGCCATGTTTATGCTTGTGTGTTTACCGTGTTGTTCTTTCTTTTCGGTTGCTTCTCTTGGTAGCTTCGGTTTCGCTCCGGAGTTGTGAGGTTTTCTCTCGTCTATGTTGCTCCGTCTACTTCATGGATCCGTTCTTCTCCCTTGTGGACTTCCAGGCAAGATGACCGAACCCGGATACCATTACTATCCTTGCCTATTGCTAGAGTATCGCTCTTTAGTATATTGCCTCGATGCCCATGTTTTCCTGTCAGCCTCCTATTGTAACCATGAACCTGTTTAACCACCCTTCCTATGCAAACCGTTGAATGGCTAAGTACGCTTCGCTCAGCCCCTCTTATAGCATTGTTAGTTGCAGGTGAAGATTGAAGATGCTTGCTTCATGTTGAAGTTTGGTTGGGTTATATCACACTATATAAATGCTTAAAATGAAATCATCTATATACTGGCAAGGGTGGAAGGCTAAGCCTTTTGCTTGGTGATTTGTTCCACTCATGCCGTTAGGAACCGTATAAACCGGTGTTATGTTCCTTGATTATGCGTTCCTAACACGGTTGGGGTGTATGGGACCCCCTTGATAAACCGCTAAGTGCTAAGTCTTTTCCAGCAAGTCCCAACATTGGTACTATTCGCCTAATAACTAATAAAACTTGCATAAGGGTCTTGCAAACCCTCTTCTATTTTAATTCAACAACCCCGGGCCAGTGCTCCACATGAGTGTTGGTCCGAACTGGGCAACCTGCGGGGCCACCTCGAGGAAACTCAAGGTCTGGTAAAAACCCGTAGCTTGTCCCATCCGGTCGTGGCCTGAGATGAGATACGCGCGGCTACTATCTGGGTGTCAGCACGCCGGGAGGATTTGCTGGATTAGCCTTACCTTAGTTCGGAGTATCTTGAGCACGGGATTCCGAGAATACTCGGGTCTTCCCACCTATGGAGTTGCGACTCCGCGGATCGTGGGCTTGTAATGGGTCAAGTTGGAACACCCCTGCAGGGTTTGAACTTTCGAAAGCCATGCCCGCGGTTATGTGGCAGATGGGAGCTTGTTAATATCCGGTTGTAGAAAACTTGACACAATGTTCTAATACACTACCAGCGTGTGTACCGTGACTGTCAATTTCCGAATAGGGATTCGGGAGTTGAACACGGTGGGGTTATGTTTGACCGGCTTTAGTTAGGATCACTTCGTGATCATCTCTCGACCGAGGCACTTCTCTTCTCGCTCTCTTTTACGTAAGTTAGTGCTAGTTGCTGCTGCAGACTCTTGTTGTTCCTTCACCTCTTGTTCTTTCTTCAGCCTTGTCCTCACCCAAGGCTTAAATAGTCTTGTTACCCGGGAACGGGATTGCTGAGTCCTCTGTGGCTCACAGTTACTTCACCACACCAGATGCAGGTTCAGCCGAGTTTGATGTAGGAGTTGGATCAGTTCTTCACCGGGAGTCCGATGAAGAGTTTGACCGTATGCTTGTGACGTTTCGACGATCAGTAGTGGTTTCTACTAGGATTCGATCCTGACCTGTGGCTTTATGTTGTTTTGGTATCTTTTCTTTTGGATCTTCACCCGTAGTCGGGTTGTGATGTTTTGAATGATGTTTTGCTTATGTAATGTATTGTGTGAAGTGGCGAGTGTTAGCCAACTATCTCCTTTTGCAATTTAATCCCTCTTTTACATGAGTCGTGCAAAGATACCAAACTTGAGATCATTCTAGGATGGGCTTATACCTTTAAGTCGTGCCTCGACACGTAGGAGGTATAGTCCCATCCTGGGCATTACATTGAGAGACACTCGCGATCCTGCGTTTCGTGTTTGCGGCGGAGCGATGAACGATTACATTTCATGTTCCTGCGTTTTGTGTTCGCCGTATGGGTTTGAATTTAGATTACGGAGACGGGGTGAGGTCGGCAAGGTCAGTTTCAGAGCGGTTCCGTCGCTGCGTTGTTCGTCGGCGATTTCCAGACCTCAAACGCATGCGCCCTTGTGATACTTTAGTTTGGCTCACTGGTCATTACGGTTGTTCTTATGTTCTTGAATAATCCATCTTATACGCAGAGATGAGGTGATTCGTTATGGTTCTTCTGATGGTTTCTTTTGTTCCTTCGAATTGGGTTCTTCTTGTAACGCTTTGCTTATGTTCCCAATGTCTGTCTTTCCATATATGGGGATGCGTTCAGAGGTGCAAACTGTGTAGGCCGTGGTGTGTTTTATACTATCTATGGTGTGTTTTATACTATCTGATGTGGAACGTAGAAATATTGATATCACTTCTGTGCTAGTATACTAGATATGGTGTGCTTTATCCAAGTTATTAACCACATCTCATACAAATTTTCCTTGAGATGGTACATGTTTATATGACAGGAGTGTTTGATGTCTTGACGAATATTGGTAGTTCTTGACCATAGGTAACAGACCAGTACTTGTTTAGTGCACACAACATACTATTCTATTTTCTGAACTTTTTTGTGTTATGTGTGTTATGTGGATATCATATTCTAATGTTCTTCTAAGTATTGAAGGTACAGACTTGTGGATCTGGACATGTCACAGTTGCTCTTTATTGTGTTTCTAAGGACACTGAAAGGTTTGGTTGGGCCACTGCACGCCTGGCTAATCAGGTACATTTGATTTTATGTGTAGTTGATGTTCTCTGCCACATCATGCTTAACTTGTGCTTGCCAAATGGATCTCTTGGAACAAATTGTTCGTAATAAATGAACAAATGCAGAACTTGTGGCTGTGCTATTGACCAACTTGCTTTTGCACATGATGTTAAGAAGAAGAAAAGCATACGCCCTGTTATTTTAAAATGGTGTATTTACTGTTTTGATGCGCATAAAGTGATAATAGTCACCACATACTCCAGGAAGTGTTGCTATGGATCAATTCTGTAATGGAAGACACTGATGAGTGGAAAGGTAGCTGATCTCAAACCGAGTTATATCTATTCTATTATCAAGCACTAATTATTGCTCAAGGACTATAGTTTTATAATACCTCATGATCTTGTCTGTGAGTAGAGAAAATAATGCGATACAAGGAATTACTGTTGCCACTCATTTCATGCTCACATGGGTTGCATTGTAGAAACCTAAATATGTACATATAGCTTCATGCATCATGTCCCTCATATGCACAGAATTTCAAAAATCTATATAGCTTTGTCTTCGTTAGTGTTACTGTTTGGGAGTTCTTTTGGAAGTTGCAATTTATAATTTCTCATGGGATTAAACTTTGTTAAGCTGCTAAAAACCGTCACCAAAAGTAGCCATTAAGGAGTAGTATGATTTCTATTTATTGCAATCATGTGGTCTTAGTCTTAGCTATTTATATTTCTAGGTATTACCTACCATCAAAGTAAACAAAGATAGAATAAGTGTGCAAAAAATACCTAGTATTGAAAGATTATGTAGATCGGAGCTGGTTAATATATACATGTGCTGAAAAATGTACAAAAATGCCTGCATCATGCTTGTCATCTTGTGAAAGAAATCATCCGGTGAATTTACTACTTCCAGTGTCATCATGTAAATCTCATAGAGAAGGTTTATCTCTAGATTTGTTTCACTACCACAAATAACTGACATAATATATGTTTTTGTGGGCTTTCTAACTGCTCACTAGTCTTCTTCAGCGACTTTGTGATTGACCTTGTTGTTATTATGTAACAAAGTCTTGCAACATTCTTGATCCATAACTGTGCTGGCTATCTATATGCAGTTGTAGTGATTAGGGATAAGCTTGCAGAACTGTATGAATTTGAACAACAATGGTCGAGAGCAGCACAAATGCTTAGTCGCATTGACTTGGACTCAGGAATCGAGTAGAAACAAAGCTTTTGTCTCTCTTACATGTCATTGGATATTCTGGGAAATCTGACGACCATCTTAAAAACCAGGATGCTTGATGACACAAACAAAATATCCAAGTGTGTCCAGATTGCACGGCTCTATTTGGAGGTTAGTCTTGTTTTTAGCCTTTGTCGTCATTGCATTGTCAGCTGGACTCATGTAGTTCTTCATTTTGTAGGATGATGATGCAGTGAATGTTGAAGCTTTTATCAACAAAGCCTCATTTTTTGTCACAAACAGCAACCATGAAGTTTTGATCTTACAATTGAAGGTTTGTTGGTTCAAAAACAGTTTAATAATCTATCTGTCTACAACTAAGGACAAAAATTTAGTTCCCTTGTATCTCTTGTAGGTCTGCTATGTGAGAATATTAGATCTAAAGCGTAAATTCTTGGATCTGCACTTCGATACTATGGTATTTCTCAAATTGAGCAACGCCAAATTGGGGATGAGTAAGGCTTACTCCATGCAGTTGTAGATTTGTTTCTCTCTTATGCAATTTACTCCTTTTTAATGTTCTGTCTTGTATGGTTCTTTGTTACCTTGCCGGTGTAGTGGTGCCTAATTTCTATTTTACACCCTTCAAATATTTCAATGTTTTGCTTACTGTATGTAATAAATTACCCTACTTGATATTCATGTTTAAGTACTGCAGTGGTTATTACCAAGTCGTATTTGGAACTGATATGGCCTCCATATTTTATTCTTGAAGATCTTGATGAAACATTGTTAATGTATTTTCTCAGATAGATTGATGGAAATGTTCTCGAGCAAGCTCTTAGTGCTGCTGTAACATGCGCAATATTGTAACTGATGAGAGTCAACCACTGTTGCCAACTTGAAATCAGTTTACTCATTCAAGTTCTGGAATTTCTTTATAGCTTTCTGACTTTACTTCGGTCTTGCATGTATTAGGTTTCTCTTTGTGCCCCTATCTATGTTTGTTTCTTGTGTGCAAGCGCTCTATTCTCTGTGTGTGACTGTGTGTGACTTGATGGTGAATATGTGTGTGGCTTGACTCTGTGTGTGTGTGGCTTGACTGTGTATGAGACTGTGTGACTGTGTGTGTGTGTGGCTTGACTCTGTGTGAGACTGTGTGTGGCTTGACTGTGAATATGTGTGTGGCTTGACTGTGTGTGTGTGACTTTGTGAAAATTGCATTTGTTTGATGGCGTGGCTTGTATGCTTTGTTGAATGTTTGGTTGTATAACTTGTGTTCTATGTCACGTTTGATTGCTTTGCTGTTTGTTGAATGTGAACAGACCTAACACTATTCTATTTCTGAACTTTTTTGTGATTATGTCTTCTGTGCATATCATATCCTTTTTTTTGTATTACTGTTGTCCAGTCACTGGAATAATGCTTTTCTAAGTATTTAAGGTACAAACATTGGATCTGGACATGTCACATTGGCTCTTTATTCTGTTTCTAAGGACACTGATGGGTTGGGTTTGCATACAACACAGGTATATTTTTATGTTCTTTACATTTTATGATGTTGATGTCAAAATGTTTATTTAGCCAAATTTTGCTACTTCTGGGTACTTCTGTTTTTAGATGTGTTGTATCCATAACTAGCTATTGGCACCTGATATTTGTGCTCAAAATGCAGTATGGTCTCATTGCAAGATCACTACCTGGATGTATAGGCAAGCAATGTCAAGAGAGGTATTTTTTTTGATTGTTTTATTTTCATGGTTTACTTAAATGCATTTTCCCCTTTGTGCAGGACAAACAGGGGAATGCTTGCTAATTCAGAAACACACTGGTTACATAAAGAGCTGATTGGTTATGAAGCTGATTTTGAACTCATACAAGCAATGTCAAGAGAGGTATTTTTTTGATTGTTTTATTTTCATGGTTTACTTAAATGCATTTTTCCCTTTGTGCAGGACAAACAAGGGAATGCTTGCTAATTCAGAAACACACTGGTTACATAAAGAGCTGATTGGTTATGAAGCTGATTTTGAACTCATACATAACATCTTAGGTGGCATAATCATCTGAATCCAGACATACAGAGATATGCTTGGACTACTGAGGAGGAACATGCACGGATTAATGCCCATCAGGTATATGGGAATAAATGGGCAGAAATAGCAAAAGTTCTTCCTAAAAGTTCTTCCTTGGTCCTCTTTGTTACCAGATTCCTAACATGAATGATGTAGTCCCTGCCACTTCGTCACTCTTTCCTGAACATTATACTGTGCATCAGACATCTGAACATTGCAGGAATGGGGTACTTCCATTTGTGTAACTTCTGTTTGTTATCAGTTCTTCTCACCTATAGCTAAAACCAGTAAGTTCCTATCCTTTTAAATGGTCGGAGTATGAGTTTTATTTCGAATCCTTGATTTCTTGATAAGTTTGATATACACACAGGAATAATTACCTATTCTGTTATGATCATAAACTGATTTCTAAGTATTTTGACTCATATGATGCTTATTACATCACAGGTCATCTTAATCTTCTTTTGTAAATATGACTGATGGTCCTGCTGATAACGTAAGATACCTTTCTTGCCTCAAGAATAATAGAAACATCATTTACATTGTGAAACCCACATTTTAAGTTGCTCATGTCATTTCAGGCTATCGATCGGCTTGTAAGTCATGAGAGGCAACCACAGCTGCCAACTTGAAACATATATTTTTTTAGGTATGAATGGCTTACCTTAGCCAGAACTTCTATAAGAATGTTGCTCATTTTACACGCCTTGCTTTCTCTAGTAAGTAGAACAAGAACACATTTAACATTTCTTTCTGTACATAGGCCTACAAACTAGTGGGTAGTGATGAAGATAATCAGTTAATCAGCCTCTAACCAGCTTCCTGTTTTCAGGAACGAATGTCTGAATCACCCTGACCCCTCAAGAGAAATCAGTTTAGTCATTCAGGTTCTAGAATTTCTGTATAGCTTTCTGAGTTTACTTCGGTCTTACATGTATTTGCTTTCTGTTTGTGCCCCTATCTATGTCTATTTCATTTTGTTTCTTGTGTGCAAGTGCTCCATTCTGTGTGTGGCTTGACTGACTCTCTTGTGTGTGTGGCTTGTTTGTGTGAATATTGCATTTGACAGTGATGTGTGACTATTTGCGTGACTGTGTTTGACTGTGTGTGTGACTCTGTGAATGTTGTGCATTTGACTGTGATGTGTGACTATGTGTGTGTGTGTGTGACTGTGAATATTGCATTTTGACTGTGGCTGTGTGTGTGATTGTGTGTGGCTTGACTATGTGTGTGTGTGTGTGTGTGGCTTGTATGCTTTGCTAAATGATTGATTGTTGTGTGTGTGTGTGTGTGTGTCTTGTATGCTTTGCTAAATGATTGATTGTTGTGGCCTAACACTGCCTTTGCCGGTCCCAAGCCCGGATGTGAAAGTGTGGAGGGAGCTGCATTTTGACTGTGTGTGTGACTGTGAATGTTGTGCATTTGACTGTGATGTGTGACTATGAATATTGCATTTTGACTGTGGCTGTGTGTGTGTTATCGTGTGTGGCTTGACTCTGTGTGTGTAGCTTGTATGCTTTGCTGAATGATTGATTGTTGTGGCCTAACACTGCCTTTGCCGGTCTCAAGCCCGTATGTGAAAGTGTGGAGGGAGCTGCAGTTATTACCTCCTTTATATTGTTTGCCTTAGAAGTGTTGAATTCATGGTTTAGGTTATTTGTGCTAATCGAATAGTGAATGTTAACATAATGTGGGATTCAAGCTTGAAATGCCTATATATTACGTATATAATATAATAAAGGGAGGAAGATTTTGTAGTTCTGTTATGAGCGGCATATATTACAGCCCAGGCAGTTAGAGGCCTGGCCTAGTTATCTTATCGTGTTAGGGGCTTAGCCCAATTATATCATTAGGAGGATTATATAAACTCATGTACGGACCTGTTTTGAGATTAAGCAAGAAGCAATCATATTTTCTCGGCTTCCTTAGGGAGCCGGGAGACCTAACCCTAGCCGCCTCCTCCCCTGCGCCATCTTCCTCTCAGCCGCCGCCTCCTCGCGCACGACGGCGCCCAGCCGCCGGCGGCCACGAGTTCGTCCACGACCAGCTCCCTCCTTCCCTTACAACCTCCGGCCTAGAACCGACAGAACCCTAGCTCCTAACAGATTCTTCATAAGTCGTGGGTCAATCGTTAATACGATGTTTGTGGTTCGGTCGACCCGCTGTCCAACCTTGCTACCTCACCGATCCAACGGGAGTTTGTGCAAAGCGCGTCTAGGCTTCCCGTGTCCGTCTCGCCCTCAATGTTCCTTTTTAGCCCTAAAATATCTTCCCTTTTTTCTTCCCTCGCGTGTCTCCTTTGGTTCTGCCCCCTGTCGATCCCCCTGATCTCACCTTCCGAATGAGCAGCCAACTCCGCCTCCGCCTTCGCTTCCTTCGCGTGTCAAACTGTGATCTTGATATGCCAATTGTGTCATTTATGTTGTGTGGCCGATTTGGCATCCAATGCATCCCATGCTTATCTTATTTATCTCACTCACTCATCAGAGCACCCTTTTTTGTGATATGTGTGTTCCGTTATGTCTTGTGTTGATATCATATTCTATTTTTGTGTTACTGTTGTCCAGTCACTGGAATAATGCTTTTCCAAGTATTTAAGGTACAGAGACATGTGGATATGGACATGTCACATTTGCTCTTTACTGTGTTGCTAAGGACACTGTTCCTACAGCAGTGTCTGAACATGGCAAAGTTTCAACATCAACTCAATCATGGGGTGCATCTGCAACAGTTGGGTATTTTCATCCTGCTCCAGTACCACCACAAGCATCACAGGTTTAGTAGTCTGATATAATTTCTTGCATCTACAGTGGCACTTATTTTTATTCAGTTACAGATGGATCCTTTATTGCCTACTGGACCACCCTTTGGAGCACTCTCTCATTCGAACTATTTTCCACCTGCAACATTTGGTGTTGGTAGTGTAGCTCAAGCATTCCCTACAGACACAAACACTCATTCCAATGTTGCAAAATGGTCAAATAAAATAGGTTTTGTATAGTTCCATTTATTTCACTTGCTTATCATCAATATTCGTTTAACTTCAGCTGATTCTTGTGCTCGATCATGTACCAGCCTCCAGTACCTAACTGGCTTCGAGAAGAGTTTATAAAGAAAAATCAACTACAGTGAGTGCTTTAGTGCAACACCCGACAAATTCTGATTCCGTGGAATCTGAAGAGTTTGCAGAACAACCAAAAAGAGCTAACCAAACTGATAGTAGAAGCATTGGTTCAGCAATCGAAGCTGGTGAAGCTGATGAGCTGCTCTTCACTATTTTATTATTAATTATTAGTGCAGTACATATTACGCTATTAATCTGCCCTATTGTGATTCACTTGCATGCAAAAATCTGCCCCTAATGATTTATTTCAGTACGAATAGCACCACATTCGAGTTAACGGGTCTAAAGCAAAATAGTATTGTGGCGGACTTTAAATAAATAATGATTTTTGGACAACTTTTGTAAATCAAAGTGAACTAATTTAATCATGATAGGAAGGTTGGGCTGTTAGACTGAGTGGAGGTTAGTGCCTGGCCGCTTTGAGAAACTAAATAATTTACCTACTGGCGCAAAGACCCATCTAAAACCATGTTTGTGTTGAAAATATTTGCATTTTTTCAATAACCGTATATTTGAGTACATTTGTTAAGAACTTATACCCCTTATATATAAAGGAAATTAAATGTAAATATTTTCTTAAGGTAATAATGCCACAAATTAGATCATCGGTAGCTAGGATCAGACACTTTGCAATTGGCATTAACAGATCAACAGGGTAGGCATTTGCATGAGACGAACAATCTCTTCTTGTTAACAACGAAACAAATATCAATTTCAGCCACACACAATAATCATACTGCTACCTCTGTTTCGAAAGTAAAACTTTAGTATCTATGACCATGTCTCTAGGGAAAAACATGAACTCGGAGCTGAAATAATATTGTGCTATTGGGGCACCACGCATGGGCAATATGCTTCCAAGTCACCGGATAGAAAATACCAAGATGTAAAATTGCACAAACAAAAATGCATATGAGGAGCAGAAGTGGCAGAGCAAGGGATTGCAGAGCTCATGTGGGGGAGGTGTAACCAAAAGGGAAGAGGAACCGGCGGCCCTAGCTAATTGACACATTGGTTCTAATAAGCCATTTACCAAAACTTGAATAATCAAATGAAACTTACATGATTTCTTGGGACTACACAACTACGAATGCAAATGAACATCTCACCTAGTTAATACAATAACAGTATCAAGCACCAGATGGCATATTAGACCTAGGAATTTATTATATCCATCAACTAATTATCAATTAACATGATCCCAGTAAAGTAGTCAAGGAGTGACAGAATAATTGGATAAAGGCATGCTATTTCCTCTACCAAATAAAATGATGTGCGAGAATTCATAATTAAGATACAAATTTTCTTAAGCAGAAAGAATGAACGTCATTAAATTCTCTTCAGGAGTAAAGACATATATAAACTGAGCTGATCTGCAGGCCCTATAAGAACTGATGGAACGGATACAAGAACAATACACTGTAGAAAAAAAAAAGCTGGGGGAGAAACAATATTTGTCTTTCAATGTCTCTTGCAACACATATTTGAAACATCTAGATGGTCTAGGCAAGACATGTGCTTACATCTCATTTTCTTACAGCATAACACAAACAGTGGGATGTGCAACAATGCAAACTTTAAAAAATACAGAGGTCAGCCATGCTTGCTGTAAAAAAACAAAGATATTATATTTCCTGCATGACACCTATGAATGGTGAAAATCAATAAGGAGAATGGTCGAAGGTCAAACAAAAATAAGATACAGAGGCCATGCATGATGTAACAGATAATACTAATAGCCAAGTGAGTGATACATATAGATGAAATCGACATCGAGGGAAAACAGAGCAGTGAACCATTAATTTTGATGTTGTACAAAAAGCCTAATAAAGTACTCCTTCCGTCCCAGACATGCCAGAAATTTGACATCTCAAGATATGAGCAGACAATAGCAAACACAATACTCCTGGTATATGACTTGAATTGTTCATTTGTAATTATTGCGGTGACATCTAAATATATTTTCTCTTATCATATAATTGAGTATACCAATGAGAGACCGAAGAGGAGTCATGGCGTCGTGATAGATGAAATGCTTGGAATTCAACAGGGCGAAGGACGACTTTAGTGTGAGCCTAGAGATATGTAGATACTAAATAGTTTCAAGTCCCTTACTCCAAAGCCATCCACAGACTTGCCACTCAGTCCAGATTACTAAATAGTTTTACTCTTTGGGATAATCTAAAAAGCTTCTTTCTATGACTCTTCAAAGTTAACCAAATTCATGAGAACTTGTGAAGCAGGTGAAAGCCTGTAAATTGATTTCAACTACAATTATCACATAATCCTAATTTCTTCCTGAAACTTTCTAGTAAGTCATTATAGCCCGACGACAAAACAAATCACATGTGGAAATTGGATATGCTAAAATTTATGTGCAGTCAAATGGGCACCAAATTAGACATGCTGCAACCACATGCGTAAATTAGTAACCAATAATGAGCCTACTAAGCTTTATTAAGTACTGCAACCAAACCATAATTTGGACACCAAAATCTGAATGTAAACAACATGTAGATATGCCATGTGCCGAAAATACCTGGGAAGTAGAGAATCAATAAGAGATGTGGATGGATATATTTATTATTTGGTATTATTGAAAAAACTTATATATAAGCATAATGACTCCCACCATAGGTTTAACAAGGACAGTCAAGTGTTGTGAGTTCTTATCACGGAGAATAATACAAAATCGTAACAATGTGAAATGAAAAAAAATGTATTTGGATTATATAGCTTACCATTAATAAAAGTTTATTATGTACAATACACAACTGTAATGGTGTGAGAGAGAAAATGTATTTTACTGAAAGTACCAGACTTTCTTTCTTCTATAATTTTTCGGTTAGGTGTCCCAACTAATCATGGGCAAAATAGTTTACAACAAAGAACTACCTCTGTTTATTCGAATACACACACTGGAAACCCGAAGGTTATAAATATTGGTATCACAACCATATTACAGTTTGTTAACTGCTTGAAAGATTCTGCATAACATTAGTGTCTTGTATGTTCCTCTTTTACCGTCTGATCCATCTTGGCATCCATAACATTCAGTTTTTCTTCCCGAGTAATAAAAATTGCCTCCATTCCCGATTCCCCTTCTATTATGTTTAGCTATCATCATGTGCTCCCTCATGCCACTACTTATCCAACATTACTTCCACCCAAGCATGGAGATTTCAACAACACTTTGAATCCGGCATCTTTTTAGGGCACTCCTATATACTGCCTTAATTCATTATGTATAACTGTAAAAACATGCTGTGAAAAAATCAATATTTTATATTTATGTGTTTGTTATTCCTTTCACCCATGTTAAGTAAGGATTTGAATCTAAGTGCGACATGTAGTGAATTAGCAGTATACTTTGATACACAAACTGATTCGATGTATGATAAAAATATCACATGCGATTGCAGTGCAGTACCACAACTGATATAGTTTGCCACATGACAGGATAATAAGTAGAACTGATGAAAGATTGTATGCACTGAAGATCACAAACATGATTAGTCCCTGGCACCATCCACAACCCTGGCTCGGCTGAAAAAGTGATATAAACGATGTGAATATTCAGACAATTGAGCTCCAAACTCAGTGCATATACTGAAATTGGATCTCCAAAGACAATAGCAAATACACATAAAAGTCGATGCAAGATCCAGACCTACCCTCGAAAAGAAATCAAGATAGCTAATGAAATTAAGGATGATTATTTAGCAGCAGATCAGAAATATTTATTACTGCTCCTTGAATTCCTAACTCCTAAGCTTGAGAATGCGCAAATGCTTCTATAAAAGCTCCAGACCACCGATAACTAAACCATGTATGTCGGCGTTGCTCAAAAATGTCTGTAGAATAAGCAATCAAAATCTCAGTTAACCACCTGGTACACAAAAGAAAGTACATTTGAATCCCGAAATCTAAAGATATGCTATACGAGCACAGGTATATTTGATAAAAACTAATGCACATGTATATGCATGATTACTAAAGATGGCAAGCTTTAGTTTAGTTTGCAGGAAGTGGTTCGCTTAAGGTCATTCATACTGCCCGCTTTACTTATACAAGTGTGACAAGAAAACCATAACACAAGGCAATAATATATGTTATGTGGTAGCAGGAATGAGACCTTGGGTGTATTTTAGTTCAGAGATATACAAGTGATTTAGTTCAGGGCACATGCCAACAAGTAGTTTCCTAGGGTGAAGGCTTTGCATTATCTGCAGCTAGCTATGTAAAACAACCTGAACCTGAACCTAATGGCTATTGGATGTCTAAAATGAATTGTTGTGTCCCTAAACCTGGAACTATGGTACAGTTTTAGCTCTCGAGAATCTGCATACCCATGGTCATATGCTCTGCCAGTTTATTTAGACAAGCATGCCAACAATGCACTGATAAACAGAGCAACGTCACAAAAATTATAAGTTTTAGGATAGTTTACTGTAATTTAATTTCAGAGATGTACATTATAGAAATTGTTCAGCCAACTATTCAATTAGGTATATATACATGCAACTATGTGTATATATACTAATAAAAAACTTCACTTCTTCTCCCTATTTCTAATTTGGAACAAGCACAATAATTTACCCCAATCACTGAAATCTGAAGTCAGTGTGTATGCGTGTATGTTCATACACCCAGCCAAAAATCTAGGAAACGCAAAATAAGAATCTAAATGCCCAATGAAAATAATGTGGCGGGCAACTCGACTACTCCGAGCTCCCCCAGATTGAGCGCTCGCTGGTCGTCATCCTGTTTTACCTCTTCTGAGCCGTCTAATTTTCACGGCTTGTTTTCATTTTGTGGTTATTTTTTCTGTTCTATTACTGGTCGGCTTATTACTCGGTGAGGTCATGTGTATATTGGCTGGGTGAACCTTTGAGATGTGTGAAAGAGCTTTGGCTAATCCTCTCCTCGCGACCCGCTCCCACCACCCCGCCATGTGCATGCTGCGACCTCTCAGTTGGTCACCCAATCCCACAGCCGCACATGGACCAAGGTGTGGATTGGAAGTTCCCTTCCATTCCTAATTAGCATAATTGCTTATCTTCCGGTGAGTTTTTTTTGAAACAAGGCAAAAGACTTGCCATTTTCATTGATTAAGAAGAAACAAGAATTCCCCGGTTAATTGACGGAAAACCGGGCTAAAACCGATACAAACCAACCCATGTAACATGGGTACCACCGGCCAACCTGGCCACCGACATGGGATCACAGAGCTACAAACAGCTGCATCGAAACCAAGACGGCACATGCCAACAGAAGGCCACACGCGCGAACAACTGACAGCTTCGACTCTGACGACGATCATCACAATGGAACGCCGACCGTGCCCGCCGTAGCCGACCACCGAGCGTCTGTCATCGTCACCGCATGGGCACACTCCACCGCAGCTCCGACTTTAAAACAACCAAGCGATCAACGGAAGAGCACCTCGGACACGCCGGGAAGATCCGACTACCGAAGCCCTAGCCGCGACCAAGCTCCTCACGACGCCGTCATCGTTGCCAAACAGAAATCAGCGCCCCTGAAATGATCGCCTCAGCAAACAACGCAGCGAAGATGCCGCAAACCACGCGGCGAAGATGCCGCAACCCATACGGCGAAGATGCCGCCATCCACTGGTCTCTAGGTTGTGGCCGGCTCCGAGACGATGCCCCCAAGGAGGAAGAAGACGTGAAGGCGCCTTCATCGCCCGATCTCGAAGATCTGAGGTTTCCCTCTGGAGCCAAGGCCACGGGGAGGGGAGAGGAGCACCACACAACACCAACGCTTCCAAGAAAGATCACGACGCCCACGGGCGTCACCGTCGCCAGATCTGGCAGAGGCCAGACATAGGATTTCTCCCGGAGATGCTCAACCACCACCTACCCGCACCAACACAGCCAACGAACCCCATCCTGCCAAGGCCGATCTCGAACTGGCCTTGGGATCCCGAGACCCACCACACCCAGATGCACGCACCACCCCCTAGCCGAAGCCGCTACCACCAAATCCGGGGCCGCCGCCCCGGCAGCCACCACCATGCCGCAAGCCACGCCGGGCTAGCAAGCTGGCCAGCTCCTAAGCACCAAGCCGGGAGGGGGGGGGGGGCGCCACCCCGCCCCAACCCACCGAGCAGGGCTGCCGGGCCGCAGCCGGAGCAACCCACAGCAGCCGCAGCACCGTCGGGAGGGGGCCTCGTCAAGCAGCTAGGAGCCGCCGTCCGCATCCCCACTCGTCGGATCCACGCGCAAGGAGCCGCCGAAGCGCCATCAACCACCAAGACGTCCCCGCCAGATCCCGTCGAGGGGCTGCAGGGCCGCACCCGACGCACGCGCACCCAAGCCCCAAGCCGCGGCGACATCACCTGGCCGCGCCCGCCCGCGCAGCTCGCGTCGCCGCGCCGCCTCGAGCGCCAGCGCGCCCGAGATCCCGTTGGAGAGGCCGGCCCGCGCCACACCATCTCGAGCGGGAGGAGGAAACAGGACCCCACCGCCGCCGAGCCGCGCGGGCTTCGCCCGGCGACTCCTGCCGGCGGCGGCGAGGGGAGGAGGCGGCGGGGTGTGTCTAGTGGCGGCGGCGAGGGTTCGCTCCTGGCCGCCCGCGGGAGCGACCGAGGAGCGAGGCGAGCTGAAGCTTTTTTCCGGTGAGTTTAAGTACCACATGGATCATGGATGCCTATTTGTATCCCCTTAAACGTAAGATCACGCAGTGCAAAATAATATGCACTAAAAAGGAAGTAGTGACATCCAAATAAGAACAACACCGAGATCTAGGCACGGAGATGGCGGTACTTAGTCAAAATGAAGCACAACTTGTCCAGATTTAAAAATGCATAACCCTTGAACTCTTTTTTATGTGTTATTGCTGGTTCTCTCATGTCCCAATAACTTGCAAAAAACAACACTAATAAACTATTTGAATGATTACTGATTTACCTGGGAGTATAGGTGTCACAAGTATATTCATTAATTGCAAATTGATATGGAATGAGCTTCTGACGGGAAATAGAAAACAACAAACACAACAGAACGGTAAGTACATGACATAGCTCTAACGTGGTAAACTTTTTTGACTACTTCGAATCATCTTTGGTGCCTGACTCGTATCTGGCCATTGCCCTACTTGTCGACGTCACCATTGAACTGGCACTCACGGCAAGGCCCATTTGCCAAGTATGCTCCAGCTGCCAACAGACAAGTAATGTTGTAGAAACCAATTGAGGCCTTTTACTAATTAAAGATACAAAACCATTTAGTAAAATCCACTTGAACTATCCAACTACAGGACTGAATCAATGAAACATAACAGCAGTTGAAGAGACCACTCTAGACCTTTTTCACAAACTACATGAGGTATTTTAGGTACTAATTAACCCTGGGGCATGTATTACCATTTAGTCAAATAACTGAATCAAAGAAAATTGATACGAAGAAAAGGAATGAGAATCAAGGAAAAGGGAAGGGGAGGAGAATCCACACCTTGTTCCTCTAACTGCTGCAACCCATGGTCAAAGGTGAAGAGGTGGCGATGTAGTGGAGGTTGGGGGATTTTTTGGGGGCTCCTCGTCCAGAGGCGGTCGTCCAGGTTGAGATCCTCCTCTGGCGGCTTATTGGCAGTGAGTACCCGGGGTGCCGTTGGCCGGGGATCCTCCTCCGGCTACCATCGTCCTGGTACAGATTAGGCAGAGGAGAGCGCCGCGTGCCGGCCCGCCTGCTCGTCGGGGAATCATCGGATCCGCCCGGATCCAGGCGCAACGAAGGTCACCGGAGGAGCGGCGAGGCGAGCTCGGGACGGGCCTCCATGACGGCCTCCTGCGGCGAGGTTCGTCTGTGGGGGAGAGAGATGGCCGTTGTTGCCTCCCTTTGCCCACGAGTGGAGCGCCGCCGCCTACGCGCACCGGCCGGCCTGCACCTGATCCAGAGGAGAGGTGGGTGAGTGGTGGACCTGATCCAGGGGGGAGGTGGGTGAGTGGTGGAGCAGTAGAGGGTGGGTGGTGGTGGCTAGGGTTGAGAGGGAGGAGACGGGAGAGAGAGAGGAGAGGGGAGGAGGGGAGAGGAGGGGAGATGGGGCGCGATGGCGGAGGCGAGAGCCGAGAGGAGGAGATGGGGCGCTCGGGACATATCTCTCCTGCGACCCTGTTCACGGCGAATAAAAGGAGACGTGGCCAGTGCGGCTAGTTGGGCGCACTGGCTCGTCCTTTATATGTTCAATGTTCACTTCTTTTCGATCTGGTGGAACTCCCTCATTTCAAATCGATGTACTAGACTTTGAATCATTTGCAGGATGAAGTTGAAGCGGCACGGATGACAACAATCAACAAGGAAATTAAACGTGTGTTAACAGAAGTTCTTCTCAAGGTTTGTCATTCCATGGAGGTTATTTACTTATTTAGCTAGGTTTTAACATGTACTTATGTTCTACATTCAGCAAGACTACCATTTCTTACTTTTGTACTTTTGTCATTTCCAGGTTACTGATGATCTTTTAATGAGATTGCAAGCAAAGTTATGAATGAAGATGATTCATCAGCTGAACGTGAGTGAATTATAGTAAAACTTAATGTAAATAGGTAAAATACATTGCTGATTATCGCCTCTTGTCTTGTAGCAACTGAGACCACTGGTGTCTAGCTCAAAGGAGACCACAGCTAAAGTTGTAGTCCCTACTAAGCAAAACAATGCTAGCTCTGATGGTACTGGGCTGGGTTCTCCTAAAGGTGCTCTTCTTGGTCTTACTAGTTATGATTCAGATGACGAGCATGATGGTGATGGTAAGGATTTAATTCCAAATTTATCATCTAAAATTAAAGTTGGTGCAACTCATCCTAAAGAAAGCAAGTTCTTGAAAAACACAAAGCGGACATGGTTTCCAGAATTTATTTTCTAAAGAAGGAAGAGCTTATCATTAACTTTCTGAGTATACTTCGGTCTTGCATGTATTAGCTTTCTGTTTTTGCCCCTATCTATGTCTGTTTCTTTCCATTTCTTGTGTGCACGCGCTCCATTGTTTTGTGTGTGTGACTGTGTGTGATGTGGATCTATGTCTGTTTCTGTTTGTTTCTTGTGTGCAAGTGCTACATTGTGTGTGTGTGGGATGTGCACGTATCTATGTATGTTTCTTTGTCTTTCTTGTGTGCAAGAGCTTGATTGTGTTTGTTCTTGTGTGACCGGGTGTGTGCGCATGTGCTTGATGGTGTGGCATGTATGCTTTGCTGAATGATTGGTGTTGTATAACTTGTGTTTTGTATTGTTGTGGTTTAACATTGCCTTTTGCCGGTCCCAAGCCCGGATGCGAAAATGTGGAGGGAGCCGTAGTTACCTCCTTTGTATTGTTTGCCTTAGAGGGTGGATATAAATTAGTCTGTCCTAAATCCTAATTGAATAGTGAATCTTCACATAATGTCACAGTATGTGATTCAAGCTCTGAAATGCTCCTTCCTTACTGGTTTCTTATATCTTGTCAGCACTGATGTTCTTTTCTACTAATATACACTTTTACTAAAAATCACTCATCTATGTTTTATTTGGCTTTAGGTTGAATTTTGTGGTTGTCTGATCATGCACGAATCTCAGCGTCGTAGGTGTCCCTCGTTTATCTATTGCTCGCGAGTGTGTGTCAGGATTATTTTGTCGTTGGGCTTTTTATTAGGGTTGTGGGTTGCCCACTCCTTGTTTGGAGTCCAACCCATGTGGGGGTGTCCTTTTCAGTCGTGTGTCATTTCTAGAGGGGATGAGCTGCTCAGTGTGTGTATGCGAGAGATGGAGGAGGAGCGGACTTCAGCGCACAACCAATAAGGCATTGTGTAGGCTCGTGAGTAGCGATGCATGCCAGTAGGGCACTGTGTAGGCTCGTGTGTCCCCTTCCTGCCTCTTTGATTCAATTCATTTTCGAGGAAAAGCAGGCACCTCATTCCCGTGCGAGAGCCAAAAACAATGGTTATCCTCAGTGGTCTAGTGCAGCTGTGCGAGATGATGGGGGAGAAAGCGGAAGCATCCAGTCCAACCTAGTGACCATGGCAAGGGGGGTGAATATAATTCGTTTGTCATCGTGTGTTCGCTTTTTTGGGCAGTTTAAGTTATGTTCCTAACTTCATGTGCGTGCTATTTGTCCACCCCACCCCCACCCCCCACTCTATAATAGTAAATGAATTATTTGTTTTGAATTTCACATGAGATAACTTTGGTTCATGATGTAAAAATGAGTTATTGCTAGTTGGTTCAGTGGGGGGGGGGGGTTGTGGCAGCATGTTTTATTGGGTCGAAAGTGTGGTGTTTTTTTCTGCCAATTCAGTGTCTATTTTGTGTCGTGTACATACTCTTCATTAGCATGAGGGATAATGGACCTTGTATGCAGGGCACTCAGTTCATTGAATGTACTAGCAAAGGGCCTCTGTGTTGCAATGGAAAAAAAAAATCTCCAATGGCCATGACCAAATTTTGCTGCATCACCGAGATACACTATCACTGTGAGTTTCACGAAATCATGAAAAAAAAACTCCCGAATATATTTGAAATCATGAATTTTTTCAAATCCGCGAACAATTTTACAAAAGTTTGAATATTTTCTAAAATAAAGAACATTTTTTGAATTCATGAACATTTATACTATTTGCAAACAACTTTTTTAGAAATTTTTGAACAAATTTTAAACAATTTTCTTCAATCGGCGAACATTTCTAGAGTTGACGATCATTTTTTTTGGAAATTCATGGAACAATTTTTGAAATTCATGAACATTTGTTTGACTCCACAAACATTTTTTGAAATGGTCATCATTTTTTGAAACAACGAACATTTTATGAATGAATAAACTATTTTTGTAAGTCATGAACAATTTTTGAATTTTTAGGATATTTTTTCATCGATGATATTTTTTTAAATTTTGAAATTTTGTTCAATTTCATTAACATTTTTTAATACACAAAGTTTTTAAAAATTAGGAACATTTTTTGATTTCCCTAGCATTTTATTATTTTTTGAATAAGTAAACATTTTTACAAAATCATGAGTATTTTTTTAATACCCAATTTTTTTTATTTTTAAAATATTCATTTTTAAATTTTCAGAATTTATTTGGAGTTCCATATTATTTAAAATAGAAAAAAGCGAAAACATGAAGGAAAAAATAGAAAACAAAATTTTCAAAACAGGCCGCTTAGACATAGGTTGGCCCAAACATGCGTCTTCTCCCAGCGCGTAGAGCGAGTATAAGAGGTCTATACTGCATGGGCCGCCCTAGGTGGGTGATTCCCCTGTGTAGAACAGTTTTTATTACTTATATTGGCATTAGTGTGTAATATTTGCCAACTTTGGGGACAATTTCCGTGACGTACCGCCAAAAGCAATATCCCCTTTATTATTATTAGGTATAGATATAGACTAGCTATGTTCAGCAAGTGGGTATTTGTATTTTTCTCAGGATGCTTATGCTGAATATTTCATTATCACCTAGGCAATTAATGTTTTTTCCATGTAGATAACCGAGGTGTTTCATGTAGACTGGCAATAAAAAATTAGGTGAAAGTTAATAGGATTCAATGTGTATAATTTAGTCCAATGGTTGATCAGTCTTCAATTTTTCTATCTTCATTTCGGCTGACATATGAACATAATTTGGTATAGTTATATTCACTAAATGTCCAGTCTTCAATTTTTTCAGTTGATTGTGTAGTTTTTTGTGTGGAATTATGGTATATCATTTTGTTAATTGTTAGTCATGTCTTTTAGTCATTTGTCAGTTCCTTGCAATCATCCATTTTGTCATCATTCTTTGAATCCATTGTATTATTCATTAGTCATCTTTAGTCAAATTCAAACCCTCATTCAGTTAGTTCAGTCTTCTCAACATGCGTGAATGCAGTGTAGGCACCGACAGTAGGTTGCCATTTATCTGGTGATTCGATAAGTGTTGGCAACAAGCAAACTTTTATGAGGTTGAGAGAAGAACCAATAATGTAGCTTCATGGAAGACTAAGACTAGTATTTGTAGTTTATATATTGTTTCAATTGCTTGATGTAAACTGAAGGAAGAACTTGTGGACATAGTGGCAGTGAGTTAGCAAAAGCAGAGTTTGGGCAGGTGTTTGGGCAGGAGCGAGTTGTAATGATGTGCTGGTTGCGCTTACTCTGCTTAGAGAAGAGAAAGAGAAGAGCAAAGTAGAGTGTTGATATTTAGACAAGTAGAGATGCAAGAAGAGCAGCAGCCCAACACATCCTTTTGTATTTGGGACAATTACATTTGAGCCCCTAGTTGTGTCACACCCGTGTGTTTTGTCCCTAAATTCAAAAAACCCTCGTTTCCGCCCAAGCTCGTTTGCTCTTCTTATATTTTTGCCCTTTGACCGTTGGACCGTCATTTTGAAAACTTCATAACGAATACATACTAACTTAGAAACATGCATATAAGATATCAAAATGTTCAGAAAAACATCACCGATATGTGCATGTCATTTGCATTCTTGACAAAAGTGCTGAAAAGTCCTCATCTCATTTTGAGCTCATATGATATCAGCATTAATAGTAAAATCCAAAAAATAATAAAAAAATATGAATCATTTTTGTGGCAAATATTGACTAATGTTTTGAATACTTATAAAGTTTCACCAGGGAATGACATTCATGGAAGTCGTGGCAAAAAAACAAAATCAGCACTCCAAAATGCTTTTGTTTTGGAGCATCAATTTTCCTTTCTTTCCACGACTTCCATGAATATCATTTCCTCATGAAACTTTGTTGTCTCTCAAAACATTCGTCAATGGTCAATGTTTGCCACAGAAAAAATTCAGAATTTTTTGAATTTGTTTTCAATTTTTTCATCATTTACTATTCATGCTGCCAGCTCAAACTAAGATAAGGACTTTTCAACACTTTTGTCATGAATGCAAATGACATGTACATATAGGTGCTGTTTTTCCGAACATTTTGATATCTTATTTGCATTTTTCTGAGTTAGTATGAATTCTTTATCAAGTTTTCAAAGTTACGGTCAAACAGTCAAAGGGCAAAAGTATAAGAGGAGCAAACGAGCTTGGACAGAAATGGTTTTTTCTTTTGAATTTAGGGAAAAAACACACGGGTGTGACACAACTAGGGGCTCAAATGTAATTGTCCCTTTGTATTTGGTCACTGATGCCACTGGGGGTTGTTAACTTGTTGGGAAAGCATAAGCATCAGGTCAATTTCAGAAAAGCCTTTTCTTGTCCATCTGTGTGCCCAATAGATTCAGTGTAATCTTGGTGTGTCCAACCAAGAACTTTGCAAGCACGGCCGCGTCGGCTGCGAATCTTGCAAAACCTGACAAGAAGTAGCCAAGCTGTCTAAAGTAGACATCAATTATATCGAGTATCAATGGATAATGTTGTTAGAGTGTTGGATAAAATGAATAATAATTATACTCCATCCTCCTCGCCGTCGTTTCCCCGTCATGTACCAATGGAAAGCTCGCCGCCCCCGTCCATCAAAAAATCTTGACTTTCTATCGCTCGACGGAGCTACTGCACGCTGGCCACCACCACGCTACAGACGAAAGGGGGGATCCCACCAGCAGACGCAACCGGCATGAGAAGGAGATGACTCTCCGGCGCCTATCTCCAAAGGCATGACTCTTTGGCAGCAGGAGATGAAACTCAAGATGTTGAACAATATCGTTTCTTTCGTTTGGCAGATTGGTGCCGCAGAGGAGAACCTTTGCATGGACCTCCACGAGGAGGAGCGGAGGGCTCGAACACCCATGGTGTTGCTGCTCCAACTGCTCCCTGCTTGCAAATTCAGTCAAATAGAATATTTCCCTGCAAAAAAACCTCTGTAGATGAAACAAAACTTCACTCAAACAAAAGCTAAACTTACAATTTCTAGCTCTTTTAGGAACACTGTAATTTTTAGGAATAGATGGTTTAGCTTCTTTTCAAGGTGAACTTCTGTTTCAAAACATTGCAAGTTTCAATGAAAGCTAAACTTGCAATGAAACTTCTGTTCCAATGAACCTTGCAATGTTCCTCCTTTAGAAGATTTACTAAACAGTTGTTGCGAAAAACTTACCACATGAAATAGAAGTCCGGTCAAACAGAAGATTACTCGCAAAGGAAGATTTTCACATGATATTCACTAAATCAAGTTTCATGCAAAATATTTCTCTGTTCACGCAAACAAATTTCAGGTAGTTGAAACTCAAGGAGTATATTGATTCTTTACTTTGTTCATGTTATTCACAATGTGTCATAACTGGATCTACAATGTCAGACTCCGACAACATTGATGCAAGAAGTTCTTGGAGTGGATCGGATAAGGATGAAATTGAAGCTTTTTCAGATGCTATGATCTTCAGATATTGTCTACTCCAATGTGGTCAACATTTCTTAACGGTGCAACTTCTTCTATCAATGTGGAAGATTTGGTCACACTTGCAATCAAGGTCTCTTTGTATAGTGGATGCTCCCATCACACGTAGTCTATCTTCCTTTTCATCACTAACAGTTAACATGCATTTGCTTTTATCTTCTAAAGAAACCAAAATATTTATTTCAATGCAATTGCTTGAGGAGGGTGGTGCAACTTGGAGCATAATCTCAAAGAACAAGGAGTGTGCTCTTTGTTCATATGTAGTTCATGAAATCATGGCAAAATTTATCGACATTGCCCATATATGCACTGATCAGCATGTAATCATATTAGTACATTGTTAACCTGATCAGCATGTCGCTTGGCTAACCTTCATGTAATTGTACTCCATTGTTCATGTTAGTATCATTCAGAGCAATGACATTTTGTTAACTAATATTGTTAGTTATTCAGAGCAACAAACATTGCTACTTGCTAGTTCATACCCCAATGGTATATAGTTCATACCCCAATGTTATAAAATTTTGTGTATTCAGATCAATAAATGTGACTAAACATTGCTACTTACTGAAATTCCCCTGTCAATTCCTTCCTGAAATTGTAAGCTTTGTTACTAAACTACAGTTGTTTGTGTTGTCAATCCTATAATTTTATTTCCCAGACATTTCCTTTGAATAAATTGCAACCAAGATTGAGAAGGGCTATGTGATCAGTCACTGATTGCTTCCTGGAACTACTAAAATTGTTGCCTTCCTGGAACTAATGTATATTGCAGAAATTGTAGTTGGGAACAGAATCAGCAAAACTCATTGACAGACACCTCGAAGTGTGACCGGATCATTTGCTTCTTTTGTTCTCAACAGGAGATGACTGACACCTCCAAGTGTGGACGTGAACAGTGGTGCCCCTAGTTTCTTTGGGCATTAAAAAAAATCTTTGGGCATTTACCTCAGTGAGAAAGAAACTAAAAAAATCTTTGCGCGTTTATGCTACAAGTCGTATGTACGCTTGTAGCAGACTGAACTTTTTTATTGAGAATACATACACACCGCGTACGTGCGTACACATGGTATAATGTGTGATGTACACATCGCATCGTGGATCGCGCTTTCTAGAAAGTCAGATAAAAAGGAATTCTTACAGCTATGGCCTCTCATAACTTCTGTTCAGCTCACGGAGGATGCGGAGGATGTGGTCACTTGGATTTGGGAGAAAGACGGGAAGTTTTCAGCGAGGTCAGCTTATGCGGCCAGGTTCATGGGGCGCACGGTTGCCCCGACGGCGGCTTTCACTTGGAATTTTAGGGCGCCCTTGCAGTGTCGTTTCTTCGCGTGGTTGGCATTCAAGAATGTCGGACGTCTGATCGGCTGGCACGACGAGGGCTACCGCATCAGCAAGCCTGCCCGCTCTGTAATCACCACGAGGAGACCATTCAGCACCTGCTTGTGGGGTGCGTCTTTTCAAATCAGGTGTGGCATTGGATGGGAAGAACGACGGGCAGTCAGATTTTGAGCCGACTCAAGATGAAGGTCTTCGGGAGTTGTGCACTAGACAGGAGCGTACCACCACGCACTGCAAGTCCACAAGGGTCCTATGCTTACTCGCGATGTGGATGATTTGGAAACACCGCAACCACATTGTGTTCGACAGCGCGATACCTTCCCTCTCGGCAACAATTCTAGGGATTAGGGACGTGGGTAGACTGTGGGCTAAAGCAGGCCTCTTGAAAGGCAATGTAAAAGGTTTTGAGGTGGAGGAGGGTAGGCATGATCGAGAGGAATAGCCGATGACTTTGGGTGGTGCCGGATAAAATTTGGCATGTAAATATGTTGTACATAAGACTTGGGAGTCCATCCCCCCTTCTTTAATGAATGATACGCACACTCATGCGTATTTGAGAAGAAGAAAAAGGATCGAGCAAGCACAGTTCGGATCTGATCCCCGATTAGCCCCACCTAAACAATTTTGGCTCAAAACATCAACGAATCCCTTTTTTGCAGGAACCCCAACTAATCCTTGCTTAAATAGGAAGACCCTGAGAAAATTAGTACCGCTTGGTGTACGGACTCCCTTATCATGCTCTGGTACATTCCTATGTCTGTATTTGACCAAAATGTGTTGGTAGAGTATAGTTTTGTTAATAGGGATGATAACTGTCGGTGCTTGATTCCCGTATATGGGTGGAAACACCTCCATCCATCTATGTTGTCAATCATTTTTCCAAGTAAAAGCATTTTATTACTATTAAGATAATAATGATATTCATGATTTCAACCAGTAAAACAGACGGCAAAGAATATTGAAAATTGAATAGCGCACTACTGGAATAAGAGAATTTTCCATCGGCCAGTAAAACAGACGTCAAAGAACTGGTCGATGGCAAAGATACAATTTGCAATCCGCCTGCCGTTCGCTAGCAGACGACAAAGAGATGGATAGGGTCCATTTTAGGCCAGCACTGTAACGGCCCACCCCCACCTCTTTGTCGTCTGCTGTCTGCTAGCAGACGACAAAGAACATGCCAAGGGCCGGCCCTGTGTTTTGGGAGGCCCTAGACGAACTTGACGACATGGCCCTATATGTATGGATGCGCGTGATTATATATATGGTAATCTTTCAACCACACATCTTTAGTTTAAAATTTGACTGTTATAATTATTCGACAATGCCATATTACGACAGCAATACTAAAAAGATAGCAAAATAAAACTAACATGACATTATTACCTCAAAAAAGAAACAAATTCGACTGATTCCATCGATAACAATAATACTTCAGCGCTTCAGAAAAAGTTTCTTAGGACGTTTCTTAATGCAAAGTCATTAAGAGCATCATCAAGATCACTATCAAGATCAACATCAGATGAGTTATCACCATAAAAAGTTTCTTAGGCAACATGGCACACTAGTGTCCTAAAATTATGAAGTAAAGAGTATACAAAAAACTGAAAATTTATAAGTCGGATGATCGGAACCCTAGATATGGACATAGAATGATAAAAAAAAATAGGATGGTTGAATATATACTAGAAAAGATTGAATTAGAAAATTATACACAAAACTTTGAATAGATCATGGATGAATAGTTGAATAATTGAGGTATGGATGAATGGATCAGGAATCATGGATATGTACTTTCTTGACGCTCACATTAACATATTAACGTAGTGCCGGATGGCCGGGTTGCCGGCACGGCCGCACGACGCAACAACAGTCTGCTGGACTGCCGCGCGTAGCAACGACAACGAGCGGCCGAGGCGCCTAGCGACGGAGCGACGGGCCGACTGAGACGAGGAAAGACGAAAGATGAACCAACGATTGACGAAGGCAAGCCAGATCTTCCGATTGATTTGTTTCACATGTATACACGTGCGATGTGGTGGCCGTCGTGCCCGATGCTTCGCTTACCGCTACTTAGCTACGCCTAGCCCATATCATTTATTTTCTCATATATTTTTTTCCTTGCATATTTTTTTGTTTATACTGTATATGTATACACATCATGCTCCCCCCCCCTTTGGCATGTGCCCTAGGCCGCTGCCCCTCTGGCCATACCCCAGGGCCGGCCCTGAACGTGCCCCATCCTAACTAACGGCCACCCCTCTC
>LR738714.1:36702090-36712489 GCA_902687465.1 Secale cereale | reverse complement strand
GCCCGCACCGCCGCCCGCACCTCACCCGCGCCTGCACCGCCGCCACCCAGCACCGCCGTCGCCCAGACGCTGCGGCCGCCACACCACCCTGTCGCTGCACCACCCCGCCGCCCCTGAGCCCTGTGGCCCCGTCGCCACCGCCGCCCCGGAGCAAGATTACAATGGATCTACGAAAAGATCGTGTATTTACAACTACAACGGAATAGTATGCAAAGTCAACACCAATGATTAAATAGAATTTATGGATACACAAACCGTTGAAGATAGTTCTAAACCTAGGCCAAAACGAACTGGTGCAGGTAGTTTACTGAAACCCTTGAATTCGGAATATGGGAAAGTCGCCCCGGGTTGGGGGACTACTCCTTTTATGGGGGTCGCAATGGCTTTATTCGCTATATTCCTATCTATCATTTTAGAAATTTATAATTCTTCCATTTTACTGGACGGAATTTTAACCAATTAGGTTTCTACTAACTAAAACTAGGAAGTCAGAGTTTTTTCATCCAAAAAAGCCTTTCTAGTTTAAGATCTACATTTCTAGATATTATGGTGCGCTCCCGGGCCCTGTCGGCCAGCCGCGGCCGCTCCACCGCCTGCCCCAAGCCGCCCCGCCCCCCCCCCCCTCCACCGGCCACCCCCTTCCAAAGGTGAGATCTCCTCTTTTTTGTCTTTTTTTAGATTTAGTTTAGGTTTTTTTCTTCTGTTTTTTAGGTTTAGGTTTAGATTTAGTTTAGTTTAGGTTAAGAAGAAAGATGAAAGATGAAAAAAAAAATAAGAAGAAGAAGAAGAAGAAGAAGAAGAAGAAGAAGAAGAAGAAGAAGAAGAAGAAGAACCGGGTCGAGGTTAGGGGTGCGTCGGCGCCAATGAAATCTGGTCGAGGATCGCCGGTCACCGAGGGGATAGATGGTGGAGTCGGTGGGTGCTGTCGGTCCCGGCGCAGTCGCCTAGGCCGAGCATGTTGGGAACGTTGCATGGAAAACAAAAAAAAATCTACGCACACACAATGATCTATCTTTTTTTGGGTGGTACGCAATCATCTATCCATGGAGATGCAAAGCAACAAGGGGGAGAGTGTGTCTACGTACCCTCGTAGACCGTAAGAGAAAGCGTTTCGCAATGCGGTTGATGTAGTCGAACTTATTTGCGCTTCAACCGATCAAGTACCGAACACACGCCACCTCCGCGTTCTGCACACGTTCTGCTCAGTGACGTCCCTCGCCTTCTTGATCCAGCAAGACGTCGAGGTAGTAGATGAGTTATGTCAGCATGGCGGCGTGGTGATGGTGATGGTGAAGTGATCTCCGCAAGGCTTCGCCTAAGCACTACGAAAATATGAGTGGGGGAGTAAATGGTGGACAGGGGCACCGCACACGGCTAAGACAATGTTGCGTCTCCTTGTGAGGCGCCCCTCCCCACATATATATAGGTGGGAGGTGAGGGGAGGCAGCCAGGGCACGCCCTAGGGTTGTCCGCCGCCCCCTAGGGGCCCCGCCTTACCCTGCGCAATCTTGCCCTCACCTCAAGCCACCCCGTGGCATCTGTCGTCTCGCGGTACCCCCTGGCGACTGACGCGAGAATACGACGACAGTTCCAAGGTGTGAACTTGAGTTAGACTCAAAGCCCGACCACTGCAGAAGATAGAGAGAAAATGAAAGTCATTCCCTATGCCTCAGTCATAGGTTCTATCATGTATGTTATGCTGTGTACCAGACCTGATGTGTGACTTGCCATAAGTTTGGCAGGGAGGTAACAAAGTAATCCAGGAGTGGATCATTGGACAGCGGTCAAGAACAACCTGAAGTACCTGAAAAGGACCAAGGATATGTTTCTCTCTTATGGAGGTGACAAAGCGCTCGTCGTAAATGGTTACATCGATGCTAGCTTCGACACTGATCTATATGTCTCTAAGTCACAAACCGGATATGTATTTATTGAATGGTGGAGTTGTCAGTTCATGCTGTTTTAAGCAGAGCATCGTGGCAAGATCTACGTGTGAAGTGGAGTACATAGCTGCTTCGGAAGCAGCACATGAAGGAGTCTGGATGAAAGAGTTCATATCTGATCTGGGTGTAATACCCAGTGCATCGGGTCCAATGAAAACCTTTTGTGTCAACACTGGAGCAATTGCCTTAGCGAAGGAATCCGGGTTTCATAAGAGAACCAAAAAAACAAGAAACGCTTCAACTCCATTCGTGAAAAGGTCAAGGATGGAGACATAGAGATTTACAAAATACATACGGATCTGAATGTAGCAGACCCATTATCTAAGCCTCTTCCACGAGCAAATCATGGTCAGCACCAAGACTCCATGGGTGTTGGATTCATTACAATGTAATCTAGATTATTGACTCTAGTGCAAGTGGGAGACTGAAGGAAATATGCCCTAGAGGCAATAATAAAGTTATTATTTTATATTTCCTTATTCATGATAAAGGTTTATTATTCATGCTACAATTGTATTGATCGGAAACTATAATACATGTCTGGATGCATAAAAAAATACAGTGTCCCTAGTAAGCCTCTATTAGACTAGCTCGTTGATCAAAGATGGTTAAGTTTTCCTAACCATAGACATGTGTTGTCACTTGATAATGAGATCACATCATTAGGAGAATGATGTGATGAACATGACCCATCCGTTAGCTTAGCATATGATCGTTCAGTTTATTGCTATTGCTTTCTTAATGTCAAATACATATTCCTTCGACTATGAGATCATGCAACTCCCTGATACCGGAGGAATACCTTGTGTGCTATCAAACGTCACAACGTAATTGGGTGATCATAAATATGCTCTACAGGTATCTCCGAAGGTATCTGTTGACTTGGCATGCATCGATTAGGATTTGCCACTCCGTGTATCGGAGAGGTACCTATGGGCCCTCTCGGTAATACACATCACAAGAATCTTGCAAGCAAAATGACTAAGGAATTAGTTACGAGATGATGTATTACGGAACAAGTAAGGATACTTGCCATCAACGAGATTGAACTAGGTATGGAGATACCGACAATCGAATCTCGGGCAAGTAACACACCGACAGACAAAGGGATTACGTATGTTGTCATAACGGTTCAACCGATAAAGATCTTCGTAGAATATGTAGGAACCAATATGGGAATCCAGGTTCCGCTATTGGTTATTGACCGGAGAAGTATCTCGGTCATGTCTACATAGTACTCAAACCCATAGGGTCTGCACGCTTAACATTCGTTGATGATTTAGTGTTATATGAGTTATGTGATTTGGTGGCCGAATGTTGTTCGGAGTCCCGGATAAGATCACGGACATGATGAGGAGCTACAGAATGGTCGGAGGTAAAGATCGATATATAGGACAATGATATTTGGATGTCGGAAAGGTTTTAGAGTATACCGGGTAGGCATCGGATCATCGGAAGGGGTTCCGGGTAGCCCCGTGAGGCTATATGGGCTTAATGGGCCAAAGGAGAAACACACCAGCCCAAAAGGGGCTGGTGCGCCCCTCTCCCTGGCCGTCGGCTCTAGGGGAAGGAAAGGGTGAGGGTTTGTTGGGTAACGTAGTAATAATTCAAAAAAAAATCCTACGTGTCACCGAGATCAATCTAGGAGATGCTAGCAACGAGAGAGAGGGAGCGCATCTTCATAACCTTGAAGACCACTAAGCGGAAGCATTACAAGAACGTAGTTGATGGAGTCGTACTCGCGGCGATTCAAATCACGAAAGATCCGATCCAAGCGCCAAACGGACGGCGCCTTTGCGTTCAACACACGTACACCCCGGGGACGTCCCCTCCTTCTTGATCCAGTAAGGGGGGAGAAGTTGAGGGAGAGCTCCGGCAGCACGATGGCATCGTGGTGGAGCTTGTGGTTCTCCGGCAGGGCTTCGCCAAGCACTACAGAGGAGTAGGAGTTGGAGGGGGAAGGGCTGCGCCAGGGAAAGGGTGTGGTTGCCCTCCCACCCCCTCACTATATATAGGGGGAAGAGGAGAGGGGGCCGGCCCCTCTAGATGGATCTAGAGGGGGGCGGTGGCCAGGGGGAAACTTGCCCCATAAGGAGGTGGGGGTGCCCCCACCCCCTAGGGTTTCCTACCCTAGGCGCCTTGGGCCCTTGGGGGTGCACCAACCCACTAAGGGGTTGGTACCCACCCATATTCAGCCCACTAAGTCCTCCGGGGCAGGTGGCCCCACCCGGTGGACTGATGGGCCTCGAACCCCTCGTTGGTTACCCCAAGTGGAAGGTGTAAGATGCAGTAAGTAGAAGTGTTTTCCCCTAGCAAAGATGCCAAGGATCGAATCCCCAGAGACTCCTAGGTTCAACAAGTAGGTGTCAATTGCTAACGGCGCAATTAGCAATCAACGTGGACCTGCACACAGATACAAATAACTTTGCTCCCAACGAGTACAGAGAGGTTGTCAATCTCTCCGGCCTTGTAGTTCACAAAGGGTTAAAAGCAATATGATAGTAGTGATAGATAGTGTTTTTGCAATAGTAAGTAAATAGCGAAAAGTAAATAGTGGATGTGATCAATGATGGTAATATGGACCGGAGTCTCATGATGTTCACTAGTGATGTCTCTCTCCCAAAAGACGATAAAACAGCTATGTGAGGTAAACAAATTACAGTTGGGCAATTGACAGGACCACGAACGCAAACCAATGCTGATTACATTGCAAGAAAGGTTGAGGTTCAAAGCATGGGCGGTACGCCAAAGTAAGTAGACCGAAATCCATCAATATCTACTACTAATCATCCACCTTGAGATATCTATCCAGAACATCTCGCTGGTATTAAGTTGCGAGTCCCACCCATAGTGTAAACTCAATGCAACAGACAACTGCATTAAAAGAACTTTGCGTAAAGTAAACAATCCTTGCACCCGCGGGCACAAGCATCGTTGTTTTCCCCCTTGTGGCAACAGCACATCCCCTAGACTCATGTTTCTGTCACTCAAGCTAGTCATCGAGGGGCATGAACCCACAATCGAGCATAACGTTCCCTCTTGGAGTCACTACTTACTACTCGGCCAAAGCAATAAATAACAACGGAGAACATGCAAGAATTACTTATGAACTAAAATATAAAAGAGGTAGATCAAATATATTACTCAAGATCAATCTGAACATAATCTCATAATCCATCGGATCCCAGCAAACTCAACATAGCAACAGCATAAGGATTACATAGGTGCCTCGATCATGTAGGGCAGCTCACGAGGACTAATTAGTGAAGCACAAGAACGGGAGGAGAACATCACATAGCTACTGGTCATGGACTCATGGTCCAAGGGAGACTACTCACGAGTCATCCGGGAGGCGTCCATGGTGGTGGAGAAGCTCCCGGTGGTGATCCTCCCCTCCGGCCGGGTGCCGGGAAGAGTTCTCCTGGTGCTCCCGATCTTGGAAGCGGCGGCGGCGGCGGAACAGAGATGGGATCGCGAAAAGAAGACTTTTTCTGAGGGTTACGGGGAACCCTTTAAATATATGCCAAAGTAGGGCACCGGGGGACTCTCGGGGGGCCGAGGCGCCCCCCCGGCGCGGCACATGGGGGGGGGCGCCCACAGGGCGCCTGGAGCCCCTGTGGGCCCCCCAGGCTGCCCTTCGGACGCAGTGTTGTTTCCGGATCGCTGATTTTTTATATATTTTTTCTGGATTTTTCTGGGCAGTTCTCGAAACGTGAAAACCTGAAATACAAAAACAGCCGAAAATAGAAACTGGCACTGGGATGCACTGGATTAGTAAGTTAGTCCAAATATGATCAAAAGTGTATGGAAGTGTATGAATATCATAGCAATATCACCCAAAAGTGGCATGGATAAAGCAGAAATTATAGATACGTTTTGGACGTATCAACATCCCCAAGCTTAATTCCTGCTCGTCCTCGAGTAGGTAAATGATAACAAGAATAATTTCTGTGGTGACATGCTATTAACCATATAGGACTTTCTCATAGTCATATGAAAAAAGCTTACTGAGACAATGATTCTATAGTAATTAAGTTGTCTCAAGAGAAAATCACAAATGACTGAAAGTTTTACAACATGAAACTGAAACATCAAAAAGATTTGCAATGAACATGATGTGCAGATATGATAAAGTGATATCTAGCTTGCCCCCTTTAGTGATGCAAAACATAAATGCAAGGGCACCTTCAAGGTTTAAGTGATGACTAGATACAATCATTTCCGAATAAACGATATCACAATCATGCAAAAGACAATGCTACTTTGGGACAATGCACATTACACTCAGAATGACAATCATGCTCTCAGTAGTTGGTGCTTCAACATAAAGGTAAAAGGAAGGTTAAGTGCTAAAGCTTTTTATTTTGAAAACATGGAAGCAATTGTGTCAACGGTAGTAGTACTTCATATGTGTCATGTATAAAACATCTTATAAGTTGCAAGCCTCATGCATCGAATACCAATAGTGCTCGCTCCTTGTCCTAATTAGCTCGGATCCCCATGGGTTATCATTGCATTGCATATGTTTTAACCAAGTGTCACAAAGGGGTACCTCTATGCCACCTGTACAAAGGTCCAAGGAGATAGATCGCATTTGATTTCTCGTTTTTGATAGATCTCAACTTGAGGACATCCATACCGGGACAACATAGAAAATAGATGATGGACTCCTCTTTAATGCATAAGCATATTCTCATGATAGATTGAGGATTAAGGTCCAAGCTAAAACTTCCACCATGATGCATGGCTTTGGTTGGCGGCCCAATGTTCTTCTCTAACAATATGCATATTAATTCAACCCACGGTAAATCACCCTTACTTCAGACAAGACGAACATGCATAGCAACTCACATGATATTCAACAAAAGTGTGACAGTTGATGGCGTCCCCAGAAACATGGTTACCGCTCTGCAAGCAACTCATAAGAAATAAGATACATAGGCAACATATTCTTTACCACAATAGTTTTTAGGCTACTTTCCCATGAGCTATGTATTGCATGGTTAGTTTGCTTAGTGCAGGTGGAGGTTAGCAAAAGACTGGGAGCGACCAACTAAGAGAGCAATGACGGTCATAATCATGCAGAGCGACAAAGCAATATTGAATCAGGCATGGTAGTTATATCGCTACTCAGAAACAAAAGATCATCAAGGCTTGACAGACTTTCTTTACAGTCTTGAATATGCGTGAGCATACGCCAAGTCAATCAAAATAAATTCTCGAAGGAAGATATTACTAAACCATACCACATCATAGGCAAACAAACCAAGTTGGTACTCCAATAACACATTGGGAACCCCCCAGCTATTTGAGATTAACCAAAAGAAAACCTGAACCACTAAGCACCATCATGAAAGTAGCATCTTTATCATAGACACATTAACCCATGCAACGGAAGCAAACTCTCTTAATAAGGTGAGCATGGTAATTAAAGAGAGTTCAAGCAACCAACTAAATAAAAGCTCTTGAAAAGATAAACATGAATACTAAGAGCAGAGTATGATAGTAGCTATTAAAAGACAAAGAACACACACATCATAGATAGACATGAAAATTCTATGTAATGTTCTAGGTAGAGGTGGAGCGTGTTTCTCTCCCACATAAAGGAATGCTGGGTTCCGACTCGTTATGAAAAACTAAAAAGAAAACTAAAAGCAAGACGCTCCAAGCATAGCACATAACATATGAAATGATAAAAATATAGCGAAACGAAAGATGAGCTGATAATGTTGATGGAGAAGGGGATGCACGGGGGCATCCCCAAGCTTAGACGCTTGAGTCTCCTTGAATATTTCTTGGGGGTGCACGGGCCCAAGCTTGAGCGCTTGACACTCCTGAATCTTTTTATCATCTTCCCTCGCACACTTGAAAACTCCCTTCATACACAACTCATCATAATCTGATTAGCGAGGTTAGTACCCTTAATAAAATAATTATACCTTGCTGGAAATAAGGATATTCTTGCAGTTCTACTGTTTCTCAAGATTGGCAAAAGGTTTTTTGCAAAGAAAAAGCAAGTTCTTAATTTGCAAAGTGAAGGTAAGGCAAAACAGGACAGAATCTGTGAAAAACAGAACAGCAGGAAGTAATTGACCTGTTCGGGATACTTCTGCAACTCAAATCAAAAAACTCAGAACTGATGCACGAAAGACAATTATATAGAGACCGCTGTCGAAAAATTTCAGACCAAAAAGATGATCTGGTGATTTTATACGAATTTTTCTATCCAAGGACAGAATCTGTTTCCTGGACAGCACCTCACAACTTTTGAACTTCCTAGCAATCAGAGGCTATACTTGGCACAAATATGAAAAGTAAAGATACAATGATGATGCTACAGCAGTAAACAACATCAAGACACAACAAAAGCAAAAAAATTATTCATGTGGGCTGCCTCCCAAAAGCGCTTTCTTTTATGCCTTTAAGCTAGGCATAATGCATAGATCAAGTTTTATCAAGAGTAAAAGAATAACTAGCCCGTACAACGGACTCAAAAGGTAACTTGACCTTCTTACGAGGGAAGTGTTCCATCGCTTTCTTGAGAGGAAACTGAAATTTAATATTACCCTCTTTCATGTCAATGACAGCACCAACGGTGCGCAAAAAGGGACGTCCCAAAATAATTGGACATGAAGGATCACATTCAATATCCATAATAGTGAAATCAACGGGCACATAATTATCATTGACAACAATAAGAACATCATCGATCGTCCCCAAAGGTTTCTTTATGGAAGAATCAACGAGAGCATTACCAAAAGAACAAGAATCAAAATATTTTAATTTAAGCATATCATATAGTCTTTTGGGCATAATAGAAGTACTAGCTACAATATCACATAAAGCATAGCATGAGAAGTTGTTTATCTTAATTTTAATCATAGAATCCCAACCATCTCCTAGCTTTCTAGGTATGGAGGCTTCTACTCTAAGTTTCTCCTCCCTAGCTTTGATAAGAGCATTAGTGATATGCTCTGTGAAGGCAAGATTAAGCGTGCTAGTGTTGGGATCGTTAGCCATTCCTTGTAGAAAGGCAACAACTTCTGAAATACTACAATTATCAAAATCAATTTTATCATTAGTGGGCAGAATTGTAGTGCCATCCTCTTTGTTTAATTTGCTCTCTATTATAAGAGTTTGAACATCTTCCCAAGTTTCGGGAAGCTTAGGAGCAATTTTAAACTGAGGCTCATACTTTTTTCCTGGGAGTCCATGCCATGGGCATAACTCTCCGTCATAACTAGTGTAATCACAAGGTTTATCTTTTTTGTAAACCCCGTCAGAGATAAGTGGGGCAATGGAAGTAGGGGTGTACTCCTCCCATTTAGTGTTTTTGGTAGAACCCATAGTAGCAAGCAAGCAAGATAACTATTTTTGTGATTTTCGATAAAAAGGAAGTAAAGCAAAAATGAAAGGTAAACTAACAAGACTAAAAAGCAAAGGTAAAAGATAGCATGCAACTCCCCTATCCTGAAGAGTGGAGTCCCCGGCAACGGCGCCAGAAAATACTCCTTGATGGGCCTCGAACCCCTCGTTGGTTACCCCAAGTGGAAGGTGTAAGATGCAGTAAGTAGAAGTGTTTTCCCCTAGCAAAGATGCCAAGGATCGAATCCCCAGAGACTCCTAGGTTCAACAAGTAGGTGTCAATTGCTAACGGCGCAATTAGCAATCAACGTGGACCTGCACACAGATACAAATAACTTTGCTCCCAACGAGTACAGAGAGGTTGTCAATCTCTCCGGCCTTGTAGTTCACAAAGGGTTAAAAGCAATATGACAGTAGTGATAGATAGTGTTTTTGCAATAGTAAGTAAATAGCGAAAAGTAAATAGTGGATGTGATCAATGATGGTAATATGGACCGGAGTCTCATGATGTTCACTAGTGATGTCTCTCTCCCAAAAGACGATAAAACAGCTATGTGAGGTAAACAAATTACAGCTGGGCAATTGACAGGACCACGAACGCAAACCAATGCTGATTACATTGCAAGAAAGGTTGAGGTTCAAAGCATGGGCGGTACGCCAAAGTAAGTAGACCGAAATCCATCAATATCTACTACTAATCATCCATCTTGAGATATCTATCCAGAACATCTCGCTGGTATTAAGTTGTGAGTCCCACCCATAGTGTAAACTCAATGCAACAGACAACTGCATTAAAAGAACTTTGCGTAAAGTAAACAATCCTTGCACCCGCGGGCACAAGCACCGTTGTTTTCCCCCTTGTGGCAACAGCACATCCCCTAGACTCATGTTTCTGTCACTCAAGCTAGTCATCGAGGGGCATGAACCCACAATCGAGCATAACGTTCCCTCTTGGAGTCACTACTTACTACTCGGCCAAAGCAATAAATAACAACGGAGAACATGCAAGAATTACTTATGAACTAAAATATAAAAGAGGTAGATCAAATATATTACTCAAGATCAATCTGAACATAATCTCATAATCCATC
>LR738714.1:36656367-36699859 GCA_902687465.1 Secale cereale | reverse complement strand
CCCCCCGTTACACCTCTCCCTCCTCCCGCAGGGTCTTGGCGAAGCCCTGTAGCTTTTCCCGTTGCATCCACCACCACGCCGTCGTGCTGCTGGATCTCCATCAACCTCTCCTCCCCCCTTGCTGGATCAAGAAGGAGGAGACGTTGCTGTACCGTACGTGTGTTGAACGTGGAGGTGCCGTCCGTTCGGCGCTGGGATCATCGGTGATAGGGATCACGACGAGTACGACTCCATCATCCACGTTCCTTCGAACGCTTCCGCTCGCGATGTACAAAGGGTATGTAGATGCACTCCTTTATGCTCGTTGCTAGATGACTCCTTAGATTGGTCTTGGTGAAGCGTAGGAAATTTTTTGAATTCTGCTACGTTCCCCAACAGTGGCCTCTGAGCTAGGTCTTTGCGTAGCATCTTGCATGAGTAGAACACAAACAAGTTGCGGGCGTTGATTTTGTTCAATTCTCTTGCTGCTACTAGTCCAATCTTGATTCGGCGGCATCGTGGGATGAAGCGGCCCGGACCGACCTTACACGTACGCTTACGTGAGACTGGTTCCACCGACTGACATGCACTAGTTGCATAAGGTGGCTGGCGGGTGTCTGTCTCTCCCACTTTAGTCGGATCGGATTCGATGAAAAGGGTCCTTATGAAGGGTAAATAGAAATTGACATATCACGTTGTGGTTTTGGCGTAGGTAAGAAACGTTCTTGCTAGAAACCTATAGAAGCCACGTAAAAACTTGCAACAATAATTAAAGGACGTCTAACTTGTTCTTGCAGCATGTGCTATGTGATGTGATATGGCCAAGAAGATGTGATGAATGATATATGTGATGTATGAGATTGATCATGTTCTTGTAATAGGGAATCACGACTTGCATGTCGATGAGAATGACAACCGGCAGGAGCCATAGGAGTTGTCTTATTTATTGTATGATCTGTGTGTCACTGAATAACGCCATGTAACTACTTTACTTTATTGCTAAAAGTTAGCCATAGTAGTAGAAGTGATATTTGGCGAGACGACTTCATGAAGACACGATGATGGAGATCATGGTGTTATGCCGGTGACAAAAGATGATCATGGTGCCCCGAAGATGGAGATCAAAGGAGAAAAATGATATTGGCCATATCATGTCACTTTATTTGATTGCATGTGATGTTTATCATGTTTATGCATCTTGTTTACTTAGAACGACGGTAGTAAATAAGATGATCTCTCACTAAAAATTTCAAGAATTGTGTTCCCCCTAATTGTGCACCGTTGCTAAGGATCGTTGTTCCGAAGCACCACGTGATGATCGGGTGTGATAGGCTCTAACATTCGCATACAACGGGTGTAAGCCAGATTTACACACACAATACACTTAGGGTTCACTTGACGAGCCTAGCATGTGCAGACATGGCCTCGGAACACGGAAGACCGAAAGGTCGAACATGATTCGTATAGAAGATACGATCAACATGAAGATGTTCACCGTTGATGACTAGTTCGTCTCACATGATGATCAGACACGGGCTAGTCGATTCGGATCATGTATCACTTAGATGACTAGAGAGATGTCAATCTGAGTGGGAGTTCATTAAATTTAATTAGATGAACTTAATTATCATGAACTTAGTATAAATTCTTTACAATATGTCTTGTAGATCAAATGGCCCACGCTCATGTTACCCTCAACTTCAACGCGTTCCTAGAGAAATCCAAGCTGAAAGACGATGGTAGCAACTATACAGACTAGGTCCGTAACCTGAGGATCATCCTCATAGCTGCCAAGAAAACTTATGTCCTACAAGCACCACTAGGTGACGCTCCCGTGATACGTCTCAAACATATCTAATTTTCCAAACACTTTTGATATTGTTTTGACCTCATTCTTGCATGATTTGAACTAAACTAACCCGGACTGACGCTGTTTTCAGCAGAGCTGCCTGTATGGTTTTATTGTGTGCAGGAAAACGGATTTTTACGTATCTCAGAAAATTCCACGAAAAATCACAGAAAATCCACGCACCCGAAGGAACCCGGAGCCAGAAGAGGGGCCAGAGGGGGGCCAGGGGGGGCCCAGGTGCCCTGGTGGCGCGGCCCACCCCCTGGCCGCGCCTGGGGGTCGCCTGGGTGGGCCCCACCTCCCCTGGTGCCCTACTTTGACTCGTATTTTAGCTCGTGACGGAGAAATCCCAGATCAGAAGTTCTTTTCGCAGTTTTCGTCGCGGAGCCGCCGCCACCCTCTGTTCTGCTTCGGGAGGGCTAATCTGGAGGCTGAATTGGCCTCCAGAGAGGGGAGATCATCGCCATCGTCATCATCATCACCACTCCATCATCCCTCCATGACTTCTCCTTCCATGTGTGAGTAATCCCCTGCTGTAGGCGAAGGGGATGGTAGGGATTGGATGAGTTAGATCATGTAATAGTTTGTCAGATCGTTGGGGGCATGTTGCCTATCATCTACTATGGTGTTTATCATCTTTGCTTCAACTTATTATTCTTAATGCTTGACACTTAGGGCCCGAGTGCCATGATTTCAGATCTGAACCATATGTGTTTGCATGAATATATTTGTGTTCTTGATCCTATCTATGAGTTGTTTGCATCTATTACGGTTCGGAACCGGCGATCCCAAAAGTGACAGCTTGGGACACCAAAGGGGATGGTCCGTAGTTTGAGGATTACATGTATCCATTGAGTTTATTGCTTTATTCCGGTGCTCTTTTACAGGAGCACCTTAATCTCCATAAGTTCCTTTTGGCCCCGTTCGTAGCGGGATGGTAGGACAAAAGATATTGTGCAAGTTCTTATTGCAAGCACGTACAACTACCTACGGGATACATGCCTAATGTTTGATATTTGCCTAGATGATCATTACTTTTCCATGTGCCTTGCCCCAAGTTAGAATCATGATATATCTCATCCATGCAGCGCCCAACCATCCATCTCCCTAGCCTACAGTGTTTTAAATCCTGCTGGTTACTAGTTACTACTTTTGCTATTTACTTTTGTTATTTACTTTTGCTGTTTACTATTACTATCACCATCATCACTATCATATCACTGTTACCACTTATCTTTTGTTGCAAGTAAGTATATTTCAGGTGCGGTTGAATTGACAATTCAACTGTCAAAGCTTATAAATACTCTTTGGCTCGCCGTGTGTCGAATCAATAAATTGGGTTATTCTTACCCGCGAAGACTATCTCGATCCCTTACAGTTGAGGGTTATCATGTACCGTTTTCTGGCGCCGTTGCCGGGGAACATAGCAATATTTACAAGTCTACTTGAAGTATCCTACCTGCTGCACTTCATTCGCTATGGGTAAGAAAGGAGACCCCAAGGTTCCGATCTTACTATCCACTACAAGAAGAGGTACTGTTCTGAGCACTAGTGCTACACTTGATTCACCTTCTGTTATGAGTAAGTTTGCCTCACCGCCACCACATGATGCTCCTACTGAATCTGTTACTATGTCCGATACTCTTGATGATGCTTCTACTACTGTTGATGATATTAGTTCCCTTGGTTATGCTCTTGAGAAACAGATCGCTGCTGCTGCTAAAAAGTCTGGAATTGAAATTCCTGTTACTCGCTACCCTATTGGTGAAACTTATGATTATCCTGATTTGAGTAAACTCAAGGAGAGACTCCTTGATGATGATTACTATATGCTTGATGAAGATTTATGCAGGGAACTGACTGAGTTTTCTGGCTCTGACCCTGAAGTTATTAAGAAACTGTTTGAAAAACACTCTTTGAAGAACAAAACCGTTCCTGATCCTGAATTTGCTACATCTCCTATATGCATTGATGATCCTGATTATGATTTCTCTGTTGATCTTTCACTTATACCTATGGTTGAAGCTGACCCCTTTTATGGCAGATAAAATGGTGATGCTATTGCACACCTGACTAAACTCGGTGAGTTGGGTGGCCTGTTTACCACAGATGAGAAGATACGATACTTTTATGTGACCAAGCTTCTAACTTTCTCCTTGAAGGAAGGTGGTAAAGCATGGTATGATTCACTCCCATGCGGTTCCATTAAGAGTCCTCAAGACTTAGCTCACTCTTTTGTTGATAAGTACTTTCCTGCTCACATGCAACATGCTGCTTTACAAAGAATTTATAACTTTAAACAGTTGCAGGATGAGTCCCTCCCTAAAGCTTGGGGGAGGTACTGCGGTCTGATTCGGGCTAGACCAGGACAGGAAGTCCCTCAGAACGAATTAATCTATATATTCTATGCTGGTCTAACTGATGAATCCAGGTCCTATTTGGATAGTTGTGCTGGTTGTGTTTTCAGGAAAAGGACGCCGGAAGATGCAGAAGATTTGATGGGCAGGATTGCCAAAAACCATGAAGATTGGTCCGTCCCTGAACCACCTCCACCACCAAAGAAGAGGGGCATGTTTGTTCTAAGCCCCGAAGATATGCGAGAAGCAAAGAAGTCTATTAAAGAGAAAGGTATTAAAGCTGAAGACGTGAAGAATCTACCCCCTATTGAGAAGTTGTGTGAGCCTACCACTCACCCTCCTATGGTAGAGGTACACTCTCTTTTAGATTTTAACGCAAGTGACATCCCTCATGGTAAGCCTCCTGATCAATGTTTAGATGAGTTTGATAATTTTATTATGAAACAAAATCATTTTAATGAGAGGATACAAAGTCAGTTGCATGATAATTCCCTTGCTATCAAAAGTTTTCTTGATGTTCTAGGTAGAACGGTTAATGATGTTCAATGTCTTGTGAAACATTTTCATATGGTTCAAACTCAGCTTGACCAAATTTCTAATGTGCAAAAAGATTTGCTTGCTAACAATGCCAAACAAGATGATTTGCAGGCTTTCAGGATTAAGACCGGAGGAGGAACTAGCACTCAAGATCCTCTCTATCCAGAGGGGCATCCGAGGAGAATCGAGCAAGATTCTCAAATGCAGGAAGAAGAAATTGTTGGCTCTCCAAAGAAGAAGAAGAAACATAAGGAGGCCGACAATTCTAATGATCCTATTGCAGATGAAGAGCCAGCTGTTGATCCCAATAGTGTATCTATCTCCGATGCTGAGACTGGAGACGGTGCTGAACCTGAAGGTAAAGATAATGAGAAGAATGATCCGCCTGAAGTGCGAGAAGAAGAAGCACCTGACAAACGTAAGAGGTACACTAAAGAAGACTTCATCGCAAGAAAACATGGGAAGGAAAGAGAACCATGGGTACAGAAACCCATGCCCTTTCCAGGTAAGTCCATCAAATCTAAAGAAGAAGAGCATTACAATAAGTTTTGTGAGTGGATTAAACCTCTTTTTCTTCAAATCCCTTTGACTGATGCTATTAAGTTACCTCCTTATTCAAAATATATGAAAGATATTGTCACTAATAAAAGAAAAGTTCCTAATGAGCAATATCTACTATGCTTGCTAACTACTCTTTCAGTGGCAAGATTCCTGAGAAGCTTGGTGATCCAGGTATACCCACCATTCCTTGCTCCATAAAGAATAATTATGTCAAAACTGCTTTTTGTGATCTTGGAGCAGGAGTGAGTGTTATGCCTCTCTCTCTTTACGAGAGGCTCTGTTTAGAGAAACTAATTCCTACAGATATCTCCCTTCAAATGGCTGACAAGTCAACCGCCGTTCCGATAGGTATTTGTGAGGATGTTCCCGTAGAAGTTGCTAATTGTTTGATTCTTACTGATTTTGTTGTGCTTTACATGCCCGAGGATGGGAGCATGTCCATTATTCTTGGTAGACCTTTTCCTAACACCGCAGGTGCTATTATTGATTGCAATAAAGGGAAGGTTACCTTCAATGTGAATGATAAAGAACACACGGTATATTTTCCAAAGAAGACCGACAGGAGGCATGGCCTCAACTCTATAGAAAATATCGAGACCGTGAAGATTGAAGAATGGGACTGTCCACTACATGTGCCTCACAAATACAAAACTATTATGGTGGGGAGAATGTCCATCAAAGTAAGGGTTCAGTGATTACTTCGTAAGAGGTGTGACTTTTTGCTCTATATATCGCCTGTTTGTTGGTAAGACTTGATCAACCTTACTAGTAAACATGTTTTATATAGATAAAAAGTTGAGCTTGTTATGTTTTCATTAATTTTAGTTCTTGTTCTACTTGATGTACCAAGTATTTATGTTTTGAAGCTTCACAATACTACTCACTGCTTCAAGTTTTCAGAGAGTTTCGCAGCTTTTTGAACTTCGAAAAAATTTCAACACTGAAGTTTTCAGAAAAATTCCAGAAAAACTAAAATAAAAATTTCCACGTCGGGAGTGACCCAGAGGGACCTGGGGCCAGCCAGGGGGACCCACCAGTGGCCCAGGCGGCCAGCTGGCGCGGCCTGCCCCCTGGCCGCGCCCACAGGGCGCCTGGGGCCCACAAGGCCCCCCTCCAGGTATGTCTTCTTCCTCCCTCTCTCTTTTTCTCCAAAAATGCGAGTTCTGCACTTGTTCTTGTGTTCTTGCTGTTCTTGGAGGTGATTCTTCGATCTCTCTCTACAGCCCACCATTTGAGCTGAGATTTTGAACAAATACTCCCTGGTATGTGACTCCTCCACCCCTCCAATTAGATTTCTGATTGGTGGCTTCATTTGTGCGTATTTAGTAGTTCTTGGTGCTGTATAGATGAGCTTGCATGCATGTGTAGAAAGTTATTTTCCAAGTTTTGTTGCAAGTTTATACCTTGGGCAAGTGAGTTGAGTAGTTTGCCTTAACTCACCTTGTTTTAATCCTCGTTTTTGTAAATTGCCAAAAATTTCAGAAATGAGTTTGTTAGGAAGGGCAAAAGGGTGGCTTGAGAAGAGGAGGCCCGCACACTCCGATCGAGTTACTAGAGCCGCAGCTTCACCCTCGACTGCTAGGGTGAGCTATAATGAAGATCATGTGCCCCTAGAGTTATTGGAAGACACAAGTCCAGCACGTGCTATGAAGTTTCCATGTGATGAATTCCTTGAAGCTGCGGGAATCAAGGATGAGTTTTATAATCTTTGTGCTAATGCAGGTCTGACACGGCTCGTCACGTGTCGTGTTACTCAGTATCAAAAACTCACCTCCAGTTTCATTAACAGTTTTAGATATAATCCTGATTCAGGTGCTATTGAGTTTAAAATTTACAATAATCTTATCACCATGCCTTTGGGAAAGTTTTGTGAAATAATAGGTGTGCCAAATGTTGGGAGGACGGCTAGGATGGCCACTCAGCCCTCCGAGCTGAAAACCGTCATCAACTCTCTCTGCAGCATGGGTACGAGGGATATTCATCGGTCGAAGATCTCCAGCATCTTATTTCCTCACCTCAGGTATTTTGCATATTATGTTGCTAGAGGGGTGTTAGCTCGTGACAACACGAGCAACATTTCTGCTCCGGATATTGCTATCCTGGCAGCAGCCCTCTCAGGGAGGTCTGATTATAATCTGGGTGCCTTAATTGCTCGACGCCTTGCTATGAACGGTAACAAGGGAGACTTATATGGTGGCGTTTATGCCACACTTATCTTAGAACATCTTGGAGGCACCCCTGTCAGGACCCCGATCCTAAGTCACACCGGTCTAGCTGTAACACGTCATATCACTTTGCGGCCTCACGCACGGTAACCCCACGGGTGCCACCTTACCTGGCCCGGGACCATTTGCGCATTTTGGCACACATATATGACAGTGTCGCTAGCATCCATATGACAGAGAACCCGGGCCGACATGGCTAGTTATAAACCAAAAGTGGCACTAGATTACAGAGACAGGCATCCATGACCCAGCAACGAACGTGTCGGTCATCAACGTATGAACCCAAGTCGTAGCAAGCTACATGGACTTAAAGGAACAACGTGTGACATTTCCCCTAAGGGACAGACACAGGAACGAAGAAGGACACATGCCGGCCAGCCTACGTGTTCCGAGCAGTAGCAAGCTACCAAGGCTCATTGGAATCACTAGGAGGCATTTCCCTGTAAGGTAGGCTACCAAAGGAAAACAACTAGGTGTCGGATCCCACACATACCAAGCATTTCAACCATACACACAATATGCTCAATATGTGCAAATACAACATTGCATCACAACAGAACTCTATGACTCAAAGTACTTTATTTAAAAGGCTCCAAGAGCCATACATAACATATCCATACAAATAGGGGTCACATGACCCAACACTCAAGTCATACAGTCATACAAGCACAAGCGGAAGCTACATGTCTGAGTACAGACAACTTAGAAAATAAAACAGGCTTGGTGTAGCCTGACTATCTACAAGGCCCTTCACAAGCTCCAGATCTCCGTCTGGGTGTCAAGCTACTCGTCGACGTCAACGTCTATGTAGAACCCATCAGCAGGGGCAGGGTTCTCCTCTGCAACAGTTATTAAGCAAACATGAGTACAAAGGTACTCAGCAAGTCTTACCACAGAACCTATCATACATGCGACATTATCAAAGGGGGTAGTGGAGTTCATAGCAGAAAGCCAGCTTTGACTCTTGGCTAACCTATACTACAACTCTCAACAGATTGCAAGATGTTATTACGAACACGAGTCCTCTAATCACCACAACAATACACTACCGGGGATCCTCTTCCGTCATCCTACGAAAGGGCCATCCACGGCACTCACACTTATCTTGAGGCTTTTAGTAGTATCCATCAACTTGTCTATGAACTGTAAGAGTAACCAAGTAGTCCGTACCGCGAACAACGGCTATTCGAATAGATTGTTAACCCTGCAGGGGTGTACCTCTTCAGACACGCTCCCACCACTTATCGCCGTTTACTCGACGTGTACTCGGCAACCTTCAAGCGGAAGCCCAGCGTGGGTGTCGGCCACGACCTGACTAACTACTCAAGTCTCTCGTCCAGGTTTATCGCCTATTTGGGTTCCATCCGTGGGGAGATCCGGCAGGGGTGTCGCTCACGGCCCCAAACGATGTGTACAGGGTTCCCGAGTCACCAAACGGGCAACCGGTACACCGTGCCACGTACCTGTCGCATCACAACCCACCCCGAGGGTCAGCGCTGTGCACGACCTCCAGTAAACTATAAACACCAGAAACTAGTTGCAACTCCTGGACAGAGATCGAGGGTAATTAATAAGCCGAGAGGGTCAATTAAGGATCCCAATGTGTGGTAGTAGCTGTAACTTGAACCACACATACAGATCTCGGGTCCTATGGACGATTCCAATGAAACAACCCACCATGTACTCCTACATGGCCTTTCATCGATACCTTTACCAAGCGTATTCCACACTTCCTTCTCTTTATCGGTATGATCATTTCACTCTGATCCATCACCCAGATGAACCAGACCTGACACAACTCTAAGCATAGCAGGCAACATAAACAAATAGCATGGTGGATCACACATCACATGGCTCAATCAACTCCTACACATGCTAGTGGGTTTCAACTATTTACTGTGGCAATGACAGGTCATGCAAGGGAATAGGGTTCAACTACCGCAGCAAGTAGCAGTTCACACGCTGTTGCCTTAATGCAGTAAAAGAGAGCAGGATGCGAGAAGATTGGGTTTGCATCGGAATGATCAATGATTGCTTGCCTGACAAAGTGGTTGTCGGGTACTGCTCTTCAACTAGGTACGCAGCAGTATCCTCGGGAGCAGGACCTAACACAGAGAATGTCGGCGATACAATCATTAAACAAACAAATGCAACAATATGATGCATGCTCATGACATGGCAAGATGCATGTGTTTTGGGCTAATGCAACTAAAACCAGAAGGGTTTGAGCCTATTTGAATCAAAGATTCAAATTGGCACTTTAGCTATTATTTAAATAAGTGCATTATCATGTTTTAATGTATACAGCAAGGTTAACTTGCTCAAACATGCATGAAACCAGTGCCATTGGAAAGATTGGATTTTTCTGATCATTTTTCATATATAAATCTTTTCCATCTGAGCTACTGTTGAATTTATATGATTTTTTGAAGTTTTGGGTATTTTCTGGAATTTTCCGGAATTATTTTTAAATCTAAAAATACCAGAAAATCCTTTACTGCGTCAGCATGACATCATGCTGACATCAGTCAGTCAACAGGACTAGTCCAAGTCAAACCTGACCGGTGGGTCCCTCATGTCAGTGTCTCAGGAGCTAATTCCGGTCAAAACTAGGGTTGACTGGGTTTGACTAAGCAAAGGGGCCCACTGTCAGTGACTGTGGTGATTAATCTAATTACTGTTAGCTCCTAATTAACAGGCCACGTCAGCCCGCCGGAGTTTGGCCGGCGGCGACCATTTCGCACGGCGGTGACTCGTCGGAATCCTTGTTCCGGCAACCATTTGTCGCGCGGATGGGCTCTGTGTGCTCCTGGTGATGCACCGCATCCAACGGTGCCACTGGTTGGTCGATTGGTCGCCGAAGTCGACGGCGACGAGCTCGTCCGCGGCGGTGCTCGCACGGAGTTGGCCGGGATGGTGTTGTGGTGCACGGTAGGAGGAGTTAAAGTTGGCATTAGCTTGCTGGTGATCTACTGATCCTAATGGCGTGCGCAGCCATGAGGCACGGTGCCTGTGGCCACGGCGGCGAGTTGGCCGGCGGCGGTGATCTTCGGTCAGCAAGGGGGCGGCGGCTACAAGGCATAATCGAGCCCATGGAGAGAGGGGTTCGAAGCGTGAGCTCACAGCGGTCGCAGAGGGCGTCGAAGCGAGCTCGGGGAAAGTCGGACGGCGGCGTACGGGCGGCGGCGATCTCCAGTGCCGAAGGTTGAAGACGACGGCAGGGAGGGCGTTGCGGGGCTTCTGGCGTCGTGTGCGCCGGTGGGGAGCTTCGGGGCGATGCGGCGGAGCTAATGGTGCGTCGGGGAGGCGAGGGAGTGGCGTAGGGCGCGGTGGCAGCGATCGACGGCGATGAGCTCGCTCGGTGGAGCTCGGCGGAGGGGAGAGAGGAGGGGGAAAGACACAGGGGAGAGGGGAAACGGTCGAGGGGTCTGCGTGGCGTCGTCCAGGTCCATCCAGAGGGTCGAAGGGCCAGCCAGGCAGGCAGGAGGTGGCCGGCTCGTCGGCGGCGCTCGCCACCGAGCTGCTTCGTGCGCTGGCACGGCGAAGAAGACGGGGATGCCCCTGGTGGGCTGGGCCGTCTGGGCCAGCAGGTAAGTGGGCTCAGATAAGTCTGCTTCTTCCTATTTTTTTCTATTTACTTTCTGTTTCATTTCTTTTGCAACTTTGTTGAATTAAATAAAATGCCAGAACATTTTTATAACTCATAAAACTAGTCATGCCCACTGTATATATTATAAACAGTATGGAACATTATAGTTTATGATTATTTGAGCATTTAAAATATTTTATAGCATTTAAATGCCCAAATTCAAATACCATATGATTTAATCCGGAGACCTTGGATGTCCTAGAAAATTGTGCACCATTTTTAGCAAAGGTTTTAGACCAAGGCAGAAATGATGAACATTTTTGAAGGGCATTTTGGGTACATTGGAAAATATTTTATGAAACCCTAGTTGTTAGAAGAGGGGTGCTGGGGTTTCTGTCATTCCCATTTCAAGTTTCTTTGATAAGTAAACATGATGCACACTCTAGCTAGCCCTAATGCAAGTGCTAAACTAGGGATGTGACAACTCACCCCCACTTAAAAGAATCGCGTCCCGAGATTCGGGTTCCTCCGGAAAGAGGGTGGGGTACTCAAGTCGAAGACGATCCTCCCTTTCCCAAGTAGCTTCACTCTCGGAATGATGTGACCATTGAACCTTGAGAAACTTGATATTGTGGCGTCGAGTGGTGCGCTCGGTTTGATCAAGAATACGAACGGGGTATTCTCGATATGTGAGATTGTCCTGGAGATCAAGCGTTTCGTGGTCCACTCCGCGGATAGAATCCGAGAAGCAACGCCTGAGTTGAGAAACGTGGAACACGTCATGAACTCTGGATAGGTGCGGAGGTAGTTCCAATTGGTAGGCAACTTCTCCTCGTTTGGCAAGAATGCGAAAAGGACCGATGTAACGAGGGGCCAATTTGCCTTTGATACCGAAGCGATGGGTTCCCTTAAGAGGGGTAACCCGAAGGTAAGCCTTATCGCCGACTTCAAAAGTCACAGCCTTATGATGACTATCATATTGGCTCTTCTGGCGAGACTGGGCTGTTTTCAATTTCTCACGAACAATGCGAACTTGCTCTTCTGCTTCCTGGATCATATCCGGGCCAAAGAATTGTCTCTCCCCGGTTTCTGACCAGTTAAGAGGTGTTCGACATCTTCGTCCATACAGAACTTCGAAGGGAGCTTTACCCAAGCTGGCTTGATAACTATTGTTATAAGCGAATTCGGCAAATGGAAGACACTTTTCCCATTCCATACCGAAAGAAATGACAGAGGCTCGAAGCATGTCTTCCAAAATTTGATTGACTCGTTCCACTTGACCACTTGACTGGGGATGGAAGGCAGTACTGAAAGAGAGATGAGTTCCCATAGCATTCTGGAAACTTTCCCAAAATCATGAAGTGAAAAGACTTCCACGGTCCGAGTTAATCTCCAACGACACACCATGAAGTGATACTATTCGAGAGACATACAAGTATGCTAGCTGGCTAGCGGTAATACTCTCTCGAACAGGCAGGAAATGAGCTACTTTAGAGAGGCGGTCGATAACAACGAAGATAGCATTATTCCCTTTCCTGGTCCTGGGAAATCCGGTAATGAAGTCCATACCGACTTTGTCCCATTTCCATTCAGGAATAGCTAAAGGTTGAAGGGTGCGAGCAGGCCATTGATGCTCTGCTTTAACTCGACGACAAACGTCGCAGTTAGCAATGAATTGAGCGATTTCTCTCTTCATCCTAGTCCACCAGAATCTCTGACGTAGGTCCCGATACATCTTGGTACTACCGGGATGAATTGTGAGAGGAGATTCATGAGCCTCCTTAAGAATCATTTGTCGTGGTTGTTGTTTCTTGGGTACCACCAAGCGGTTCTCGAAGTACACAACACCTCGATCATCCATAGAGAAACTTCTAGCAACTCCGCTAGCAAGGTTCTCCTTGATCCGAGATATACCTCTATCATACCGCTGGGCAACTATGATTTGATCTATAAGGGTAGGTTTCGCCACCAAGGTGGAAAGGAATCCTCGAGGAACAATGTGAAGATTAAGCTTACGAAATTCCTCGTGGAGAAGTGGTTGTCCCTGTTGTAACATCAAGTTGTTACAATAAGACTTACGACTTAGCGCATCAGCCATGACATTGGCCTTCCCAGGGGTGTAAGTGATTCCTAAGTCGTAATATGTGAGAAACTCAACCCAACGTCTTTGTCTGAGATTTAGATCCGGCTGGGTGAAGATGTACTTCAAACTTTGATGATCAGTGAAGATTTCACAGCGATTACCAAGGAGGTAATGTCGCCATGTTTTGAGTGCATAGACTACAGCTGCAAGCTCTAGATCATGAGTAGGATAGTTATCCTCATGTGGACGCAACTGTCGAGATGCGTATGCAATCACTTGACGATCTTGCATGAGTATGCAACCTAGTCCTTGTCGCAAGGCGTCACAATAGATTAAAAAATCCTTGGAAAAGTCTGGTGGTACCAGTACAGGTGCAGATGTCAGGCGTCTTTTCAGTTCCTGAAAACTGGACTCGCACGGTGGGGTTCACTCAAACTTTTTATCTTTCTTGAGGAGTTCAGTTAGAGGTTTAGCAACCTTGGAGAAATTCTCAACGAAGCGTCGGCAATAGCTCGCTAAGCCAAGAAAACTCCTAACTTGCTTGACCGATTCTGGGGGAGTCCAATCAAGGATGGCTTGAACTCGCTCGGGATTGACAACAATACCCTTGCCAGAGATCACATGACCTAGATAGGTTAATTCCGGCAACCAAAATTCACATTTAGAGAATTTGGCATAAAGGCGGTGCTCTCGAAGTTTCGTCAATACCAGCCTTAAATGCTCGGCATGATCTTTCTTGTTCTTGGAATAGATGAGTATATCATTGAGGTATACCACGACGAATTTATCCAAGTACTCCATGAATATAGAATTCATTAGCCGGGAGAAGGTGGCTGGGGCATTGGTTAACCCGAAGGACATGACGGTGTACTCATATTGGCCATAACGAGTAACAAAAGCCGTTTTAGGAATGTCCCCGTTCTTGATTTTGATTTGATGGTAACCCAACCTCAAATCCATCTTAGAGAAGACTGAGGATCCAGCGAGCTGATCATACAGGTCGTTGATCCTGGGAAGCGGATACTTGTTCTTTATGGTGACTAGATTGACAGGTCGGTAATCTACAACCATCCGCTCCGTTCCATCCTTCTTCTTGACGAAGAGGACGGGGCAAGCCCAAGGGGAAGAACTAGGACGGATGAAACCTTTTTGCAAGGACTCATCGAGTTGTTTCTTAAGCTCAGCTAATTCTAGTGGTGCCATCTTATAAGGTCTCCTAGAGATTGGGACAGTTCCAGGGATAAGATCTATCACAAACTCGACATCTCTGTCAGGTGGAATTCCTGGCAGTTCTTCTGGAAAAACATCCGGAAAGTCACGGACTACCGGGATATCTTCGAGTTCTGGTAGAGGGCTGGCATTAAGAGAGTAGAGCTGACGCTCAGCCATTCGGGTCAAGACATTGACTATCTTGCCGGATGGGTGTGTTAGTTGAACGGTCCTAGTGTAGCAATCAATCTTGGCGTAATGAGTTGTCATCCAATCCATACCCAAAATGATGTTTATGTCCGAGGACTTGAGAGCGATTAGGGATGCTAGGAAAACAAGTCTATCGACAAGGATTTCATTTCCATGGCTTACCCTAGAGGTTTGCCACTTTGAACCAGGAGTTTGAATAACCATGGAAGTAGGCATGTCACAAAAAGTCATGTTGTGCAATCGAGCATAGCTCTCAGATATGAACGAATGTGATGCTCCAGTATCGAAAAGAACAGATGCCGGATGGCAGTTAACGAGAAGCGTACCAAGGACGACGTTAGGATCCTCATAAGCTTCCTCGGCAGAGACATAGTTGACATGACCACGTGCAGTGGGGATTGGCTTGACATAATTCACCTTGCCGGTTGGCTTACCACGGCCAACGGGTTTTCTTGGCTGGTTCTGGGGACACTCACGCATGTAATGCCCCGGTTCTCCACACTTGAAGCAGGTCACAGTGTTAGTACGTGGAGCAAAGTTGGAAGGTGGTCCTCCATAGGTCTTAGCAGGTGCATACTGTTGAGTTGGGCGAGGCGCCTCATAGGATGGCCTCGGTGTGTACTTGGGTGGCAGAGCAGTGTTAGGAACCCACACACGGCGCTTGTGAGAGCCAGAGCCGGATGAGGAACCAAAGTCTCGAGTATGCTTGCGGGTGGCCTCGAAGTCGGTCTGGCCCGTTTCAGCACTGATAGCCTTGTTTACCAACTTCTGGAAGGAAGTGCACTCGTGCAGACGTAGATCTCGGCGGAGTTCAGGGCTGAGTCCCTTGCGGAACCTCGCCTGCTTCTTGGCATCGGTGGATACTTCCTCAGGTGCATAGCGTGCCAAGTTGCCAAACTCGCGACTATAGCCATCCACAGTTAAACGGCCCTGGGTGAAATTGCAGAATTCCTCCCGCTTGCGATCCATGAGACCTTCCGGAATGTGATGTTCACGGAATGCCTCACTGAACTCAACCCAAGTAGTGATTTGGCCAGCAGGACGCATAGCTTCAAAGTTTTCCCACCAAAGACTGGCAGGGCCCTCAAGATGGTAGGCGGCGTAGGTAACCTTGTCAGCTTCGGCCACACGGGTAGAGTGTAGCTTGTGGGTGATACTACGTAGCCAGTCATCCGCATCCAGAGGTTCAGTGGAGTGATGGAACTTCGGTGGGCACATCTTGATAAAGTCATTGATTGACACCACGTCATTCCTCTGACGGAACCCAGTGTTCTGCTCTATGTGTTCCAGCAGACGGTTGGTCTCTCTCTTGTTCCATTCTGCCTCGAGCATAACTTCCGCCAAGGAGGGTGGCTGGGGCAGATTCCCATCTCTAGCCCCACTAGCCTCACCCTGCTCCTGAGCAACAGGAGTGTTGCGAGTGTTGACCATCCTAGAAAACAAAACAACGGTTTAGACAAGGATGGCAGAAATTTGACATAGAAGTGCAGAATGTAATGGATGACACGGAATGCAAAGATGTTCATCCGTACGACATGGTAATATAGAAACTGCTATATATACACCAGTGGTCATACACACCATACATAGTTTAGTACAAGCCAAGGCTAAAGTACAACTACGGTGAAAGACGATACATCCCATCAGAGGCATTCCAAGCTCCTATACATTATTTAACTACACCTCCGGAACTCAGTACACACTAAGTCATATTCCACAAGACGCACAGGACTGTGGGAATACAACTACTACAATACTACTACTACCACGGTCTAGCTCAGACATTCCCGTAGTAATCTTCGTAAAGATTACCACCGTAGCCTGGGAGTGGAACAGACGGATCTTGAAACTCGCGAGCGCTCGAAGGCTGTGGACCATAGGGACATGGATGTGGCCTCGGTCCCAATGCTGGTGGTAACCGACGCCCACGTGGAGGTGTAATACCCCCAATGTCACGTCAATCCATGCGATCAGGCAGACGAGTCCGCACGGGGTACAAATCCCGCATGTCCAGATATCCGGCGTGCACAGCAGGTGCAAGCCGTGTCAAAGTAGTCCAGTGGGTAGCTCGAGTGTTATACAGCTCCATTGGGAGGGCACGGACCTCACGGTCCCTATCCTCCAGCATCTGAACAGTAGTCTGAAGCAGTGGCTCTTCATGAGCAGCATCAGTATACAGACCAGTGTAGTAGCCTTCCTCTCCGGGAAGTGAGGCTGGCATGTAACAGAACTCAGTGTTCAGCAACAGGGCATGCCTGGCCCGGAGAATGGTCATCATCGAATAGGCGGCATCCTGCACTGCCATCTCGATGGTAACCCCGAGTCCATAAGACCAATGGATGGGGTCGTTAGCTCCAGGATATGAGGGGTATATCCGGACTGTGCAGAAATACTGACTCTGATTGAAATCCCGGTACTGTTCCTCCACGGTGTACTCAGGATACCAGTGATAACCGGTCTCAGTCAGCACACGGACTAGCATGGCCGTGTGACCGGGCACATTAATGCACCGAGTCAAACGAACCACTTGGTGAGGGATGCGGCCAGACATCTGAAACACGAAATAATGCAAAGGCATTAGTGTTTCTGGAAGAAATCGGGCAGCATAACAACTGTAAATGCTCAAACAAAGATTTGAGACATCATACAAATGGTAGCATAGCCACTCAACAATTCCATATCAAGGTTCCGGGTCCAACAATCATCATACTAAAGGTTAGAAACTGAACTGAGGCTTGAAACCAACAATCCTAAGAGTCTACGGATTAGTAACACGTGAACCTAGTAAGGATAAGAGGCCAAGTCCTAAACCCCCGTAGAAAGAATAGACTGACTCAGATCAGAAGGGCATAAGGTAAAGGTGTAAAAAGAGCCTTACGTTCCCTTCCACAATCAATTCCCCTACATATAACTAAGAATTTTTCTAGACTCAACATCGACCAGTTTGGCTTGAGAAACCTACAGGCAGTCCAGCTCTGATGCCAACGCTGTCAGGACCCCGATCCTAAGTCACACCGGTCTAGCTGTAACACGTCATATCACTTTGCGGCCTCACGCACGGTAACCCCACGGGTGCCACCTTACCTGGCCCGGGACCGTTTGCGCATTTTGGCACACGTATATGACAGTGTCGCTAGCATCCATATGACAGAGAACCCGGGCCGACATGGCTAGTTATAAACCAAAAGTGGCACTAGATTACAGAGACAGGCATCCATGACCCAGCAACGAACGTGTCGGTCATCAACGTATGAACCCAAGTCGTAGCAAGCTACATGGACTTAAAGGAACAACGCGTGACATTTCCCCTAAGGGACAGACATAGGAACGAAGAAGGACACATGCCGGCCAGCCTATGTGTTCCGAGCAGTAGCAAGCTACCAAGGCTCATTGGAATCACTAGGAGGCATTTCCCTATAAGGTAGGCTACCAAAGGAAAACAACTAGGTGTCGGATCCCACACATACCAAGCATTTCAACCATATACACAATATGCTCAATATGTGCAAATACAACATTGCATCACAACAAAACTCTATGACTCAAAGTACTTTATTTAAAAGGCTCCAAGAGCCATACATAACATATCCATACAGATAGGGGTCACATGACCCAACACTCAAGTCATACAGTCATACAAGCACAAGCGGAAGCTACATGTCTGAGTACAGACAACTTAGAAAATAAAACAGGCTTGGTGTAGCCTGACTATCTACAAGTCCCTTCACAAGCTCCAGATCTCCGTCTGGGTGTCAAGCTACTCGTCGATGTCAACGTCTATGTAGAACCCATCAGCAGGGGCAGGGTTCTCCTCTGCAACAGTTATTAAGCAAACATGAGTACAAAGGTACTCAGCAAGTCTTACCACATAACCTATCATACATGCAACATTATCAAAGTGGGTAGTGTAGTTCATAGCAGAAAGCCAGCTTTGACTCTTGGCTAACCTATACTACAACTCTCAACAGATTGCAAGATGTTATTACGAACACGAGTCCTCTAATCACCACAACAATACACTACCGGGATCCTCTTCCGTCATCCTACGGAAGGGCCATCCACGGCACTCACACTTATCTTGAGGCTTTTAGTAGTATCCATCAACTTGTCTATGAACTGTAAGAGTAACCAAGTAGTCCGTACCGCGAACAACGGCTATTCGAATAGATTGTTAACCCTGCAGGGGTGTACCTCTTCACACACGCTCCCACCACTTATCGCCGTTTACTCGACGTGTACTTGGCAACCTTCAAGCGGAAGCCCAGCGTGGGTGTCGGCCACGACCTGACTAACTACTCAAGTCTCTCGTCCAGGTTTATCGCCTATTTGGGTTCCATCCATGGGGAGATCCGGCCGGGGTGTCGCTCACGGCCCCAAACGATGTGTACAGGGTTCCGGAGTCACCAAATGGGCAACCGGTACACCGTGCCATGTACCTGTCGCATCACAACCCACCCCGAGGGTCAGCGCTGTGCACGACCTCCAGTAAACTATAAACACCAGAAACTAGTTGCAACTCCTGGACAGAGATCGAGGGTAATTAATAAGCCGAGAGGGTCAATTAAGGATCCCAATGTGTGGTAATAGCTGTAACTTGAACCACACATATAGATCTCGGGTCCTATGGACGATTCCAATGAAACAACCCACCATGTACTCCTACATGGCCTTTCATCGATACCTTTACCAAGCGTATTCCACACTTCCTTCTCTTTATCGGTATGATCATTTCACTCTGATCCATCACCCAGATGAACTAGACCTGACACAACTCTAAGCATAGCAGGCAACATAAACAAATAGCATGGTGGATCACACATCACATGGCTCAATCAACTCCTACACATGCTAGTGGGTTTCAACTATGTACTGTGGCAATGATAGGTCATGCAAGGGAATAGGGTTCAACTACCGCAGCAAGTAGCAGTTCACACGCTGTTGCCTTAATGCAGTAAAAGAGAGCAGGATGCGAGAAGATTGGGTTTGTATCGGAATGATCAATGATTGCTTGCCTGACAAAGTGGTTGTCGGGTACTGCTCTTCAACAGGATACGCAGCAGTATCCTCGGGAGCAGGACCTAACACGGAGAATACCGGCGATACAATCATTAAACAAACAAATGCAACAATATGATGCATGCTCATGACATGGCAAGATGCATGTGTTTTGGGCTAATGCAACTAAAACCAGAAGGGTTTGAGCCTATTTGAATCAAAGATTCAAATTGGCACTTTAGCTATTATTTAAATAAGTGCATTATCATGTTTTAATGTATACAGCAAGGTTAACTTGCTCAAACATGCATGAAACCAGTGCCATTGGAAAGATTGGATTTTTCTGATCATTTTTCATATATAAATCTTTTCCATCTGAGCTACTGTTGAATTTATATGATTTTTTGAAGTTTTGGGTATTTTCTAGAATTTTCCTGAATTATTTTTAAATCTAAAAATACCAAAAAATCCTTTACTGCGTCAGCATGACATCATGCTGACGTCAGTCAGTCAACAGGACTAGTCCAAGTCAAACCTGACCAGTGGGTCCCTCATGTCAGTGTCTCAGGAGCTAATTCCAGTCAAAACTAGGGTTGACTGGGTTTGACTAAGCAAAGGGGCCCACTGTGAGTGACTGTGGTGATTAATCTAATTACTGTTAGCTCCTAATTAACAGGCCACGTCAGCCCGCCGGAGTTTGGCCGGCGGCGACCATTTCGCACGGCGGTGACTCGTCGGAATCCTTGTTCCGGCAACCATTTGTCGCGCGGATGGGCTCTGTGTGCTCCTGGTGATGCACCGCATCCAACGGTGCCACTGGTTGGTCGATTGGTCGCCGGAGTCGACAGCGACGAGCTCGTCCGTGGCGGTGCTCGCACGGAGTTGGCCGGGATGGTGTTGTGGTGCACGGTAGGAGGAGTTAAAGCTGGCATTAGCTTGCTGGTGATCTACTGATCCTAATGGCGTGCTCAGCCACGAGGCACGGTGCCTGTGGCCACGGCGGCGAGTTGGCCGGCGGCGGTGATCTTCGGTCAGCAAGGGGGCGGCGGCTACAAGGCATAATCGAGCCCGTGGAGAGAGGGGTTCGAAGCGTGAGCTCACAGCGGTCGCAGAGGGCGTCGAAGCGAGCTCGGGGAAAGTCGGACGGCGGCGTACGGGCGGCGGCGATCTCCGGTGCCGAAGGTTGAAGACGACGGCGGGAAGGGCGTTGCGGGGCTTCTGGCGTCGTGTGCGTCGGTGGGGAGCTTCGGGGCGATGCGGCGGAGCTAATGGTGCGTCGGGGAGGCGAGGGAGTGGCGTAGGGCGCGGTGGCAGCGATCGACGGCGATGAGCTCGCTCGGTGGAGCTCGGCGGAGGGGAGAGAGGAGGGGGAAAGACACAGGGGAGAGGGGAAACGGTCGAGGGGTCTGCGTGGCGTCGTCCAGGTCCATCCAGAGGGTCGAAGGGCCAGCCAGGCAGGCAGGAGGTGGCCGGCTCGTCGGCGGCGCTCGCCACCGAGCTGCTTCGTGCGCTGGCACGGCGAAGAAGACGGGGATGCCCCTGGTGGGCTGGGCCGTCTGGGCCAGCAGGTAAGTGGGCTCAGGTAAGTCTGCTTCTTCCTATTTTTTTTCTATTTACTTTCTGTTTCATTTCTTTTGCAACTTTGTTGAATTAAATAAAATGCCAGAACATTTTTATAACTCATAAAACTAGTCATGCCCACTGTATATATTATGAAAAGTATGGAACATTATAGTTTATGATTATTTGAGCATTTAAAATATTTTATAGCATTTAAATGCCCAAATTCAAATACCATATGATTTAATCCGGAGACCTTGGATGTCCTAGAAAATTGTGCACCATTTTTAGCAAAGGTTTTAGACCAAGGCAGAAATGATGAACATTTTTGAAGGGTATTTTGGGTACATTGGAAAATATTATATCAAACCCTAGTTGTTAGAAGAGGGGTGCTGGGGTTTCTGTCATTCCCATTTCAAGTTTCTTTGATAAGTAAACATGATGCACACTCTAGCTAGCCCTAATGCAAGTGCTAAACTAGGGATGTGACAACTCACCCCCACTTAAAAGAATCGCGTCCCGAGATTCGGGTTCCTCCGGAAAGAGGGTGGGGTACTCAAGTCGAAGACGATCCTCCCTTTCCCAAGTAGCTTCACTCTCGGAATGATGTGACCATTGAACCTTGAGAAACTTGATATTGTGGCGTCGAGTGGTGCGCTCGGTTTGATCAAGAATACGAACAGGGTATTCTCGATATGTGAGATTGTCCTGGAGATCAAGCGTTTCGTGGTCCACTCCGCGGATAGAATCCGAGAAGCAACGCCTGAGTTGAGAAACGTGGAACACATCATGAACTCTGGATAGGTGCGGAGGTAGTTCCAATTGGTAGGAAACTTCTCCTCGTTTGGCAAGAATGCGAAAAGGACCGATGTAACGAGGGGCCAATTTGCCTTTGATACCGAAGCGATGGGTTCCCTTAAGAGGGGTAACCCGAAGGTAAGCCTTATCGCCGACTTCAAAAGTCACAGCCTTATGATGACTATCATACTGGCTCTTCTGGCGAGACTGGGTTGTTTTCAATTTCTCACGAACAATGCGAACTTGCTCTTCTGCTTCCTGGATCATATCCGGGCCAAAGAATTGTCTCTCCTCGGTTTCTGACCAGTTAAGAGGTGTTCGACATCTTCGTCCATACAGAACTTTGAAGGGAGCTTTACCCAAGCTGGCTTGATAACTATTGTTATAAGCGAATTCGGCAAATGGAAGACACTTTTCCCATTCCATACCGAAAGAAATGACAGAGGCTCGAAGCATGTCTTCCAGAATTTGATTGACTCGTTCCACTTGACCACTTGACTGGGGATGGAAGGCAGTACTGAAAGAGAGATGAGTTCCCATAGCATTCTGGAAACTTTCCCAAAATCGTGAAGTGAAAAGACTTCCACGGTCTGAGTTAATCTCCAACGACACACCATGAAGTGATACTATTCGAGAGACATACAAGTATGCTAGCTGGCTAGCGGTAATACTCTCTCGAACAGGCAGGAAATGAGCTACTTTAGAGAGGCGGTCGATAACAACGAAGATAGCATTATTCCCTTTCCTGGTCCTGGGAAATCCGGTAATGAAGTCCATACCGACTTTGTCCCATTTCCATTCAGGAATAGCTAAAGGTTGAAGGGTGTGAGCAGGCCATTGATGCTCTGCTTCAACTCGACGACAAATGTCGCAGTTAGCAATGAATTGAGTGATTTCTCTCTTCATCCTAGTCCACCAGAATCTCTGACGTAGGTCCTGATACATCTTGGTACTACCGGGATGAATTGTGAGAGTAGATTCATGAGCCTCCTTAAGAATCATTTGTCGTAGTTGTTGTTTCTTGGGTACCACCAAGCGGTTCTCGAAGTACACAACACCTCGATCATCCATAGAGAAACTTCTAGAAACTCCGCTAGCAAGGTTCTCCTTGATCCGAGATATACCTCTATCATACCGCTGGGCAACTATGATTTGATCTATAAGGGTAGGTTTCGCCACCAAGGTGGAAAGGAATCCTCGAGGAACAATGTGAAGATTAAGCTTACGAAATTCCTCATGGAGAAGTGGTTGTCCTTGTTGTAACATCAAGTTGTTACAATAAGACTTACGACTTAGCGCATCAGCCATGACATTGGCCTTCCCAGGGGTGTAAGTGATTCCTAAGTCGTAATATGTGAGCAACTCAACCCAACGTCTTTGTCTGAGATTTAGATCCGGCTGGGTGAAGATGTACTTCAAACTTTGATGATCAGTGAAGATTTCACAGCGATTACCAAGGAGGTAATGTCGCCATGTTTTGAGTGCATAGACTACAGCTGCAAGCTCTAGATCATGAGTAGGATAGTTATCCTCATGTGGACGCAACTGTCGAGATGCGTATGCAATCACTTGACGATCTTGCATGAGTATGCAACCTAGTCCTTGTCGCGAGGCGTCACAATAGATTAAAAAATCCTTGGAAAAGTCTGGTGGTACCAGTACAGGTGCAGATGTCAGGCGTCTTTTCAGTTCCTGAAAACTGGACTCGCACGGTGGGGTTCACTCAAACTTTTTATCTTTCTTGAGGAGTTCAGTTAGAGGTTTAGCAACCTTGGAGAAATTCTCAACGAAGCGTCGGCAATAGCTCGCATTGGCCGGGATGGTGTTGTGGTGCACGGTAGGAGGAGTTAAAGCTGGCATTAGCTTGCTGGTGATCTACTGATCCTAATGGCATGCTCAGCCACGAGGCACGGTGCCTGTGGCCACGGCGGCGAGTTGGCCGGCGGCGGTGATCTTCGGTCAGTAAGGGGGCGGCGGCTACAAGGCATAATCGAGCCCGTGGAGAGAGGGGTTCGAAGCGTGAGCTCACAGCGGTCGCAGAGGGCGTCGAAGCGAGCTCGGGGAAGGTCGGACGGCGGCGTACGGGCGGCGGCGATCTCCGGTGTCGAAGGTTGAAGACGACGGCGGGGAGGGCATTGCGGGGCTTCTGGCGTCATGTGCGTCGGTGGGGAGCTTCGGGGCGATGCGGCGGAGCTAATGGTGCGTCGGGGAGGCGAGGGAGTGGCGTAGGGCGCGGTGGCAGCGATCGACGGCGACGAGCTCGCTGGATGGAGCTCGGCGGAGGGGAGAGAGGAGGGGGAAAGACACAGGGGAGAGGTGAAACGGTCGAGGGGTCTGCGTGGCGTCTTCCAGGTCCATCCAGAGGGTCGAAGGGCCAGCCAGGCAGGCAGGAGGTGGCCGGCGTGTCGGCGGCGCTCGCCACCGAGCTGCTTCGTGCGCTGGCACAGCGAAGAAGACGGGGATGCCCCTGGTGGGCTGGGCCATCTGGGCCAGCAGGTAAGTGGGCTCAGGTAAGTCTGCTTCTTCCTATTTTTTTCTATTTACTTTCTGTTTCATTTCTTTTGCAACTTTGTTGAATTAAATAAAATGCCAGAACATTTTTATAACTCATAAAACTAGTCATGCCCACTTTATATATATTATAAACAGTATGGAACATTATAGTTTATGATTATTTGAGCATTTAGAATATTTTATAGCATTTAAATGCCCAAATTCAAATACCATATGATTTAATCCAGAGCCCTTGGATGTCCTAGAAAATTGTGCACCATTTTTAGCAAAGGTTTGAGACAAAGGCAGAAATGATGAACATTTTTGAAGGGCATTTTGGGTAAATTGGAAAATATTTTATCAAACCCTAGTTGTTAGAAGAGGGGTGTTGGGGTTTCTGTCATTCCCATTTCAAGTTTCTTTGATAAGTAAACATGATGCACACTCTAGCTAGCCATAATGCAAGTGCTAAACTAGGGATGTGACAACCCCACACCCTGATGATAATCCTTTTACTTATTTAAGCTTTGATCTTGCTGCTATGAAAAGGCATAAGTTTGTTACCATGGCTTCTGAGCTTGATAATCTTGTTTATATCTTGCGTTTCGGAACTACCGCGGAACGCGAGATCCGTCTACCTGCACCTCTTTTGTTTGATTTTTCTCGCAGGAACGGATGGTCCTTTGATGTTGTCCAGTTCGATGAGTTCATGGCCCAGTATCAGTTTCATAACCCCATGGAGGGGGTTGTGCCCGACGAGGAGGAGCACGGTGAGTTACCATCTTTTCAGGAAGAAACCGCCACCGAGTTTGGTGAAGGGTCTTCCTCTGCTTGGCGTACGGACCCTTCCTCGTGGGAGACTCCGAGGAGTTCGGTATACGCGCCGGCATCCTTCTACGACCCTTGGACTCACCACTGTTCCCCCGGAGCAGGAGGCTCCTGGGGGCAGTAGCTGCTACCAACTTAGGCCAAAAGCCTAAGCTTGGGGGAGTACGTGCCCCTCTCGCTTTTCCATTGTATTATCCGTTTTATTCGCTTTGATCTTTTCGAAGTTTTTGCCCGTTCTTCTTTATTTATCTCTTTGCAAAAACAACAAAAAGATTTTCTCTTTCTTTTGCTTTCGTTCAACCTTTGAAATAATCCAAAAAGATTTTCTTTCTCTTTTTAGTTTGCTTTGTTTTCAGAGTTCAGCTCGAGTCCGTGATGGCATTTAATGATATTTCCTACGTTCGATCGTGCAAGTGACGAGGCAGTAATGACGAAGATCGACTGAAGGGAAGCAACAAGGAAGACCGGTATGAACTCTTCTTGTTTCTACTTTTGTACATATGCATGTACTTATGATCTAGAGACTAGCTTGTAGCGACATAGTGCTATGTTTACAATGCTCTTCCAGTAGTTCATGCTTTCCTTGTGGCTAGTCTCGAATAGCTAGAGTATATAATGTGTTATTGAAATGATTTACATGCATTGCACTGTTCATAGTCTGGTATACTAAGGTGGTATTTCCCTTTAGAGAATTTTTTGATTGACTTGGCACATGTTTACACATGTTTAAGACTAAAAAGTCTGCTCTGCCTTGATGATCTTTGAGTTTCAGAATAGTTATATCACTTTCATGCCCGATTCAATGTTGCTTTGTCGCTCTGCATGATTATGACCGTTATTGCTCTCTAGTTGGTCGCTTCCCAGTCTTTTGCTAACCTCCACCTATACTAAGCGGACTGACTGCTTGTGCATCCAAAATCCTTAAAACCTGTTATGCCATATGAGTCCACCATACCTTCCTATACATGGTATTTACCTGCCATTCCTAACGAAGACTTTCGTGTACCATCTCGAAATTAATCAAAAGCATTTCTCTTTTTGTGCCTCTGTTTTAGCTCATGAGGAAGTAGTAGTTAATTCATGATCTTTTTAAGTTGGACAAGTTTCACCCCGGGATTGCATGTCTAATGTGCAAACCCATAATACGAGAAGGAACTGGCATAGATTGCGCCCGGCTCATAAAAGATAATACAACAAACAAACCCTCCTTCACGCTTTGTTCATGAGAAATCAGAAAACTTTGGCAGTGATAAACAAAGGAGATTAAGAGGATGTGATCGTCCTCATGCGGGAGCTGTTCCTCGAAACTTGTCCAGCTCAAGAAGTGATTGAGTTATCTGCTAGCATTCGTTGACGAAATATGCACCTCTCAAAAACATTTTTTACCTCTGTTTTTAAAACCAAGAGCTCTGGTACATGTTTAGTTTTTGTTTCCGACCACGGGTTTTCAACCTTGCCAACAAAAGCCACGGTTCGAGAGTCTCCACCTTCTTTCTTCAAAGCACCAACTAGGAGAGCATAATTGTCATTCTGAGTGTAATGTGCATTGTCCCAAAGTATTACATTGTCTTCTGCATGCTTGTGATATGATTTATTCTGAAATTCTTAGTTCTAGTCTCCTTTAAAACTCTGGAGGAGTTTCTGCATTTATGTTTTGCTTCACTCATGGAGGCTAGCGAGATACCACCCTAGTATGCTCAAGCTATGTGCAATGTAATCTTGTCTTGATTTTCAGTAGTATATTATTTACTTTTGGGTATTTGTGATTGGTCACTTGAAAGAAGGATTGCTCCGTGCATTGTCCTCATAGTACTGTTTCAATACTTGCTAGACTCTTTTCGTAGTACATGCTTATATACATCTAATGAAGCAAAAGAGTTTGTCAAAGTTTTCTTTGTCGCGTCCAGTTCGTTGAACTGAATTGCTTGAGGACAAGCAATATGCTAAGCTTGGGGGAGTTGATACGTCTCAAACGTATCTACTTTTCCAAACACTTTTGATATTGTTTTGACCTCATTCTTGCATGATTTGAACTAAACTAACCCGGACTGACGCTGTTTTCAGCAGAGCTGCCTGTATGGTTTTATTGTGTGCAGGAAAACGGATTTTTACGTATCTCAGAAAATTCCACGAAAAATCACAGAAAATCCACGCACCCGAAGGAACCCGGAGCCAGAAGAGGGGCCAGAGGGGGGCCAGGGGGCCCAGGCGCCCTGGTGGCGTGGCCCACCCCCTGGCCGCGCCGGGGGGTCGCCTGGGTGGGCCCCACCTCCCCTGGTGCCCTACTTTGACTCGTATTTTAGCTCGTGACGGAGAAATCCCAGATCAGAAGTTCTTTTCGCAGTTTTCGTCGCGGAGCCGCCGCCACCCTCTGTTCTTCTTCGGGAGGGCTAATCTGGAGGCTGAATTGGCCTCTGGAGAGGGGAGATCGTCGCCATCGTCATCATCATCACCACTCCATCATCCCTCCATGACTTCTCCTTCCATGTGTGAGTAATCCCCTGCTGTAGGCGAAGGGGATGGTAGGGATTGGATGAGTTAGATCATGTAATAGTTTGTCAGATCGTTGGGGGCATGTTGCCTATCATCTACTATGGTGTTTATCATATTTGCTTCAACTTGTTATTCTTAATGCTTGACACTTAGGTCCCGAGTGCCATGATTTCAGATCTGAACCATATGTGTTTGCATGAATATATTTGTGTTCTTGATCCTATCTATGAGTTGTTTGCACCTATTACGGTTCGGAACCGGCGATCCCAAAAGTGACAGCTTGGGACACCAAAGGGGATGGTCCGTAGTTTGAGGATTACATGTATCCATTGAGTTTATTGCTTTGTTCCGGTGCTCTTTGACAGGAGCACCTTAATCTCCATAAGTTCCTTTTGGCCTCGTTCGTAGCGGGATGGTAGGACAAAAGATGTTGTGTAAGTTCTTATTGCAAGCACGTACAACTACCTACGGGATATATGCCTAATGTTTGATATTTGCCTAGATGATCATTACTTTTCCGTGTGCCTTGCCCCAAGTTAGAATCATGAGATATCTCATCCATGCAGCGCCCAACCATCCATCTCCCTAGCCTACAGTGTTCTAAATCCTGCTGGTTACTAGTTACTACTTTTGCTCTTTACTTTTGTTATTTACTTTTGCTGTTTACTTTTACTATCACCATCATCACTATCATATCACTGTTACCACTTATCTTTTGTTGCAAGTAAGTATATTTCAGGTGCGGTTGAATTGACAACTCAACTGTCAAAGCTTATAAATACTCTTTGGCTCCCCGTGTGTCAAATCAATAAATTGGGTTATTCTTACTCGCGAAGACTATCTCGATCCCTTACGGTTGAGGGTTATCATCCCGCCCCGGCTAACCAAGATGATATGAACGCTTGGCAATCGCGTTGTGATGATTACTCCCTGGTTCAGTGCGGCATGCTCTCCAGCTTAGAATCGGGGCTCCAAAAGCGTTTCGAGCACCACGGAGCATATGAGATGTTCCAAGAGCTGAAAATGGTTTTCCAGGCGCATGCCCGAGTTGAGAGATATGATGTCTCCAGCGCATTCTACAGCTGTAAGATGGAGGAAAATAGTTCTGTCAGCGAGCAGATACTCAAGTTGTCTGGGTTGCACAACCGCTTGTCTCAGTTGGGAATGAATCTCCCAGACGAAGCGGTCGTTGACAGAATCCTTCAGTCGCTCCCACCTAGCTACAAGAGCTTCGTGTTGAACTTCAATATGCAAGGGATGGAGAAGTCCATTCCCGAGGTATATTCAATGCTGAAATCAGCGAAGGTGGAGATCAAGAAAGAGCATCAAGTGTTGATGGTGAATAAAACCACTAAGTTCAAGAAGGACAAGGGTAAGAAGAACTTCAAAAAGGATGGCAAAGGAGTTGCCGCGCCCGGTAAGCCAGTTGCCGGGAAGAAGCCAAAGAATGGACCCAAGCCTGAGACAGAGTGCTTTTATTGCAAGGGAACGGGTCACTGGAAGCGGAATTGCCCCAAATACTTAGCAGACAAGAAGGCCGGCAACGTCAAAGGTATATGTGATATACATGTTATTGATGTGTACCTTACCAGCGCTCGTAGTAGCTCCTGGGTATTTGATACCGGTGCAGTTGCTCACATTTGTAACTCAAAGCAGGAGCTGCGGAATAAGCGGAGACTGGCAAAGGACGAGGTGACGATGCGCGTCGGGAATGGTTCCAAGGTTGATGTGATCGCCGTCGGCACGATGCCTCTACATCTACCCTCGGGATTAGTTTTAAACCTTAATAATTGTTCTTTAGTACCAGCTTTGAGCATGAACATTGTATCTGGATCTCGTTTGATGCGAGATGGCTACTCATTTAAATCCAAGAATAATGGTTGTTCTATTTATATGAGAGATATGTTTTATGGTCATGCCCCGTGATACGTCCAAAACGTATCTATAATTTCTGCTTGCTCCATGCCTCTTTTGGGTGATATTGCTATGATATTTATACACTTCCATACACTTTTGATCATATTTGGACTAACCTATTAACTCAGTGCACCCCAGTGCCAGTTTCTGTTTTCTGCTATTTTTGTATTTCAGGTTTTCCCATTACGAGAACTGCCAGAAAAATCCCGGAAAAATTATATAAAAAATCAGCGTTCCAGAAGCTTCCCGGCAGCCAAAGTACAGCCGGAGGGGGCCACCAGGGCTCCAGGCGCCCTGGTGGCGCGGCCCCCCTCCTGGCCGCGCCGGGGGGGCGCCTGGGCCCCCCAGGCCTCCGCTGATGCCCCCCTTTGGCATATATTTATATCGTGTCCCGAAACCCTCGAGGAGGGAACCCTTTTCGCGATCTCATCTCTGTTCCGCCGCCGCCACGCTTCCAAGATCGGGAGCGCCAGGAGAACTCTTCCCGTCACCCTGTCGGAGGGGAGGATCACCACCGGGAGCCTCTCCACCACCATGGACGCCTCCCGGATGAGTTGTGAGTAGTCTCCCTTGGACCATGGGTCCATGACCAGTAGCTATGTGATGTTCTCCTCCCCTTCTTGTGCTTCACTAATTAGTCCTCGTGAGCTGCCCTACATGATCGAGGCACATATGTAATCCTTATGTTGTTGCTATGTTGAGTTTGCTGGGATCCGATGGATTGTGAGATTATGTTCAGATTGTGTTTGAGTAATATATTTGATCTACCTCTTTTATATTTATGTTCGTAAGTAATTCTTGCATGTTCTCCGTTGTTATTTATTGCTTTGGCCAAGTAGTAGGTAGTGACTCCAAGAGGGAACGTTATGCTTGATTGTGGGTTCATGCCCCTCGATGACTAGCTTGAGTGACAGAAACATGAGTCTAGGGGATGTGCTGTTGCCACAAGGGGGAAAACAACGGTGCTTGTGCCCGCGGGTGCAAGGATTGTTTACTTTACGCAAAGTTCTTTTAATGCAGTTGTCTGTTGCTTTGAGTTTACACTATGGGTGGGACTCGCAACTTAATACCAGCGAGATGTTTTGGATAGATATCTCAAGGTGGATGATTAGTAGTAGATGCAGATGGATTTCGGTCTACTTGCCATGGCGTACCGCCCATGCTTTGAACCTCTACCTTTCTTGCAACATAGTTAGTATTGGTTTGCGCACATAATTCTGTCAATTGCCCAGCTGTAATTCGTTTACCTCACATAGCTGTTTTATCGTCTTTTGGGAGAGAGACATCACTAGTGAACATCATGGGACCCCGGTCCATATTACCATCATTGATCACATCCGCTATTTACTTTCCGCTTTTATTTACTATTTGCAGCAAAACCTATCACTATTATCACTTGCGTTTGATCCTTTGTAAACGACAAGGCCGGAGGGATTGACAACCTCTCTGTACTCGTTGGGAGCAAAGTTATTTGTATCTGTGTGCAGGTCCACGTTGATTGCTAATATCTGGCGCCGTTAGCAGTTGACACCTTCTTGTTGAAACTGGGAGTCTCAGGGGAAATCGATCCTTGGTATCTTTGCCAAGGGAAAACTTCCGCTACACTGCATCTCAAACCTTCCACTTGGGGTAACCAACGAGGGGCGAGAAGCCATCACCCCGCTGGTCAATGGTTTATTTTTGATGAATCTCGAACGTGATGATACACATATTCATAGTGTGAATGCTAAAAGATGTAAAGTTGACAATGATAGTCCCACATACTTGTGGCATTGTTGCATTGGTCATATTGGTGTCAAACGTATGAAGAAGCTCCATGCAGATGGACTTCTAGAGTCTCTTGATTATGAATCACTTGACACGTGCGAACCATGCCTCTTGGGCAAGATGACCAAGACTCCATTCTCCGGAACAATGGAGCGAGAGACCAACTTATTAGAAATCATACATACCGATGTGTGCGGTCCAATGAGTGTTGAAGCTCACGGAGGCTATCGTTATGTTCTCACCCTCACAGATGACTTGAGTAGATATGAGTATGTCTACTTAATGAAACACAAGTCTGAGACCTTTGAAAATTTCAAGGAATTTCAGAATGAGGTTGAGAATCAACGTGACAGAAAAATAAAGTTCTTACGATCGGATCATGGGGGTGAATATTTAAGTCATGAATTTGGCACGCACCTAAGGAATTGTGGAATTGTTTCACAATTGACACTGCCCGGAACACCTCAGCGTAATGGTGTGTCCGAACATCGAAATCGTACTCTGTTGGACATGGTGCAATCTATGATGTCTCTCACCGACTTACCGCTATCTTTTTGGGGTTATGCTTTAGAGACTGCCGCATTCACTTTAAATAGGGCTCTTTCGAAATCCGTTGAGACGACACCGTATGAACTTTGGTTTGGCAAGAAACCTAAGCTGTCGTTTTTGAAAGTTTGGGGTTGCGATGCTTATGTCAAGAAACTTCAACCTGAAAAGCTCGAACCCAAATCAGACAAATGCGTCTTCATAGGATACCCAAAGGAAACGATTGGGTACACCTTCTACCTCAGATCCGAAGGCAAGGTCTTTGTTGCCAAGAATGGATCCTTTCTGGAGAAAGAGTTTCTCTCGAAAGAAGTGAGTGGGAGAAAAGTAGAACTTGATGAGGTGACCGTCACCCCTCCCGAACCGGAAAGTAGCGCAGCACAGGAAGTTGTTCCTGACGTGCCTGCACCGACAGGGGAGGAAGTTAATGATGATGATCATGTAGATACAGATCAAGTTACTACTGAACTTCGAAGGTCCACAAGGACATGTTTCGCACCAGAGTGGGACGGCAACCCTGTCATGGAAATCATGTTGTTAGACAACGGTGAACCTTCGGACTATGAAGAAGCGATGGCGGGCCCGGATTCCAACAAATGGCTTGAAGCCATGAAATCCGAGATAGGATCCATGTATGAAAACAAAGTATGGACTTTGGTGGACTTGCCCGATGATCGGCATGCCATAGAAAATAAATGGATATTTAAGAAGAAGACAGACGCGGATGGTAATGTGACCATCTATAAGGCTCGGCTTGTCGCTAAGGGTTATTGACAAGTTCAAGGGATTGACTACGACGAGACTTTCTCTCCCGTAGCGATGCTGAAGTCCATCCGAATCATGTTAGCAATTGCCGCATTCTATGATTATGAGATATGGCAGATGGACGTCAAAACGGCTTTCCTTAATGGCTTCCTCAAGGAAGAATTGTATATGATGCAGCCGGAAGGTTTTGTCGATCCTGAAAATGCTAACAAGGTATGCAAGCTCCAACGCTCGATCTACGGGCTGGTGCAAGCATCTCGGAGTTGGAATATTCGCTTTAATGATGTGATCAAAGCGTTTGGTTTTATACACACTTGGGGAGAAGCCTGTATTTACAAGAAAGTGAGTGGGAGCTCTGTAGCATTTCTCATATTATATGTGGATGACATACTGCTGATGGGAAATGATATAGAATTCTTGGAGAGCATAAAGGCCTACTTGAATAAGAGTTTTTCAATGAAGGACCTTGGAGAAGCTGCTTATATATTAGGCATCAAGATCTATAGAGATAGATCGAGATGCCTCATTGGTCTTTCACAAAGCACATACCTTGACAAGATATTGAAGAAGTTCAATATGGATCAGTCCAAGAAAGGGTTCTTGCCTGTATTGCAAGGTATGAGATTGAGCACGGCTCAATCCCCGACCACGGCAGAAGATAGAGAAAATATGAGTGTCATCCCCTATGCATCAGCCATAGGTTCTATTGTGTATGCCATGCTGTGTACCAGACCTGATGTGAACCTTGCCATAAGTTTGGTAGGGAGGTACCAAAGTGATCCACGTATGGAACACTGGACAACGGTCAAGAAATCCTGAAGTACCTGAAAAGGACTAAGGATATGTTTCTCGTTTATGGAGGTGACGAAGAGCTCGTCGTAAAGGGTTACGTCGATGCTAGCGTCGACACAGATCTGGATGACTCCAAGTCACAAACCGGATACGTGTATATTTTGAATGGTGGAGCAGTCAGCTGGTGCAGTTGCAAGCAGAGCGTCATGGAGCATTCTACATGTGAAGCGGAGTACATAGCTGCTTGCGAAGCAGCACAGGAAGGAGTCTGGATGAAGGAGTTCATCACCGACCTAGGAGTCATTCCAAGCGCGTCAAGCCCGATGACTCTCTTCTGTGACAACACTAGAGCTATTGTCATTGCCAAGGAGCCCAGGTTTCACAAGAAGACCAAGCACATCAAGCGCCGTTTCAACTCCATCCGGAATTATGTTCAAGATGGAGACATAAATATTTGTAAAGTGCATACGGATCTGAATGTCGCAGATCCATTGACTAAACCTCTTCCACGAGCAAAACATGATCAACACCAGAACTCTATGGGTGTTCGATTCATCACAATGTAACTAGATTATTGACTCTAGTGCAAGTGGGAGACTGTTGGAAATATGCCCTAGAGGTAATAATAAAATGGTTATTATTATATTTCCTTGTTCATGATAATTGTCTGTTATTCATGCTTGAATTGTATTGTACGGAAACAGCGATACATGTGTGAATACATAGACCACAACCTGTCCCTGGTAAGCCTCTAGTTACTAGCTCGTTGATCAACAGATGGTCACGGTTTCCTGACCATGGACATTGGATGTCATTGATAACGGGATCACATCATTAGGAGAATGATGTGATGGACAAGACCCAATCCTAAGCCTAGCACAAGATCGTGTAGTTCGTAATGCTTAAGCTTTTCCAGTGTCAAGTATCTGTTCCTTAGACCATGAGGTTGTGCAACTCCCAGATACCGTAGGAATACTTTGGGTGTGCCAAACGTCACAACGTAACTGGGTGGCTATAAAGGTACGCAACGGGTATCTCCGAAAGTGTCTGTTGAGTTGGCACGAACCGAGACTGGGATTTGTCACTCCGTATGACGGAGAGGTATCTCTGGGCCCACTCGGTAAGACATCATCATAATGAGCTCAAAGTGACTAAGGATTTAGTCACGGGATGATGGATTACGGAATGAGTAAAGAGACTTGCCATGACGAGATTGAACAAGGTGTCGGTATACCGACGATCGAATCTCGGGCAAGTACCATACCGATAGACAAAGGGAATAGCATACAGGATTGAGTGAATCCTTGACATCGTGGTTCATCCGATGAGATCATCAAGGAACACGTGGGAACCAACATGGGTATCCAGATCCCGCTGTTGGTTATTGACCGGAGAGTCATCTCGGTCATGTCTACGTGTCTCCCGAACCCGTAGGGTCTACACACTTAAGGTTCGGTGACGCTAGGGTTGTAGAGATACATGCACACGGAAACCCGAATGTTGTTCGGAGTCTCGGATAAGATCCCGGACGTCACGAGGAGTTCTGGAATGGTCCGGAAGTAAAGAATGATATATAGGAAGTCCAGTTTCGGCCATCGGGAGAGTTCCGAGGGTCACCGGTAGCGTACCGGGACCACCGGAAGGGTCCCGGGGATCCACTGGGTGGGGCCACCCATCCTGGAGGGCCCAGCGGGCCGTAGGTGGAGGGGGACCAGCCCTTAGTGGGCTGGCGCACCCCCCTTGGGCCTCTCCCCTGCGCCTAGGGTTGAAACCCTAAGGGTGGGGGGCGTTCCCCTAGGCTTGGGGGGCAAGCCACCCCCTTGGCCGCCGCCCCCCTAGGAGATCCAATCTCCTAGGGCTGGCGCCCCCCCTGGCCCCCTATATATAGTGGGGGGAGAGAGGGCAGCCGCACCTCAGCCCCTGGCGCCTCCCCCCCCTGAAGGAAATATGCCCTAGAGACAATAATGAAGATGTTATTTGTATTTCCTTATATCATGATAAATGTCTTTTATTCATGCTAGAATTGTATTAACCGGAAACTTAGTACATGTGTGGATACATAGACAAAACAGTATGTCCCTAGTATGCCTCTACTAGACTAGCTCATTGATCAAAGATGGTTATGTTTCCTAACCATAGACATGAGTTGTCATTTGATCAACGGGATCACATCATTAGGAGAATGATGTGATGGACAAGACCCATCCGTTAGCATAGCACTATGATCGTTTAGTTTAACTGCTATTGCTTTCTTCATGACTTATACATGTTCCTATGACTATGAGATTATGCAACTCCCGAATACCGTAGGAACACCTTGTGTGCTATCAAACGTCACAACATAACTGGGTGATCATAAAGATGCTCTACGGGTGTCTCCGAAAGTATTCGTGGTGTTGGCATAGATCAAGATTAGGATTTGTCACTCCGAGTGTCGGAGAGGTATCTCTGCGCCCTCTCGGTAACACACATCACAATAAGCCTTGCAAGCAAAAGACTAATGAGTTAGTCACGAGATGATGTGTTACGGAACGAGTAAAGAGACTTGCCGGTAACGAGATTGAACTAGGTATAAAGATACCGACGATCGAATCTCGGGCAAGTAACATACCGTTTGACAAAAGGAACAACGTATGTTGTTATGCGGTTCTGACCGATAAAAGATCTTCGTAGAATATGTAGGAGCCAATATGAACATCCAGGTTCCGCTATTGGTTATTGACCAGAGATGAGTCTCGGTCATGTCTACATAGTTCTCGAACCCGTAGGGTCCGCACGCTTAACGTTTGATGACGATCGGTACTATGAGTTTTTGAGTATTGATGTACCGAAGGTAGTTCGGAGTCCCGGATGAGATCACGGACATGACGAGGAGTCTCGGAATGTCCGAGACATAAAGATTGATATATTGGACGGCTATATTCGGACACCGGAAGTATACCGGAAAAGTTTCGGATTTATCGGGAATGCCGGAGGGGGTTACCGGAACCCCCTACGAGAGGGGATGGTCCATAGTGGGCCTAAAGGGTGAGAGAGAGGCAGCCCATAGGGCTGGCCGGCGCCCCACCTAGGAATCCTAGTTGGACTAGGATTGGGGGGGCGCCACCTCTCCTATTCCTTTCCCCCTTCTTCCTTTCGGTGAATCCTACTAGGAATAGGATTGCAATCCTATTCCTAGTAGGAATCCCTTCCCTAGCCGCACCAGGAGAGTTGGCCGGCCCCTCCTCCCTTGCTCCTTTATATACGGGGGCAGGGGGCACCCAAAGACACACAAGTTGAATTGTTTTAGCCGTGTGCGGTGCCCCCCTCCACAGAATCACACCTCGGTCGTACCGTCGCGGAGCTTAGGCGAAGCCCTGCGCCGGTGAACACATCATATCCGTCACCACGCCGTCGTGCTGACGAAACTCTCCCGTGAAGCTCAACTGGATCAAGAGCTCGTGGGACGTCATCAAGCTGAACGTGTGCTGAACGCGGAGGTGCCGTACGTTCGGTGCTTGATCGGTTGGATCGCGAAGAAGTTCGACAACATCAACCGCGTCACTTGACGCTTCCGCTCCCGGTCTACGAGGGTACGTAGACACACTCTCCCCTCTCGTTGCTATGCATCTGGTAGATAGATCTTGCGTGATTGTAGGAAAATTTTAAAATACTACGTTCCCCGACAGTGGCATCAGAGCCAGGTCTATGCGTAGATGATATGCACGAGTAGAACACAATGAGATTGTGGACGATACTAGTCATACTGCTTACCAGCATGTCATACTTTGCTTCGGCGGTATTGTGAGATGAAGCGGCCCGGACCGACATTACGCGTACGCTTACGCGAGACTGGTTTCACCATTACGAGCACTCGTTGCTTAAAGGTGACTGGCGGGTGTCTGTCTCTCTCACTTTAGCTGAATCAAGTGTGGCTACGCCCGGTCCTTGTGAAGGTTAAAACAACACATACTTGACGAAACATCGTTGTGGTTTTGTATGCGTAGGTAAGAACGGTTCTTGCTAAGCCCGTAGCAGCCACGTAAAACTTGCAACAAACAAAGTAGAGGACGTCTAACTTGTTTTTGCAGGGGCATGTTGTGATGTGATATGGTCAAGACATGATGAGTTATACGGTTTTGTATGAGATGATCATGTTTTGTAAAGTTATCGGCAACTGGCAGGAGCCATATGGTTGTCGCTTTATTGTATGAAATGCAATCGCCATGTAATTGCTTTACTTTATCACTAAGCGGTAGCGATAGTCGTGGAAGCAATAGTTGGCGAGACGACAACGATGCTACGATGAAGATCAAGGTGTCAAGCCGGTGACGAAGGTGATCATGACGGTGCTTTGAAGATGGAGATCAAAAGCACAAGATGATGATGGCCATATCATGTCACATATTTTGATTGCATGTGATGTTTATCTTATTATGCTTCTTATTTTGCTTAGAACGACAGTAGCATTATAAGATGATCCCTTACTAAATTTCAAGGTATAAGTGTTCTCCCTGAGTATGCACCGTTGCGAAAGTTCGTCGTGCCGAGACACCACGTGATGATCGGGTGTGATAAGCTCTACGTTCAAATACAACGGGTGTAAGCCAGTTTTGCACACGTAGAATACTCGGGTTAAACTTGACGAGCCTAGCATATACAGATATGGCCTCGGAACACTGGAGACCGAAAGGTCGAGCGTGAATCATATAGTAGATATGATCAACATAAGATGTTCACCATTGAAAACTACTCCATCTCACGTGATGATCGGACATGGTTTAGTTGATTTGGATCACGTGATCATTTAGATAACCAGAGGGATGTCTATCTAAGTGGGAGTTCTTTAAATTAATATGATTAAATTGAACTTTAATTTATCATGAACTTAGTCCTGATAGTTTTGCATATCTATGTCGTTGTAGATCAATGACCCGTGCTACCGTTCCTTTGAATTTTAATGCATTCCTAGAGAAAGCTAAGTTGAAAGATGATGGTAGCAATTACACGGACTGGGTCCGTAACCTGAGGATTATCCTCATTGCTGCACAGAAGAATTATGTCCTTGAAGCACCGCTAGGTGACAAGCCCCCTTCCGCTGATGCAGACGCTTTGAACGTCTGGCAGTCGCGGTCTGATGACTACACGATAGTTCAGTGTGCCATGCTTTACGGCTTAGAACCGGGACTTCAACGACGTTTTGAACGTCATGGAGCATATGAAATGTTCCAGGAGTTGAAGTTAATATTTCAAGCAAATGCCCGAATTGAGAAATATGAGATTTCCAATAAGTTCTACAGCTGCAAAATGGAGGAGAATAGTTCTATCAGTGAACACTTGCTCAGATTGTCTGGGTACTACAATCATATGACTCAACTTGGTTGCAAAGTTGACGAGGATAGTGTTATTGATAGAGTTCTTCAATCACTGCCACCAAGCTATAAAGGCTTCGTGATGAACTATAACATGCAAGGGATGCAAAAGACAATTCCCGAGCTCTTCGCTATGCTCAAAGCTGCGGAGGTAGAAATCAAAAAGGAGCATCAAGTGTTGATGGTTAACAAGACCACTAGTTTCAAGAAAAAGGGCAAGGGAAAGAAAGGGAACTTCAAAAAGAATAGCAAGTCGGTTGCTACTTCAACGAAGAAACCCAAATCTGGAGCCAAGCCTGAAACTGAGTGCTTCTACTGCAAGGGGACTGGACACTGGAAGCGGAACTGCCCCAAGTATTTGGCGGATAAGAAGGATGGCAAGATGAACAAAGGTATATGTGATATACATGTTATTGATGTGTACCTTACTAATGCTCGTAGTAGTACCTGGGTATTTGATACCGGTTCGGTTGCTAATATTTGTAACTCGAAACAGGGACTACGGATTAAACGAAGATTAGCTAAGGACGAGGTGACAATGCGCGTGGGAAACGGTTCCAAAGTCGATGTGATCGCCGTCGGCACGCTACCTCTACATCTACCTTCGGGATTAGTTTTAGACCTAAATAATTGTTATTTGGTGCCAGCGTTGAGCATGAACATTATATCTGGATCTTGTTTATTGCGAGACGGTTATTCATTTAAATCAGAGAATAATGGTTGTTCCATTTTGATGAATAATATCTTTTATGGTCATGCACCCTTAAAGAGTGGTCTATTCTTACTGGATCTCGATTGTAGTGATACACATATTCATAATATTGAAACGAAAAGATGCAAGGTTAATAATGATAGTGCAACTTATTTGTGGCACTCCCGTTTAGGTCATATTGGTGTAAAACGCATGAAGAAACTCCATAAAGATGGACTTTTCGAATCACTTGATTATGAATCACTTGGTGCTTGCGAACCATGCCTCATGGGCAAGATGACTAAAACTCCGTTCTCCGGAACTATGGAGCGAGCAATAGATTTGTTGGAAATCATAGATACTGATGTATGTGGACCAATGAGTGTTGATGCTCGCGGCGGGTATCGTTATTTTCTGACCTTCACTGATGAATTGAGCAGATATGGGTATATCTACTTAATGAAACACAAGTCTGAAACATTTGAAAAGTTCAAAGAATTTCAGAGTGAAGTAGAGAATCATCGTAACAAGAAAATAAAGTTCCTACGATCTGATCGTGGAGGAGAATATTTGAGTTACGAGTTTGGTCTTCATTTGAAACAATGTGGAATAGTTTCACAACTCACGCCACCTGGAACACCACAACGTAATGGTGTGTCCGAACGTCGTAACCGTACTTTATTGGATATGGTGCGATCTATGATGTCTCTTACCGATTTACCACTATCGTTTTGGGGTTATGCTTTAGAGACAGCTGCATTCACGTTAAATAGGGCACCATCTAAATCCGTTGATACGACGCCTTATGAACTATGGTTTGGCAAGAAACCAAAGTTGTCGTTTCTTAAAATTTGGGGCTGCGATGCTTATGTGAAATCACTTCAACCTGATAAGCTCGATCCCAAGTCGGAAAAATGTGTCTTCATAGGATACCCAAAAGAGACTGTTGGGTACACCTTCTATCACAGATCCGAAGGCAAAATATTCGTTGCTAAGAACGGATCCTTTCTAGAAAAAGAGTTTCTCTCGAAAGAAGTGAGTGGGAGGAAAGTAGAACTTGATGAGGTAATTGTACCTTCTCCCGGATTGGAAAATAATACATCACAGGAAATTGTTCCAGTGATTCCTACACCAATTAGTGAGGAAGTTAATGATAATGATCATGAAACTTCGGATCAAGTTTCTACTGAACGTCGTAGATCAACCAGAGTACGTTCCGCACCAGAGTGGTACGGCAACCCAGTTCTGGAAATCATGTTACTAGACCATGATGAACCTACGAACTATGAGGAAGCAATGATGAGCCCAGATTCCGCAAAATGGCTTGAAGCCATGAAATCTGAGATGGGATCCATGTATGAGAACAAAGTATGGACTTTGGTTGACTTGCCCGATGATCGGCAGGCCATCGAAAATAAATGGATCTTCAAGAGGAAGACCGACGCAGACGGTAATATTACTGTTTACAAAGCTCGACTTGTTGCGAAAGGTTTTCGACAAGTTCAAGGAGTTGACTACGATGAGACTTTCTCACCTGTAGCGATGCTTAAGTCTGTCCGAATCATGTTAGCAATTGCCGCATTTTATGATTATGAAATCTGGCAAATGGATGTCAAAACTGCATTCCTAAATGGATATCTCAAAGAAGAGTTGTATATGATGCAACCAGAAGGTTTTGTCGATCCAAAAGGTGCTAACAAAGTATGCAAACTCCAGCGATCCATCTATGGACTGCTGCAAGCATCTCGGAGTTGGAATATACGCTTTGATGAGGTGATCAAAGCATATGGTTTTATACAGACTTTTGGAGAAGCCTGTATTTACAAGAAAGTGAGTGGGAGCTCTGTAGCATTTCTAATATTATATGTAGATGACATATTGTTAATTGGAAATGATATAGAATTTCTGAATAGCATAAAAGGATACTTGAATAAAAGTTTTTCAATGAAAGACCTCGGAGAAGCTGCTTACATATTAGGCATCAAGATCTATAGAGATAGATCAAGACGCTTAATTGGACTTTCACAAAGCACATACCTTGATAAGATTTTGAAAAGGTTCAAAATGGATCAGTCAAAGAAAGGATTCTTGCCTGTTTTACAAGGTATGAAGTTGAGTAAGACTCAATGCCCGACCACTGCAGAAGATAGAGAGAAAATGAAAGTCATTCCCTATGCCTCAGCCATAGGATCTATCATGTATGCAATGCTGTGTACCAGACCTGATGTGTGCCTTGCTATAAGTCTAGCAGGGAGGTACCAAAGTAATCCAGGAGTGGATCACTGGACAGCGGTCAAAAACATCCTAAAGTATCTGAAAATAACAAAGGATATGTTTCTCGTATATGGAGGTGACAAAGAGCTCGTCGTAAACGGTTACGTCGATTCTAGCTTTGACACTGATCCGGATGACTCTAAGTCACAAACCGGATATGTATTTTTATTGAACGGTGGAGCTGTCAGCTGGTGCAGTTCCAAGCAGAGCGTCGTGGCGGGATGTACGTGTGAAGCGGAATACATAGCTGCTTCGGAAGCAGCAAATGAAGGAGTCTGGATGAAGGAGTTCATATCCGATCTAGGTGTAGTACCTAGTGCATCGGGTCCAATGAAAATCTTTTGTGACAACACTGGAGCCATAGCCTTGGCGAAGGAATCCAGGTTTCACAAGAGAACAAAGCACATCAAAAGACGCTTCAATTCCATCCGCGATCTAGTCAAGAAGGGAGACATAGAGATTTGCAAAATACATACGGATCTGAATGTTGCAGACCCGTTGACTAAGCCTCTTCCACGGGCAAAACATGATCAGCACCAAGACTCCATGGGTGTGAGAATCATCACTTTGTAATCTAGATTATTGACTCTAGTTCAAGTGGGAGACTGAAGGAAATATGCCCTAGAGGCAATAATAAAGATGTTATTTGTATTTCCTTATATCATGATAAATGTCTTTTATTCATGCTAGAATTGTATTAACCGGAAACTTAGTACATGTGTGGATACATAGACAAAACAGTATGTCCCTAGTATGCCTCTACTAGACTAGCTCATTGATCAAAGATGGTTATGTTTCCTAACCATAGACATGAGTTGTCATTTGATCAACGGGATCACATCATTAGGAGAATGATGTGATGGACAAGACCCATCCGTTAGCATATCACTATGATCGTTTAGTTTAACTGCTATTGCTTTCTTCATGACTTATACATGTTCCTATGACTATGAGATTATGCAACTCCCGAATACCGTAGGAACACCTTGTGTGCTATCAAACGTCACAACGTAACTGGGTGATCATAAAGATGCTCTACAGGTGTCTCCGAAAGTATTCGTGGTGTTGGCATAGATCAAGATTAGGATTTGTCACTCCGAGTGTCGGAGAGGTATCTCTGGGGCCTCTCGGTAACACACATCACAATAAGCCTTGCAAGCAAAATACTAATGAGTTAGTCACGAGATGATGTGTTACGGAACGAGTAAAGAGACTTGCCGGTAACGAGATTGAACTAGGTATAAAGATACCGACGATCGAATCTCGGGCAAGTAACATACCGTTTGACAAAAGGAACAACGTATGTTGTTATGCGGTTCTGACCGATAAAAGATCTTCGTAGAATATGTAGGAGCCAATATGAACATCCAGGTTCCGCTATTGGTTATTGACCAAAGATGAGTCTCGGTCATGTCTACATAGTTCTCGAACCCGTAGGGTCCGCACGCTTAACGTTTGATGACGATCGGTATTATGAGTTTTTGAGTATTGATGTACCGAAGGTAGTTCGGAGTCCCGGATGAGATCACGGACATGACGAGGAGTCTCGGAATGTCCGAGACATAAAGATTGATATATTGGACGGCTATATTCGGACACCGGAAGTATACCGGAAAAGTTTCG
>LR738714.1:36538709-36652656 GCA_902687465.1 Secale cereale | reverse complement strand
CCCCCCCCGCATATATATAGGGGGCCAGGGGGTGCGCCAGCCCCTGCAGATGGGATCTGCAAGGGGGGGCGGCGGCCTGGGGGGGAGTCTTGCCCCCCAAGGCAAGGGGGGCGCCCCCTCCCCCTAGGGTTTCAACCCTAGGCGCATGGGGAGGGGGGGCCATGTGGTGCGCCATCCCACCAGGGGCTGGCCACTTCCCCCACGCAGCCTAGGGGCCCCACCGGGATGGGTGGCCCCACCCGGTGGACCCCCGGGACCCCTCCGGTGGTCCCGGGACACTCCCGGTGACCCCCGGAGATCACCCGATGGCCGAAACTGGACTTCCTATATATCACTCTTTACCTCCGGACCATTCCGGAACTCCTCGTGACGTCCGGGATCTCATCCGGGACTCCGAACAACTTTCGGGTTTCCACGTGCATGTATCTCTACAACCCTAGTGTTACCGTACCTTAAGTGTGTAGACCCTACGGGTTCGGGAGACATGTAGACATGACCGAGAGCACTCTCCGGTCAATAACCAACAGCGGGATCTGGATACCCATGTTGGTTCCCACGTGTTCCTCGATGATCTTCATCGGATGAACCACCGTGTCAAGGATTCACTCAATCCCGTATGTTATTCCCTTTGTCCATCGGTACGGTACTTGCCCGAGATTCGATCGTCGGTATTCCCGATACCTTGTTCAATCTTGTTATGGCAAGTCTCTTTACTCGTTCTGTAATCCATCATCCCGTGACTAACTCCTTAGTCACCTTGAGCTCATTTATGATGATGTCTTACCGAGTGGGCCCAGAGGTACCTCTCCGTCATACGGAGTGACAATATCCCAGTCTCGGTTCGTACCAACTCAACAGACACTTTCGGTGATACCCGATGCGTACCTTTATAGCCACCCAGTTACGTTGTGACGTTTGGCACACCCAAAGTATTCCTACGGTATCCGGGAGTTGTACAACCTCATGGTCCAAGGAATAAATACTTGACACCGAAAAGCTTATGCATTACGAACTATACAATCTCGTGCTATGCTTAGGATTGGGTCTTGTCCATCACATCATTCTCCTAATGATGTGATCCCGTTATCACTGACATCACATGTCCATGATCAGGAAACCGTGATCATCTGTTGATCAACGAGCTGGTAACTAGAGGATTACCAGGGACTCATTGTGGTCTATATATTCACACATGTATTGTTGTTTCCGTACAATACAATTCAAGTATGAATAACAGACGATTATCATGAACAAGGAAATATAATAATAATACTTTTATTATTGCCTCTAGGGCATATTTCCAACACTCCTTCATCTAGACTCCTTCCTGCGCTGCTTCCGAAGCAGCTATGTACTTTGCTTCACATGTAGATGCCGCCACGATGCTTTGCTTGCAACTGCACCAGCTGACTGCCCCACCATTCAAAATATACACATATCCGGTTGTGACTTGGAGTCATCTGGATCTGTGTCCAAGCTAGCATCGACGTAACCCTTTACGACGAGCTCTCTGTCACCTCCATAAATGAGAAACATATCCTTAGTCCTTTTTAGGCACTTCAAGATATTCTTGACCGACGTCCAGTGTTCCATTCCGGTATCACTTTGGTACCTCCGTACCAAACTTATGGCAAGGTTCACATTAGGTCTGGTACACAGCATGGCATACATAATAGAGCCTATGGATGAGGCACAGGGGATGACACTCATCTTTTCTCTATTCTCTGCCGAAGTCGGGCATTGAGTTGCGCTCAATCACACACCTTGTAATACAGGCAAGAACCCCCTTCTTGGACTGATCCATATTGAACTTCTTCAATATCTTGTCAAGGTATGTGCTTTGTGAAAGACCAATGAGGTGTCTCGATCTATCTCTATAGATCTTTATGCCTAATATGTAAGGAGCTTCTCCAAGGTCCTTCATTGAAAAACACTTATTCAAGTAGGCCTTTATGCTTTCCAAAAGTTCTATATCATTTCCCATCAACAATATGCCATCGACATATAATATGAGAAATGTTACATAGCTCCCACTCACTTTCTTGTAAATACAGGCTTCTCCAAAAGTTTGTATGAACCCAAACGCTTTGATCACTTCATCAAAGCGAATGTTCCAACTCCGAGATGCTTGCACCAGCCCATAGATGGAGCGCTGGAGCTTGCATACCTTGTCAGCATACTTAGGATCGACAAAACCTTCCGGCTGCATCATATACAATTCTTCCTTAAGGAAACCGTTAAGGAATGCCGTTTTGATGTCCATTTGCTAGATCTCATAATCATAAAATGCGGCAATTGCTAACATGATTCAGACGGACTTCAGCATCGCTACGGGTGAGAAAGTATCATTGTAGTCAACTCCTTGAACTTGTCGATAACCCTTAGCGACAAGCCCAGCCATATAGATGGTAACATTACCATCCCCGTCAGTCTTCTTCTTAAAGATCCACTTATTCTCTATGGCTTGCCGGTCATCGGTTAAGTCCATCAAAGTCCATACTTTGTTCTCATACATGGATCCTATCTAGGATTTCATGGCTTCAAGCCATTTGTTGGAATCTGGGCCCGCCATTGCTTCTTCATAGTTCGAAGGTTCACCTTTGTCTAACAACATGATTTCCAGGACATGGTTGCCGTACCACTCTGGTGCGGAACGTGTCCTCGTGGACCTACAAAGTTCAGTAGCAACTTGATCCGAAGTTTCATGATCATCATCATTAACTTCCTTTCTAATTGGTGTACGCACCACAGAAACATCTTCCTGCGAAGCGCTACTCTCCGATTCAAGAGGGGGTACAATTTCCTCATCAAGTTATACTTTCCTCCCACTTACTTGTTTCGAGAGAAACTCTTTCTCGGGAAAGGATCCATTCTTGGCAACAAAGATTTTGCCTTCATATCTATGGTAGAAGGTACACCCAATTGTTTCCTTGGGGTATCCTATGAAGACGCACTTTTCCAATTTGGATTCGAGCTTTTCAGGTTGAAGTTTCTTGACATAAGCATCGCATCCCCAAACTTTCAGAAACAATAGCTTAGGTTTCTTCCCAACCATAATTCATACGGTGTCGTCTCAACGGATTTAGACGGTGCCCTATTTACAATGAATGCGGCAGTCTCTAAAGCATAACCCCAAAATGATAGCGGTAAATCAGTAAGAAAAATCATAGATCGTACCATATCCAATAGAGTGAGATTACGACGTTCATACACACCACTACGCTGAGGTGTTCGAGACGGCGTGAGTTGTGAAACAATTCCACATTTCCTTAAGTGTGTGCCAAACTCGTGACTCAAATATTCTCCTCCACGATCTAATCGTAAGAACTTTATTTTCCTGTCACATTGATTCTCTACCTCGCTCTGAAATTCCATGAAATTTTCAAAGGCCGCAGACTTCTGTTTCATTAAGTAGACATACCCATATCTACTTAAGTCATCAGTGAGGGTGAGAACATAACGATAGCCACCGCCAGCCTTAACGCTCATTGGACCGCGTACATTAGTATGCATTATTTCCAACAAGTTGGTTGCTTGCTCCATTGTTCCGGAGAACGGAGTCTTGGTCATCTTGCCTAGGAGGCATGGTTCGCACGTGTCAAATGATTCATAATCAAGAGACTCCAAAGGTCCATCTGCATGGAGTTTCTTCATGTGTTTGATACGATATGACCAAGGCGGTAGCGCCACAAGTATGTGTGACTATCATTATCAACCTTACATATTTTGGCATTCACACTATGAATATGTGTAACATCACGTTCGAGATTCAGTAAAAATAAACCATTGACCAGCGGGGCATGACCATAAAACATATATCTCATATAAATAGAACAACCATTATTCTCGTATTTAAATGAGTAGCCATCTCGCATGAAACGAGATCCAGATACAATGTTCATGCTCAAAGCTGGTACTAAATAACAATTATTGGGTTTAAAACTAATCCCGAAGGTAAATTCAGAGGTAGCGTGCCAACGGCGATCACATCGAACTTGGAACCATTCCAGACGCGCGTCATCACCTCGTACTTTGCTAGTCCCTGCTTATTCCACAGCTCCTGTTTTGAATTACAAATGTGAGCAACTGCACCGGTATCAAATACCCAGGAGCTACTACGAGCGCTGGTAAGGTACACATCAATAACATGTATATCATATATACCTTTGACGTTGCCGGCATTCTTATCCGCTAAGAATTTGGGGCAGTTCCGCTTCCAGTGACCATTTCCCTCGCAATAAAAGCACTTAGTCTCAGGCTTGGGTCCGTTCTTTGGCTTCTTCCCGGCAACTGACTTACCGGACGCGGCAACTCCCTTGCCGTCCTTCTTGAAGTTCTTATTACCCTTGCCTTTCTTGAACTTAGTGGTCTTATTCACCATGAACACTTGATGATCCTTTTTGATCTCCACCTCCGCTGATTTCAGCATTCAATACAACTCAGGAATGGACTTCTCCGTCCCTTGCATATTGTAGTTCATCACAAAGCTCTTGTAGCTAGGTGGAAGCGACTGGAGGATTTTGTCAATGACCAAGTCATCTTGAAGATTAACTCCCAGCTGAGACAAGCGGTTGTGCAACCCATACATTTTGAGTATATGCTCGCTGACAGAACTGTTTTCCTCCATCTTACAACTATAGAACTTGTCGGAGACTTCATATATCTCGACCCGGGCATGAGCTTGGAAAACCATTTTCAGCTCTTGTAACATCTCATATGCTCTGTGTTGTTCAAAACGCTTTTGGAGCCCCGATTCTAAGCTGTAAAGCATGCTGCACTAAACCAGGGAGTAATCATCACTACGTGACTGCCAGGCGTTCATAACGTCTTGAGTTGCTGGGAAAATGGGTGTGTCACCTAGCGGTGCTTCAAGGACATATGCTTTCTTGGAAGCTATGAGGATGATCCTCAAGTTACAGACCCAGTCCGTATAGTTGCTTCCATCATCTTTCTGTTTGGTTTTCTCTAGGAATGCATTGAAGTTGAGGGCAACATTAGTGTGGGCCATTGGACCTACAAGATAGACTGTAAAGACAGACTAAGTTCATGGTAATTAAGTTCATCCAATCAAATTATGTAATGAACTCCCACTCAGATAGACATCCCTCTAGTCATCTAAGTGATACATGATTGCTACTTCTCGAGCTTGCGTTGTATTCCCTCGAAGAGGAAAGGGAGATGCAGCACAGTAGCGTAAGTATTTCCCTCAGTTTTTGAGAACCAAGGTATCAATCCAGTAGGAGACAACGCGCGAGTCCCTCGCACCTGCACAAACAAATAAGAACTTCGTAGCCAACGTGATAAGGGGTTGTCAATCCCTTTACGGTCACTTACGAAAGTGAGATCTGATAGAGATGATAGTTTATATTTTTGGTATTTTAGGTTATAAGAACAGAAAATAAAAGCGATAAAAGTAAAGTAGATGTCGATTGATATGTTGATAATAGACCCGGGGGCCATAGTGTTCTCTAGTGGCTTCTATGATGATAGCAATATTCTACGGCGGGTAAACAAGTTACTGTCAAGCAATTGATAGAAAAGCGAATAATTATGAGACTATCTAGGCATGATCATTGTATATAGGCATCACGTTCGAGACAAGTAGACCGACTCCTGCCTGCATCTACTACTATTACTCCACACATCGACCGCTATCCAGCATGCATCTAGTGTATTGAGTTCATAAAAACAGAGTAACGCCTTAAGCAAGATGACATGATGTAGAGGGATAAACTCAAGCAATATGATATAAACCCCATCTTTTTATCCTCGATGGCAACAATACAATATGTGCCTTGCTGCCTCTACTGTCACTAGGAAAGGACACCGCAAGATTGAACCCAAAGCCAAGCACTTCTCCCATTGCAAGAACTATATATCTAGTAGGCCAAACCAAACCAATAATTCGAAGAGACTTGCAAGGATATTATGAGCACACATAAAAAGTTCAGAGAAGAACCAAATATTTCTCATAGATAATCTTGATCATAAACTCACAATTCATCGGATCTCGACAAACACACCGCAAAAAGAGATTACATCGAATAGATCTCCTCAAAGACCGAGGAGAACTTTGTATTGAGATCCAGAGAGAGAGAAGAAGCCATCTAGATACTAGCTATGGACCCGAAGGTCTGTGGTAAACTACTCACAACTCATGGTGAGGGTGGTGATGGTGATGATGATGAAGAACTCCGTGATGGATCCCCCTCCAATGGAGCTCCGGAACAGGCTCCAAGATGGGATCTCAAAGGAATAGAAGGTTACGGCGGTGGAATTATGGTTTTCTCTCTATCGTCGAAGGTTTCAGGGTACGTAGACTTATATAGGAAGAAGGAGGACACCAGGGGACGCTCGAGGGGCCCACGAGGTAGGGGGCGCGCCCTGGGCAGGGAGCGCCCCCACCCCACCCTCGTGGGCGCCTCGATGCTCCCCTGACGTGGTTCTCAAGCTCCGTGTGCGTGATTTTCTTAAAAAATATCTCTCGCGAAGGTTTCATTCCGTTTGGACTCTGTTTGATATTCTTTTTCTACAAAACCCTAAAACAGGCAAAAAACAGCAATCTGGACTGGGCCTTTGGGTTAGTAGGTTAGTCCCAAAAATGATATAAAAGTGAATGATAAAGCCCATTAAACATCCAAGACTTCATAAATAATAGCATGGAACAAAAAAATTATAGATACGGTGGAGACGTATAAAGCATCCCCAAGCTTAATTCCTGCTAGTCCTCGAGTAGCTAAATGATAAAGAAAGAAATTTTGATGTGGAATGCTAACCAATATAGTTTTTCAATGTAATTCTCTTAATCGTGGCATGAATGTTCAGATCTGAAAGATTCAAGGTAAAAGTCTATATTGACATAAGAAATAATAATACTTCAAGCATACTAACAAAGCAATCATGTCTTCTCAAAATACTATGGCTAAAGAAAGTTATCCCTACAAAATCATATAGTCTGGATATGCTCCCTCTTCATCACACAAAATATTCATATCATGCACAACCCCGATTTCAGCCAAGCACTTGTTTTCATACTCTATCTTTTCAAACCTTTCAACTTTCACGCAATACATGAGCGTGAGCCATGGATATAGCACTATGGGTGGAATGGAGGTGGTTGTGGAGAAGACAAAAAAGAGGAAGATAGTCTCACATCAACTAGGCGTGTGAACGGGCTATGGATATGCCCATCAATAGATATCAATGTGAGTGAGTAGGGATTGCCATGCAACGGATGCACTAGAGCGAAGTATGTATGAAAGCTCAACAAAAGAAACTAGTGGTTGTGCATCCAACTTGCTTTCTCACGAAGACATAGGGCATTTGAGGAAGCACATCGTTGGAATATACAAGCCAAGTTCTATAATGAAAATTCCCACTAGTATATGAAAGTGACTAAACATGAGACTCTCTATCATGAAGAACATGGTGCTACTTTGAAGCACAAGTGTGGAAAAAGATAGTAGCAATTGTCCCTTCTCTCTCTTCTCTCATTTTTTGGAGGGGCTTTCTCTCTTTTTTTATTAGCCCCTCTCTATTTTTTGGGCCATCTCTTTTTTTATTGGCCTTTCCTCACACGGGACAATGCTCTAGTAATGATGATCATCACACTTTTATTACAACTCGAAATTACAACTCTATACTACAACAAGTATGACTCTACATGAATGCCTCCGGCGGTGTACCGGGATGTGCAATGAATCAAGAGTGACATGTATGAAAAATTATGCATGGTGGCTTTGCCACAAATACGATGTCAACTACATGATCATGCATGGCAATATGACAATATGATGCGTGTCATATGAACGGAATGGTGGAAAGTTGCATGGCAATATATCTTGGAATGGCTATGGAAATGCCACGATAGGTAGGTATGGTAGCTGTTTTGAGGAAGGATATATAGTGGGTTTATGGCACCGGCGAAAGTTGCGCGGTACAAGAGAGGCTAGCAATGGTGGAAGGGTGAGAGTGCGTATAATCCATGGACTCAACATTAGTCATAAGAACTCATATACTTATTGCAAAAATCTACGAGTCATCAAAACAAAGAAATCAACGCATGCTCCTAGGGGGGAGGTTGGTAGGAGTTAACCATCGCGCGCCCCCGACCTCCACACAAAGGTTGGCACTCTACAAATACATCATGCTCTAACGTCGTCACATAGCGGTTCACCATACGTGCATGATACAGGAATCACTAACCTTAACACAAGTATTTCTCAATTCCATAATGACTCCACTAGCATGACTTTATTATCACTATCCTCATATCTCAAAACAATTATCAAGCATCCAACATATCATCATATTCAATGCACTTAGTGTGATTTTTTTTACTACATTGACATTGGATGTCTATCATGTGAAGACTAGTTTTATTAGCCTAAACACATTAACATGCTGTTTTAATAGACTCTCAAAAATATATAAGTGAATCATGAGAGTTCAACAATCTCTACAAAATATAACCACCGCTGTGCTCTAAAAGATATAAGTGAAGCACTAGAGCAAAAACTATTCAACTCAAAAGATATAAGTGAAGCACATAGAGTGTTCTAACCATTCCTAGGCCATATTTAACTCTCTCAAATAGGTGTGTCCAGCAAGGATGATTGTGGCAAACTAACAAGAAAAGACTCAAATTATACAAGACGCTCCAAGCAAAACACATATCATGTGGCGAATAAAAATATAGCTCCAAGTATAGTTACCGATGGATGAAGACAAAAGAGGGGATGCCCCCAAGCTTAGGCTTTTGATTATCTTGAATTTCTTAGGGTGCCATCGGCATCCCCAAGCTTAGGCCTTTGCTACTCCTTGTTCCATAGTCCATCAAAGCAATACTCAAAACTTGAAAACTTCACAACACAAAACTTAGACAACAATTCTCGTGAGCTCCGTTAGTATAAGAAAACAAATCACTACTCAAAGGTACTGCAATGAATTCATTCTTTGTTTATATTGGTGTTAAACCTACTATATTCCAACTTCTCTATGGTTCATACTTCCTAATACTACTCATAGATGCATTGAAATAAGAAAACAACACTCGAAAAACAGAATCTGTCAAAAACAGAACAGTCTGTAGTAATCTGCAGGTTTCGCCTACTTCTGAACTCCAAAAAATTCAAACTAAATTGGTATATTTGAGGAATTTTGCTATTAATCATCTTCAAAAAGAATCAACTAAATAGCACGCTCCAGTAAAATCTGACGACCACTTTAGCAAGCGCTAAAGATTCTGTTTTTCACAACAAGATCACATAAACTTCACACAAGTCTTCCCAACGGTTCTACTTGGCACAAACACTATACAAAACAGGAAACCACATCTAATCAGAGGCTAGATGCAATATTTATTCCCTAACAACAACAAAAACAAAAAATATAAAATTGGGTTGCCTCCCAACAAGCGCTATCGTTTTATGCCCCTAGCTAGGCACGATACAAGATAGATCTAGGTATTGCCATCTTTGGAAGGCAATCCATAAGTGGCTCTCATGATAGATTCATATGGTGATTTGATTTTCTTTCTAGCAAAGTGTTCCATGCCTTTCCTTAACGGAAATTGGAATCTGATATTTCCTTCCTTCATATCTATAATTGCACCAATCGTTCTAAGGAAAGGTCTACCAAGAATAATAGGACATGAAGGATTGCAATCTATATCAAGAACAACGAAATCTACGGGTACATAATTCCTATTGGCAACAATAAAAACATCATTAATTCTTCCCATAGGTTTCTTAATAGTGGAATCCGTAAGATGCAAATTTAAAGAACAATCATCAAGCTCATGGAAACCTAGCAAATCACACAAAGTTTTTGGGATAGTGGAGACACTAGCACCCAAATCACACAAAGCATAGCATTCATGATCTTTTATTTTTATTTTTATAGTAGGTTCCCACTCATCATAAAGCTTTCTAGGTAAAGAAACTTCCAACTCAAGTTTTTCTTCATAAGATTGCATTAAAGCATCAACTATGTGTTTGGTGAAAGCTTTATTTTGACTATAAGCATGCGAAGAACTTAGTATGGATTGCAACAAAGAAATACAATCAATCAAAGAGCAATTGTCATAATTGAATCCCTTGAAATCCAAAGTAGTGGGTTCATCACTATGCAAAGTTTTAATCTCTTCACTCCCACTTTTAGCAATTTTAGCATCAAGATCTAAAAACTCCGAATCATTGGGACATATCCCCAATCCTATCTTCATCGAGATTTATACTAGCAAACAAGGATCTAATAGGAGATACATCAATAAATTTTGGATCTTCATCTTTATTTTCATGATAACTAGAAGAACACACTTTAATATAATCCTCTCTTGTAGCACGCATCCTAGCGGTTCTTTCTTTGCATTCATCAATGGAAATTCTCATGGCTTTGAGAGACTCATTGATATCATGCTTAGGTGGGATAGATCTAAGTTTCAAAGAATCAACATCAAGAGTAATTATATCCACACTTCTAGCCAATTCATCAATCTTAAGCAATTTCTCTTCAAGCAAAACATTGAAATTCTTTTGCGAGATCATAAACTCCTTAACACTAGTTTCAAATTCAGAAGACATATTTCCATAAGAGTTGTTGTAGGAATTACCATAATTATTAGAGGAATTACTAGGAAAAGGCCTAGGATTAAAATTACCTCTATAAGAATTGTTACCAAAATTATTCCTACCAACAAAATTCACATCCAAAGATTCATTGTTATTTTCAATCAAAATGGACAAAGGTGTATCATTAGGATCAGAAGTAGCACTCTTAGCAGCAAACAATTTCATAAGTTCATCCATCTTTCCACTCAAAACACTAATTTCTTCGATAGCATGCACTTTTTTACTAGTAGATCTTTCGGTGTGCCATTGAGAATAATAAACCATAATATTATCTAGGAGTTTGGTAGCTTCTCCTAAGGTGGTTTCCATGAAAGTGCCTTGTGCGGCCGAATCTAAAAGATTTCTAGAAGCAAAATTCAAGCTAGCATAAAAGTTTTGAATAATCATCCATAGATTCAAACCATGTGTAGGGCAATTACGTATCATCAATTTCATTCTCTCCCAAGATTGTGCAACATGCTCATGATCTAGTTGCTTAAAATTCATAATATCGTTTCTAAGAGAGATGATCTTAGCAGGAGGGAAATACTTAGAGATAAAAGCATCTTTGCACTTATTCCACGAATCAATATTATTTCTAGGCAAAGAGGAAAACCAAGTTTTAGCACGATCTCTAAGTGAAAACGGAAATAACTTCAATTTAACAATATCGTTGTCTGTATCCCTTTTCTTTTGCATATCACACAAATCAACGAAGTTGTTTAGATGGGTAGCGGCATCTTCACTAGGAAGGCCGGAGAATTGATCTTTCATAACAAGATTCAACAAAGCAGCATTGATCTCACAAGATTCAGCATCGGTAATAGGAGCAATCGGAGTGCTAATAAAATCATTATTGTTGGTATTGGAGAAGTCACACAATTTGGTATTGTTCTAAGCCATAGTGACAAGCAAGCAATCCAAAACACACAAGCAAACAAGAAGCAAGCGAACAATAAACACACGGCAGAAGAAGGGCAAATAAAACGGCAAGGGTGAAGTGGGGGAGAGGAAAACGAGACGCAAAAAAAGTAATGCGAAGGATAAGGGTTTGTGATAGGTACTTGGTATATGACTTTTGCATAAGCCTCCCCGGCAACGGAGCCAGAAATTCTTCTTGCTACTTCTCGAGCTTGCGTTGTATTCCCTCGAAGAGGAAAGGGAGATGCAGCACAGTAGCGTAAGTATTTCCCTTAGTTTTTGAGAACCACGGTATCAATCCAGTAGGAGAAAACGCGCGAGTCCCTCGCACCTACACAAACAAATAAGAACTTCGCAGCCAACGCGATAAGGGGTTGTCAATCCCTTTACGGTCACTTACGAAAGTGAGATCTGATAGAGATGATAGTTTATATTTTTTGGTATTTTAGGTTATAAGAACAGAAAATAAAGGCAATAAAAGTAAAGTAGATGTAGATTGATATGTTGAGAATAGACCCGGGGGCCATAGTGTTCTCTAGTGGCTTCTCTCATGATAGCGATATTCTACGGTGGGTAAACAAATTACTGTCAAGCAATTGATAGAAAAGCGAATAATTATGAGACTATCTAGGCATGATCATTATATATAGGCATCACGTCCGATACAAGTAAAGCGACTCCTGCCTGCATCTACTACTATTACTCCACACATCAACCGCTATCCAGCATGCATTGCTACTTCTCGAGCTTGCGTTGTATTCCCTCAAAGAGGAAAGAGAGATGCAGCACAGTAGCGTAAGTATTTCCCCTCTATTTTTTAGAACCAAGGTATCAATCCAGTAGGAGACCATGCGCGAGTCCCTCGGACCTGCACAAACAAATAAGAACTTCGCAGCCAACGCGATAAGGGGTTGTCAATCCCTTTACGGTCACTTACGAAAGTGAGATCTGATAGAGATGATAGTTTTATATTTTTGGTATTTTTGGTTTATAAGAACAGCAAATAAAAGCGATAAAAGTAAAGTAGATGTAGATTGATATGTTTAGAATGGACCCGGGGGCCATAGTTTTCTCTAGTGGCTTCTCTCATGATAGCGATATTCTACGGCGGGGAAACAAATTACTGTCGAGCAATTGATAGAAAAGCGAATAATTATGAGACTATCTAGGCATGATCATTGTATATAGGCATCACGTCCCAGACAAGTAGATCGAAACGATTCTGCATCTACTACTATTACTCCACTCATCGACCGCTATCCAGCATGCATCTAGTGTATTGAGTTCATAAGAACAGAGTAACGCCTTAAGCAAGATGACATGATGTAGAGGGATAAACTCAAGCAATATGATATAAATCCCATCTTTTTATCCTCGATGGCAACAATACAATACGTGCCTTGCTGCCCCTACCGTCACTGGAAAAGGACACCGCAAGATTGAACCCAAAGCCAAGCACTTCTCCCATTGCAAGAACTATTGATCTAGTAGGCAAAACCAAACGAATAATTTGAAGAGACTTGCAAGAATATTATGAGCACACATAAAAAGTTCAGAGAAGAACCAAATATTTTCCATAGATAATCTTGATCATAAACTCACAATTCATCGGATCTCGACAAACACACCGCAAAAAGAGATTACATCGAATAGATCTCCTCGAAGACCGAGGAGAACTTTGTATTGAGATCCAGAGAGAGAGAAGAAGCCATCTAGATACTAGCTATGGACCCGAAGGTCTGTGGTAAACTACTCACAACTCATGGTGAGGGCGATGATGATGATGATAAACTCCGTGATGGATCCCCCTCCGGTGGAGCTCCGGAACAAGCTCCAAGATGGGATCTCACGGGAACAGAAGGTTACAGCGGTGGAATTAGGGTTTTCTCTCTGTTGTCGAAGGTTTCGGGGTACGTAGACTTATATAGGAAGAAGGAGGACACCGGGGGGTGCTCGAGGGCCCCACGAGGCAGGGGGCGCGCCCTGGGAAGGGGGCACGCCCCCCACCCTCGTGGGCAGCCCCTTGATCCCCTGACGTGGTTCTCAAGCTCCGTGTGCTTAATTTTCTCCAAAAATATCTCTCGCGAAGATTTCATTCCGTTTGGACTCTGTTTGATATTATTTTTTTCTGCAAAACCTTGAAACAGGCAAAAAACAGCAATCTGGACTGGGCCTTTGGGTTAGTAGGTTAGTCCCAAAAATGATATAAAAGTGTATGATAAAGCCCATTAAACATCCAAGACTTCATAAATAATAGCATGGAACAATCAAAAATTATAGATACGTTGGAGACGTATCAATCATCCCCAAGCTTAATTCCTGCTCGTCCTCGAGTAGGTAAATGATAAAGAAAGAATTTTTTTATGTGGAATGCTAACCAATATAGTTTCTCAATGTAATTCTCTTAATTGTGGCATGAATGTTCAGATCTGGAAGATTCAAGATAAAAGTCTATATTGACATAAGAAACAATAATACTTCAAGTATACTAACAAAGCAATCATGTCTTCTCAAAATACTATGGCTAAAGAAAGTTATCCCTACAAAATCATATAGTGTGGCTCTGCTCCCTCTTCATCACACAAAATATTCATATCATGCACAACCCCAATTTCAGCCAAACACTTGTTTTCATACTCTATCTTTTCAAACCTTTCAACTTTCACGCAATACATGAGCGTGAGCCATGGATATAGCACTATGGGTGGAATAGAGGTGGTTGTGGAGAAGACAAAAGAGAGGAAGATAGTCTCACATCGACTAGGCGTATCAACGGGCTATGGAGTTGCCCATCAATAGATATCAATGTGAGTGAGTAGGGATTGCCATGCAACTGATGCACTAGAGCTAGATATGTATGAAAGCTCAACAAAAGAAACTAGTGGGTGTGCATCCAACTTGCTTGCTCACGAAGACCTAGGGCATTTGAGGAAGCCCATCCTTGGAATATACAAGCCAAGTTCTATAACGAAAATTCCCACTAGTATATGAAAGTGACTAAGCACGAGACTCTCTACAATGAAGAAGATGGTGCTACTTTGAAGCACAAGTGTGGAAAAAAGATGGTAGTTCATTTTCTTTTCTTTTTTTTGCCTTTTTTTGGCCTTTCTTTTCTCTCTTTTTTTGCGGAGGGGCTTTATAGATTCAGCCTTTCCTCCCATGGGACAATGCTCTAATAATGATGATCATCACACTTTCATTACAACTCGATATTACAACTCGATACTACAACAACAAAGTATGACTCTATATGAATGCCTCCAACGGTGTACCGGGATGTGCAATGAAACGAGAGTGACATGTATGAAAAATTATGCATGGTGGCCTTGCCACAAATACGATGTCAACTACATGATCATGCATGGCAATATGATAATATGAAGCGTGTCATATGAACGGAACGGTGGAAAGTTGCATGGCAATATATCTCGGAATGGCTATGGAAATGCCATGATAGGTAGGTATGGTGGCTATTTTGAGGAATAATATGGAGGTTGTTTTGAGGAAGGATATATAGTGGGTTTATGGCACCGGCAAAAGTTGCGCGGTACAAGAGAGGCTAGCAATGATGGAAAGGTGAGAGTGCGTATAATCCATGGACTCAACATTAGTCATAAGAACTCATATACTTATTGCAAAAATATATGAGTCATCAAAACAAAGCAATCAATGCATGCTCCTAGGGAGGAGGTTGGTAGGAGTTAACCATCACGCGCCCCTGACCTCCACACAAAGGTTGACACTCTACAAATACCTCATGCTCTAACTTCGTCACATAGCGGTTCACCATACGTGCATGCTACGGGAATCACTAACTTTAACACAAGTATATCTCAATTTCATAATAACTCCACTAGCATGACTCTAATATCACTATCCTCATATCTCAAAACAATTATCAAGCATGCAACATCTCATCATATTCAATGCACTTGGTGTGAATTTTTTTACTACATTGACATTGGATGCCTATCATGTGAAGACTAGTTTCTTTAGTCTAAACACATTACCATGCTGTTTTAATAGACTCTCAAATAGATATAAGTGAATCATGAGAGTTCAACAATTTCTACAAAATATTACCACCAGCGTGCTCTAAAAGATATAAGTGAAGCACTAGAGCAAAAACTATTCAACTCAAAAGATATAAGTAAGCACATAGAGTGTTCCAACAATTTCTAGGCCATATTTAACTCTCTCAAATAGGTGTCTCCAGCAAGGATGATTTTGGCAAACTAACAAGCAAAGACTCAAATTATACAAGACGCTCCAAGCAAAACACATAACATGTTGCGAATAAAAATATAGCTCCAAGTATAGTTACCGATGGATGAAGACGAAAGAGGGGATGCCTTCCCGGGACATCCCCAAGCTTAGGCTTTTGATTATCTTGAATTTACTTGGGGTGCCATGGGCATCCCCAATCTTAGGCCTTTGCTACTCCTTGTTCCATAGTCCATCAAAGCAATACTCAAAACTTGAAAACTTCACAACACAAAACTTAGACAAAAATTCTCGTGAGCTCCGTTAGTATAAGAAAGCAAACCACTACTCAAAGGTGCAGCAATGAATTCATTCTTTTTTATATTGGTGTTAAAACTACTTTATTCCAACTTCTCTATGGTTCATATCCTCCAATACTACTCATAGATGCATCGAAATAAGCAAACAACACACGAAAAACAGAATCTGTCAAAAACAAAACAGTCTGTAGTAATCTGTAGGTTTCGCCTACTTATGGAACTCCAAAAAATTCAAACTAAATTGGTAAATTTGTGTAATTTGTATACAAATCATCTTCAAAAAGAATCAACTAAATAGCACGCTCCAGTAAAATCTGACGACTACTTTAGCCAGCGCAAACGATTCTGTTTTTCACAGCAAGATCACATAAACTTCCTACAAGTCTTCCCAAAGGTTCTACTTGGCACAAACACTAAATAAAACATGAAACACATCTAATCAGAGGCTATATGCAATATTTATTCCCTAACATCAACAAAAACAAAAAATAAAAAGTTGGGTTGCCTCCCAACAAGCGCTATCGTTTTACGCCCCTAGCTAGGCACGATACAAGATAAATCTAGGTATTGCCATCTTTGATCTTCACCCTTTTAATGGTGTCAAGCTCGAATCCGGGAGGTTCTTTACGTTTACCTTCATATTCAGAAATCGTAAGATCTAAAGCATCCAACCGCTTGTTACAAAGAGTAATCAACATATTCATGCGGTGGAGATTCCTGCTAACACTTTTTAGAGGTTCAAGAGACTTTTGTAATATTTTTGTTACTTCGCAAATTTTCACAAAAACTTGTGTCCCTTCCGGGGTTGAATTTGACCCTTTTGGGGGAGGTAGTGTTCCCACTATTCCCTCTATAATTTCATGCGCGATACTAGGATCAATTTCGATAAAATTCCCTTTGGCAACGCAATCCAAGAGTTGTCTATGAGACATATTCAACCCAACATAAAAATTGCGAAGCAAGATTCTAAAATTCACTTCTAAGGTGCACTTACGATAAGATTCCATCATCCTAAACCAAGCATCTTTTAAATTTTCTCCTTGCCTTTGCTTGAAGTGAAGCACTTCAAACTCAGGAGACAAAGGAGCGGATAAGGGACTAGCCATAATGACAAGCAAGCACGCAGCAAGCGAACGATAAACACACGGCAGAAGAAGGGCAAATAAAATGGCAAGGGTGAAGTGGGGGAGAGGAAAACAAGAGGCAAAAAATGTAATGCGAAGGATAAGGGTTTGTGATAGGTACTTGGTATATGACTTTTGCGTAAGCCTCCCCGGCAACGGCGCCAGAAATTCTTCTTGCTACTTCTCGAGCTTGTGTTGTATTCCATCGAAGAGGAAAGGGAGATGCAGCACAGTAGAGTAAGTATTTCCCACAGTTTTTGAGAACCAATGTATCAATCCAGTAGGAGACCACGCGCGAGTCCCTCGCACCTGCACAAACAAATAAGAACTTCGCAGCCAATGTGATAAGGGGTTGTCAATTCCTTTACGGTCACTTACAAAAGTGAGATCTAATAGAGATGATAGTTTTATATTTTTGGTTTATAAGAACAGCAAATAAAAGCGATAAAAGTAAATTTGATGTAGAATGATATGTTGAGAATAGACCCGGGGGCCATAGTTTTCTCTAGTGGCTTCTCTCATGATAGCGATATTCTATGGCGGTAAACAAATTACTGTCGAGCGATTGATAGAAAAGCGAATAATTATGAGACTATCTAGACATGAACATTGTATATAGGCGTCACGTCCGAGACAAGTAGACCGAAACGATTCTGCATCTACTACTATTACTCCACACATCGACCGCTATCCAGCATGCATCTAGTGTATTGAGTTCATAAGGACAGAGTAACGCCTTAAGTAAGATGACATGATGTAGAGGGATAAACTCAAGCAATATGATATAAACCCCATCTTTTTATCCTCGATGGCAACAATACAATACGTGCCTTGCTACCCCTACTGTCACTGGGAAAGGACACCGCAAGATTGAACCCAAAGCCAAGCACTTCTCCCATTGCAAGAACTATAGATCTAGTAGGCAAAACCAAACCAATAATTCGAAGAGACTTGCAAGGATATTATGAGCACACATAAAAAGTTCAGAGAAGAACCAAATATCTTTCATAGATAATCTTGATCATAAACTCACAATTCATCGGATCTCGACAAACACACCGTAAAAAGAGATTACATCGAATAGATCTCCTCGAAGACCGAGGAGAACTTTGTATTGAGATACAGAGAGAGAGAAGAAGCCATCTAGATACTAGCTATGGACTCGAAGGTCTATGGTAAACTACTCATAACTCATGGTGAGGGCGATGATGATGAAGAAGAAGAACTCTGTGATGGATCCCCCTCCGGTAGAGCTCCGGAACAGGCTCCAAGATGGGATCTCACGGGAACAAAAGGTTACGATGGTGGAATTAGGGTTTTCTCTCTGTTGTCGAAGGTTTCGGGGTACGTAGACTTATATAGGAAGAAGAAGGACACCGGGAGGTGCTCAGGGGCCCCACGAGGCAGGGGCGCACCCTGGGAAGGGGGGCGCGCCCCCACCCTCGTGGGCAGCCCCTTGATCCCCTGACATGGTTCTCAAGCTCCGTGTGCGTGATTTTCTCCAAAAATATCTCTCGCGAAGGTTTCATTCCGTTTGGACTCCGTTTGATATTATTTTTGTGCAAAACCCTGAAGCAGGCAAAAAACAGCAATCTGGACCGGGCCTTTGGTTTAGTAGGTTAGTCCCAAAAATGATATCAAAGTGTATGATAAAGCCCATTAAACATCCAAGACTTCATAAATAATAGCATGGAACAATAAAAAATTATAGATACGTTGGAGACGTATCATGCATCTAGTGTATTGAGTTCATAAAAACAGAGTAACGCCTTAAGCAAGATGACATGATGTAGAGGGATAAACTTAAGCAATATGATATAAACCCCATCTTTTTATCCTCGATGGCAACAATACAATACGTGCCTTGCTGCCCCTACTGTCACTGGGAAAGGACACCGCAAGATTGAACCCAAAGCCAAGCACTTCTCCCATTGCAAGAACTATAGATCTAGTAGGCCAAACCAAACCAATAATTCGAAGAGACTTGCAAGGATATTATGAGCACACATAAAAAGTTTAGAGAAGAACCAAATATTTCTCATAGATAATCTTGATCATAAACTCACAATTCATCGGATCTCGACAAACACACAGCAAAAAGAGATTACATCGAATAGATTTCCTCAAAGACCGAGGAGAACTTTGTATTGAGATCCAGAGAGAGAGAAGAAGCCATATAGATACTAGCTATGGACCCAAAGTTCTGTGGTAAACTACTCACAACTCATGGTGAGGGCGATGATGATGATGATGAACTCCGTGATGGATCCCCCTCCGGTGGAGCTCCGGAACAGGCCCCAAGATGGGATCTCACGGGAACAGAAGGTTACGGCGGTGGAATTAGGGTTTTCTCTCTATTGTCCAAGGTTTCGGGGTACATAGACTTATATAGGAAGAAGGAGGACACCGGGGGACGCTCGAGGGGCCCATGAGGTAGGGGCGCGCCCTGGGCAGGGGGCGGCCCCCCACCCTCGTGGGTGCCTTGATGCTCCCCTGACTTGGTTCTCAACCTCCGTGTGCGTGATTTTCGCCAAAAATATCTCTCACGAAGGTTTCATTTCGTTTGGACTCCGTTTGATATTCTTTTTCTACAAAACCCTGAAACAGGCAAAAAACAGCAATCTAGACTGGGCCTTTGGGTTAGTAGGTTAGTCCCAAAAATGATATAAAAGTGAATGATAAAGCCCATTAAACATCCAAGACTTCATAAATAATAGCATGGAACAATCAAAAATTATAGATACGTTGGAGATGTATCAATGATCTGAATCGACTAGGTCGTGTCCGATCATCATGTGAGACGGACTAGTCATCAACAGTGAACATCTCCATATTGATCACATCTACTATACGACTCATGTTCGACCTTTCGGTCTCTTGTGTTCCGAGGCCATGTCTGTACATGCTAGGCTCGTCAAGTCAACCTAAGTGTTTTGCATGTGTAAATCTGGCTTACACCCGTTGTATGCGAATGTTAGAATCTATCACACCCGATCATCACGTGGTGCTTCGAAACAATGAACCTTCGCAACGGTGCACACTTAGGGGGGACACATTTCTTGAAATTTTAGTGAGGGATCATCTTATTTATGCTACCGTCGTTCTAAGCAAATAAGATGTAAACATGGTAAACATCACATGCAAATCATAAAGTGACATATATGGCCAATATCATCGTGCGCTCTTGATCTCCATCTTCGAAGCACGTCATGATCACCATCGTCGCTGGCATGACACCATGATCTCCATCATTGTGTCTTCATGAAGTTGTCTCGCCAACTATTACTTCTACTACTATGGCTAACAGTTAGCAATAAAGTAAAGTAATTACATGGCGTTTTCATTGACACGCAGGTCATACAATAAATTATGACAACTCGTATGGCTCCTGTCGGTTGTCATACTCATCGACATGCAAGTCGTGATTCCTATTACAAGAACATGATAAATCTCATACATCACATATATAATTCATCACATCCTTTTGGCCATATCACATCACATAGCATACCCTGCAAAAATAAGTTAGACATCCTCTAATTGTTGTTGCATGTTTTACGTGGCTGCTATGGGTTTCTAGCAAGAACGTTTCTTACCTACGCAAAAGACACAACGGTGATTTGTCAATTGCTATTTACCCTTCATAAGGACCCTGTTCATTGAATCCGATGCAACTAAAGAGGGAGAGACAGACACCCGCTAGCCACCTTATGCGACAAGTGCATGCCAGTCGGTGGAACCTGTCTCATGTAAGCGTACGTGTAAGGTCGGTCCGGGATGCTTCATCCCTCGATGCCGCCGAATCAAGATAGGACTAGTAGCGGTAAGCAAATTGACCAAATCATCGCCCACAACTACTTGTGTTCTACTCGTGCATAGAATCTACGCATAGACCTAGCTCATGATGCCACTATTGGGTAACGTAGTAATAATTCAAAAAAAAATCCTACATGTCACCAAGATCAATCTAGGAGATTCTAACAACGAGAGAGAGGGAGTGCATCTTCATACCCTTGAAGATCGCTAAGCGAAAGCGTTACAAGAACACGGTTGATGGAGTCGTACTCTCGGCGATTCAAATCGCGGAAGATACGATCCAAGCGCCGAACGAACGTCGCCTCCGCATTCAACACACGTACAGCCCAGGGACGTATCCTCCTTCTTGATCCAGTAAGGGGGAGGAGAAGTTGAGGGAGAGCTCCGCCAGCACGACGGCGTGGTGGTGGAGCTTGCGGTTCTCCGGCAGGGCTTCGCCAAGCACTACGGAGGAGGAGGAGGAGTTGAAGAGGGGGAAGGGCTGCGCCGGGGGAAGGATGCGGCTGCCCTCCCACCCCCTCACTATATGTAGGAGGAAGAGCAGAGGGGCTCGGCCCCTCTAGATGGATCTAGAGGGGGGCGGCGGCCAGGGGGGAAACTTGCCCCCCAAGCAGGTGGGGGACGCCCCCACCCCCTAGGGTTTCCAACCCTAGGCGCCTTGGGACCTTGGGGGCGCACCAGCCCACTAAGGGGCTGGTCCCCACCCATATTAATCCCACTAAGTCCTCCGGGGTAGGTGGCCCCACCCGGTGGACCCCGGAACCCGATGGTCTTGGTACAATACCGATGACCCCCAAAACTCTTCCGGCGGCTGAAGCTGGACTTCCGATATATAAATCTTTACCTCCGGACCATTTCGGAACTCCTCGTGACATCCGGGATCTCATCCGGGACTTCGAAAAACCTTCGGTAACCACATACAATTTCCCGTTACATCTCTAGCGTCACCGAACCTTAAGTGTGTAGACCCTACGGGTTCGGGAACCATGCAGACATGACCGAGACACCTCTCAGGCCAATAACCAATAGTGGGATCTGGATACCCATATTGGCTCCCACATGCTCCACGATGATCTCATCTGATGAACAACGATGTCGGGGATTCAATCAATCACGTATACAATTCCCTTTGTCCATCGATATGTTACTTGCCCGGATTCGATCGTCGATATCCCTATACCTTGTTCAATCTCATTACCGGCAAGTCTCTTTACTCGTTCTGTAACACATGATCACGTGACTAACTCCTTAGTCACATTGAGCTCATTATGATGATGCATTATCGAGTGGGCCCAGAGATAGATCCCCGTCATACAGAGTGACAAATCCCAGTCTCGATTCGTGCCAACCCAACAGACACTTTCAGAGATACCTGTAGTGCATCTTTATAGTCACCCAGTTACGTTATGACGTTTGATACACCCAAAGCATTCCTACGGTGTCCGGGAGTTGCACAATCTCATGGTCTAAGGAAATGATACTTGACATTATAAAAGCTCTAGCAAACGAACTACTCGATCTTGTGTTGTGCTTAGGATTGGGTCTTATCCATCACATCATTCTCCTAATGATGCGATCCCGTTATCAACGACATCCAATGTCCATGGTCAGGAAACCACAACCATCTGTTGATCAACGATCTAGTCAACTAGAGGCTCACTAGGGACATGTTGTGGTCTATGTATTCACACATGTATTACGGTTTCCAATTAATACAATTATAGCATAAACAATAGACAATTATCATGAACAAGGAAATATAATAATAACCATTTTAGTATCGCCTTTAGGGCATATTTCAAACAGGGTTGGCCCCTCCTACCTTTCCCTCCTCATGATAGAAAGGAAAGGGGGGCGCCACCTCCCACTACCTTCCTCCCGCACACAAACAAGGAAAGGGGGCAGGGGCGGCCAAGGGCAGGAGCCCAAGGGGGACTCGGCCACCCTTGGGGCACCTCTTGGCTGCCTCCACTCTCCCTCCCACCTATATATATGTGAGAAGGGGCGCCACACAAGACACACAACAATCTCTTAGCCGTGTGCGGCGCCCCTCTCCACAGTTTCGTCCCTCAGTCATATTTTCGTAGTGCTTAGGCGAAGCCCTGTGGAGATAGCATCACCACCAACCGTCACCACGCCGTCATGCTGCTGGAACTCATCCACTACTTCGCCCGTCTTGCTGGATCAAGAACACGAGGACGTCACCGAGCTAAACATGTGCTGAACGCGGAGGTGTCGTATGTTCGATACTTGATCGATTGGATCGCGAAGAAGTTCGACTACATCAACCGCGTTAATAAACGCTTCCGCTTTACGGTCTACGAGGGTACGTAGACACACTCTCCCCTCTCGTTGCTTTGCATCTCCACGGATAGATCTTGCGCGTGCATAGATTTTTGTTTGTTTTCCATGCAACGTTCCCCAACAGCTTTTGCACAAGTTCCTTGGCGACTTCCATTGACCAATTCCTTCTGCCCCTCATTATGCTCGACACACTTACTTATCAAAAGGGGCTACAATAGATCCCACACACTTGTGCGTTATCAAGACTTTTTTCTGGCGCTGTTGTCGGGTAGTGTAACACTCTTGGTAAGTGGAATTTGGTAAGGAAAGCATTTACTATGCTTGTTGTTTTTTATTTTCGTTCACTCTTTTGGTCCATTATGTCAATGTTTAGTGAGGCTTCTTGCTACTTGTGAGCTACGTTTGGATTTCCCCCCAAGAGGAAGGTGAAAGGATCGATATGGTTGACTAGAGGGGGGGTGAATAGGCAACTAACAATTTTTAGCTTTTCTTAACCACTTAAAATTAAGCGACAAAATAAGTTGTCTAGATATTCTACTAGGATGACAACTAAGACAAAGAAGCACAACAACTACACATGCATGCTATAGGAGTTGAACAAGTAAAGCATGCAAAGGTAAAGGTAAGAAATAACCACAAGTGGAACCGGAGGAGACGAGGATGTGTTTCCGAAGTTCCTTCCCTTTGAGGGGAAGTACGTCTCCGTTGGAGCGGTGTGGAGGCACAATGCTCCCCAAGAAGCCACTAGGGCCACCGTATTCTCCTCACGCCCTCACACGATGCAAGGTGCCGTGATTCCACTAGTGGTGCCCTTGAAGGCGGCAACCGAACCTTTACAAACAAGGTTGGGGCAAACTCCACAACTCGGAGGCTCCCAACAAACCACGAAGCTTCACCACAATGGAATATGGCTTCGAGGTGACCTCAACCGTCTAGGGTGCTCAAACACCCAAGAGTAACAAGATCCGCAAGGGATTAGTGGGGAGAATCAAATATCTCTTGGTGGAAGTGTAGATCGATGCCTCCTCAAGCAATCCCGAGCAAATCAACAAGTTTGATTGGCTAGGGAGAGAGATCGGGCGGAAATGGAGCTTTTGGAGCAACAATGGAGTAGTGGGGGAAGAGGTAAGTCTTCTTGGAGAAGAAGACCCCCTATATATAGTGGGGGGACAAATCCAACCGTTATTGGAGGTTTCAGCCCGCAGAGAGCGGTAGTACCGCGCAAGAGTTGCGGTACTACCGCTGGCTAAGCGGTACTACCGCTTGGGAAGCGGTACTACCGCATAGGCAAAAAGATTGCGACAGGATAGACAACCACGGATGAAATAAATTACATCCCTGGCTACATCCGCAGGGGAAAACGGAAGTAGCAAAACGCGACACGGTACTACCGCTTAAGTTAAGCGGTACTACCGCGTTGTATGCGGAAGTAAAAAATTACTTCCGCATCCACTTCTATACTTAGACTCAGCGCCTGGGCCAGATACACGGTACTACCGTGCTGGGGACGCGGTACTACCGCGGGAGCGGTACTACCGTGTCGGCAGGCGGTACTACCGTGTAACTGCGCGGTACTACCGCTTGGTTGAGCGGTACTACCGCTTGCTAGGCAGTTGATCAGTACAGAAGCCACAGATTTGCCACAACGAAAGATAACCGGTTGTACCTCCAGAGAAGCAAGGAAAGGTGGTGTGGGAGAAAGATGTGTACGTGTTGATTCTACCCAAACCTTTCCGACGCGGACCCCCTCTTAATAGTACGGCTTTCCTATTACTCAAAGCCACCGACAGGGAGCAAAAAGAAAACACCGTCCTTCATAGAATCCGAGGGGCAAGCAATCGTCTTGTGCCATAAGGGAGATATACCTGTATGAGCTTAGAGCACATGATCAGTCCGTAAATGCATTGTCATCAATCACCAAAACTACTTAGGGAGAAATATGCCCTTACAATCTCCCCCTTTTTGGTGTATTGATGACAACACGAGATTTGCACAGAAAAGAAGTAATAGAGTATGCAATACAAGCCCCAGAGTATAAGTGAGCTCCCCCTGGATGTGTGCCTTCATACGGTTGTGCTTTGGACTGCACAGCACACATACTAGGTATAGTGCTTCCTTATACTCTACACACGAGATACTCTATATGAGATTAACTGCACAGGATAAACAATAAAGACATGATAATAAGTTTAACGATAACGGGGCATATGTCTTACACCATATGATAGTCTCACAGAAACACGCAAAATAAACCAAGTTCAATGATAAACACACGAACACGACACGCAAGACACAAGACGGCAAATCACTCTCCCCCTTTGTCATCGAGACACCACAAAGGGGAAAAGAGGATACGAAGACGGGTGGCAGCCCGGCAGAAGCTCAGTCGTCATACTCGTCATCAAACCCCTGCTGTTGCTCCTCCTGATACTCATCATCAGATCCCTGCTGCTCTGGCTGATACTCCTCATCAGAATCTGACCACTTGTATCCCTGGCGAGCCATCCAGGTAGCCTCAGGAGTGATGTTGTCCTCCGATCCATTGGAAACCTCCTCTCCATACAAAGACAGAATCTTCTTGTCACGCTGACGCGTCTTCTTGTCAGTCACATGAGCACGGTATTGCCCTTGAGCCTGCATGCAGAAGAGGGCCTTCATCTTCTGCTGTAGCCTCTTAGCCCACGAAGGCTTCTCCACTGCAGAGGAAGAAGAGGGGGCAAATCTGCTAGAGCGGACATCGGCAGTCTCCTCCACAGGCTCATCCTCAGTGCCCATCTGGGCAGCAGCAGCCTGAGCACGAGTAGTGGTGTTAGCCCAACGAGTCTTGACGCGAAGCTTGATAGGATCATGGCTGTAGCAGTCGGCCTCGAACTCCTCCTCTGGATACAATTTCGCCCAAGTCTTGGAGATGAGCAGAAATAAGAATGGACCATAGATAGGTACCTTGCGAGTGTAGATGGCAAACCGGAGCTCATTCCACATGATGTGGGAAATGTCAAGTGGTGCAGCCTGGGCGGAGCGAGCCTCTTGACACATCAGAAGCATATCAACCAGATAGGCATGGACCTTGTCCTTGTCGCCAACACGAGGGAACAGCGTGTTGCGAAAAATCCGATACATGATGTCCAGGAAGGGATTCAACACCCAAGTTGTCTTGCCACTAGCAAGGGTCTTTGCCTCATAAAATGGAAGTAGTTTGTCCTTGTTAGCTGATTCAGGATTGGCGTGAGGCCGAAAACCAATTGGGTTATGGAGACCCTCATCAGGAAGCTGAAGAAGATCCATGAAATCCTTCCAAGTAGAGGTCATCTTGTGACCATGGGTCATCCAAGTCATGGGGCGATCATCCTTGGCCTGAAAGTTGACAGAGGCATAGAACTGCGCAATGAGCTCAGGGTCAAAATCGTTCTGGAATGTCATGATGTGCTCCAGACCCAGCTGCTCGATCAAATCAAGGGCTTCTGCAAAGTATTCCCTGTTCTTATCCTTCCTCATGTGCTCCACATCCACCCAATGAGCATCCACATAGAGATTGGCCTTGGTCTTGAGCACCTCATGATAGATGCGATACTGTTTCTTGGTCCAGAAGACATCATCACCAGGAAAGTGCTCACGGGGTTCTCCATATGGGTTGATCTTTCTTCTAGCCATGAACTCAGCAGCAGGCATTTCCTCCATAGACATTGATGATCCCTTGCGCTTGTTGGCTGAGGTCTTGTACCGGCGCTGGGGAGTGGAGCCCTCTGGCACATCACTCGGGGTACGCAGGCGCTTGGAACCGGTGTCACGAACTGGGTTGGTACGACGACCCTCAAAACCTGAGCCACCACCTAGAAACACAAACACAAGACCACAACAACACAAATACAAGAAGAATCAATGCCAAAGCCTCGAAAGACACAAGAAACCAAGGGAAATAGAAAAGAGAACATGCTACAAAGAAAGTATGAGCCAAGCGGTAGTACTGCTGACCCTTGCGGAAGTAAAAAATTAGTACCGCAGGGTAAGCGGTAGTACCGCATGTCACATGCGGTAGTAAAAATTTGCTTCCGCAAGAAGAGGCGGAACTAAAACATTAGTACTGCATGCGGAGCGGTAGTACCGCATTGGGTCGCGGTAGTACCGCTCGGCAAGCAGTACTAAAATTTTACTCATGCGGTAGTAAAAATTTGCTTCCGCAAGAAGAGGCGGAACTAAAACATTAGTACTGCATGCGGAGCGGTAGTACCGCATTGGGTCGCGGTAGTACCGCTCGGCAAGCAGTACTAAAATTTTACTTCCGCCCGAGGGGGCGGAACTAAAATATTAGTGCTGCATGCGGAGCGGTAGTACCGCATCGGGACGCGGTAGTACCGCTCGGCAAGCAGTACTAAAATTGTACTTCCGCCCGAGGGGGCGGAACTAAAATATTAGTGCTGCATGCGGAGCGGTAGTACCGCATCGGGACGCGGTAGTACCGCTCGGCAAGCAGTACTAAAATTTTACTTCCGCCCGAGCGGTAGTACCGCTGAGGACAGCGGTAGTACCGCTCAGGTCAGATCAGATCTGGATTACATCGTGCGGTAGTACCGCGGTTCTCCAGCGGTAGTACCGCACGAAACAGATCTGAGAAGAACAGATCTAGAAACTACCAACGAGATCGACACACGGTACTATGGCTGATCATAATAACTTCGTAGCAACATCTCTAAGCATATTTCTAGTGCACAAACACTCTTCCACAACCTAAGCATCCATGGATAAGATCACGAAGAACACAAAAACACTAAGTATATCCCCTAACCCTAAAAACTCAGGCAAGGCAATAAGAAGAGGGGAAAAGGGGAGAAACCTGCATCCATGGCAAGAGGTCGTGGTGGGGAACGATCCCACCGGTCGGAAAGCGAGAAGAGTGGCCGAGGGAGGAGATCCGGCGAGGTCCTCCGGCGGCGTTCTTGAGAGAGAGAGAGAGACAGGGACGACGTGGGGGTTAGGAGTGAATGGGTATGGGGGAGATGGAACTCCCCCTGCCTGCTTATAACCCCCACACGTTCTGATATGTGCGGTAGTACCACGGTCATCGCGGTAGTACCGCTCGCCGGGCGGTAGTACCGCCCTACCAGCGGCAGTAAAAAATTACTGCCGTGCTGGAGGTACGGTAGTACCGCATGTCCTCCGCGGTAGTACCGTAACCGATCACGGTAGTACCGCTCTCCCAAGAAAATGCACGAAAAGATGAGGTTTTAAGCACTAGAGAGAGTAAAAACACCATGTGCATAAGCAAAAACATGTAACACCAATTCCTCATAAGAGGGCGGTGGCCGAGGCCACCTATGTTTGAGTTTTATAGATATGGCACCGCGAAGAATTATCCTTGGGCCCATGATCCAAACTCGGCTTGAAGCATTTAAGCCAACTATGTATGGCAAATGATGAAGATTTGGTTAGTTTATGCATAATAAGGGGAGGAATAGTTCATTGAGAGAACAATACTCCCCCTAAGTCCATGCCTACATCTAGACAAGATAACTATGTCGAGTGTGAGGAGTGTGTGCACAGATTCAAACCACATTGCTCAAATCGATGATATTTAGCTCATGCCTTAACTCGCGAAATCTTGCTTCGTCCAGAGGCTTCGTGAAGATATCTGCAAGGTTATCATGAGTGTTGACGTAGTGAAGCTCGATTTCTCCTTGCCTTATGTGATCCCGGATGAAGTGATACCGAATCTCAATATGCTTCGTCTTGAAGTGAAGCACCGGGTTGAGAGAAATCTTGATGGCACTTTCATTGTCACACCAAAGAGGCACTTTGTCACAAGTGACACCGTAATCCTTTAAAGTTTGCCTCATCCATAAGAGTTGAGCACAGCAACTGCCAGCGGCCACATATTCTGCTTCAGTGGACGAGAGAGATACACAACTCTGCTTCTTGGAAGACCAACTAACAAGAGAGCAACCAAGAAATTGGCACCCTCCCGAGGTGGACTTCCTATCCACTTTGTCTCCCGCCCAGTCAGAATCAGAGAAACCAACAAGGTTGAAATTTGCTCCTCTTGGGTACCATAAGCCAAAGTTTGGGGTATGAGCCAAATATCGAAAGATTCGCTTGACAGCCACAAAGTGACTTTCCTTAGGTGAGGCTTGAAACCGTGCACAAATTCCCACACTCAACATAATATCCGGTCTAGATGCACAAAGGTAAAGCAAGGATCCGATCATAGAGCGATATACCTTTTGATCCACCGCTTTACCATTGGGATCAATGTCAAGTTGGCATTTGGTTGGCATTGGAGTAGTAGCCGGCTTGACATCACTAAGGTTGAACCTCTTGAGCATGTCTTGAGTATACTTGGATTGTTTGATGAAGATGCCTTCTCTTCGTTGTTTGATCTCAAATCCAAGGAAGTACTTCAACTCTCCCATCATGGACATCTCAAAATGTGTGGTCATGAGTGCGGCGAACTCATCATTGAAAGCTTTGTTAGGAGAACCAAAGATAATATCATCTACATATAGTTGGCATACAAACAACTCCCCTTTGACCTTCTTAGTAAAAAAGAGTGGGGTCGATTTTCCCAATTTCAAACCCACGATCTTGTAACAACTCGGTAAGGTGCTCATACCACGCTCGTGGGGCTTGTTTAAGGCCATAGAGTGCCTTATCAAGTTGATACACATGATTGGGGAACTTAGGATCCTCGAACCCCGGGGGTTGTTTAACATACACCAACTCATTAATGGGACCATTAAGAAATGCACTTTTCACATCCATTTGTTGCAATTTAAAGTTATGATGGGAAGCATAGGCAAGCAACAAACGAATGGATTCAAGACGATCAACGGGGGCAAAGGTTTCACCGTAGTCGATACCCTCGACTTGGGAGTAGCCTTGAGCCACCAGACGTGCCTTGTTGCGGATGACAATGCCATGGGAATCTTGCTTGTTCTTAAAGATCCATTTGGTTCCAATGACATTATGGTTCTCCTTTGGTCTTGGCACCAGACGCCACACTTTGTTGCGCTCGAAGTTATTGAGTTCTTCATGCATGGCATTGAGCCAGTCAGGGTCTTCGAGCGCCTCATAGACCTTCTTAGGTTCGACAAAGGAGACAAAAGCTTGATGAGCACAATAGTTTGCTAATTGTCTACGAGTGCTTACCCCCCTTTTGATGCTTCCTAAAATGTTCTCGATGTGATGCTCGTTGGAAGCAAGCCTGGAGGCAACTTTTGCAGCACGACGTTCTAATTGCTCTTCAAGTGATAACTGAGGAGCATTGAGTTGATGTAGGATCGAAAGTATGTCTAGAGGGGGGGTGATTAGACTACTTGACAATATAAAAAATCTGCCTTTTGATCATGCAAAGTTTTTGGCAGTTTCACAATTAAGATCAATTCAAGTAACACCCTACACATGCAATTCTAGAGTATAAGCAGCGGAAAGTAAATTGCACATGTAGTAAAGAGAGGTGGAGAAGATCAAACGCAGTTTGGTGACACGAAGATTTTTGTCGTGGTTCCGATAGGTGGTGCTATCGTACATCCACGTTGATGGAGACTTCAACCCACGGAGGGTAACGGCTGCGCGAGTCCACGGAGGGCTCCACCCACGAAGGGTCCACGCAGAAGCAACCTTGTCTATTCCATCATGGCCTACGCCCACGGAGGACTAGCCTTACTCGGGGTAGATCTTCACGAAGTAGGCGATCTCCTTGCCCTTACAAACTTCTTGGTTCAACTCCACATCTCAAAGACGGAGGCTCCCAAGCGACACCTAACCAATCTAGGAGGAACCACCCTCCAAAAGGTAATAGATGTGGTTGATGATGATGAACTCCTTGCTCTTGTGCTTCAAATGATAATCTCCCCAACACTCAACTCTCCTCACTGATATGGCTATGGTGGAAGAAAGGATTGAGTGGAAAGCAACTTGGGAAGGCTAGAAATCAAGTTTCATATGGTAGGAATGGAATGGCTTGATCTCAACACAAGGGTAGGTGGTTCTCTTCTCAGAAAGTGTATGGTAGGAGTGGTAGACTTTCTGATGGCTCTCTCCACGAATGAAGAGGGGGTGGAGGGGTATATATAGCCTCCACACAAAATCCAACTGTTACACACATAATTGAGCCATCTCGGTGAGACCGAAGTGAAAACTCGGTCAGACCGAAAGTTCAAATATAGTGAACGTTGGGATTTTCGGTGGGACCGAAAATACCATCTCGGTGTGTCCGAAGTGAGTCAAAGGTAGGAGCTTGCCATCTCGGTGGGACCGAAATTAACAACTCGGATATTCCGAAGTGATGTCAATTGGTTACAGAAGGTTGGCAGTCCAGTTTCGGTGAGACCGAAACTCAAAATCGGATGGACCGAGAAATTAGAGTTTGGAAGAATAACTGAGGTGGTTCATCTCGGTGGGACTGAGTTTGCAGAATCGGTTTGTCCGAGATTACTTATGAGTGTGTTAAGTAGTGAAAGGTGCTGATAGTTGAGGGAGCTAGATCACCAAGCACTTGAGCAACCAGATCATTAACACAACCTCATCCCCTTTTAATAGTATTGGCTTTTCCTATGGACTCAATGTGATCTTTGATCACTAAACCAAAAATAGAGTCTTGAGCTTTTGCCAATGCTTGTCTTAGCATTTTGAGGGGTCCACTTCTTCAGACATTTCCATACCCATATCATCGAACTTCTCTGAAATGATTCTCAAGTAAATATTAGTTCAATGATATATATGTTGTTATTAATTACCAAAACCACCCGGGGATTAGTTGCACTTTCAATCTCCCCCTTTTTGGTAATTGATGACAACATATAGATCAAAGCTTCGACAAAGGATATAATCGATGAATAATATCGTCGCTTTGAGAAGTATGTGATAAACAAGAGCTCCCCCTAAATTTGTGCATTATTTAAAATTTGCGTTTGAATGCAAATGCACAATCGATTAGGATTATGGGTCACTCTTCCATGTCACATACATCTTGGTGGAGCACACAAAATGATAAGAATGAATAACATGCACTCAATCACCAAGACAAGAGTAAATAGCCATACAATAAGGAATAGCATATGATAAGCATTAAGCACACATTAAAGCATAGTATGACCAAGCACTCATTAAGGTAGCATCAAACGTAGTAGCAAGCACACTGAAAGTTTCGAAAGACCAAAAGAAACCAATGTATCTCAAAGAAACCGGCAAAAGAACGAAAGAGCACTCTCTCTCTCTCTCGAAGCCCTATGATCTATACAATTTCTCCCCCTTTGGCAACAAGTTACCAAAAAGTTCGAAAAAGGTATAGAGCTAAGTGTCACTACGGGCTCTGCTGGCGGCTCCCGTCTGGGTAGATGTCGGTGTAGAGATAGCTGCATCGGCGAAGACTTCTGCTGATGTCTGCGCTGGAGGAGTGGATGCTGGAGCTGGAGCTGGTGCTGAAGTGGTAGCCCTGGAGTCAGTCACTGGGATAGCTGCAGATCTGGATCCTCTGGGAACCTGAGCAGTCTGGCGATGAGAGTCCTGGACTAGATCATCCTGCATGAGCTCTGCTCTCTCCTGCCTTGTTTCCTCCATGTCTGCCTCAAGCTTGTTGACGGACACCTGAATCTCTGTCAGCTTCACGTCCAGAGCGTGGATCTTGTCCTCAACAATCCTCTCTAGGCTCTCCTGAGATTGCTTAATGTTGGCCAGGCGTTGTTCAATCCTCTGGGTAGCTTCAAGAATCTGTTCTCCAAAGCTCTTTGGCTTAGCTGCTGCTGCTGCTGCCTCTTTGTCAGCTTTAGCTTTCTTCGCAGCTTCGATTTTGGCCTGTCCTTCAACTGAGGTAGGATCCTCTTCATCCATCACAACTACGTTGTCCTCATGCTCTGGCTGCAGTGGCAAGTGCTTCCTATCCAACATGAATTTGCCTGTGCCAAACTTGGCATTGATGAGCATCTGAATCTGCGGGGCAAACCCACACGACCTCTTCTGGTCAGCTGCAGTCCTCTTAATGGTCTCTACCATCAAGTCCATCACCTTGAAAGGTGCCTTCTCATCGAGAATGTGCAGCATGTTGATAGAATAGCCTCGAATCATGCGGTGGTCTCCAGACTTGGGCATCAAAGTATGCCTCAAAATAGTGTTAGTGGTGGTCAGACCTGCCTGGAGATAGTACACTGAGCCAAGCTTCCACCCTTCCAAATCAGCAGCGGGGATCTCCTTGTACATGTTCTTCATGGAATCATGACTCTTCTTAGGAATCCCATAGACATCAATGTCGTCCTCTCTCTGCACTGGAGCATTCAGAAGTTCTGCCCATTCTTCAACAGACGAAGAAAACCTTTGACCTTTAGTCATCCAGGTGATCTTGCCATCAGGATAGAAGTGGGCTGTGGCGTAGAACTGCATGATCATCTCGTCATTCCAAGCTGTCAGCTCTTGACCCACAAAATCAGCAACTCCACATGCAGTAAAGCTCTCATGCACATGGGGAAAGAAGTCTCGGTGCTCTTCACTGTCAATATACTTCCAGTCAACATACCTGGTGTCAGCAACAATGGGCTTCTTATCCATCAGCACGGTCTCATAGAAATCCTGCTGCTCTCTGGTGTGGAATCTGGGGTCCACAGCAGTCCTTCTCCTCACGGCATATGGATCAGACTGTCTCCATAGCCTGAGACCTTTATCCTTCCTTGCCTTCATGTCCTCAGCTTGAGGATGAGCATCATTGTGGAGTGGCAACTTAGGACGGAGCTTAAGCAACACATGCTCTTCATCTGATTCAGACGGTGGCATCTCACCTTTGTTCTTCTCAGAAGCTGGAATGCTCCTGGTTGTTCTCTTGGGCTTGGCTGGAGCTGCCTTGGCTTGAGCAGGCTTCTTGGGCTTAGAGGAGGCTTGAGCCCGAATAGCATCACCCATGAACTTAGCTTTCTGAGGAGGAGGCTGGGGTGCATCTTCTTCTTCTTCTTCAGCAGCTGCATCAACTTGAGGTTCAGCATATACTACCCTCTTCCTCTTGGAAGTTTTCTTCACCTTACTTGGAGCTGGCTCTTCCAAGTTGAGCTTCTTTGCAACAGCTGACTGCTTTACCTTGCTTGTGCCTTTTCTTGACTGCTGCCCTTGGTGCTCTTTGGCAACCACATTCCTCTTGGGCTTGGAGGTAACTTCCTCAGCAACGAAGTCAGAGTCTTCATCATCAGAATTTCTCTTCTTCCTGGTCCTGGTGGCTGCAGGAGGCAAACCACTAGGGGTGCTCCTCTCACCATCATCACTGGAGCTGCTAGCCTCAGGACTTGTATCTGCCTCTGGAATCTCAGCAAAAGGTGACTCAGACCTGTTCTGGCTGTCACTGACATCTGACATGGCTGACAACCTGTGAAAAGATAAGGTATAGGCAGAGTAGAAGAGTTATCACAACTGCAGAGTTTTTTGCAAAAAAATGAGTTTAAAACTTAGTTTTGAGTTTTCACAGAATGTATTTCGGTCAAACCGATTTTAAGTTTCGGTGAAACCAAAGTGTATACAGAGGCCTACACACCACTTTCGGTCAGACCGAAATGGGTTTCGGTCCTACCGATAACCTAGGGTTTCACTGAAACTAAGTTTCGGTCACACCGATTTGCACAACTCGGTTAGACCGAATGATGCAGCGCAATGGCCAGAGGCCAAATCGGTCATTCCGAGTTTCAAAATCGGCTTCACCGAGATGCGTTCCGTGGAAACCTAAACCTAAGAATTTCGCTCGAAACAAGAGGATCTGATCTAATGTATAGGGAATATCTCAAACGTGGATTGATTCATGGCAAGCCATTCGTGCAAGAGTCGGATGGGGAGCACGAAAGGGATCGGGACTCACCCTAACTTGGTGGAGTCCCTCTACGGCGGCAACGGCGCGGAGAGGATTACCGTTGACGGCGGCGGAGACCTGCGGCGAGGGCGCACAGGCGACGACGGCGATGATCCGTAGACCAGGGCGACGGCAGCAGGGTACTTGAGGGCGAACGGTTTGAAGAGTTAAATCGCGCGCAGCCCTCAGGTATATATAGCCCCATGCTGTCGGTGGGACCGAGTTGAAAAACTCGGTGTCACCGAAATGTATAACTGCTATGCAGTTATGCATATCGGTCAGACCGAGATTTTGAACTTGGTTTCACCGAGATGAAACCTAGATCAGTCTAAGCGTTTCGGTTGGACCGAGATTGAGAAGCCGGTCAGACCGAAATGGACTTAGAAGGTTTTGGAAGTCAGCCTTAGACGGATCGGTGGCTCCGAGTGCTCCTCACTCGGAGGGTCCGAAAATGACTTGTTCAAAGTTGTGATATGAGCATGAATAGAATTTGAGACAAGAAAGCATAGATAGCTAGGGAAGGTGCTTAGGCATTCTTGTCCATCCATTTGGCCAGAAAAATCAAAACAATCAAAACAACAAATGGATGTCCTTGAATGGATAAAATCATGCATTCAACATGCTCACACAATAAGATAGCAACTGAAATATGTGTCAAACATGCACAACCAACACTCTAGCTACTAGCACACAATTTGTCGATGACTAGGTCATCTATATATGAGTATATTGACTTAGGAGCCAAATGAGAACATTTGATCATAGGTCATACTCATCGTTTAAGCACAAGTGGGGTTACCACTTTTACATAAAGCATTGATGTGTTCACATCATTTGGAGATGCTTTTAGCTCAATTTTTAGAGCAAAGCTCCCCCTAGATGTGAGAACCCCTTTTAAAGGGTCAAACTAACCTTGGGTTGTCGTAGAAGACTTCATGTAGATGTTGAAGATGTGGATGCTCAATGTTGATGTAGATCATCAAGAGTTGGGAGCTATCCTTTGGATTAGGGCACTTTCAATACCTACATGGGTTAGTCCCACAAGGAACAAACAAGAATATCCATAGACATAGATTGAAGTTCACAAAAAAAATGATGTCCATGAAAGCAATGATTACCTTGTCCCTTGACTTACCAACAAGAGGGTTTGTGACTCCATGAACTAGTGCATGATGTGGAAGTTGATTGCACAAGTTCTTGCCAAAATGAATATGAGTGAAGTTTGTTGGCGGAGTCACCCTCAAGAACCTTCTAGTACTTCTTCTTTGGGATCCACATCATCTTGATGGGAATCCTTGGAGTTGTAGTTGAGCTTGACGAAGTAGAACTTGATGTGTCCTTGGGAACCCACTTGACCATGGCTTGAGGTGCTTCAATGAATGCATCAATCTCCTCTTGAAGCTTGTCCTTGGCCTTTAGCTTGTGGTCTTGTGGTGGAAGGTCATCTTGAGCTTGTTCCACATTGGAAGAAGTAGGATCATACTTCTCCTTTTGTGAAACAAACTGTGGAGTAGGGTATTGACCTTCTTCCCACTCAACACCTTCGGCGTTGAACTTTCGCTCAAAACCAATCCCTTGATTCTTCCGGTGTCTTCCTTGTTTGCGAACAATCTCCTCAAAGTTCTTGCTTCCGGCAAGACTCTTGTAGACACCTTTCTCTATGATTTCCTTCAATAAGCTATTTTCTTGCTCAAGTGTAACTTGGCTTGAAACATTGTTAGTGGAATCAAGAGAACTACTAGAAGCAACAATATTGGATTTAACATTGTTATTGTTACTACTAGAGGAAGAATTTTTCTTATGCTTGTCATGCTTAGTCTTAATAGGTGGCAAGAAATTAGACAAGAGAAGTAGTTTGGCAAGATATGAAGAACTCTTCTTTCGAAAATCGTCATTGATCGCTTTTAGAAACTCATGTTCTTGCTCTAGAGTGAGCTTCTCGAAGCGTAGCTTCTCATGAGATCTTAGGAGCTCTCTATGATCTTCTTGAGTTGTTTCATGAGCTAACTTAAGAGTGTTTAGTTCTTTAGTTAGACGCTCAATCTCCTTCATAGCATTGTCATTCGACTCTTCTCGACTATAAAGACTACTAGCATTTTCATCATTACTAAGCTCACTAGATTTATCATGCAAGAGCTCATCTTCACCAAGCAAGTCATCCTCATCACTATCAAAGTCAATGAATTCAGGGTGTGTTACCTTGGGGCCTTTAGCCATGAAGCATCTTCCAATTCCCTCATTTGGTGAATCAAATAAGTCGTAGGAGTTGGAGTTGGAGGATACGAGTGCAAGTCCGGCAACACCTTCATCTTGACTATAGTCGGAGTCGGAGTGATAGCTTCCATCGGATTGATTGTCGGAGTCGGAGCTGGAGACCCATTCACCTACATGAGCTTGATGTCTTCTTCTTGTGTAGCTCCTTGATGACTTGTCTTTCCTCTCCGAATCCTTGCTTTTCCGAGAGGGTCTTCGTTCATAACGATCATCTCTACTCCTTCTCTCTCTCCGAGGTGACTCATCTCTTGCTCTTCTTCTTGGAGATTCTTCTCTTCTCTTGTGGGGAGCCGTACACTCATTTGAGAAGTGTCCGGGTCTTCCACAATTGTAGCAGTTTCGATCACGACTAGAAGATCTCTTTTCATCATATGATCTAGTCTTTGAGCTTCTTTCTTTGCCTCTATTCTTGTAGAACTTGTTGAAGTTCTTGACCATTAGGCTTATCTCTTCATTGGAAATTAGCTTGTCACTTGAGGTAGTAGGAGCATCACTTGTAGCTTTGTAAGCACCACTTGACTTATTGTGAAGCTCTTCCTTATCCTTAAGTGTCATCTCATGAGCAACAATTCTTCCAATGACTTCAGTTGGCTTGAGAGTCTTGTAGTTTGGCATCATTTGGATCAAAGTGCACACGGTGTCATACTTTCCATCCAAAGCTCTGAGAATCTTCTTAATGATGAATCGGTCGGTCATTTCTTCGCTTCCTAAGCCGGCAATCTCATTTGTGATGAGAGCAAGCCTAGAGTACATTTCAGCGACTCCTTCACCATCCTTCATCTTGAACTTGTCAAGTTGACCTTTAAGAATATCTAGCTTTGATTCCTTCACAGATTCAGTACCTTCATGCATTTCAACCAAAGTATCCCAAATCTCTTTAGCATTCTCAAGACGGCTGATTTTGTTGAACTCCTCGGGACACAAAGCATTGAAGAGAATGTCACAAGCTTGAGCATTGTTTTGCAACATCCGCAACTCTTCCGGTGTAGCTTCACGATCCGGAACTTTTCCTTCTTCGAAGAAATCACCTTGCATACCAACACAAATAATGCCCCATGCGGCTGGGTTATGACCAAGAATATGCATTTTCATTTTATGCTTCCAACTAGCAAAATTTGTACCATCAAAGTAAGGACCTCTACGATAATTACCCTCACTAGACGCCATACTCTCCTAGGTTGTGAAACCAAGCTTATGGAGTCCAATGCAATGGAAACCAAAACAATGGAGACCAAAGCTCTGATACCACTTGTAGGATCGAAAGTATGTCTAGAGGGGGGGTGATTAGACTACTTGACAATATAAAAAATCTGCCTTTTGATCATGCAAAGTTTTTGGCAGTTTCACAATTAAGATCAATTCAAGTAACACCCTACACATGCAATTCTAGAGTATAAGCAGCGGAAAGTAAATTGCACATGTAGTAAAGAGAGGTGGAGAAGATCAAACGCAGTTTGGTGACACAAAGATTTTTGTCGTGGTTCCGATAGGTGGTGCTATCGTACATCCACGTTGATGGAGACTTCAACCCACGGAGGGTAACGGCTGCGCGAGTCCACGGAGGGCTCCACCCACGAAGGGTCCACGAAGAAGCAACCTTGTCTATTCCATCATGGCCTACGCCCACGGAGGATTAGCCTTACTCGGGGTAGATCTTCACGAAGTAGGCGATCTCCTTGCCCTTACAAACTTCTTGGTTCAACTCCACATCTCAAAGACGGAGGCTCCCAAGCGACACCTAACCAATCTAGGAGGCACCACCCTCCAAAAGGTAATAGATGTGGTTGATGATGATGAACTCCTTGCTCTTGTGCTTCAAATGATAATCTCCCCAACACTCAACTCTCCTCACTGATATGGCTGTGGTGGAAGAAAGGATTGAGTGGAAAGCAACTTGGGAAGGCTAGAAATCAAGTTTCATATGGTAGGAATGGAATGGCTTGATCTCAACACAAGGGTAGGTGGTTCTCTTCTCAGAAAGTGTATGGTAGGAGTGGTAGACTTTCTGATGGCTCTCTCCACGAATGAAGAGGGGGTGGAGGGGTATATATAGCCTCCACACAAAATCCAACCGTTACACACATAATTGAGCCATCTCGGTGAGACCGAAGTGAAAACTCGGTCAGATCGAAAGTTCAAATATAGTGAACGTTGGGATTTTCGGTGGGACCGAAAATACCATCTCGGTGTGTCCGAAGTGAGTCAAAGGTAGGAGCTTGCCATCTCGGTGGGACCGAAATTAACAACTCGGATATTCCGAAGTGATGTCAATTGGTTACAGAAGGTTGGCAGTCCAGTTTCGGTGAGACCGAAACTCAAAATCGGATGGACCGAGAAATTAGGGTTTGGAAGAATAACTGAGGTGGTTCATCTCGGTGGGACTGAGTTTGCAGAATCGGTTTGTCCGAGATTACTTATGAGTGTGTTAAGTAGTGAAAGGTGCTGATAGTTGAGGGAGCTAGATCACCAAGCACTTGAGCAACCAGATCATTAACACAACCTCATCCCCTTTTAATAGTATTGGCTTTTCCTATGGACTCAATGTGATCTTTGATCACTAAACCAAAAATAGAGTCTTGAGCTTTTGCCAATGCTTGTCTTAGCATTTTGAGGGGTCCACTTCTTCAGACATTTCCATACCCATATCATCGAACTTCTCTGAAATGATTCTCAAGTAAATATTAGTTCAATGATATATATGTTGTTATTAATTACCAAAACCACCCGGGGATTAGTTGCACTTTCAGTTGATCATCTTGAGCGTCATCATGAGCAAGATCATGATCTTGAGCTTCCTCTTGACCTTGATCTTGCTCGGGGATTTGAACTTGGCCTTGTGCATCAATTGGTGGTTCTTCACCAACTTGAGGTTGATCTTGCACTTGGCCTTGTTCATCAGGCTGAGGGCCTTCACTTTGTTCTTCGGAAGCGTGTGGGTCTTGGGTTGGTGATGGTTCCACTTGAGTGGAACATTGTCCTTCTCCTTCGGCCACAAGGGGTTCCTCAACGGGTAGGATATATCCAACACCCATTCTTCTTATGGCTTGAGGAGGAATTTCATCACCTGCATCACAAGTACCACTTTGCTCCACTTGGGAGCCGTTATTTTCATCAAACTCTACGTTACTCGTCTCCTCTATGAGTCCAGTGGACTTGTTGAGGACACGGTAAGCATGAGAGTTTGTAGCATAACCAACAAATATGCCCTCATGAGCTCTAGATTCAAATTTAGACAAACGAACACCTTTCTTGAGAATGAAACACTTACACCCGAACACCCGGAAGTACTTGAGATTGGGCTTGTTACCGGTAAGAATCTCATACGGAGTTTTGTTCAAGCCTTTGCGGAGATAGAGACAATTTGACGCATGGCAAGCGGTGTTGATGGCTTCGGCCCAAAAGTTGTATGGAGAGTTGAATTCAGCCATCATGGTTCTTGCAGCATCTATTAAGGTTCGGTTCTTTCTCTCCGCAACACCGTTTTGCTGAGGGGTATACGGGGCGGCATATTGATGTTTGATCCCCTCATCACCAAGAAACTCATCCAAGGTGTAGTTCTTGAACTCGGTGCCATTGTCACTTCTGATCATCAAAATCTTTGCTTCATGTTGTCGTTGAGCTTCATTTGCAAAGTTGATGACGGTTTGTTGGGTCTCACTCTTCTTCTTGAAGAAGTATACCCAGGTATATCTTGAGTAATCATCCACAATCACCAAGCAATATTTCCTACCCCCAAGACTATCAAAAGTGGGAGGCCCAAAGAGATCCATGTGAAGGAGTTCTAGAGGTCTCTTTGAGTAGATGATAGTCGTGGGAGGGTGAGCCTTCTCATGTAATTTTCCTTCAATGCACGCCCTGCAAGCACGATCTTTGGCAAAGCTAACATTTGTTAGTCCTCGGACATGGTCCCCCTTGAGAAGACTTTGCAAAGATCTCATATTGACGTGGGCCAAACGGCGATGCCAAAGCCATCCCACATCAACTTTAGCCATTAGGCATGTCGCGACCTTAGTGGGTTGCTTCGAGAAGTTAACCACATAAAGACCGTTCTCGACATGCCCAACATAGGCTACTTTAAGAGTCTTGCTCCACAAGAGGGCCACAGAATCAATATCAAAGAATGTAGCAAAGCCCATGAGTGCGAGTTGGCGAACAGAAAGTAAATTGTATGCAAGGGACTCAACAAGCATGACTTTCTCGATCGTGAGATCATGAGAGACAACAACCTTGCCAAGTCCCAATACCTTAGAAGATGAAGCATCACCCCATTCGACGTTGGTGGCCATAGATGAACCGAGATGCACGTCCACCACCAAGTCTTTGCTTCCGGTCATATGATTTGTGGCTCCGCTATCGAGCTACCATGATCCCCCACCGGAAGCAAACCCCTACAAGAGATCAATGCTTGGATTTAGGTACCCATTTGGTAATGGGTCCTTTGAGGCTAGTGACAAGGGTCTTAGGAACCCAAATGGACCATTCAATGTACTCATAAGAAGAACCAACAAATTTAGCAAACACATGGCCATCACTAGCATGGCATAAAACATATGAAGGATTAAAATCGCCGGCCATGTTTGAAGGTGTGGTGGAGTTTTTCTTGACACCACCACTTTTCTTCTTGGTTGACGTGCCCTCTCCTTCTTTCACAAAGGATTGTCGGAGAGGGGGTGGTTGCCTTGTCTTGTCATGCTTCTTCTTCTTGGGCTTAGGAGCAAACCCAATTCCTTCCTTTGCCACAACTTCCTTTTGATTGCTCAAAAGGTCGTTGAGGTTCTTCTCACCTTGTATGCAAGTCACAAGGCCTTTCTCAAGTTGCTTCTTCAATTCGGCATTCTCTTCAACAAGATGCACATGCTCACAACATGGGTTAGTAGCATTTGCATTATCAATTAAAACCATGCGAGGAAAGATAGCCTTTTCCTTGGTTAGCGAAACTTGGAGTTGATCATGAGACTCCTTGAGAGTAGCATGCATTCCTTTCAAGGCCTTGTGAGCCTTGTCTAGTATGTCAAACTCCTCTTTGAGTTTAGCATGGTCAACCACAAGTTTTGCCTTCTCAGAGTTAAGGACACGAGAGACAACTAATGCATGATCAAGATCTTTCTTTAATTTAGCATGATCATCGTTGTGTGACTCCTCAAGAGCCAAACGAAGACCACGCTCCTCCTCTAGGGCGTTAGAGAGATCCGATATCTCATCGGCATAGTCTCGACTATGCCCTTCCATTTTAGTAATGGTTTCCTCGTGAGCCTCAATAATGTCATTGGCCTCACCGAGTTGTTCCAAGAGAGCAACAACATGCTTCTTGGATTTGCCCTTGAGATTCTTTATGAACACATCAAATTCATTTTCTCCCTCCTTACTACCCTCACCCTCATCAATACAATTAGTTAATGAGGGGTTAGAAGAGATAGTAGAATTGATGATCGGGGTTACCTTGTTGGTGGCCTTGGCCATAAGACACTTGGCGGTGATGTTCTCGTTTGGTGAGTTGCAGAGAGATGAGTGCGGAGTGGTAGCAATTGCAATTGTGGCCATAGTGGTCACCTCATCGTCTTCATCATTGTCATCATCCTCCACATATTCTTCTTGAGCCACCAACACTTTCGGAGGAGTCTTCTTGATGAAGTTGTTCTTGTTGGGATAGGACTTTGACTTGTCCTTCTGAATAAGCTTGCCTCCAAAGTCTTCTCTCTTCTCATAGGGGCAATCCACAACGAAGTGGCTTACATTTCCACAGTTGAAACATGTCCTTACTCGTTGCTTCCCTTTGTTCCCACTGGAGTTGTTCCTGTTAAAGTTGGACCTTGAGTTCTTCTTGCCCCAGAATTGCCTTGAAGCAAGAGCCATGTGCTCGTGATAGGCATATTTGGTGTCCTCGGGGCAGCACTCATCATCATCTTCCACTTCCTCCTCTTCCACAGAAGCCTTGGCCTTCAGAGCAAGATTAGGCTTCTTGGATCGTTGAGCTCTTAGGACCGCATTGTCGGCGGTAACGTCAAGGATCCTCATGGCAACAAATTCATCCAACACTTTGTTTGAGGATAAAGTGTGGAAGTCCGGTCTCTGACGAATCACAGAGGACATGGCCTTGTGATAGGGCATCATGGCCTTGAGGAACTTGCGCTTGATCCAATTGTCATCCGTATCCTTACTGCCATGATCTCGAAGAGACACTGCAAGAATAGTTAATCTTCGATAAAGTTCACGAGGATCTTCATCTTCGATCATTGCAAACTCATCAGCTTCATCTTGCACCACTTCATAGTTGGAGCGTTGAATACTTGTGCTTCCCTTGTACATTGTGCCAACATGCTTCCATGCTTCCTTGGCCACAATGAATGGACGAAGATGAGCAATGTCTTCAGGAGGGATGGAGTCTTGAAGAATGCAAAGTGCGGACTCGTTGAACTGATGATCGGCAATTTCTCATGGAGTCATGTTGTCGGGATCATACGGATAAAAACCTTGCTCAATGATTCTCCAGAGGTTAGTGGAACAATGATTAATATGACGTTTGAAACGAAACACCCAAGTAGCAAAATCAGTATTTTTAACAAACTTGGGAGGGGGCCCGACATAATTTAAATGCGGTGTGGGAATGGGTCCTCCATAGTGAGTAGGAGGAGGAGATTGGGCAAATTTCCCACTTCCATGCTTAGTGACCGGGGCTTGCTCACTACTAGCTTCTCCCTTGTCGGGATTAGCCTCTGACACGTTGGTAGCGGGACGACCCACTTCCAACGGTGAGGTGGATAATTTAAGCCCCTCAAACATTTCTTTAAACATGCCTTTGACCTCGCTCGCTAGTGATTCTTTCAATGTGGTCAAGGCCACATTGAACTCCTCACGAGTGACCGAGGCTCCCCCATCTAACGTAGGCATGGACGGATTTCCACCGGAATGGTCCTCCGTCTCGACTACGTTGTCAACCATACTCTTCGGACGGTAAAGTCCTTAAAAAGAGACGTGGCTCTGATACCAATTGAAAGGATCGTTATGGTTGACTAGAGGGGGGTGAATAGGCAACTAACAATTTTTAGCTTTTCTTAACCACTTAAAATTAAGCGACAAAATAAGTTGTCTAGATATTCTACTAGGATGACAACTAAGACAAAGAAGCACAACAACTACACATGCATGCTATAGGAGTTGAACAAGTAAAGCATGCAAAGGTAAAGGTAAGAAATAACCACAAGTGGAACCGGAGGAGACGAGGATGTGTTTCCGAAGTTCCTTCCCTTTGAGGGGAAGTACGTCTCCGTTGGAGCGGTGTGGAGGCACAATGCTCCCCAAGAAGCCACTAGGGCCACCGTATTCTCCTCACGCCCTCACACGATGCAAGGTGCCGTGATTCCACTAGTGGTGCCCTTGAAGGCGGCAACCGAACCTTTACAAACAAGGTTGGGGCAAACTCCACAACTCGGAGGCTCCCAACAAACGACGAAGCTTCACCACAATGGAATATGGCTTCGAGGTGACCTCAACCGTCTAGGGTGCTCAAACACCCAAGAGTAACAAGATCCGCAAGGGATTAGTGGGGAGAATCAAATATCTCTTGGTGGAAGTGTAGATCGATGCCTCCTCAAGCAATCCCGAGCAAATCAACAAGTTTGATTGGCTAGGGAGAGAGATCGGGCGAAAATGGAGCTTTTGGAGCAACAATGGAGTAGTGGGGGAAGAGGTAAGTCTTCTTGGAGAAGAAGACCCCCTATATATAGTGGGGGGACATATCCAACCGTTATTGGAGGTTTCAGCCCGCAGAGAGCGGTAGTACCGCGCAAGAGTTGCGGTACTACCGCTGGCTAAGCGGTACTACCGCTTGGGAAGCGGTACTACCGCATAGGCAAAAAGATTGCGACAGGATAGACAACCACGGATGAAATAAATTACATCCGTGGCTACATCCGCAGGGGAAAACGGAAGTAGCAAAACGCGACACGGTACTACCGCTTAAGTTAAGCGGTACTACCGCGTTGTATGCGGAAGTAAAAAATTACTTCCGCATCCACTTCTATACTTAGACTCAGCGCCTGGGCCAGATACACGGTACTACCGTGCTGGGGACGCGGTACTACCGCGGGAGCGGTACTACCGTGTCGGCAGGCGGTACTACCGTGTAACTGCGCGGTACTACCGCTTGGTTGAGCGGTACTACCGCTTGCTAGGCAGTTGATCAGTACAGAAGCCACAGATTTGCCACAACGAAAGATAACCGGTTGGACCTCCAGAGAAGCAAGGAAAGGTGGTGTGGGAGAAAGATGTGTACGTGTTGATTCTACCCAAACCTTTCCGACGCGGACCCCCTCTTAATAGTACGGCTTTCCTATTACTCAAAGCCACCGTCAGGGAGCAAAAAGAAAACACCGTCCTTCATAGAATCCGAGGGGCAAGCAATCGTCTTGTGCCATAAGGGAGATATACCTGTATGAGCTTAGAGCACATGATCAGTCCGTAAATGCATTGTCATCAATCACCAAAACTACTTAGGGAGAAATATGCCCTTACAGAAGGGTGAAGCAATATAGTAGCTGAAAATTATTTCCCTCGGTGAGAACCAAAGTTATCAAACCAATAGGAGAATCACAAACCCTAATGAATGACACCTACACACACAAAAGCAAATACTTGTACCCAACGCAGGCAAGAGGTTTGTCAATCCCCTTGAACTCGTTACTTGCAATTATTAGATCTTGTAGTGGTAGATAGATAAAATGTAATACAAAAGAAAAATAAATAAATTGTAGCAAGTTAACTTTGGTTTTAGTAATATGATTAAATAGACCTGGGGGCCATAGTTTTTACTAGAGGCTTCTCTCCTGAAACATTAGCATACGGTGGATAGACAAATTATTGTTGGACAATTGATAGAAAATCGCATAGTTATGATGTTATTCATGACAATGATCATGTATACTAGAACATGATGGCGCGCGCTGCCATGCTTGTAAATGTTAAAAATAAAATGAAAAAAACTTGATAATACGATATTTAGATGTCAATAGAAAATAATGAAATCACAAATACCACATAACAAACAATGTAAGTCGGTGCAATGAATTCAAGTTTAGTAAGATCAGACAGAAGCTAGGCCCACTTGGTCATAATTTCAGCCATAAACTCATAATTTTTAACATCAAACTACTTTTATAAGATTTTCGTAAATAGCTTGAAACAATATATATTTTTAGATCAAACAAGAGGACATGCCTAGCTAGCAATCAGCCAAGAGTCAAAGAGATCTTGTAATAAATACCAAACGTATACAACAATTTGCACTTCCTTCGTATATTTTGAAAATTAAGGTGCAAAAAATGTTATCGGACGAAAGACATGAGAACACAACATAGACCAGATGATGCAATGTTGTGTCACAAACCTGGCCGTGTGTTGGTGGCTGATTGCAACTGTGACACCCTGATTTTTGGCCCTTTCTTTTTCTTTTGGATTTCTTTGGTTTTTGCTTTGGATTTCTTTGTGTGTGGTTTTGTGGTCTTGAAATCTGAGGAGATAATATATCTTTCCTCTCCCAAGTGGTTTGTCATCCTCAAAATCCTTTCCAAGATCATGTCATTTCCATCCTAGCCCAACCCTGATATTTATTTCTTAGAAATATTTCTTTTTTTCATTCGAGGAATAATCCTGTTTGCCCTAGGCTGTGAAGCAACCTATAATTCTGTCATTCTCAAAATTCTCACAAAATTCTGAAAATTCGATTGGACCATATGGAACTTGGATATGTAAAAATATTCAAGACTACATGCTCATGGTGAGCACACCATCCAATCTTTGCTTCTAGTCATATTTTTAGTTTGTGAAGCAATTATATTTTATGTCGCTCCATAATTTCTAAAATTTTACCCGAACATTCTCCCATCTATATAACTTCCCACCACGAAATTTGAGACCAATTCATCTAGCAAATAATCCTCAAGAATTTCCCCAAGTTTTCATTTGTGTTTGTCCAAATGGTATGGAATTTTTAAAGTGCCTTACTATGCCCAAATAATTATCTTCCACTAAATTTCAGCCAAATCCAACACTCCGTGAGAGTGCCTTACTATGCCCAAATAATTATCTTCCACTAAATTTCAGCCAAATCCAACACTCCATGAGAGTGCAGCTTTCATTTCCATATTTTTGACCAAAGATCAGGCCCAATGGGCATGTGCATTCCTAGTTCAGTCTCACCTCTTAGCAACCGTATCGGACACTTCAGGACAAGCGGAGAGCCCACCACATCCCAAAGGACCGATCTGAATGAAATCTCACACTCTCCCTTATAAGAAGGTCCTAGCCTCCTCCCATATTCGAGGTGGGACTAAAATCACTGCCATTGCTCAAAGTCGGGTTTCTTTTGAGGCAAAATCACAGACATTGCTCAAAGTCAGATTTATTTTGAGGCAAAATCACTGGCATTGCTCAAAGTCAGATTCCTGACGGCTAGAGCATGCGTAAAATCTCGCTTCTGCACGAGAGCCCACTACTTAATTTTTTTCACGTCTTTCTCCGCATAGACTTTGTCTCGGAGACGAAAAGCCCACAAACCCACGGGCCGACTCCCGATTTCCTCGTCCCCCATTCCACCGACCAAACCCTCCTCCTCACCGGCCGCCGGCCATGGAGAGGCCGACGGCACTCGCCGCCAAGAACCGCGAACCCGGCGGAGCCGCTGGAGGCATTCCACGGAAGCGGGGTCAGAATGACAACTGCTACGGCGATATCATCAGCGGTCTCCCCGACGCCATCCTGGGCACAATCATCTCCCTCCTCCCCACCAAGGAGGGCGCCCGCACGCAGGCCATCTCTCGCCGGTGGCGCCACCTCTGGCGCTCTGCCCCCCTGAACCTCGAGGTCGCCCCCAGCCTCTGCGCCAACCTCAGTGAGCTCGCCTCCTTCCTCTCCAAAATCCTCTCCGAGCACCCCGGCCCCGCACGCCGCTTCTGCTGCCCCTCCATCCACCTCGGCGACAGCTACGCACAGGTGGACGGCTGGCTCCGCTCCCAGACCCTCACCAACCTCCAGGAGCTCGACATCCGCTTCGTTCGCCCGTCGCCGCGGCCCGAGACGGACCACGCGCTGGCGTCGTCTCTGTACCGCCTGGCATCCACCCTCGTCGTGGCCAAAATCGGCGGCTGCAATTTCTCCAAAGAGATCGTGCCACTGTCGAATTTCCCCTACCTGAAGGACCTCACACTACACTACATTTCCTTGTCAGAGGAGTTCTTACATGGCATGCTCTCTAGCTGCAAGGCCTTGGAGAACCTGCTGCTCTGGAACATCTTTGTTGCCGGCCACCTCCGCATTAGCTCGCCGACTCTTCGGCGCATTGGCTTCTCCGTTTGTGCTGGTCACAAAGAGCTTGTCATTGAGGATGTGCCACGCCTTGAAAGGTTGCTGCTGCCTTCTCGAGGCAGAGGCGGTGGGACTATTCAGTTAATCCGGGCACCTAAACTGGAGATGTTAGGCCCTTTGTCAGCTGGTGTTGCAGTATTCCAGGTAGAAGCAACAGACTTCTCAAATCTTGCATTGCACATTCCTTTGCAGAATACATTTTTATTACGCTCAATGTTTTCTCTAGGGAACGATGCCGATCAGGTTGACAAACTTGATACACACTGTGAAGGCTTTAGCTCTCACTTCTGGCCCTCAACTGAATGTTGTTCTTGACATCCTCAAGTGCTTCCCCTGCTTGGAAAGGCTCTACGTTGTTGTGAGTATTCATCCTTGCTATTCTCAACATAATTTGATTCTCATACAATCTAGTTGATTGGCATGTAATCTCGTCTAGTTACCACCAGCTTTGACATATGCCTCTTCTTTCTGTTTCTAGCTGCAGAAAAATTCAAAGATGGATGTTAAAGACGTGTCTCTGTATGGCCCACTAGATTCAGTCGAATGTCTTGGGACACATCTCAAAGAAATGGCGATACTGAATTACGAAGGCTGTGAGCAAGATGTTGGCTTTGCCAAGTTCTTTGTTTTGAATGCAGTGGTCCTAAAGAAAATCAAATTTGGAGTCCCTAAGAACAACGACGGTGACTGGGTGGCTATTCAACTGGATTTGCTGCAAGTGGAGAATAGGGCTTCTCAAGACGCTCAATTTGAGTTCAAATGTGGTTTGGATAATGTCATTAACTACCCACGTATCCATGACTTGTCATTGACCGATCCTTTCGACTGCTTGTTTTCTGAATGAGGTGATTCTCTTGAGAAGAAGCATATCCATGATTTTTTTGTGGCCAATTCCTTGGACTGCTCGTTTTGTAGATGGAGTTAAAGCCTGAAGATCATATTGTCTTTTCCTCGCTTTGTAGACGAGATTAATGCTTGACGATTGTTTTGATTTTTTGTCCAAAAACCTAAACTTATTATGACTGCTCTATTTGCATTCTAAACTCTGAAATTTCTCTGTAATTTCCGACAGGGTATGCCATAAAAAAAATTTACTGCCAAAAGTTGCAAGTTGCAACATGATCAGGCTGCACAATTCTTCTCTTATTTTCTCTTCCTACTTAGGCATGGCTTTTTCATTACTACTCCATCTGCAAACAAATATAAGATATGTAACAGCTAGTGACCTAAAACATCTTATATTTGTTTACAGCAGGAGTACTATTTATTAGGCTATTACCTATTAGTCAGTTTTTTTTATATATGCATGTGTATTGCTCTGTTGAAATTAAAGGGAGAGAAATGGAACAAAATCTTCAGTTCAGTGCATATACAGTGTCCCTGCTCACTACAGTCAATTTGGGGAGTTGTTTTACATTTCTTGCTGGAAGGTGTTCCTTAGATAAGGGGGAAATCAGAAGATTTTGCTTTTTCCCAGTTATGAATTTACAAGTCAGTGTCATGTCTGCATGAAAGCAACTCTGTTGTGGCACTTGGTTGCTAACTTGCCATTTACACACCATGTATGATGTATCGTTTTGCTTACTGCCTCATGTGTTGTTGGTTTGCACTTCGATTGAAATCTAAAGTCTATGCACTGACTTCATGAATTAGAAACTCCTTTCACTTCCCATGGCAGCGACGTGCATAGTTCTAGATTCAGGATAGGTTATGGAGCGTTAAATTTTACTTACAATATTATATGGAAGCAGCACCGAAATAAATTTTAGCCGGACCCTGTAGCTGATTTTGCTTATTGTGTTTGATTTTAATAAGGGCTTCTCTTTTCTCCAGTGTATATATTTTAGATTTCAATCGAAGTGCATGCATCCCTTTGCTTGTCTATTACTGTAAAACTTCAGATACTTGGCTGACAGCTCTATTGGCATATTTCTTAATCATTTTGTCTTTTTTTTTGGCAATAGCAGAGAACGCGCCGAGGACTCAACCGCATATGGAGACATTTACATCAGGGTGTCATGTTGAACAAGAGTTCTGCCGTAATACGACAAGTGGGCCATTTCCTCCTAGGTGTTTCCCTGAATTCAGTTAGAAAATGCCTTACTACTTACTACCAGATGCATAATGCGGAACATATGCTGCGTGGAAGTGGAACCATATGTAGTGGTTGATAATGCTTTGATACCATTCACTAAATGCATCAGTTGTCACAAACCATGTGAAGTGCTCAGTTGATTGTAAGTTTTAAAATTTAAAGTTGGACAGAGATTCTGTCTAAACATGTAAGCTCGGTAGCTCACTCCGCCTGATCTTTCGCTCCGTTTTGATTTGCTTTCGGTTTGTTTCGTTTATCGATGGAATATGTGACATGAATCATGGCACCAGGAATTTGTGTAGCCAGATGTGATCATTTATTTATGTGAGATGTGAGAGAAAGAGAGGATGAAGTGTGTATCTACATTTTATGGTTGCTATTATATATCTGTCCTCCTTTTCTAAAAAAAAAATCTGTCATTTAGGTTGTACTCCCTCTATAAAGAAAAAAAATATAAGAGCGTTTAGATCAATACTTTCAGAGGGAGTATTTATTTTGCACAGCGCATGGAATTTCTAGGCCCAAGATGAATTTTGTATCTCGGCCCAAATCGTTACAAAGAAGTGAAAGAACGGTGTCACAGTTACTGTGCACTGAAGTTAGACATGATGAAAGCCTATGACAGATTGGAGTGGCCATACCTTCGAGCTATGATGGAGAAACTGGGATTTGCACATTCCTGGGTTCATATAGTGATGGACATGGTACAATCTGTATCATTTTCAGTTCTTTTTAATGGTGAGAAGCTAGAACAGTTTCATCCTACGAGAGGCATTCGACAGGGGGACCCAATCTTCCCTCACCTTTTCTTGATTGCAGCAGAGGGCCTTTCGTGCCTTTTAAGATCCAGTTCTCAGTCGTCTAGTTTGGAAGGAATTAAGGTGGCACCGACAGCTCCGGCTATCAACCACCTCCTTTTTGCAGACGATAGCCTGTTGCTTTTCAAGTCAAGTGCTGAGGGGGCTGTGAGGGTATCAGTCTTACTGGAGACATACTGTAATGCTTCAGGTCAGAGGATAAACAATGAAAAATCCTCAATATTCTTTAGTAAGAGATGCCCACAAACGGTGAAAGAAGAGGTAAAACAGATCCTGAATGTCACAAACGAGTCCTTGAGTGAAAGGTACTTGGGCATGCCCACAGACGTTGGTTAATCAAAAATGGGTACATTCAAATACTTGAGGGACAGAATTTGGGACAAGGTAAGAGGATGGATGGAAAAACTCCTTTCAGTTGGAGGAAAGGAAGTGCTCATCAAATCAGTGGCGCAAGCCATTCCGGTTTACTCAATGGCATGTTTCAGATTACCAAGAGGCCTATGTGAAAACATTGCTTCCATAATTCGGCAATTCTGGTGGGGAAGTAAACAAGGAAAGAGGAAACCGGCTTGGGTATCCTGGGATGTTATGACGCAGCCAAAGTGTCTTGGGGGCATGGGTTTTAGGGACATGGAGATTTTTAATCTTGCTCTGTTAGCTCGTCAGGCATGGAGGCTGCTGACTGAACCAAACTCTCTAAGTGCAAGAATTCTAAAAGCGGTTTACTTTTCAAATACAGATTTTCTCGAAGCAGAACTAGGCAATCATTCATCGCAAATTTGGAGGGCTGTCCTAGATGGTCAAGATATTTTAAAGCAAGGCATAGTTAGAAGGATTGGAAATGGGCAGACAACAAACATATGGAGAGATAACTGGCTTCAGACATCGGGACCTTTCAGACCGATAACTTCTCTTATTTACAACCCGCCGCAGCTTGTGTCTGAGCTTATTGACACAACCACATCATCGTGGAAGGAGGAGCTGATCCGAACTATCTTTGTGCCGTTTGATGCAGACGCTATCCTGTCCATACCGATTTGCACAAGAGCTGTTGATGATTTTTGGGCCTGGGCGGCCGAGAGAAACGGCAGGTTTTCAGTAAGTTCTGCATATCGGATGATAATGACCAAGAAAGAGGACCGAGGGAACTGGATAGAACAAAATCCTGGGGGCTCGACTATGAGATCGAACCGTGGGGACTGGACGATGCTTTGGCATATTAAGGTCCCTTCAAAATTAAAGGTTTTTCTATGGCGGCTGGCGAGGCATTCTATACCAACGGCGGACCTCTTACACCACAGGCACATGTCAGACTCTCATCTGTGTTCTTTGTGCGGGAGGGAAGATTCATGGAGGCATGCTCTCTTGGAATGCACGATGTCTAGATGCATATGGACGCTCTCGGAAGAAGAGGTTGTGCAGCAACTTAGTATGAACACAAACCCTAATGCTAAAAACTGGCTAATGGAGATGCATGAGCAACTATTACAAGAGCATTTTGTCCTGATGGCGGTGACACTCTGGGCTACATGGAAGGCTCGACGCAAGGCGATCTATGAGGATGTTTTCCAGAGCCCCAAGGAACGAATCAATTTATCCAAGCCTTTATAGCTGACTTGCAGACCATTGCAGGTGTGGGACGGGGACAGGAAAAACAACAAGCAATGCGACCTCCTAATCGTTAGATAGCACCATCCAACCAATGTGCCAAGTTCAATGTGGATGCGGCTGTTAGGGCTAACCAAGGATACGGAGTTGCTGCGTCAATATGCCGTGACAAAAATGGCACGTTTCAGGGAGCTTCTGCTCTTGTGGTCAGGGGAATCAAGGATCCGTCGACGCTCGAAGCATTAGCAGTCAGGGAGGCGTTAGCGCTCGCGGATGATCTTAATATTCGAAGAATTCGCGTTGCCTCTGATTGCAAAGTGGTAGTGGACGACCTCAAGAGCAAATCACCAACTACATATGGAGCTATTCTACGTGAAATCATAGACCACAACCACTCGTTTATTTCTTGCAGTTTTGTGCATGAGTTTAGGAACTCGAATTATGAGGCTCACAATCTAGCGAAGCAGAGTTTGAAGTTGGGGGTTGGCCGCCATGTGTGGTTAGGCAACCCTGGTAATCTCTCTTTTGTACCTTTGAACATTTGCACCAGTTAATAAAGCTTCGCGGGATTGTCTCAAAAAAAAAAAAAAAAACGGTGTCACAGTTTGAAGTCTGACGCCAAGAACGGCAGAACCCGGATTCTCCGTTCCGGTGCTCGCCGTTCCCCGCCCCCACGGCGACTCCACCCGGCTGTCGTCTCCTCCCAACCCTAACCACTCGTCGCGGCGGCCGGCATCCGCTCCTGACCTCCCCGTTCCTTTGCTCATCGGCCAGCGTCAGGGCGACGCCGCGAGGGATAAGGGGCGGCGAGCGGCGATTGCTGTCAAGGAGCGACGGGCGAAGAAGGCAGGAGCGCGATCCGGCGGGCGGGATCACCGGAAGCAACGCACGGAAGCGGGGACGGAGGGGGGCTCGCGACGGCGTTCTCGTGAGCCACCTCCCCGATGCCATCCGCATCTGCCTTCCTCCCCGCCAAGGATGGCCCGCTCCACTCTGCTTCTGCATTGACTTCTCTGGTCGTCCTTCAAGCCAACGAGAACTGGGCCTCGATGAAGCCCAAGTCTTCCAGGTAGCAGCAAGTGTATCGAATCTTCCATTTTGGTGTTCCTGCATGAGGATCATTACTCACTTTTTTATGCCCATTGTTTTATCAGGTTTGCTATTTCACATCTAGATGTGAGATATTATCTCACATCTAAGTCTCTCACGCTCTTGTTTTATTTAGGGAATGGTCTCAATCATCTTGGCACCATCGTCTCAACACGTCAAATACGCACCGTGAAGGTTTCGGCTCTCCAGTCTTTTCGCCCTCAAAGAATGCAGTTCTTGATGTCTTCAGGTCCTTCCCTAATCCCTTGCTTGGAAAAGCTCTATGTCATCGTCACAATTCATCTTTGTTTGCTTTCTGTGACATAATGAGTATCTGGTTGACATATAATGTACTCCTACACGGCTACACCGTAGTGTAGTTAGCAACAGCGTGCCGGGCGTGTGATGTGGGCACCGGCTGTGTGCTGGCCTCTGTTGGTCGGTGGTGTTCGCGAGTTGTGCTGCCTCTTTGCTCGGCCATCAGCTTGCAGCGGGGGTGCCGTTGGGGCTGGCTAGTGCCGTGGCTTCGCAGATGGCGGCCATGGTGGCGACGCGCTCCCTACGAGGGGGGCCGTTCTGGCTGGGTGTTGAGCCCCTCTGTCTCGCCACCAGTGCAGAGGACGTTGGTCTGTACTGGTGTGCCCCATGGTTTGCAGATGGCGGCCATGGATGCGGTCTTCTCTTCGATGCGAGGTGAACCGTGGCAGTGGTGGTGGTGGTTTCTCCTTGCCGGCTGCTAGGCTCAAGCGTTCGGGTCCTTGTCGGAGCTCTATGGCGTGTCTGGTGTTTGTGGTCTATGCGCGTCCTCTCGGCCAGCCTACCCTTCGGGTATATCGAACCCAGGTGGGGTTGGGGTTGCCCTCGGTGGTGCCTTGCCTTTCGACTACGCCGGCGACCACCACGTGCGGCGAGGGTGGTCCATGCGGCCGGGCTCTATGGTGTGTCTCTGCATTGTGATGCCCTTCGACTCCAGCAGTGGCACACAGGCGTCGTGGCGTCGTCTCGGCCGCTCGCAACCCTTCGACCACACCCACGACACAGGTGGTGTCGGCGCGTTGTGTGGTCTCGGATGTGCGTTGCCTTTCGATTACGTCGATGGTGCAGTGCCGAGTCTGGGTCTCGGTTGACCAAGGCCGTTCGATTACTCCGGTGATGCTTCAAGCTGGGTTGTCCCTCCCGCTGTCATGCCCTGCAAGCTCTACCCTTGTGATCGCTGTGCTTGGGTCGTGATGAGCTTTCTCATCAATCAGCTGTCTCCAAGGGTTCTTGGAGTGACTCCCTTCTCTCCCTCTTATGTGTTGTTTGGTGTGTGTGTGTTTTCTTTTCCTTCTTCTCTCATGTAGCCCTGTTAATTCTGGTTCATTTGAACCCATCTTGTAGAGGCTGCGAAGCCTCATAGGCAACTATGAATGAAAAAAATTCAGGTGGGGATTCGTTCCCCCCCGGTGACCATTCAAAAAAAAAAAAGATGGGTATGAAAATTGTGCGCCAGTATGACCCGCTAGATCAAACAGAATGCCTTGAGACCCATCTAAGAAATGTGGTATTGAAGAACTACGAAGGTTGTGGGCAGGATGCTCGCTTTTTTGAGCTTCTTTATTTTGAATGCAGAAGTGCTAAATGAAATGAAATTCGGAGTCCCTAGAAACTACAACAGCAAACGGTTGGTTTATTATCATGGGCTGCTACAAGTGGGAAATAGATCTTCTTGAGCTGCTCGATTCGAAATTAAGAGTAGTTCCACTAATGTTGATACCTACATGAATATCCACGACTTTTCAAAGACGCATTCCTTCCGCTGATCGTTTTATAGATGAGGTTGATTCTCTTTCAGAATACCATATTCATGGTTTGACAGTGGTGAATCGCTTTGACTGCTCCTCTTACAGACATGGGTATCTGAAGATTGTATTATCTTTTGCTTGTTTTATAGATCAGATTGGTGCCCGATTATTTTTTTTCTTTTTTTTTCGAGAAAACGCAGAAGATTTGCGTTTCATTGCATTGAAAAGGAAGGGGTTTCAGTTACATCCTCCTAGGAGGCAATTATACAGAGTGAGGGTGCTGCAATTAGTGTACATCCCAGGTCGTGTGATATAGGGTGGAACCCTAATCAGCGGATCTTTCACGTTTTGGAGGGTGGCACACGAAGAACACGGGGATCACAAGAGAAAGACGGGGGAAACACAAGAGGAAACACTCAATCAACACGAAGATAATCACACAAGCGCTAGATTCGCGATACAAAGTCGAGATACATGATCCAAAGTCAACAACGGTGATACAAAGATAGTCTTCTCCGTGAGGAGGTCTTGGAATCCCGTGGGATCTTCTCCGCGAAGGAGGTCCTGAATCCGTAGTGGATCTTCTCCGTAGAGGCGCACCGTCTCGTGGGAGAAATCCACACAAGTCTGAGAAATGAGCTAAACCACAGCTAACCCTAAACGGAATGAGGAGAGGAGTATATATAGTCTACGGGGCGAAGGGGATACACGGGCCTTGGCCCAAGTGCTGCGCGCAGGCAGATCAGGAGCCGGACGTCCGGGCAGCGGGCCGGATGTCCGGGGCTTCGCGGGGCGCCGGATGTCCGGGGCGGGGGCCCGGATGTCCGGGTTGGAGCGGTCGAGCCTCGGGCGCTCTCTGGACAGGAGCGCCGGATTTCCGGGCCCGAGGCCGGATGTCCGGGCCGTGTTTGGCCGGATGTCCGGGCCCTGGCCGGATGTCCGGGCCCTGTGGCTGGCCTTCTGTAGAGAGATGCCCAGGGGCCGGATGTCCGGGCCAGGGGGGCGGATGTCCGGGGCCTGGAGCTGCTTTCTGCCCTTCTCGTTGCATCAACTCGTCCATGACCTTGGGGACTTGTCCATCTTCAAGCCCTTCTCCGATGTGGTCTTCTTCACACCTGAGCACACAAAGCACACCCGTTTGAGGTAGCAACCATGTCTCGCAAGATTCATAAGGAAGTAGGGCTAGGAGTGACGTCACCTCGGTCTCGAAAACTCTAGCACGAGCACGTGTCATCGGTCCTTGAGGCACTTGAGGAGGTGAAGGAGGGTCCATGGGGATGGCTCTAGGATACACCGTATCATCTCCCCTCCCTTGGGAAAGATCCGACCTCGGATCGAAATCTTCATCACCATGGAAAGGAGAGAGGTCCTTGATGTTGAAAGTATCGCTCACGGAGTACTTGTCTCGTGGTATGTCGATCTTGTAAGCGTTGTCGTTGTAGCGTGCGAGCACCTTGAATGGTCCGTCGGCGCGGGGTAGAAGTTTGGACTTGCGAACGTGCGGGAAACGGTCCTTGCGAAGATGTAGCCAAACAAGATCTCCCGGGTTGTACACCATTGGTGCCTTGTTGACGTTGCGCTTGTTGGCGAGACGATGGACTTGTCGCTCGATCATTGCCCTTGTATCTTCGTGCACCTTCTTGAGATAGGTTGCTCGTGCCCTTGCGTCCATGTCCGTGCGCTCTTGAAGAGGAAGAGGTAGGATGTCCAGAGGCGACAACGGGTTGAAGCCGTAGACGATCTCGAAGGGGGACTTGCCGGTTGTGGAGTGTCTTGCGCGGTTGTAGGCAAACTCGGCGATGGGCAAGCAATGCTCCCATTCCCGGATGTTCCTCTTGATCAACACACGAAGAAGAGTGGAGAGCGTGCGGTTTGTCACCTCCGTCTGACCGTCCGTTTGTGGATGGTACGCCGAAGAAAAGAGTAGCTTGATTCCGAGCTTGGCACATAGTGTTTTCCAAAAGTAACTCAAGAACTTGACGTCCCGGTCCGACACAATCGTTTTGGGCACGCCGTGTAGACGAAGTATCTCCCTGCAAAAGAGAGTTGCAACATGTGAAGCATCGTCGATCTTGTTACAAGGAATGAAATGAGCCATTTTAGAGAATCTATCTACCACGACAAGCACGGAATCTTTGCCATTTTGAGTCCTAGGCAAGCCAAGTATGAAATCCATGCTTATGTCTTCCCATGGGTGGTATGGAATAGGAAGAGGCATGTAAAGACCATAAGATTGAGCTTTGGACTTAGCTTTGCGGCATGTAGAACATCGGTTGGTGAGGCGTGAGACGTCACGGAGCATCTTGGGCCAAAAATAGTTCTTAGAGAGGGTAGCAAACGTCTTGTCGCGTCCAAAGTGTCCCATGAGTCCTCCTCCATGCGATTCCTGCAAAAGGAGCAAACGAAGCGAAGACTCGGGGATGCAAAGTTTGTTAGCTCTCATAAGATATCCATCCTTGATGTAGTAATGCTCCCAAGAAGTGTGAGTCAAGCATTTAGCATAAGCATTTGCAAAGAAAGGATCATGCTCATATAAATCTTTAATATGCTCAAAGCCAATCACATTCAACTCAAGTTGTGTTACAAGCATGCATTTGCGGGAAAGCGCGTCCGCCACAACATTTTCTTTGCCCTTGATGTATTTGATGACATAGGGAAAAGACTCAATGAACTCACTCCATTTAGCATGACGCTTGTTCAACTTAGTTTGACCTTTGAGATACTTGAGTGTCTCATGGTCCGTATGAAGAATGAATTCATGAGGTCTAAGATAGTGTTCCCAAACACGTAGAACTCTCACCAAGGCATAAAGCTCTTTATCATAGATGGGGTAGTTAAGTTGCGCTCCCGATAGCTTTTCGCTAAAGTATGCAATTGGGCGCTTTTCTTGCATTAGCACGCCACCTATGCCGGTACCACTAGCATCACAATGAATCTCAAACGGTTTGTCAAAGTTTGGTAGGGCTAGAAGTGGTGTGTGCGTGAGCAAGCTCTTAAGCTCATTGAACGCGGTGTCTTGCGAAGGACCCCAAATGAAGGGCGCGTTCTTCTTGCTCAAAGCGTGTAGAGGCATAGCAATGGTGCTAAAGTCCTTCACAAAACGTCGATAGAAACCGGCTAAACCAAGGAAACTACGCACTTGCATGAGATTCTTTGGTTGAGGCCAAGTTTTAATTGCTTCAATTTTAGTTTCATCAACGTGAACACCTTGAGAAGAAACAACAAATCCTAGAAAGACAACCTTGTCAACGCCAAAAGTGCATTTCTCCATATTAGCATATAATTGTTGTTTGCGAAGTGCTTGCAAAACAAGTTGGACATGGTCAACATGTTCCTCAAGCGACTTGCTAAAGACGAGAATGTCATCAAAGTAAACCACGACAAAGACACCTATGTAGGGTCTAAGAACAAAGTGCATAAGACGCACGAAAGTGCCGGGTGCTTCGGATAAGCCCATTGGCATAACAAGCCACTCGTATAACCCGAACTTGGTTTTGAAAGCTGTTTTCCACTCATCACCCTCTTGAATGCGAATTTGGTAGTAACCACTTTTAAGATCAATTTTTGAAAAGATGGTCGCACCACAAAGTTCATCAAGCATATCGTCTAAGCGTGGAATGGGGTGACGGTATCTAACGGTGATAGCATTTATCGGACGACAATCGGAACACATGCGAAAAGTTCCGTCTTTCTTAGGCACGAGAATAACGGGAACGGCACAAGGGCTTAGACTTTCACGTACATGACCCTTGTCGATGAGTTTTTGCACCTGCCGTTGTATCTCCTTTGTTTCCTCGGGGTTGACGCGGTAAGGAGCCTTGTTTGGAAGTGGAGCACCGGGTACGAGGTCGATGCGGTGCTCTATCCCTCGAAGTGGAGGTAGACCCGGTGGTAGCTCATCCGGAAAGACGTCCGAGAATTCCTGCAATAATTGAGACAACACAAAAGGTGGAGGTTGTGAAGTGTTAGTAGTAGGTTTGGCCTCCCCTTTGCATAGAAGCACAAGGTGGAAGACGCTCGATGGGTTGTCACACACTTCTCTTATCTCACGTTTGGTGGCAAATAGAACTAGGCTCTTCTTGTCGCTCATCGTGGAGTCGCTCATATTTGGCTTGTGGCTCTCGCTCTCTTTTTGGTGGCTCGCTCTCTCACCATTCTCTCCACGATGGGTGGTAGGTAAAAGCTTGTCGGTGGCTACTTGACTTGGAGTCATTGGTCGGAGCACGAATTCCTTGCCCTTCATCTTGAAGTGATAGTGATTTGTCCGTCCATTGTGTGTGACTCCACGATCATATTGCCATGGACGTCCAAGAATAAGGTGGCACACGGACATGGGTATCACATCACATTCGAGAGTGTCCTCGTAGGCGCCAATCTTGAAAGAGACTTGCACGGTGTGCTCGACTCGAAGAAGTCCGGCGTCGTTGAGCCACTGGACCTTGTAGGGTTGAGGATGCTTCGTCTTGACCAAATGAAGCTTGTCGCATAGCTCTTCGCTTGCCAAGTTGTGGCAACTTCCTCCATCGATGATAACCTTGACGGAGCGTCCATTGATGCCGGCCTTCGTATGGAAAATGTGGCAACGTTGGTCGTCATCTTGTTGATGTTGGAGTGTCAAGACTTTGGAGACAACAAGGTTGGGGCTTGAGTCATTGTCGCAAAACACTTGATTGTCTTCTTCTTCATTGACTTGGCGATGCATAGCGACATGCTCAAGTGCTTCCATCTCATCATCGCTCATGGAGTCATAAGATCCGTCGTCGTTGATGATCATGGTGCGAACAGTCTTGCACTCAAATGACTTGTGGCCTCGTCCTTTGCACTTGAAGCATTTGATGGAGCTCGTCTTGTTGTTATCTTCGGTAGTAGTTGTAGTTGAAGAAGCTCTTGGCTTGAAGTTGTTGGTAGAAGGTGGACGACTCGATGTAGTCGCATTCTTGTAGCTTGACTTGTCGCCGAAGGTTGTAGAAGGCTTTGTAGAGGTAGGAGGAGTAGCCAAAGTCGTTGAAGCTTGGTTGTAGGAGCCGTAGTTCTTGGAGTTGAACTTGGAGTACTTGTAGTCCTCTTGAACTTGTCGCTCCGCTTTGGTTGCTTGATGTACTAGCTCGAGGAGATTGTTGTATGGCTGGAAGTCCGCAATCTTCTTGATAGGATAGTTGAGTCCATTCAAGAATCTCGCCATTGTTTGCTCTTCATCTTCCGTGATGTTTGCTCTTATCATAGCAATCTCCATCTCTTTGTAGTACTCTTCAACGGACTTGTAGCTTCTTGAACAAGTCACGGTTGTAGTGTGTAGGTACGAAGCGTGCTCTCATCACTTCCTTCATTTGAGCCCAAGTGGTGATAGGAGGTTCGCCTTTGGCTTCTCTTCTCTCTATGATTTGCTCCCACCAAATGAGAACATAGTCTTGGAACTCAAGGGATGCCATTGCGATCTTCTTCTCTTCATCGAAGTTGTGAAGGCGAAAGATCTTGTCCACTTTCAATGCCCATGAGAGATAGTCTTCGGGATCAATGCTTCCGGAAAACTTTGGCATGGTGAACTTGAGCTTGCCATAGCGATGCTCGTCGTTGTTTCCTTGTCTATTGGGAGGGCGATCTCGATTTTGGCGGTTTGCCATATCTTGTTGCTCTTGGTGATGTAGATGTTCTTGTTGGAGTTGATGTTCATGCCGTGCTTGAGGAGGAGCTTCTTCTTGCATTCTTGCTTGAAATCGTCCATGTTGCACCTCGTCACGAAGGAGATCCTCTTGTTGACGAGTGTGTCGGTTGCGGGCGGCCACATTGCGATGTGTATCTTGTAATGCTCGTTGCGCCTCCATAGCTTGAGCTTCTCGACATTGTTGTGCTTGGCGATTAGCCTCGGCATCTTGTTCTTCTTGATATTGGCGAGCTCGCTCTTGTTGTTGTTGGCGGAGTCGTTGCCGTTCTTGTGCTTGCTCAAGTGTAGCTTGGTTCTGACGACGTCGATTTTCTTGCTCGTCGAATAGCTCTTGGGAACTCTTGTCATGTAGAGGTTGCCGGCGGTCATGTCGAGCTTGACGTGCGGCTTGACGAAGAGTGTTTGACGTAGGTGTACTTGAGTCTTGCGTGGAGTCGGTGTGTCGACTTGAGCGGCTTCGTCGATGAGATGATGTTGAGGAAGAACGTCGGTTGATGATCAATGTCCGGAGCTCATTGTATTGAGTAGACATGTTGGTGTTGATGAGGTCGATTTGCTCCTTGGTACTTTGTTGGAATTGGCGTGCGTCCTCGGCGACTTGACCAATGTACTCTCGCATAGCTTCACTCTCTTGATGTAGAGCTCGTTGGACACCGAATAGATGTAGTTTGGTGACGTAGTTGTTCGCTTCTTGAGGATCGTCGAAGATCGGGTTGGAAGATGAACTTGGCCTATCCATCATCACAAGCAAGTATGTGAGTGGGAGAAAGGAGAAGACAATATCAATGTACCTTAACCGAGGTTGAAAATGGATCAATGATCACGCGACAATGTAACCCGGAAATAGCACTATTGGTATCACTTCGTGTCGATTCTCACACCTACACAAGTAAAGCTTTGAGAGGAGCTTGGTTAGGAAGTGGCACAAATTCAATGCAATCGTCAAAGTGACTCAAAGATGTTGAAAATGGTTCACAAATTTGCTCATGCAACAAGTAGATCACTAGCAAAGGTAGCACACGGAACACACGCACGGATAGATAAATGTGGTTGTGCAACCAAGGATGAGCGAAAATGTGGAAAACCACGGAAAATGCTCGTGTTGCACAACACTAGAGAGACGCTAACCGATTGCTTAATAGGCGGATACGCACTTGTGCACGACCTATAAGAGGCAAAACGTAACGACTAACTATCACAAGTATGCTATGAGTGTATGATGTGCCGATGCTTTAGCACAAGATGATGTATTGCTATGTATGATCTCTTTGGATGCAAGGCGTATGATGCTATTGTGTGTTTGCTTTGGTTGGCTCTTTTGCTTAGAAGCTTGTGAGCTCTTTCTTTGGATACTTATGCATTCTTCTCGGATCAAGGTAGCTATTGTGTATACGGGACACTCTTGTGGCACACAGAGATATGCAAGATGATGTGGTGGTACTCACAATGATGTAGTATGCAATATCTATGACTATCACTAATGTGCACAAGTGTCGTGGCCCGGCAATACTCAAATGGCTAGTCTCAATGGGAAAGCTACGCAAAGATGGTTCATAGGGTGACAATGCAATTGCAAGGTAGAATGAGCGAAGTGTCGTCGATGTTACCGTCCTTGCCGAAGTTGAGCGGTGGTGTGGTCGAAGTCTTGCCGTTCCAAGGTAGCCGAAACATCCAAGGAAACGGTGAAACCACAACTCAAGTATCCAAGGCAAATGGAGACAAATTTTCCAAACTCGAAGCGGGTAAGCGATGGTGGTTGTTGCGGAAGATTGGTGGTGGTTTGCGGAAGTATTGGTGGGTTACCGAACGAAAATGGCGGTGGAGGAGTGCAAGGTGGTGTGGTGGTGGTTTTGTGGCTGCGGGAGGCCGGATGTCCGGGCCAGGGGCCGGATGTCCGGGGCACGAGCCGGATGTCCGGGGTGCCCGAGCCAGGAAGAGCTCCTTGCGATCGGTGGAGTTGGGGCAAAAATTCGGCGGGTTTTGCGGATGAAAATTGGGGAAAAGTGGCGGAAAAGCTAGATCCGCACGTGGCACAGCAAATCCATGGAACAAATTCAACAAAATCTTGCCAAATCAACAGATCACAAAAAAAAATTTGGGGCTCTTTTTGTGGGGAATTTTTCGAAATTGGGAAGAACACAACAAAAACAAGCTAGAAGACAGGGTGTGGGGCTCCAAAATCGTGATCAACCTTGCTCTTGATACCAAGATGATATAGGGTGGAACCCTAATCAGCGGATCTTTCACATTTTGGAGGGTGGCACACGAAGAACACGGGGATCACAAGAGAAAGACGGGTGAAACACAAGAGGAAACACTCAATCAACACGAAGATAATCACACAAGCGCTAGATTCGCGATACAAAGTCGAGATACATGATCCAAAGTCAACAACGGTGATACAAAGATAGTCTTCTCCGTGAGGAGGTCTTGGAATCCCGTGGGATCTTCTACGCGAAGGAGGTCCTGAATCCGTAGTGGATCTTCTCCGTAGAGGCGCACCGTCTCGTGGGAGAAATCCACACAAGTCTGAGAAATGAGCTAAACCACAGCTAACCCTAAACGGAATGAGGAGAGGAGTATATATAGTCTACGGGGCGAAGGGGATACACGGGCCTTGGCCCAAGTGCTGCGCGCAGGCAGATCAGGAGCCGGACGTCCGGGCAACGGGCCGGATGTCCGGGGCTTCGCGGGGCGCCGGATGTCCGGGGCGGGGGCCCGGATGTCCGGGCTGGAGCGGTCGAGCCTCGGGCGCTCTCTGGACAGGAGCGCCGGATTTCCGGGCCCGAGGCCGGATGTCCGGGCCGTGTTTGGCCGGATGTCCGGGCCCTGGCCGGATGTCCGGGCCCTGTGGCTGGCCTTCTGTAGAGAGATGCCCAGGGGCCGGATGTCCGGGCCAGGGGGCCGGATGTCCGGGGCTTGGAGCTGCTTTCTGCCCTTCTCGTTGCATCAACTCGTCCATGACCTTGGGGACTTGTCCATCTTCAAGCCCTTCTCCGATGTGGTCTTCTTCACACCTGAGCACACAAAGCACACCCGTTTGAGGTAGCAACCATGTCTCGCAAGATTCATAAGGAAGTAGGGCTAGGAGTGACGTCACCTCGGTCTCGAAAACTCTAGCACGAGCACGTGTCATCGGTCCTTGAGGCACTTGAGGAGGTGAAGGAGGGTCCATGGGGATGGCTCTAGGATACACCGTATCATCGTGGGAATGAGGGCGCGCAGGCCCAACGCGCCGGCTCTGGCCCAAAGGGTCGCCTCCTCCTTGATCTTGTCCAGCAGCGTAGGTATGGAAGGGGTGGCTCTGTCAAAGACGCAGTCGTTCCGATGCTTCCACAGCATCCAAGGGATGAGTAGTGTCGCCGAGGCGAGGCCCTTGCGCATAGGCTTGGGCGTGCGCTGCCGTGCAGAGAGCCACCAGGTGTTGGTTGATGGCTCGCCATCAGGCGGGTTGCAGGGAACCCTTAGCCAGCTCAGGATTTCATACCATACCTGCCGGGAGAACGGGCAGGCGAGGAGGAGATGCTGGAGGGTCTCCGGCGCCTGGTCACAGAGTGGGCAGCACGCGGGGTGCTGCAAGCCGCGACGGGCGAGGCGGTCAGCGGTCCAACACCGGTCTAAGTGGGCGAGCCAATGGAAGAAGCGTACTCGGGGCGGCGCCCAGCTTCTCCATGTGAGCTTCCAAGCATCGCATGCGGTGGATCCGTGGAACGTGGCGAGGTAGGCGGACTGCGCGGTGTAGGCGCCTTTGGAGCTCCACTTCCATAGTAGATGATCTGGCTCGGTGGAGAGCGTTGTGTGCTCAATCATGTGCCAGAGTTGCAGGTACTCGCCGATCTCTTGAATCCCAATGGTGCCCTGTATGTCGCGCGAGGCCATCCGCCACCGTCCGCAGCTTGCGGCGTCTCTTGGGGATGCAGGAGTATAACGCCGGCGCGATCTCGCTGACGGAGCGTCCGTCAATCCAGCGGTCCTCCCAGAACAAGGCGAGCTGGCCGTTGCCTATCTGCATGATGGTCGAGGCGAAGAAAAAGGCGCGCTCCTCGGTGGAGAACTGCAGGTCTAGACCACTCCAAGCCCTGGCGCTGTCGGTGCGGCTTAGCCACAGCCAACGTGTGCGGAGGGCGAGGCCTGTGCGCTCGAGGTCGTGGACACCAAGTCCTCCAAGCGAGATCGGTCGTGCGACGCGCCGCCAGTTGACATGGCAGTTGCCTCCATTGGCTTCGGCGCGTCTGGCCCAAAGGAAACCCCTCTGTATCTTCTCCAGCGCCTTGATGATCCGCTTCGGTGGTGCGAGCGCCAGCAGCTGGTGGATGGGGATGGCGCTGAGCACGGCCTTTACAAAGGCTAGGCGGCCAGCCCTGTTCATGAGGCGCGCCTTCTAGGTAGGCAGCATGCCAGCAGTTTTGTCGACCACGGGTTGGAGCAGGGCAGCGGATGGGCGCTTGATCGTGAGCGGGATGCCAAGATATCTGATAGGCAGGTCCACGATGGGACAGCCAAGTGTGTCGATGGTGGGTGCCACGTCGTCGGCGTCGCAGCAGATGAGTGTGGCAAAGCTCTTCAGGAAGTTCACCTGGAGGCCGCCCGACGCGCGTCCGAAGAGCTGTCCAAACCCCAAACCCTAGATCTCCCCAGCCGCCCCTCCGCCACCACCGCCCAAACCCTAGATCTCCCCAGCCGCCGGCCATGGAAACGGCGGCACCGGCCACCATGGTAAGAAAGCGCGAATCCGATGGGACCGCTGGCAGCAGGCCAAGGAATCGGGCACGCGGTGGCAACTACGATGGCAACTGGGTGGCCGAGGATCCCATCAGCCGCCTCCCCGACGCCATCCTCGGCACCGTCATCTCGCTTCTCCCCACCAAGGACGGCGTACGCACGCAGGCGCTCTCGCGCCGATGGCGCCACCTTTGGCGCTCAGCGCCCCTCCACCTTCAGGCCAATAGCAGCCTCTGCAGCAACCTTCGCTGGCGCCCCACCTTCATCAACAGGATCCTCTCCGACCACCCTGGCCCTGCCCATCGCTTCCACTTCCCATTCATCCAGTTCACATCCGGCGACATAGACAGCCGGCGCACCGAGCTCGACCGCTGGTGCCAATCCCGAGCCCTTGACGGACTCCAGGAGCTCGATATTTACTATGGGAAATGGTCGTCAGAGTCGCCTCATATTAGTTTCCTGCTGCTGCTTTGCACCCACCCTCCTTGTGGTCAACATCGGCTCGTGCAATTTCCCCAGTGAGATCTCACCATCGTTGAGTTTCCCCCTCCTCAAGCAGCTCACCGTTCGGTGCGTTTCCATCTCGGAGGATGTATTCAACCGGGTGCTCTCTGGATGCCGTGCCTTGGAGAGCCTTCTGCTGTGGGACATTCTTGCTGCACGTCGCCTCCACATTCGCTCACTAACTCTTAGGAGCATTGGCTTCCGTGCTCGTAGTGCTTGCACGCAAGAACTAGTCATTGAGGATGCTCCCTGCCTCGAAAGATTTATGTCACTTTATCTTCCGGACATAAGTTTTGAGACTATCCGCGTAATTGGTGCACCTAAACTGAAGATATTGGGCCTTTTTTCACCATGTGTATCCACACTCCAGATTGCAACTCTAGTCGTCCAGGTAGCAGTAGCAACCTTCTTGAATCTTGCATTTGCCGTACCTACATGCATTTCATTATTTTTTATGTTCACTTTTTCTTTAGGGAATGTCCCCGGTCAGCTTGGCAAACTCAATATGCACTGTGAAGGTTCTGGCTCTCTACTCTTCTGGCTCTCAGTTGAATGCAGTTCTAAACATCCTCAGGTGCTTTCCCCGCTTGGAAAAGCTCTATGTCACTGTGAGTATTCGCCTTTGATTGCCTTCTCAATGTAAATTTTATTTTGAGGTAAGTTAGCTGATAGTAACCTAATCTGGTTAGAAATGGCTCTAACATCACTTCTCTCTTTTTTTCCAGTTGAAGAAACACCCAAAGATGGATATGGAAAATGTGCACCTATGTGACCCACTAGATCCAATTGAATGCCTCGAGATACATCTAAAAAAAATGGTGTTTGAAAACTACAAAGGCCGTGACCAAGATGGTGACTTTGCCAAATTCTTTATTTTGAACGCAAAAGTGCTGAAGGAAATCAAATTCTCAAGCCCTAAGGGCAACGATATTAAATAGGTGGCCGATCAACACAGGCTGCTACAAGTGGAAGATAGAGCTTCTCGAGATGCTGAACCTGAATTCAGAAGTGAGTTTAGCTGTTTGGGTAACACCAAGCATATTCATGATTTATTGGATGATCCCTTCGACTGCTCGTGCTGTAGAATTGAATGGGATGTTCTTTCAGGTGAAGCGTGTCCATGATTCGCCAATGGCCGATCTTTTCAAATCCTTATCTCATAGACAGGGTTAATGCCCGAATATTGTGTAGTCTTTGCCCCTTGTCTAGAAGGGATATATGCTCGAAAATTGTATTATCTTTTGTCCAGACTCAAATTTATGGCTGCTCGATCTAAGTTGTCGATGTTGAAACTGCAAAATGTATGAATGCAAAAAGGGTTTATCAAAGCAGTACCGCTCATCATGGATACAAATATATGTATTGATGCAAAATGTATGCTGACCGCAAAACATGCTTGCATTGAAAAATCAGTCATCTTTTCACATACAAAAGTTTGTAAGCTTTGAGTGCTTGTTTTCGAACCGGTTCCGTTTTTGTTTTACTTGTACTCAGTACAGATGCTCCTCTGAACTCTCGGTTTTCTATTTTGTTGCATAATTCTCTGTTTGCAGATCAGTTGTTTGGTTGTCATTTTAATTAAAACTTCTGCTGCTATGTTTGGATGCGAGCCTGCATTGGTCTCATCCTACTGGAATTCAGTAAGATCTTATCCTGGAGGGAATTTTAACAGCGGGGATCTCATATTCAGAAACTGCAAGGTGATCCATTTATTGGTTTGTGCACACCTTCTGCCTGTAAGTTGTTTTCAGAAATTATTACTAGGTAAGAATCAATCTTATTCACTGTTCTGTGATGGCAGAATGATTTGTCAGTTTCGCTGATTATATGCGATCATCCTAGGTTGGCTATGAATCCCCTTTAGTTAGTCTGTGTTTTTGGATATTGGAGGAACGATGACTGTGTTGATGTCTAATTGATATTGCAAGAAGTTTATTATCATTGTCATGCTACTAACATGTTTTCACAAGATACTCTGTTGGTTCACTGCGAATAGCATTAGCTGCCAACTGCTAGTGGTAGCCTGGTAGGTTGTGGGTAGAGTAGATGATTCGGTTATCTGGGTAGCTGGTGAACTGTCAAACCGCGTGTTTTTATCACCTGAACCTCCGCGAGCCGTAGTTTCTCCCTGCACACTTGTTCTGTGCATTCCTCTGATAATTTCTGCCTTGCAACTTACACAATTCTTTCAAATCTTGGGACAACATACGAGGTTCCTTTAGTTGTACTTAGACACATCATTTTTGGGGTAAAGTTTGCTGATTTTGTAGTTGCACTTCGGTGAGCTCTCAAGATTTGGCTCTCAAATGCTCATCAATAATGTTGACAATCCAGTGAAATTTGCAGAGGAGCTTGGGAAATGGGAATCTAACAAAACTGAGAAAGCTCTCGCTGAGTTATCACTGTGATATGGAAGGTTATTTGAAACTTTTGAGGTCATCCGAGGCCCTTCGATATCTTTGTATTACTAGCGCAATAGGAGAAGATCTGTTCAGGGTCCAACCTGCTCCTTTCCGCGCCTCCAAGTTATTGAAGTGACAAAATATATGAAAAAGGTTCCCGAGGGAATGGCTTCCCTAAACGATGTTGTCAATTTAAACATAAGAGTTTATGAATTTAAGAAGAAAGATCTCCATATTCTCATGTGTGTGCCTTCTCTGACCCATCTCAAGCTGAAGGCAACCCATGTTGAGATTTTGACAGCAATAATGGAGCTGACTGTCCCTAGTAACGGATTCAAACTTCTAGAGGGGTTCTACTTCAGTACTTCACATTGCGTGGACACGAGGGATGGGAAATAGCGTTTGCACCGGGTGCTATGCCGGCACTCAAACGGTTCCATCTTCACTGGGAAGCAACGGAAGTTATGTTCGGATATCGTGCCAGTGCTGACATTGGCATCGAGCATCTTTCAACCCTTGCGCACCTCCAGGTTGTAACTAATTGTCATCAAGCAACTGTGGGTGAGGTGGAGGCAGTGGAGGGTTCCATCAAAAAAGCAGTCGCCTTGAATCCTAACCGCCACTCTCCAAGTCTATATCGGTAGGGAGAACGACAGTCGTTTATTCAAGGATGCCAGGGAGAGGCGCGCTGATTGGATGAGGAACACATGCCCTCATTCGTAAGAGGTATACATCTTGCACTGCTGGTTACGGTAATTGACTGTTTTCTTTGTTACATTGCAATGCATCATGCCATTTACTGATTTGTTTTCTCTCTGTGTAAAGGAGTCCTATGAAAGCACGATGAGTATAAGTGTCATCAGTCATCAGAAGCAAGCCATGGCCACGTTGTGCCGACTCTGTGTTCATCTGGGAAAAGCAAGAGGGCCAAGTGATGTGAAGAGCTACACGTTTGTTTAACTCTGCCATGTAATAAGAATCTGAAACTTGTTACGACACTCTGTTTACCTAAGCATTATACCATGTTTCATGCGTGGATCGAACGCCCTGGATGTAAGCTATTTGATGGATCATTTCTTGCTTAGAAAAAGAAATCTTAGACCCTCTAAGCTGTTACCTGAATCTGCCACTGCAATGCAGTGTTCCTCTGGCCACTTCTACAGATAGTTCAGTGTTGCAGACTGGGTCTATGAGTCGAAGTAAACACTGGGTGGAGTGTCGAGCTAAATCTCACGAATCTGGATGAACTCACAAGTCTGGATTTCATTTGTGTTGTGGCACCACACCTGTAGCTGGCGGATTTTTCGTAAGTTAAACAGAGGCATTGTACCCCTTTGGAAGCTTCATTGTACAGATTAGTATGCAACCATACGCCTGGTGATGGTGTGAAGCTCTACTGCTCTAGCATACTACTCCCTCTGTTCACAAATACTATAAGACATTTTTGATATTTCAATATAGAGTACATACAAATTGAAATGAGTGAACACACTAGAGCATGTCTATATACAGCCGATTGAGAAAAATGTTACTCCGTAGAACATTAGTATTTGTGAACGGATTAAGTAGTAAACTAATACTCCCTCTGTTCACTTTTCTAAGTCCTTTAGGACAGCTCAAATTGAACTATATTAGGTGTTGTCTTAAATGTCTAAAAGGTCTTATAAAAGTGAACGGAGGGAGTATAAGATGCTCACCCACATGGGAACAGATGTTGATCTACTCAATCTAATGACCACTGAAGTCATGTTGGTTTTAATAATGCTATATGTGCATTCGCCGGTGCCCTTGATCCATTCCCCAGATTTGTTAAGCACATGGTATCCCCTCCCTGCCTACAACGAATTTACCTGAGTTTGTCGTCCACAGCGGGTCTGACGCAATCTCAGCCCTCGCTTAACTGAATTTGTGACCAGAGAAGGAATTCTCCTTCAATGGCCTGCTCCGACGTCTCCGGATCCATATCAGCTGCCCGGCGGTTGCCCTGAGGGCAGGCCCTCCGCCACCGCGAGTTTCTTGGCGCGTCTGAACATGGAATTCACCGAGTCTTTGGTTCTTTTTTCTGTCATTTTTGCAGAGATCCGTCCAGAAAATGTATATCAAAACATCTTACTGTTTCATTGAAATCACGGTCAGAAAATACAACCGACGCGGCGAGAACAGTCTACTTCGAACTGAAGTAACCTGAAGCACACCCATCCATCCATCCATCCCAGCTACAGCCTAACTAAGCAATGACCACCTAGGCCTTCTTGGGGGACTTGGCGGTCTTCTTGGGCGACTTGGGCTCCTTGGGGGACTTCTCGGCGGTCTTCTTGGGGAGCAGCACCGGGTTGATGTTGGGGATGACGCCGCCGTGGGCGATGGTGACGCCGGCGAGCAGCCTGCCGAGCTCCTGGTCGTTCCTGACGGCGAGCAGCAGGTGCCGGGGGATGATGCGGCTCTTCTTGTTGTCCTTGGCGGCGTTGCCGGCGAGCTCCAGCAGCTCGGCGGCGAGGTACTCGAGGACGGCCGCGAGGTAGACGGGGGCGCCGGAGCCGACGCGCTGCGCGTAGCGGCCCTTCTTGAGGAAGCGCCCGATGCGGCTGACGGGGAACTGGAGCCCGGCCTTGACGGACCGCGACACGGACTTCTTCCTGGGGCCGCCCGCCTTGCGCCCGGCCGCGCCCTTCTTGCCCTTCCCGGTGGCTACGGTGGCTGAGGCGTCCATGGCGAGCTGGGGAAAGGATTCGCGAAGTGGAGAGATGTGTGTGGGGATTGCCTGACTGCTGATTGCCGAGTGCGTTGGTGCCCAAGGAGACGAGATCTGCGGAGTATTTATTCGAGGGAAAGGGGGAGGAGGAAGTGGCGGTGGGCCCATGGATCCGCGTGAACGTGCAATGGACGGCTGGATCGGGAACTGAATGGACGGCTGTGATGCCAACAAAAATTCGGAATCTGTAACAGGGCACGTTTGATTGCACGCAATTGTGCTGTTTGGCATGCTTTGCACGGATTTTAAAGCACCGGTCGGCCAGGTTTGCTAAAAAGATTAGCGTTTGGTTGATTGCTCGGTGGGCTATAGCTAAGCTAGCCCAGCTAGCCTAGCTCGGCCTTGCTAACCTTGCAGTAAGGTGCGTATTTAGATGCATGGCTTTTGCCGGCAGTTACGTATGGGATCGTGCGGGTCAAACGTGGATTCTTTTTGTGCATGCGTTTTGCTGTCGAGAGCGAGCCAATTCGGCTCTCCCTGGCGGGCGAGTTTTTTCTGGCCCAGCAAGGCTAGCTGGCCCCTAAAAGCCAGGATTTTTTAGCGGTACCAAACACTGGTCCTTGCCTAGCGAGGCTATAACTGATTTTGCGGAGAAACCAAACGCACCCTATATCAGCAGTTTTCAGTGAGACAAACTCGAGCGATGAGCGCGTGTGGGTCTAGGGATGCAACCTCTATGATACGTGGGTGTGTGTGAGGTTGAATGTGATATTGTTCGTTTAACACCTAATCTTGTGTACTTATTAGTTCCATCTATTCTACAGAATGTTGCTTAGATTTAAGGTAACGTCCATATAGAAAGAAGCATATCGATGTTAATTGTAAATGTTCATAGCTATTTTGAATGAATTTTGTCAAAATTCATCACGCGCGGTCAACCTTTTGAAATTTCCTTTGACCAGTAGTTTCATCTCACGGTTCCACATGATTTTCATGTTGCACGTTTTTATTTTCGATAAACGTAGACGAGTAAATCTACATCTTCATGATTGTATATACGCATGTGTATTGTGTTTTAATGACACTCTTAATCTCCTTCACCTAGTCCCTTCTAATCGTTCATATCTCGCTCTTGCGTCCTATTACACTCGTGTCACCGCTGACGTGGTTCCTCTCCGCCTCCTCTCCCGCGTCCTGCTGCACTCGCGTCATCGTCGTTCACCTCGGTCTCCTCTTCCATGTCCTACTACATTGGAGTGTTTGTCGTAGTTGTTCATCCCGGGCTTCTCTCATGCATCCTACTACACTTGGGCGGTCGTCGGCATTATTTCTCTCGACCTTCTCGCCCACATCCTGCTACACCGGCGCCACCATCGGCGTCGTTCCTCTCGGGCTCCTTGCATGTGTCCTACTACACTGTCGCCTGCGTCGTTCCTTTCAAATTCCTCTCCCGCAACCTACCACACTTACGCCGCCCGAGGCGTGCACACTGCATTTCACCTTCCCCGTACTCTGGCTCGGCGCCTCCTATCTGTCGCTTCGCGCGTACTTTCTCTTTGATGGCGATGCTAGCAACTAGTTCGACACACCACCAACGGACCACTCACACGCGACTCCGTGCTCATCGTGTTGAACGTGGTGTCACGGCCAGCGTCCACCGCAATCGCCAAGGCACTCTACTGTAACTTTGTGTCGGTGTGGGTGTTTGGGTTTACCCAAAATTTTGGGTCGGGTCTTTCATAACGGGTTTTCATATCTCACACCCGAAATTGTCCAAAAAAATCAATACCCAACATTTCAGGTACCAGGAGATTTGGTTACAGGTTCGGGTTTACCCGATTTGCATGAAATATGAGGTACCGTTGATGCTTGCCAATTGCCAGCGGGAGAAAGGAAGGATGGTTGGACACTAAACCACTACTCAATAGAGAAAGGTAGCCAGTGCAGTGTTGCCTACTGCGTGCTGATGAGGAAGGCAACCAGTGTGGCACGACCCATTGCATGTTGCGATTGCCGAGGAGGCGGGCGGCGTGGTGCTACTCCTTGCCGCTCTCGACCAAGGGTGTCAGGAACAAGAGAGGTGGTGTTGAAGGAAATATGCCCTAGAGGCAATAATAAAGTTGTTATTTTATATTTCCTTATTTCATGATAAATGTTTATTATTCATGCTAATATTGTATTAACCGGAAAGTTGATACATGTGGGGATACATAGACAAAATACCAAGTCCCTAATAAGCCTCTACTAGACTAGCTCGTTAATGAGAGATGGTTAAGTTTCCTGACCATAGACATGTGTTGTCATTTGATGAACGGGATCACGTCATTAGGAGAATGATGTGATGGACATGACCCATCTGTTAGCTTAGCATACTGATCATTAAGTTTTATTGATATTGCTTTCTTCATGTCAAATACATGTTCCTCCGGCTATGAGATTATGCAACTTCCGGATACCGGAGGAATACCTTGTGTGCTAGCAAACGTCACAACGTAATTGGGTGATTATAAAGATGCTCTACAGGTATCTTCGAAGGTGTTTGTTGGGTTGGCATAGATCAAGATTAAGATTTGTCACTTCGAGTATCGGATATGTATCTTTGGGTTCTCTCGGTAATGCACATCATAAGAAGCCTTGCAAGAAATGTGACTAATGAGTTAGTCGCGGGATGATGCATTACGAAACGAATAAAGAGACTTGTCGGTAACGAGATTGAACTAGGTATGAAGATACCGACGATCGAATCTCGGGTAAGTAACATACCGATGACAAAGGGAATAACGTATGTTGTCATTATGATAGGACCGATAAAGATCTTCATAGAATATGTAGGAGCCAATATGAGCATCCAGGTTACGCTATTGGTTATTGACTGGAGAGGTGTCTCGGTCATGTCTACATAGTTCTCGAACCCGTAGGGTCCGCATGCTTAACGTTTGATGACGATATTGTATTATATGAGTTATGTGATTTGATGACCGAATGTTGTCAGCGGCGCAAGGCTTGCTGGTACCGTTCAACACGCACAGCAACCCGAAGACGATCTTCCTCAAGGAGCATTGGATCATCTTGCCGCAACTGCTCTTGATATACCTTGTCATAGGCAAGCACTCGAGGTGACCCGTATATGAGTTCCATGGGGCGCACCACCTCTGCACCATATACTAGGGAGAAGGGTATTTGGTCGGTGGCTCTATTTCGTGTCGTTCTGAGTGACCAAAGAACTACCAGCAGCTCATTAATCCAGTGTCTTCTACACTTTTGCAGCATGGCAAATGTCCTTATCTTGAGCATGCGCAACACTTCCGCATTCATCTGTTCGACATGTCCGTTGCTTCTCGGCTGAGAAACGGAGGCAAAACAGATCTTAGTCCCAAGGCCTTGGATATATTGCATGAAGGTGCAGCTCATGAATTGTGTGCCGTTGTCGGTGATGACCCTATTAGGGACCCCAAAACGGCAAACTAGTCCTTTGAAGAACCTGACGGCTCAATGTGTTGTTACCTTTCTCACTGGTTCCACTTCAGGCCACATTGTGAACTTGTGAATGGTGACATACAAGAACTCAAAGCCCCCGGTCGCGCAGGAAAAGGGGCCCAAGATATCGAGCCCCAGACATAAAAAGGGCCAGGAGAGTGGAATTGTTTGGAGAACTTGAGTTGGGTGATGTTGAAGGAAATATGCCCTAGAGGCAATAATAAAGTTATTATTTATTTCCTTATATCATGATAAATGTTTATTATTCATGCTATAACTGTATTAATCGGAAACTTAGTACATGTGTGAATACATAGACAAAACAGAGTGTCCCTAGTATGCCTCTACTAGACTAACTCATTGATCAAAGATGGTTATGTTTCCTAACCATAGACATGAGTTGTCATTTGATCAACGGGGTCACATCATTAGGAGAATGATGTGATCGACTATACCCATCCGTTAGCTTAGCACTATGATCGTTTAGTTTTACTGCTATTGCTTTCTTCATGACTTATACATTTTCCTATGACTATGAGATTATGCAACTCCCGAATACCAGAGGAACACCTTGTGTGCTATCAAACATCAGAACATAACTGGGTGATTATAAAGATGCTCTACAGGTGTCTCCGAAGGTGTTCGTGGTGTTGGCATAGATCAAGAATAGGATTTGTCACTCTGAGTGTCGGAGAGGTATCTCTGGGCCCTCTCGGTAATACACGTCATAATAAGCCTTGCAAACAAATGACTAATGAGTTAGTCACGAGATGATGTATTACAGAACGAGTAAAGAGACTTGCCAGTAACGAGATTAACTAGGTATGGTGATACCGACGATCGAATCTCGGGCAAGTAACATACCGATGACAAAGGGAACAACGTATGTTGTTATGCGGTTTGACCGATAAAGGTCTTCGTAGAATATGTAGGAGCCAATATGAGCATCCAGGTTCCGCTATTGGTTATTGACCGGAGATGAGACCCAGGCATGTCTATATAGTTCTCGAACCCGTAGGGTCTGCACGCTTAACATTTGATGATGATCGGTATTATGAGTTTATGTGTTTTGATGTATCGAAGGCAGTTCGGAGTCCCAGATGAGATCGGGGACATGACGAGGAGTCTCGAAATGGTCGAGACGTAAAGATCGATATATTGGACGACTATATTCGGACATCGGAAAGGTTCCGAGTGATTCGGGTATTTTTTGGAGTACCGGAGAGTTACGGGAATTCACCGGGGAGTATATGAGCCTTATTGGGCTTTAGGGGAAAGAGAGAGAGGAGGATGCGCCCCCCCCAAGGCTTAGTCCGAATTGGACTAGGGGGAGGGCTGCGCCCCCTCCTTCCTTCTCTTATATTTTCCCTTTCCTTCTCTCCTACTCCTACTACTTGGAAGGGCTCCTAGTTCTACTAGGAAAGGGGGAATCCTACTCCCGGTGTTAGTAGGACTCCCCTAGGGCGCGCCATAGAGAGGGCCGGCCCTCCCCCTCCTCCACTCATTTATATATAGGGGGTAGAGGCACCCCATAGACACACAAGTTGATCAGTTGATCTCTCCCAACCGTGTGTGGTGCCCCTCTCCACAGAAACACACCTCGGTCATACCGTTGTAGTGCTTAGGCGAAGCCCTGCGCTGATAGCTTCATCATCTCCGTCACCACGCCGTCGTGCTGACAAAACTCTCCCGCGAAGTTTTACTGGATCAAGAGCTCGTGGGACGTCATCAAGCTGAACGTGTGCTAAACGCGGAGGCTCCGTACGTTCGGTGCTTGATCGGTTGGATAGCGAAGAAAGTTCGACTACATCAACCGCGTCACTAGACGCTTCCGCTCCCGGTCTACGAGGGTATGTGGACACACTCTCCCCTCTCGTTGCTATGATTCTAGTATATAGATCTTGCGTGATCGTAGGAATTTTTTCAAATACTACGTTCCCCAACAGATGTATGTTCTTTGAATGGAACTGGCATGCTTCGCATTTGGTTACTAGCCCAGTTGCATCCTGGAGAGCAGTGGGCTAATAAGGGATCTTGATCCTATGTGGGAACCACATATGGCTCTATGTATCCCTGCCAACAACTTTAGTTCATCTTTCCCACAAATACACTTCCATTTCACCTCATTTGGCCTCTTTCTGTGCAGAATGTTGTCTACAAACTGGTACATACTCGATTGTCGGGCTACTTTCTCAGCTTCTTCTTGCTCATCGGGAAGTTCTCCTGTCTGAAGGAAATGAACTATGGGTTATGCCCAAGCTGGAGCTTGTGGCTCGATGACAAGGACCGAGGGAGTCCTGGATTAAGGGGTCCTCGGGCGGCCGGATCACTCATTATGGGCCGGACTGATGGGTCGTGAAGATTATTAATGAAGATTATCTCCCGTATCCAGATAGGACTCCCATATGTGTAAAAATAGCAAGTTTAGAGTCCGAGTGTAATACTTTCCTTCCTCTGCAAGGTGATCATGTACAAACCCTAGGTCCCTCCGGTGCATATATAAATCAGAGGGTTTAGTCTGTATAGACAAAAGAATCATAGCAATCACATAGGCTAGACTTTTAGGGTTTAGCCATTACGATCTCGAGGTAGATCAACTCCTGTAACCCATATTCATCAAGATCAATCAAGCAGGAAGTAGGGTATTACCTCGATCGAGAGGGCCCAAACCTAGGTAAACATTGTGTCCCCAATCTCCTGTTACCATCGATCCTCAGACGCATAGTTCGGGACCCCCTACTCGAGATCTTCCGGTTTTGACACCGACATTGGTTGTTTCATTGAGAGTTACACTGTGTCGTTGACCAAAGGATCAATGGCTCGCTTCGTCATCAACGACGGCGCCACCATCGAGGGAATTTTTCTCCCCGGCCAGCTTTTTGTGTCCGGCGGCTTCGTGCTTCGTGACGACACTCAAGGCCACCTCGAGCAGGTTGACAGCTACGCCCCTGGTCATCAGATCAGATTTGGAAGCCTAAACTATGTTGTTGATGTCCGCGGAGATTTTATCTTCGATGGATTCGCACCCATGGCGGTTGCTCCCTACCACCACGATGAACACGACTTAGATCTATCATCGGACCTCGTCCACAGGATAATACTTGCAGCAGCTCCGGCCTTAGATCGAGAGCAGATCACTCCATCTGAGGACGGGAAGATCAACCCTGCCACCGAAACCGCAGACTTAGCAGCGCTTGAGCCGCACACGAACCCAACCTTAAGCGGGATTTCCTCCACCGGAACTCGGGACTCGTCTCCGACTACAAGTTCCAAACTTTCAGGATCTGCATCCTTTGGGCTCGATCGAGCGGCAGTTGTCGAACTCAGCCTCCCAGATGTCCGAACACACGCCCAACACTCACCCTTAGACGAGGCACTTGACTTACTAAAATGGGTCTTTTACATCTATGTCCCTAACTCGAACCCACTACTCGCATTTGCCCCTAATTTAAAAGCCTGCTCAAATTTCCCCCTCCGCCGTTATGTGCCCTTACAGAAATGCCCTTCCGTTTCGTTTCCATCCGGTGAAATGGCTTTGACCATTTTCTGGATGTTAGTAGGACATTTTGCCCCTGCCTCCATGTGCCACTTACATGTGGGACCCAGTCACAAAAAAATAAAAAGGAAAAACTCTCTCTCTCTCACCCTCTTTCTCACACACTTACATGTGGGCCCCAAACAAAATAGAAAATAAAAAAAATCCCTCCCACCTCTCTCCCCTACCTCACGACCTCTCTGTCTCACCTCCGGCGAGCGCCGACAGCCCTGGACTATGCGCCGTCGGCACCAGCTCCCCACGCGCCGCAACCCACCCTCCACTCCATCCTCTCCCTTCCTCCCTCCCTTCCTCTTCCTCCCTCTCCCTAGACTATGCCCTAGACTGGCGGTGCGCTCCAGTGACCAAAGCCACGGTGACGGCGATGGACGAAATCGCAACTCCGGTGACCAACTTGTTGGCGGAGAGTATAGTTCAGACAAGTGCGCTCAGGCGCGTCCAGTGGTACCAACAGAGCGTACAGGGGTGGTCGGAATCGACCGCAGCGACGAGCTAGGCGGCGGCCGACGGCGGTGCTTGACGGACTCGAGAAGGCGGCCATGGATCCGGTGGTTTAGGGGGCTGGGCGGCATCTTAGGGGCACCACAAACACGACTGGGACATTGATTTGTGGTTTAGCAGCACTGGGGCGGCGAATCGATGATGGCGCTCCGGCGGCCGTAGACGAGGAAAACGGTCGATTCGGTCATGTTTGCGAGGTCCTACTCGAGATGCTCCTATGAGTAGACAAAGTTGAGGCGTGCACATCTCCTGGAAAGCTTTTTAGTCGTCTGTGAGGACGATGGCCGTGGCAACGGTGAATGTCACGATGACGGCCGTCCTAGGATGCGGCTGAGGGGAGGAGAGCGAGCGGGGGAAGGGAGGGAAAGTTAGCTAGGGTTGTCCAGGGGCCTGCAGGCGTCGCTAAGTAGCCCTACTCGAGCTAGTACGGTGGCAACCGTCGAATAGCGGGCGACGGTGGCGCGCGCCGGCGCGTGCAGCCGATGAGCTGAGGAAGACGACGACTAGGGGAGATGGGTGGGCCTGGCGCTATGCACATGGGCTGAAGTGCACATTGCACTTGGGCCAAAAGGTAAGCGCTCTCTTTCTTCTCTTTCATTTCTGTTTTTTTCAGGGGTAAAAATGTCCAACTAACGCCTCATAGACGGTCAAACCTCTTTGATCGGACGGAAACGAAAAGTAAGGGCATTTCTGTAAGGTCACTTAATGGCAGAGGGGCAAATTTGAGCAGGCTGCGGAATTAGGGGCATATGTGAGTAGGTGGTTCGAGTTAGGGACAGAAATGCAAATGGCCCTACTAAAATCTCTCTCCATAACAGAGACTTCCCAGCCGAATTATGCCCAGTTTGAACTGGAGGCTTACGATAGGGAATTTTTCTTCCCACCCACCACCCAATTGGTAGCCACGGTTGAGGACTTAACCGATCTATTAAATTATGCTTCCGAAGACATCGATGGGATGGACCACAATGCCTAAGCCGATCTAAGTACAAACCCGCCCGCAACCGAGCGATGGACGGCTACTTCTACATATGATGTATACTTGGTGGACACACCCAACGAGAAGGAGGGCGACGGCGATACCAATCCAGAACAGGATAAGCCTGCCGATGAACCTCCCAAACACCAGCGTCATAAGCGCCAATATCGATCCTGTAAGGGAAAAGAGAGTAACACCGTCACTAAAGACGATGACGATCCAGAACAAGCCGATGACACCGTGGAGCCAGCGATAGAGTAGGAAGAACGGGAGGATGGCGAACCCAGTCCCGAACCGCTGGCCTATTACAATGATGCAGATGACAACAATTATTAACCTGTCTCCGAAGAGGACGTCATCCTGGAAGATGAAGAATTCATCGCCCCAGAAGAACCACTTGAAAAGAAATGTTTTCAACAACAACTCATTGCCACCGCAAGGAGCCTGAAGAAGCAACATCAGCGGCTTAGAGCCGAACAGGATACGCTCAATGAAAGATGGAACAAAGTGCTAGACGTTGAAGAACGATATGGCTATAAGGGCCAATTAAAGAGCTATCCCAAACGCAAGTTGCTGCCCCAATTCGATGATGAGGCCCCAACGCCAATTTCGTCGAAGTATGATCAGTCCTATCAACAGGACCGACCACCCCGTGGACAGGACAAAGCGGCCAGCAATGTCGTACACAAGCCCGCACCTCCTCATCGTAGAGGCAAGGATACAGCGGCTTGGGGCCATAAGTATGACCTACGTCGGGACCTGAATAAAAAGGCTGGCCAGACCAGATCAATCTATGGACCAAGGGAACGTACCCACACATGGAGCGACGGCTATCAAGCCAAACAGACCGGTCACATTCTAGTTCGAAGCCAACATTGAACACCAATACCGTCCGAACTACGCCACGATATCGCAAAATACAGGGGTGCCTCACACCCTCTGTGCTTCACTGATGAGGTGATGGATCATGAATTTCCAGAAGGGTTTAAACCCGTAAACATCGAGGTGTACGATGGAACAACAGACCCCGATGTATGGATAGAAGACTTTATTCTTTACATACACATGGCTCGTGGAGATGATCTCCATGCCATCAAATACTTACCTCTCAAGCTGAAAGGACCAACTCGTCACTGGTTAAACAGCCTCCCAGAGAACTCTATTGGAAGCTGGGAAGAACTTGAGGATGCTTTTCGGGAAAACTTTCAGGGGACTTATGTCCGCCCCCCGGATGCTGATGATTTAAGTCATATAATCCAGCAACCCGGGGAGTCAGCACGTAAGCTTTGGAATCGGTTCTTAACTAAAAAGAACCAAATTGTAGACTATCCGGACGCCGAAGCCTTAGCGGCATTCAAACACAGCGTTCGGGATGAATGGCTGGCCAGACACCTTGGACAAGAGAAGTCAAGAACAATGGCAACCCTAACTATGCCCATGACCCGCTTTTGTGTGGGCGAGGATAGCTGGTTGGCTCGTAGCAGCAACATCACCATCGACCCTGGCACATCTGAAGTCAGGGATGGCAATGGCAAGCCACGACACAATAAAAACAAGCGTCGAAACAATACTGGAAGCACATAGGACACAGTGATAAACGCCAGATTCAGTGGCTCCAGGCCCGGGCAACGGAAGAAGCCATTCAAAGGCAACAGAGATAGTCCATCTAGCTTGGACAAAATACTAGACAGGCCCTTCCAGATCCATGGCACCCCTGATAAACCTGCAAATCATACCAACCGTAACTGTTAGGTCTTTAAGCAGGCCGGCAAGCTAAACGCCGAACACAAAGGGAAAGGACCTCAAAGCAAAGACGAGGATGAACCTCGCCAGCCGAACACGGGGAGGGGACAGACGAAATTTCCACCGAAGGTAAAAACCGTGAACATGATTTACGTCACCCATATCCCGAAGAGGGAGCGTAAGCGCGCACTCCGGGACGTCTATGCCATCGAGCCTATCGCCCCCAAGTTCAACCCATGGTCGGCTTGTCCGATCACCTTTGATCGTAGGGATCATCCAACCAGTATCCGTCACGGAGGTTCGGCAGCCTTAGTGCTCGACCCCATAATTGATGGATATCATCTTACTCGAGTCCTTATGGACGGCGGCAATAGTCTTAATCTGATATACCAAGACACTGTCCGCAAGGTGGGGATAGACCCGTCAAGAATTAAGCCCAGCAGCACTACCTTTAAAGGAGTGATACCACGCGTAGAAGCCCGCTGCACGGGCTCATTAACATTGGAAGTCGTATTCATCTCCCCTGATAACTTTCGAAGCGAAGAGTTAATCTTTGGCATTGCTCCGTTCCGAAGTGGCTATCATGCACTACTCGGAAGAAGGGCCTTCGCCTGCTTTAATGCAGTCCCGCATTATGCCTACTTAAAGCTCAAAATGCCTGGATCACGCGGTGTCATCACGGTTAATGGAAACATGGAGCGCTCCCTCCGTACAGAGGAAGACACTTTGGCCCTAGCGGCCGAAGTCCAAAGCGGCTTATTTAGGCCGAACAGTCCATGTCTGGTCCACACTACAATGTGGCAGCTCACAAGAACCTGAGCTCTATTAGCAGTTGCGCCCCTGTCGACTGCCCGAAAAGGTGGTAGCATACGTACCTCACGTACACAATTATGCCCTTAAAAATACCTTGGACGGTGATACGTCTCCAACGTATCTATAATTTTTTATTATTCCATGCTATTATTTATGATGTTTTGGATGTTTAATGGGCTTTGTTATACACTTTTATATTATTTTTGGGACTAACCTACTAACCCAAAGTCCCAGTCCAGATTGAAGTTTTTTGCCTGTTTTAGGGTTTTACAGAAAAGGAATATCAAACGGAATGAAACCTTGGGGAGAGATATTTTTGGAGCAAAATACGCACGGGAGAATTGAGAACCACGGAGTAGGGCTGACGTGGCGTCCACGAGGGTGGGGGGCGCGCCCCCCTATAGGGCGCGCCCCCTGCCTCATGGGCACCCCGTCTGGCCCCTGGTGCCCTCCTTCCTCCTATATATAACTACGCACCCCGAAACTATCAGAACAATAGAGAAAACCCTAGTTCCACCGCCGCAACCTTCGTTCCCGTGAGATCCCATCTTGGGGCCTGTTCTGGAGCTCCGCCGGAGGGGGGGGGGGGGTCTACCACGGAGTGCTTCTACATCATCATCATCATCGCCTCACCATGAGTTCTGAGTAGTTTACCACAGACCTTCGGGTCCATAGCTAGTATCTAGATGGCTTCTTCTCTCTCTTTGGATCTAAATACCAAGTTCTCCTCGGTCTTCGAGGAGATCTATTCGATGTAATCTCTTTTTGCGATGTGTTTGTCGAGATCCGATGAATTGTGGGTTTATGATCAAGATTATCTATGCGAAATATTTGGTTCTTTTCTGAACTCTTTATGTGTGATTATAATATCCTTGCAAGTCTCTTCGAATTATTGGTTTGGTTTGGCCTACTAGATCTATAGTTCTTGCAATGGGAGAAGTGCTTGGCTTTGGGTTCAATCTTGCGGTGTCCTTTCCCAGTGACAGTAGGGGCAGCAAGGCACGTATTATATTGTTGCCATCGAGGATAAAAAGATGGGGTTTATATCACTGTGTTTGAGTTTATCCCTCTACATCATGTCATCTTGTTTAAGGCGTTACTTCGTTCTTATGAACTTAATACTCTAGATGCATGCTGGATAGCGGTCGATGTGTTGAGTAATAGTAGTAGATGCAGAATCGTTTCGGTCTACTTGGATCGGACATGATGCCTATATATAATGATCATGCCTAGATAGTCTCATAATTATTCACTTTTCTATCAATTGCTCGACAGTAATTTGTTTACCCGCCGTAGAATATCGCTATCATGAGAGAAGCCACTAGAGAACACTATGGCCCCCGGGTCTATTCTCAACATATCAATCTACAATCTACTTTATTTTTCCGCTTTTACTTTCTGTTCTTATATCCAAAAATACCAAAAATATCAAACTATCATCTCTATTAGATCTCACTTTCGTAAGTGACCGTAAAGGGATTGACAACCCCTTATCGCGTTGGTTGTGAAGTTCTTATTTGTTTGTGCAGGTGCGAGGGACTCGCACGTGGTCTCCTACTGGATTGATACCTTGGTTCTCAAAAACTGAAAGAAATACTTACGCTACTGTGCTGCATCACCCTTTCCTCTTCGAGGAAATACAACGCAAGCTCGAGAAGTAGCAGGCGGCGCTGGGGGCACACAACATACAAATACTCCATAGTTCGGATTGACCCTATTCGGACTCTAAAATACATCTTCTTTTTTAGGTTCGTTTAAAAGAACCTACATTATTTACGGCTGTACACGATGCTCTTCTCTATAATCCTGTTTTTTCCTTTTTATTTTTTACAGGCGGCCATCTTAATTCTCCCTCTTAAGGACATATTAACAAGTAGAAAAAGGCGCAAACGTGCAGTAGGGCCACATGTTGAGATTTCTTTTTAGATTCCGACTCTATGTAAACTTTTTTCTTCTCTTTTATTTTCTTTTACTTTTTGGCATGTCAAATACCTGGGGCTGTTATCGGCATTATCTGTAACCTCACGGCTTGCCGTATTAAACGGGATATAAAAGAAGCAGTTTGGTTCCAATTCTCTTAGAGTTTATTCTATTTTCCACCTGTGTTCTCCTTCCCAAGTCAGATCGCCGCATGTGCCTTAAAATCTGAACTTAATACCAGGGGCGGTATTCAGTCGGGCACGCCTCCAAAAAGTCCGAACGCCTATAGGGAACCGTTCGGCGTCCTGGATATTGCAGTATATGCATCGGCTCTGAATCATGTCTTTGGTCTATAGTTAGGTTACCCGGCTCCTGTGCTTGCCACCTTACATTCCGCATTGTTCGGCTAAGGTAGTAAAGGGAGAACTACCGCGATTGTACTCCTGGTTCGTTCGATCAAGTACCTCAGTAGAGAAAGCCGAAAACTGACTGTCATAATGAAGCGAGAGCCGGTCAAGCGATTCGGTGACCTAGTGTTATACTACGACCGATAGAGATCCACTCCGTGTTATACGAGGGGCTGGTCTTCGCCCAGCCGCGTAAAACAGGCACCATAGCTCGGAAGCTCTATACGCACCAGGGGCTAGTACTTAGCCCCACTAGTCAAGCTCCTATGGCTAAGTGAAAGCAATAAAGCCGCATAGTCTGATTGCCTGGTTCGCTCCGCAGACACCTCCCATATGGACCAAGACGTTGGATAAAGAGTGTTCATGCGTGTTATCGAACACCCCTATAATATTTACATGGGGACTGAAGCCGACGAGTTGAAACTTTCAAAATTTAAATAAACAGCCACATAGGAGGAAAAAGCCGCTTATAATACAAAAGCGCAAAACTTATATATATATATATATATATATATATATATATATATATATATATATATATATATATATATATATATATATATATATATATCGGCACATAGGCTTAGCCCTTACAGTCTGAATACAATCATTCAAAGATTATATCCTTTGAGCAGTGGCCCTCTACAAGGCGGGCTCCTTCTAGTATGTCGCCAAAGTACATTTCGGGCTTGCGATGATCCTTACCCTCTGGGGGGGCAGCAGTGGCTATCTCCGTGGCCTTCATCTTTTCCCAATGCACCTTCACATGGGCAAAGGCCATCCGAGCACCCTCTATGTAGGGCGAACACTTAATAGCGTCGACCCGCGGACTCGCTTCGACGAGCTTCTTCACCAATCCGAAGTAACTACTTGGGATTGGATCAACATGGCATAGCCGGACTATCAAGTCCTTTATGGCCGTACGCGCCATGTTGTGCAACTCGACCATCTGCTTCATTTGGTCATTGAGGGGCACCAGATGGTTTGGCGCAAGAAACTATGACTAGAACAGCTTCTCCGTGTTGTTCCCCTCCTGGGCTCGGAAGTATTGGGCGGCGTCGGTGATGCTCCTCGGGAGATCCGCAAACACGCCTGGAGAACTCCACAATCATGTCATCCCAAGATACCTCTAACCTCCGAAGATGCTCTGCAAGAGAAAAACCTTACCAGCTTCTATTTAACGCGCTTGTTTTATCTCTTCCTGAGCACCGCGCGACTCAATCCACGTCTCCTTGGCAGCATTAACTACTGCAGTGATTTCGGATGCTTGTTCCGAATTCATCTGCTCCAATGCATCGCATTTGCGAATGGCATCTTGCAGCTCAACCTCGACTTCGTTCACCCGAGCCTCATGTTGTTGACGTAGGGCCTTCTCGGCCTCCAGGTCGGCAGCCGCTTTATCAGCGGCTGCCTTGCTCGCTCTAGCCTCCTACTTGGCCGTCTCAAGCTCGCCCTTCAGGGCCTCGACCATAGCTGCGTCAGCCGTTTCACAAGAACATATAACACAAATTAGCTCACGCTCACACATACAGTGTGTTCAAATTTCAATTTCTTCAAACCCGCACACCTTGCGTTTCATCAAAACGCTTGTTGATGTGGACGAGCTCTTCGTCAGCTAGTGTAAGTTTCCGATTTAACTCGGAAACCTCTGCGGCTCGGGCAGATGGCGCAACTAGTGAAGCCTGTTCAAGCACAAAGTACACAGATCAGCTCTATCATATGCTATAACATGGATGCTTCGTCTGATTCAGTTCAGAATCAAACAAAGCATCAGGGGCTACTGTCAATAAAAAGTTATATTTGAAGAAATATTACGTTGCATACCTCAAAGCCTGTTAGTAGGCTGGTGAAAGCTTCGCTCAGTCCGCCTTTGACAGACTAAATTTTCTCCATGACCGCACTCATCAGAGTGCGGTGTGCCTCTACGATGGAAGCACTTTGCAGTGCTCCCTCCAGAGTGTTTGGTGCCTCTGGGTTTACGGCAAGCGCCGTTGCTCCCTCCCCCATCACGAGGGGCTGGCCTCTTGATTCCGGAGCCGCACTGGACTCCAGAACAGTGTTCGGTGGGGCCCCGGATTGCTTGGGCCCCCATCTATGGTCAGCATGGGGATCACTTCCCCTTGGTTGACAACGGCCGAGGGATTGACCTCGGACGCCCTTTCGTCCGCCCCACTCCCACCTGCTGGAGCAGGGGGAGTTTGTAGAGAGGATACCTCGCTATCCCCAATAGTGGGCGACGAGCCCCGCGAAGGTGCATCACTCTCCGTCTCTCCGGACGCTAGATAATTCCTCGAGGACAGTGAAGTCACGGGGATGTCGTGCGGAGGACTATATAAAGGTAAAATAAATATTAGACGATGAAAAGGAAAATTATCCAAACATAAGCTGTTTAAATACTTACGATTCGGCTAGGGGCTTGATCCTGGGCTGAACTCGATGGTTGTGTTCGGACAATGAGTCCGAACTATCAGGAAGATTCAGGTTCTTCCTGGGCACGGCCTTGCCTGTGTTAGCAGGGGCCGCTCTTTTACTCCCCTTTGTCAAGATGGGTGAGGGAGTCCTGGATTATAGGGTCCTCGGGCGTCCGGGCTATGTGACATGGGCCGGACTGATGGGTCGTGAAGACACAAGACAAAAGACTTCCTCCCGTGTCCGGATGGGACTCTCCTTGACGTAGAAGGCAAGCTTGGCGTGCGGATATGAAGATTCCTTCCTATGTAAACCGACTCTGTACAACCCAAGACTCCTTCGGTGTCTATATAAACCGGAGGGTTTAGTCCATAGAGTAATCATAATCATACAGGCTAGACATCTAGGGTTTAGTCATTACAATCTCGAGGTAGATCAACTCTTGTAACCCATGTACTCATCAAAGTCAATCTAGCAGGAAGTATGGTATTACCTCCATCAAGAGGGCGTGAACCCGGGTAAACAAAGTGTCCCCTGCCTCCTATTACCTTTGATCCTTAGACGCACAGTTCGGGACCCCCTACCCGAGATCTGCCGATTTTGACACCGACATTGGTGCTTTCATTGAGAGTTCCACTGTGCCGTCGTTGAAAGGTTCGATGGCTCGCCTTGTCATCAATGACAGTATTACTTCTGGAGGAGCCCTAGTTTCAGGGCAGACCCTCCGGCTTGGCGGTGTAACACCCCAAAATTTAGCAATGTTTTATTTAATAAAATTTTGCCAGTAAATTAAAATTTTGCCTTTCTGCTTTATGTTCCTTGGATTCCAGGACCATTCTTGTTCTGATGTATTGGAGTTTTTACCTCTAGCAAAAATTATATCAGCAAGATTAATTATGTTTTTGTCCCCTAATTATCTGCCCTATATATATATATATATATTTGTTTCCCTTTTATTTTAAGACCTCATTTGAACTGCAACCACATGATAAATTTATTTATAATTTCAACCAAAAATTGGAGATGTCAAGTAAGGCTATTAGATCACTTTGATGCAAGAATATAACTATTTCATTTAATATTTTGAGCTCCACAGCATGTCTTCCAATCTAGTCCAGTAGGCCTAATTTCACTACAACCCCTTTAAATATTATTGTAATGCTTCCACCAAAATTATGGGATGTTCATAGGAGTATGTTAATCAACTTTATGCAAAAACCCATCTTGGTCCTTTGGAAAATTTGAGTGAAACAACCTCCTTTCCATTCTAGTTCAGTTTGGTGATTTGCACCGTAACCCTAGTCTATTTTGCTCTAGTGCCTTTGAGCTTCCTCATGTCTACACACGCTTCTACTCTCGTAGACTCTGTTGGGCCTCCAAGCGCAGAGGTTTGTAGGACAGTAGCAATTTCCCTCAAGTGGATGACCTAAGGTTTATCGAACTCAGGGAAGTAGAGGTTGAAGATGGTCTCTCTCAAGCAACCCTGCAACTAAGATACAAGAAGTCTCTTGTGTCCCCAACACACCTAATACACTTGTTAGATGTATAGGTGCACTAGTTCGGCGAAGAGATGTTAAATGGCAAGTAATATGGATGGCAAAACAAAGTAATATAATTCTGTAATAAAAAGTGCAGCAAGCAAACAAGTGGTAAACGTGAGCACAAATGGTATTGCAATGGTGGAAACAAGGCCTAGGCTTCATACTTTCACTAGTGGCAACTCCCAACAACATTAACATAATCGAATCACATGATATTTCCCATAAAACATGCAAAGGGGACGCACTCGGAGGTCATTCCTTCATGGTCAAAAGAGGACGAGAATTATGTAGGGCTACAAAATCACACCTCAAAGTTCGTAGTTCCCAATCTAAGGATTTCCCAATGTCACCGCGGCCATCCAAAGAGAGTCCCACAATCACCATAACATATCTAAAGGATAGTCAAATACAAGCACCAAGAGACTCTCAATCTTCAATCAACACACAAGAGAGGAAATCACTCATGAAAATACTTTTCTAATCCATGTCCAATAGACCACTGTCACCTTGGTCTCGGGGATTATACTAGATAAAGACAAGTGAGTACATCAATCCAATACATAGAGGAAGGGGAAACATCATGGGATCACCCTAGATTAACATAGCCTATGATCACAACGAAGATCACATCATGGGAGAGAGAATTGACCACATAGCTACTGGTAAGAACCTCAGCCCCGAGGAGGAACTACTCCCGCATCATGGAGGGAGGAAGCAACGTCGATGGAGATGAATCCGGGGGCACTTCCCCGTCCCGGCAGGGTGCCGGCACAGGAGTTATGGTCCCCCGAAGCTTGATGGCGATGGCGGCGGAGATCGGAATCGCGTCTGGAGAAAAGGGGTCCGGAATCAGGGTTTCCTCGACGGACCTTAAATATATGCCAAAGGGGGGCACCGGACGGGCTTCGGGGGGCCCAGGCGCCCCCCGGCGCGGCCCAGGGGGGGGCGCCCATAGGGCGCCTGGAGCCCCTGTGGGTCCCCCGACTGTACTTTGGCCGCACGGTAGCTCCTGGAACGCTGATTGTTTATATATTTTTTCTGGATTTTTCCTGGCAGTTCTCGTAATGTGAAAACCTGAAATACAAAATCAGCCGAAAACAGAAACTGGCACCGGGGTGCACTGGATTAGTAGGTTAGTCCAAATATGATCAAAAGTGTATGGAAGTGTATGAATATCATAGCAATATCACCCGAAAGTGGCATGGAGCAAGCAGAAATTATAGATACGTTTTGGACGTATCAACATCCCCAAGCTTAATTCCTGCTCGTCCTCGAGTAGGTAAATGATAACAAGAATAATTTCTGTGGTGACATGCTATTAACCATATAGGACTTTCTCATAGTCATATGACAAAAGCTTACTGAGACAATGATTCTAAACTAATTAAGTTGCCTCAAGAGAAAATCACAAATGACTGAAAGTTTTACAACATGGAACTGAAACATCAAAAAGATTTGCAATGAACATGATGTGCAAATATGATAAAGTGATATCTAGCTTGCCCCCTTTAGTGATGCAAAACATAAATGCAAGGGCACCTTCGAGGTTTAAGTGATGACTAGATACAATCATTTCAGAATAAACGATATCACAATCATGCAAAAGACAATGCTACTTTAAGACAATGCACATTACACTCATAATGACAATCATGCTCTCAATAGTTGGTGCTTCAACATAAAGGTAAAAGAAAGGTTAAGTGCTAGAGCTTTTTATTTTGAAAACATGGAAGCAATTGTGTCAACGGTAGTAGTACTTCATATGTGTCATGCATAAAACATCCTATAAGTTGCAAGCCTCATGCATCGTATACCAATAGTGCTCGCTCCTTGTCCTAATTAGCTCGGATCCCCATGGGTTATCATTGCATTACATATGTTTTAACCAAGTGTCACAAAGGGGTACCTCTATGCCACCTGTACAAAGGTCCAAGGAGATAGATCGCATTTGATTTCTCGTTTTTGATAGATCTCAACTTGAGGACATCCATACCGGGACAACATAGAAAATAGATGATGGACTCCTCTTTAATGCATAAGCATATTCTCATGAGAGATTGAGGATTAAGGTCCAAGCTAAAACTTCCACCATGATGCATGACTTTGGTTGGCGGCCCAATGTTCTTCTCTAACAATATGCATATTAATTCAACCCACGGTAAATCACCCTTACTTCAGACAAGACGAACATGCATAGCAACTCACATGATATTCAACAAAAGTGTGACAGTTGATGGCGTCCCCAGAAACATGGTTACCGCTCAGCAAGCAACTTATAAGAAATAAGATACATAGGCAACATATTCTTTACCACAATAGTTTTTAGGCTACTTTCCCATGAGCTATGTATTGCATGGTTAATTTGCTTAGTGCAGGTGGAGGTTAGCAAAAGACTGGGAGCGACCAACTAAGAGAGCAATGACGGTCATAATCATGCAGAGCGACAAAGCAATATTGAATCAGGCATGGTAGTTATATCGCTACTTAGAAACAAAAGATCATCAAGGCTTGACAGACTTTCTTTACAGTCTTGAATATGCGTGAGCATACGCCAAGTCAATCAAAATAAATTCTCGAAGGAAGATATTACTTAACCATACCACATCATAGGCAAACAAACCAAGTTGGTACTCCAATATCACATTGGGAACCCCCCAGCTATTTGAGATTAACCAAAAGAAAACCTGAACTACTAAGCACCATCATGAAAGTAGCATCTTTATCATAGACACATTAACCCATGCAACGGAAGCAAACTCTCTTAATAAGGTGAGCATGGTAATTAAAGAGAGTTCAAGCAACCAACTAAATAAAAGCTCTTGAAAAGATAAGCATGGATACTAAGAGCAGAGCACGATAGTAGCTATTAAAAGACAAAGAACACACACAGCATAGATAGACATGAAAATTCTATGTAATGTTCTAGGTAGAGGTGGAGCGTGTTTCTCTCTCACATAAAGGAATGCTGGGTTCCGACTCGTTATGAAAAACTAAAAAGAAAACTAAAAGCAAGACGCTCCAAGCATAGCACATAACACATGAAGTGATAAAAATATAGCGAAACGAAAGACGAACTGATAATGTTGATGGAGAAGGGGATGCACGGGGGCATCCCCGAGCTTAGACGCTTGAGTCTCCTTGAATATTTCTTGGGGGTGCACGGGGGCATCCCCAAGCTTGAGCGCTTGACACTCCTGAATCTTTTTATCATCTTCCCTCGCACACTTGAAAACTCCCTTCATACATAACTCATCATAATTTGATTAGCGAGGTTAGTACCCGTAATAAAATAATTATACCTTGCTGGAAATAAGGATATTCTTGAAGTTCTACTGTTTCTCAAGATTGCCCAAAGGTTTTTTCAAAGAAAAAGCAAGCTCTTGATTTGCAAAGTGAAGGAAAGGCAATACATGACAGAATCTGTGAAAAACAGAATAGCAGGTAGTAATTGATCTGTTCGGGATACTTCTACAACTCAAATCAAAAAACTCAGAACAGACGCACGAAAGACAATTATATAGAGAACGCTGTCGAAAAAATTCAGACCAAAAAGATGATCTGGTGATTTTATACGAATTTTTCTATCCAAGGACAGAATCTGTTTCCTGGACAGCACCTCACAACTTTTGAACTTTCTAGCAATCAGAGGCTATACTTGGCACAAATATGAAAAGCAAAGATACAATGATGATGCTACAGCAGTAAACAACATCAAGACACAACAAAAGCAAAAATTTATTCATGTGGGCTGCCTCCCAAAAGCGCTTTCTTTTATGCCTTTAAGCTAGGCATAGGACTTTAATGATGCTCTCGCAAGAATAAGAGCTGAAGAACAAAAGAGGGCATCAAGAAGCAAATGCCAAATACATTTAAGCCTAACATGCTTCCTATGCATAGGAATATTTCAATAGAATAATTCATTGAAGCACGAAGCAACTAGCATAGGAAGGCAAAACAAGCATAACTTCAAAATATTCACCATAAAGAGAGGAAACTTCTTATTATTAAGATATTTAGAACCAAGCCTCCCTCTCTCATTATAAATTTCAGTGGCATCATGGATGAACTCAACAATATAAGCATCACATAAAGCATTGTTACCATGATCCACATGCAAAAAGGTACTCTCACTCCCCACATAAGCATAATTTTTCTCATTGGTAATAGTGGGAGTAGGACTATCATAAACAACTTGAACACTATAGATTAGTTGTATATTAGAAGGGTGGTGTTCAACAAGGGAGTAATTCCTTTCATGATTATGACAAGTTTCATAAGGATAATTTCTCCTTATCTCATAGGTACCTTTATAATCACTATAGATTGGAGTTATAACATCATCATGGTAGAGAAGAGCATTATCATTACTAGAAACTATATTTGTAAACATGTTGTCTTTATTCTTACAAGCAAAAGAATTATCAATTGTCACATCACTAGTGGGTAAAGGATTTCTAATCCTATCATCCCCAAGCTTAGAGCTTCCCATATCTTCACTTTCAGAGTTGGTACCAAAAAGATTTTCAAGATCATAAGCAGCATTATCATCATTTTCCCAATCACAATAAGTAACATGCATATCATAATCAAAATCATCTTCAATAGTACCTACGGACGTATCATCAAGATGATAATTAAGGCAATAAACTTCACCTTCTTCTTTAAACTTACAACCGTTAGGATAAAAGTTGTTAGGAGGAATATGCTCAGGCCAGGTTGATACCCATTCTTCTTCCTTCTTGCTCCTCCTCCTCCTCTTCTTTTTCTTCTTCTTCACCTTAGGAGGGGGTGGTTGGAGATGAAGCTTCTCCACATATCCTGGTTTATCATTAGAAACAATAGGGGAAACTTGGGAGAAACTCTCCTTTTTATTAGCAGAAATATAAGAGACATTTTTATACTTTGGTAAAGTTCCCTCCTTTCTAATCTTACTTACGTAATCATTTTCATGGAAATTAACAACACAATAGAGATGGCAATTTTGCAAAGTGTTTTTTTATTCCTATGGCATTATCATCCAGCCAAGAAGTCTTTTTTGATAAGTCTTCACACATTAAAAATAACATAAGCTCATCATAAAGATCAGAGGTGATCATGTCATCACACAACCGGTTAACAGTTATGTTTTGAAAGTTCATGCATTGAAAATTAAAGTGACCCTCTGTACGGCAAAGTTCACAAGTAAAAGGATAAAGGTCACACAATTCTTTAGCAATTTCATTTAAATATCTGACCCAAGTGATTGTTCTTTCATGCTTATGTTGCTTACAATACTTCTCTTCTTCAATCATAGGCCTTTCACAAGGTCTATCCACTCCACAAAAATTAACATGCTTATATAAAACTTCATTTTTAGGAATTGGATCATGCATGTTGCAATCATCATGAACAATTTCATTTTCTTTGCAAGTCTCTTTAAAAGGTTTATGATGCTTGATCCAATCCTCCTTAGGCATATTAAGATGTGAAGCAAAAGATTTGAGGAAATCAACAAGGAGTTGAGAATCAAGCCCAAACTTAGCACTAAACTTATTAAAACTTGTAGTTTCAACAAAAGACTTAATGCAATCATACTCATAAATTATACCTGTCTCTTTACCTTTGTCGAACTCCCAATCTTCAGTGTTGCGTTGAATTCTTTCAAGGAGTTCCCATTTAGCATCAATCTTTTTGTTTGTGAAAGAACCCATAGAGGAAGCATCGAGCAAATCTTTATCCTGTCGAGAGAGCCTGGCATAGAAGTTAGTAATAATAATATCTTTGGGGAGCCCATGGTTAGGACATTTTAGCATTAACGTTTTCAGTCTCCCCCAAGCTTGAGCTATGCTCTCTCCGTCATGAGGGTAGAAATTATAAACATAATTCCTATTCTTATGGACTTCATGAAGAGGATAAAACTTGGAGTAAAAGAGAGACTGGATCTCTTCCCACTCCAGCAGGTGAGAGTCATTTAGTAGCCTATACCATTCCAATGCTTTTCCTTTCAGTGACAAGGCAAATAATTTCCTCATGAAAAACTCCCTAAAAACACGTGCAAGCTTAAATAATGAACATAGTTGTGACAGATATAGCAAGTGTTCATCGGGATGTCTGTCTCCTGCATAACGATTAGCCAAAACATGATCGATAATACCAGCCGGTATTTTATAGGGAACAATTTCAGTAGGAGGAGGAGCAACCACCACAGGTGTGGGGCGTCCTCCCGCAAGCAACGATCCAATAGCAAGGTTTTCCATAAACATAACTAGTGAAATAAAAACAAGAAACAAAAAGATTTAATTGCAAGATCTAAAGATATACCTTCAAGCGCTCACCTCCCCGGCAACGGTGCCAGAAATAGCTTGATGTCTACACACGATTCTACTCTCGTAGACTCTGTTGGGCCTCCAAGCGCAGAGGTTTGTAGGACAGTAGCAATTTCCCTCAAGTGGATGACCTAAGGTTTACCGAACTCAGGGAAGTAGAGGTTGAAGATGGTCTCTCTCAAGCAACCCTGCAACTAAGATACAAGAAGTCTCTTGTGTCCCCAACACACCTAATACACTTGTTAGATGTATAGGTGCACTAGTTCGGCGAAGAGATGTTAAATGGCAAGTAATATGGATGGCAAAACAAAGTAATATAATTCTGTAATAAAAAGTGCAGCAAGCAAACAAGTGGTAAACGTGAGCACAAATGGTATTGCAATGGTGGAAACAAGGCATAGTCTTCATACTTTCACTAGTGGCAACTCCCAACAACATTAACATAATCGAATCACATGATATTTCCCATAAAACATGCAAAGGGGACGCACTCGGAGGTCATTCCTTCGTGGTCAAAAGAGGACGAGAATTATGTAGGGCTACAAAATCACACCTCAAAGTTCGTAGTTCCCAATCTAAGGATTTCCCAATGTCACCGCGGCCATCCAAAGAGAGTCCCACAATCACCATAACATATCTAAAGGATAGTCAAAGACAAGCACCAAGAGACTCTCAATCTTCAATCAACACACAAAAGAGGAAATCACTCATGAAAATACTTTTCTAATCCATGTCCAATAGACCGCTGTCACCTTGGTCTCGGGGATTATACTAGATAAAGACAAGTGAGTACATCAATCCAATACATAGAGGAAGGGAAACATCATGGGATCACCCTAGATTAACATAGCCTAAGATCACAACGAAGATCACATCATGGGAGAGAGAATTGACCACATAGCTACTGGTAAGAACCTCAGCCCCGAGGAGGAACTACTCCCGCATCATGGAGGGAGGAAGCAACATCGATGGAGATGAATCCAGGGGCACTTCCCCGTCCCGGCAGGGTGCCGGCACAGGAGTTCTGGTCCCCCGAAGCTTGATGGCAATGGCGGCGGAGATCGGAATCGCGTCTGGAGAAAAGGGGTCCGGAATCAGGGTTTCCTCGACGGACCTTAAATATATGCCAAAGGGGGGCACCGGATGGGCTTCGGGGGGCCCAGGCGCCCCCCGGCGCGGCCCAGGGGGGGGCGCCCACACGGCGCCTAGAGCCCCTGTGGGCCCCCCCGACTGTACTTTGGCCGCACGGTAGCTCCTGGAACGCTGATTTTTTATATATTTTGTCTGGATTTTTCCTGGCAGTTCTCGTAATGTGAAAACCTGAAATACAAAATCATCCGAAAACAGAAACTGGCACCGGGGTGCACTGGATTAGTAGGTTAGTCCAAATATGATCAAAAGTGTATGGAAGTGTATGAATATCATAGCAATATCACCCGAAAGTGGCATGGAGCAAGCAGAAATTATAGATACGTTTTGGACGTATCAACATCCCCAAGCTTATAGTCTCTCTTGCAAAACCCTTAAGTCCAGAAGAGTGGGCCTATTGGGATAGTTTTGGTTCATGGAATAGTGCTCTGCATTTTCTGTCCAGAACTGAAATCTTGCACTAACAAGTTCCTGCTTTTGATAAACTAACCTCACCACCCTCTTAATCATTCAAGGAGACATCCATCTGGTAAATTTGGCCACCCCAAGAGTGAGCTAGATGCCACTGGCATTTTGTCAAACACCCTGAGTGCATGTCCATGTTTGGCTCAATTTCTGGTTCATATTATGAACTTGATCTCCTACCTAAACCAGCATGTCTCATAGCTTTGCCCTAACCTATAACCCCACCCTGCTGCCCCCCTTGCAGTTTGGAGCTCTTTAGCACGCCTTGGCATATCGCCGAGCACATAGCGTGCGTGCTCTGGGCGCGCCCAGAGCGCATGTTTTGCACGTGCGTGCGCTCGGGCCGCCGCGTCACGCCCCTGGCCCCAATTCACCTGCAGAGCCTCACTCGACCTTATCCGCACCTAGGTACACGACAAGCCGCCCCTGGGTCGCCACAACGCCGCCGTCAGGGCACTTTTGGCGGCACGCCGGCGAGCACAGTGGCTCTCTGCCACGGTCGGCGCCGCCCAAGCCACGCGCACTCGCCAGCTGCCCCCTGAAGCAGTGCGAGATCATCCGCAGGCCCATCCGCTAGCTTTCGTCGCCGCCACGTCCCCCTGCGGCTACAGAACGGCGGTCGCCGGCGAGCTTATCCCCTGCCACCGCTGAACCGCCATGGCTCGCCTATTTAAAGGTGCCCGAACCTCTCCGCAGCTTCAGACACTCACTAGGCACCCCGCAGAGCAGCCCTGTAGCAGCCATCCGCCCCCGGGAAGCTTCCTTCTTCATCTTCGACGAACACGGCCGCCGTCTCTGCCTCGAGCAATCCGGCGCCACCAGAGCCTCCCCCGCCCGTCCAGCACCACCGTCGCCTTCCCCTCGACCTTCCGGAGCTGCCCGACCCCTCGAGCATGACCAAAACCCACCGCAACACGAATCCCCTTTTCCGCCCGAAGCCTCCTCCACCGCGAAGCTCGCCGCCGGCGATTCCCTCCGTCCCCTCCGACTAGCCGACCACCAGGAGGACCGCCAAGGAGTCGCGGATCCATTCCCGCACTCAGTCTTCCTCAAGGAGTCTCCGTCCGCCGGCGACGATCGCCGGAGCCCCGCATCCGTTCGGGCAGAGGAGGAGGAGGGGGAAAAGACTGGTCAAACCTGACTAGTGGGCCCCCTGGACCCACTGTCAGTGACCCAGCCTCGCACCCACGTGCGCATAAGTGAAGGCGCAAACCCTAGAGTACGTCTCCACTATTTCGAAAGCGTATCCTCAGCCGAAATGTTTTCTTTTCTGTTTTAGTTTAAAAATCAGTTTTTGACCAAACTTTGACTGGCTTTAACTTTTAAACTACAGCTCCAAATGAATTGATTCTTTTTCTGCTGTTCCTCAAATTTGGTCTAGTTTATTTTCAAATTTATTTGAAAATTTTCCAGACAACTTTTTTGTGCTGTTGTGATTCTATGTATTAATTTCATTTTCTCTCTATTAGGATTTTGAAGAGGGAGAAAGCTTCCAAATTTCTTGGAATGCTTTTCTCCTCCCACCTACTTGAAGGCAAGCATCTTGAACCCCTTTTTGATACATGTTGTGTGTTGTTTGCTATGGTCCAAGAACTCCATTGATATGACAAAATGGAGCGTCATTATTTCATGTTGAAATCATACTCTTGAATATCAACATGTGGTTAATAAACCTTTTCAGTCATGTATGTGATATTGGTGACAGCCACCACTCCTCATGCCACATATGCCTAGTGATAGTTCGGACGGAGTCCGAAGGAAGGTGGTGTTTCGGTGAACCGACCACGTGACTGACATCTCGTGTGACGAGGATGTGCAGTGAGGCAGCATGTAGCATGAGGGGTGTGACCCTGTCAGGGAACTGTGAGATCATTGTGGCACTAACCATGTAGAGATTATATAAACCTCCCGAGTCGACCATAGATCGAGTCTTGCTCCGGTAACCCCCATACTTGTTTCGTGCTACCACGTGTCCCTATTTCAGGTAGGGTGTGGTTCAGTAAATTTGTCGACCCCTGTTCTATCACACACCGTACAGAGAGGCCACGGTGGAAGATACCGGCTGCATCCGGTAGGCAGGCCACCTGGTCGGGCGGCATGGGTGTTTCGGTTGTAGCCGAAGGGGATAGCTTCCCCAGTTTTCACACGCGTTATAAATTGTTGTGATCCCATGCTAGTCGAGGTTGTAGCCTCCCCACTTAGAGTTTGTCTTAACTAGTGTCGTTGGTGATTCCAGACACCGGTAAGTTAGGCTGGTGTGTGCAGTCAGGTGAGTCTTCAAAATTAAAAGACCGTAGGCGGAATTAGTCCAGAGGGGCTATAGAAAATCCGTTATTCGTGGGTAAAGAGTACACCCTCTGCAGAGATATAAAATCTATTCGAATAGCTGTGTTCATGATTAAGGACTACAGTCTGGGATGGGTCGAGTGTCGGTCTTAGTTTCTGTCTTCGGAGGAGAAACCTATTAAACCAAAACATTAATTAAGACATGTGGCAGGTAGTGATTGTGATTCATCATTATTATGAACTAACCTTTCATCTTATTTGAGACAAGGAGTATCCTTGGGATGGTTCTACCTCCCGGATATTCACTGTTATTTATTTTATTTACTAAGCCCTTTCTGTGATGTCGCTCAGACGTCCGACTGTGGCATTCTTTTTATTTATAAGCCCTTTCTGTGATGTCGCTCAGACGTCCGACTGTGGCCTTCTTTTTAAGCCCTTTTTGTGACGTCGCTCAGACGTCCGACTATGGCCTTCTTTTTAAGCCCTTTCCGTGATGTCGCTCAGACGTCCGACTGTGGCATTCTATTTATTTACTAAGGCCTTTCCGTGATGTCGCTCAGACGTCCGACTGTGGCATTTTTCTTATTTATAAGCCCTTTTTGTGATGCTGCTCAGACGTCGGACTATGGCATTTTTTTAATTTATAAGCCCTTTCTGTGATGTCGCTCAGACGTCCGACTGCGGCATGCTTGTTATTTATTTTGTTACTACTTCCTGATTGCATATGCCTTTTTTTGAATGTCTTGCTTACAATTGCAGTCTGTCTTATCATGATTATTCTCTCAGTTATAACTTATCCTTGAGCATGTTTATGCCTCACCCATAACCATAATGTTTGCGAGTACATTCAAAGTACTCACTGGCTTGTCCCTGGCTATTGTCTTGGCCAGATTCCTTGCGTGGGAAGGAACGACGTGATGCCACCCTGGAGCCTACACTATTGGAGTTAGCAGCCTCGCGAAGATAGGTGTTATCCCGGTCAGCCGTTCCTGTGGGAAATGGAGTCCCACAGTCACCACGTTCCACAAACCGCTTCCGCCATCAAAACACTATAAGTTTGTGTTGTACTCTCTGGCCAGAATGGTCTTGTGCTACATATTTGTACCCTTGCTTGGGATCTTCTGTATCAAGAGGTGCCTCATCAGCTAATAGTAATCCTGGGGCTAGTGAGCACAAGGTCCGCTTTTTGGGAAATTAATACCCCAAAAATCCGGTCCTGATAACCTTGGTATCAGAGCCAGGCTGACCGTCGGCTAATCCTATCTTAGCCAGGTCAAAAAACCTAGATTAACCACCACACCAGACCATATTCCAACCCCAGCCAAGCTTCTCGCGTAAGATACCCACACAGTGGACCGACGCCTTTGGTAGTCGGTGCCCAACCTATCAGCCTAGCTTGTCGATCACGCGCCAGTGACCGACACCTGAACAATTCATTCCGCAAAGCGTGCGAAGGAAGGCTCCGTCCTTTCCTATAAATAGGGCATGCTAGCCCCCAAACCCAACACCACACAACCTCTACCCCCATACCGAGCTAAAATGCCAGGACCCATCGTCCACAATGAAACCACGACAACCAACCTTGGAGGTTTTGTGACCATGCTCGCAAACCTCACCCGTCGTGCCTTTGCGATGGAAGAGCCCCCAGAATATGTTGTGTACCAAGACTCCATAGGCGGTGAAAGCCGTCAATTCTGGGCCACTGTACACATCTACGGTAGGGGTCTGTCACCAGAGCGCCCCTACAGGTTCACCGGAAGGACAACTTCCTTTGAGCCGCAAGCTATCCAACTAGCTGCTCGAGAAGCTATAGTTCAACTCAGGCACCTGTCGCCCAGAGTTAATTGTCGCTCATTCTACTACTACCCCAGTCGCAACGGGTATGGTAGGCCTCCCCGGGTTGCAAGCGGAGACCATGAGACGGATCCTGCATTATTGCATCTGGTTCGCTATGTTAGCGTACTCGAGGAACTATTCGATCAAATCACTCTTGATCTGATCGCAGCTCGTGGAGAACTGCTTCGCCGAGCCCCAGCAAGAGGACGAGACGAGTCCGGCACCGACAACCCAGTCGTGTTGTTCGGACAACCCATCGAGCCCCAAGGCCTGCCGCGGTCATTGACCAGAATGCCTTGGTATCTCCAGAAGTGATGCGCTGTCTGTTTGGTGCATGCTCCAACGGGATTGTGGCCAACAATCCTCACGAGGGACATCATCCCTGCCCCGACCCTGCACCTCCTCGGCCACCGCCAGCCAATCCCAACGATGAAGCTCCCGGAGAAGCCACCGCATCCACAAGGCAGGGCCGCTTGGATATAAACGAGGTTGATTAAATCACCCGAGTAGTACCAAGCCATATCTCGCCCTCGCCCGTGGTCATGTAACATGTATGACTATATGTATGTACAGTTTGCTTTTGCGCTCTTATCTTTATAGCATCTAGTGTGCGGATGCCTAATTTTTGTCGGGTATGACTCCCAGAGCACCTCACCGACAACCCCCTACAGCGAACATGTCTTTTTACGAGACGTGAGTACCTGTAGCCTTGACCCCGACCCCGTAAAGCGAACCGACACCACAACCCGCCAGACTGCTATATATAGGCCACACCGTGAACTTACCAAGCATCCCTCACCCGGTTCTCTTCTCTCACAGCCTTTTTCCTTCACTATGCCGATCCCTAGTATTTACCTGAGAACCCCAGAGGCATCCCCTGGTAGTTTCGTGAAGATATTGTGGGATTTTACCTGCAGTACCATGAGTGCTACCCGTCCACCCCAGTATGAGCTGCTCAAATCGAGGATCACACCATCCACCTCGAAATATTGGGCAGTGGTACACATCCCACCCGCCAACCCAAACCAAGACCCCACAGAGATTTCCTTCATGGGGAAATCCATGCCAACTCCCCAGATGGCCATAGAGGCTGCCGCTTGTGAAGCGCTTGCTCGCCTCCGATTCCCGGTGCCCTATGCCAGCGAGCGGGGATATTACTACTTCCCAAGCCGCGCAGCACCCGGAGAAGCAACATCTTTTCCTGGTGGGCGTATTGAGAGAGACCCGGTACTAGCCAACCTTACGCAGTATGTGATTGCGCAAGAGCGTCTGAACCAGCGGATAATGGGTTATCTCCAGAGCCTTGCCGATTTAAATCCTTGGATCGCCATCGGCAGACCCCTGAGGCCCGCGCAGGAGAAGCACATTCATCGACTGGTCAACCCACTCCCACCGATAGAAGAAGAATGTCCCCCAGCACCAGAGACCTTTTCCCAGGACCCTGTTCATTTACCGTTTATATTTTAGGCGTAATTGCCACGTGAGTGTACCCGTACATTTTTATGAAAACTGTGTATCGCATCGTGTGTTAAATAAATTCTTTCCTGTGTGATTGAATCTGGTCCATCTGCATAACATAGATTTTTCTTTCATCGCACAGCATCACAACAACGATAATACAACTCCAGCAACTCCACACAGTGCACTAGGTAGCTAGTCCACCGACGCCTGCTTCATCAAACCACCTCCTCGCACACCACAGTCTCTTGAAGAGAAACTCGTGGAGATTTATTCGAGCACTAAGTGCCTACCGCACACTAACCACCATTAGCCCTGCCACTCTCACCTAATCCCCGTGATCACCGCCACCGCGGAGAGCTAGCACTCGAGCCGCCGCATCACGACGATCGTCGAGGATCATCGCACACAAGAGCACCGATACCCCCAGCAATGCCGCCAACCCCACGCTCATGAGAACCATGCACCAGTCCTGCATCACCTCCGCCATTAGAGCCTCGACCCGAGCTCCTGCGAACACAAACGGAGGAGAGAGAAGAAAGGAGAAGAAGAGAGGCCAGGTGAGAGGAAGGAGAAGTAGCACCCCGGCTGTTTTATAGCTCGAGATTGGTGTACGGTGGGCGAAGTCCACCAGCGCCGCTCGTCGCTCGACCGCCGGTGTTCGGAGGCGAATCCGCGAGCAGTGCCGACAGCCCGCTGGCCCGCGAGGTGAGTGCACGCTGCACCGGCAGCTAGCACGCCGCGCACTACGGCAGTACGGCCTAGATGCCCTACGAGCTAGCCGTCGCCGGTGGAGAAAGTGCGAGAAAGCGCACGGGAGAGAGGAGAAGAGAGAACCGGAGGAAGAAGAAGAGGCTGACAATGGGCCCAGGCCCCACCTGTCAGCCAGTGAGAGCACTGTGCTCTCGGGTGCAACCGGCATATTTGTAAATTTGGAAAAAATACCATTTCTAAATTTACTATGTCCCAGAGTAGAAATATCTCGTTTTCCATGATAGTAATTTTTTTTCTTTCCCGTGCCACGCCAGTGTTTAACACTACAGGCTACATCCCTGTTTACCTATGCACTATAGTGGCAATTATTTGCATTATTAGAGCAGAATTTTTTTTTGGTAATATATTTTTGTGTCAGTAGAAGATCCTATGGCAACCCTTAACAAATCTCAAGGACAAGATTTTTCTTAAGGGGGGTAGTGTTGTAACACCCCAAAATTTAGCAATGTTTTATTTAATAAAATTTTGCTAGTAAATTAAAATTTTGCCTTTCTGCTTTATGTTCCTTGGATTCCAGGACCATTCTTGTTCTGATGTGTTGGAGTTTTTACCTCTAGCAAAAATTATATCAGCAAGATTAATTATGTTTTGGTCCCCTAATTATCTGCCCTATATATATATTTGTTTCCCTTTTATTTTAAGACCTCATTTGAACTGCAACCACATGATAAATTTATTTATAATTTCAACCAAAAATTGGAGATGTCAAGTAAGGCTATTAGATCACTTTTATGCAAGAATATATCTATTTCATTTAATATTTTGAGCTCCACAGCATGTCTTCCAATCTAGTCCAGTAGGCCTAATTGCACTACAACCCCTTTAAATATTCTTGTAATGCTTCCACAAAAATTATGGGATGTTCATAGGAGTATGTTAATCAACTTTATGCAAAAACCCATCTTGGTCCTTTGGAAAATTCGAGTGAAACAACCTCCTTTCCATTCTGGTTCAGTTTGGTGATTTGCATTGTAACCCTAGTCTATTTTGCTCCAGTGCCTTTGAGCTTCCTCATGCTTATAGTCTCTCTTGCAAAACCCTTAAGTCCAGAAGAGTGGGCCTATTGGGATAGTTTTGGTTCATGGAACAGTGCTCTGCATTTTCTGTCTAGAACTGAAATCTTGCAAAACTTGCACTAACAAGTTCCTGCTTTTGATAAACTAACCTCGCCACCCTCTTAATCATTCAAGGAGACATCCATCTAGTAAATTTGGCCACCCCAAGGGTGAGCTAGATGCCACTGGCATTTTGTCAAACACCCTGAGTGCATGTCCATGTTTGGCTCAGTTTCTGGTTCATATTATGAACTTGATCTCCTACCTAAACCAGCATGTCTCATAGCTTTGCCCTAACCTATAACCCCACCCTGCTGACCCCCCTTGCAGTTTGGAGCTCTTTAGCACGCCTTGGCATATCACCGAGCACGTAGCGTGCGTGCTCTGAGCGCGCCCAGAGCGCGCGTTTTGCACGTGCGTGCGCTCGGGCCGCCGCGTCGCGCCCCTGGCCCCAATTCACCTGCAGAGCCTCACTCGACCTTATCCGCACCTAGGTACACGCCAAGCCGCCCCTGGGTCACCACAGCGCCGCCGTCAGGGCACTTTTGGCGGCACGCCGGCGAGCACAGTGGCTCTCTGCCACGGTCGGCGCCGCCCAAGCCACACACACTCGCCAGCTTCCCCCTGGAGCAGTGCGAGATCATCCGCAGGCCCGTTCGCTAGCTTTCGTCGCCGCCACGTCCCCCTGCGGCTACAGAACGGCGGTCGCCGGCGAGCTTATCCCCTGCCGCCGCTGAACCACCATGGCTCGCCTATTTAAAGGTGCCCGAACCTCTCCGCAGCTTCAGACCCTCACTAGGCACCCCGCAGAGCAGCCCCGTAGCAGCCATTCGCCCCCGGGAAGCTTCCTTCTTCATCTCCGGCGAACACGGCCGCCGTCTCTGCCTCGAGCAATCCGGCGCCACCAGAGCCTCCCCCCGCCCGTCCAGCACCACCGTCGCCTTCCCCTCGACCTTGCGGAGCTGCCCGACCCCTCGAGCACGACCAAAACCCACCGCAACACGAATCCCCTTTTCCGCCCGAAGCCTCCTCCGCCGCGGAGCTCGCCGCCGGCGATTCCCTCCGTCCCCTTCGACCAGCCGACCACCAGGAGGACCGCCAAGGAGTCGCGGATCCATTCCCGCACTCAGTCTTCCTCAAGGAGCCTCCGTCCGTCGGCGACGATCGCCGTAGCCCCGCATCCGTTCGGGCAGAGGAGGAAGAGGGGGAAAAGACTGGTCAAACCTGACTAGTGGGCCCCCTGGACCCACTGTTAGTGACCCAGCCTCGCACCCAGGCGCGCATAAGTGAAGGCGCAAACCCCATAGTACGTCTCTACTATTTCGAAAGCGTATCCTCAGCCGAAACATTTTCTTTTCTGTTTTAGTTTAAAAATCAGTTTTTGACCAAACTTTGACTGGCTTTAACTTTTAAACTACAGCTCCAAATGAATTGATTCTTTTTTTGCTGTTCCTCAAATTTGGTCTAGTTTATTTTCAAATTTATTTGAAAATTTTCCATACAACTTTTTTGTGATGTTGTGATTCTATGTATTAATTTCATTTTCTCTCTATTAGGACTTTGAAGAGGGAGAAAGCTTCCAAATTTCTTGGAATGCTTTTCTCCTCCCACCTACTTGAAGGCAAGCATCTTGAACCCCTTTTTGATACATGTTGTGTGTTGTTTGCTATGGTCCAAGAACTCCATTGATATGACAAAATGGTGCGTCATTATTTCATGTGAAAATCATACTCTTGCATATCAACATGTGGTGACTAAACCTTTTCAGTCATGTATGTGATATTGGTGACATCCACCACTCCTCATGCCACATATGCCTAGTGATAGTTCGAATGGAGTCCGAAGGAAGGTGGTGTTTCGGTGAACCGACCATGTGACTGACATCTCGTGTGACGAGGATGTGCAGTGAGGCAGCATGTAGCATGAGGGGTGTGACCCTGTCAGGGAACTGTGAGATCATTGTGGCACTAACCATGCAGAGATTATATAAACCTCCTGAGTCGACCATAGATCGAGTCTTGCTCCGGTAACCCCCATACTTGTTTCGTGCTACCACGTGTCCCTACTTCAGGTAGGGTGCGGTTCAGTAAATTTGTCGACCCCTGTTCTATCACACACCGTACAGAGAGGCCACGGTGGAAGATACCGGCTGCATCCGGTAGGCAGGCCACCTGGTCCGGGGGCATGGGTGTTTTGGTTGTAGCCGAAGGGGATAGCTTCCCCAGTTTTCACGCGCGTTATAAATTGTTGTGATCCCATGCTAGTCGAGGTTGTAGCCTCCCCACTTAGAGTTTGGCTTAACTAGTGTCGTGGGTGATTCCAAACACCGGTAAGTTAGGCTGGTGTGTGCAGTCAGGTGAGTCTTCAAAATTAAAAGACCGTAGGCGGAATTAGTCCAGAGGGGCTATAGAAAATCCTTTATTCGTGGGTAAAGAGTACACCCTCTGTAGAGATATAAAATCTATTCGAATAGCCGTGTTCATGGTTAAGGACTACAGTCTGGGATGGGTCGAGTGTCGGTCTTAGTGTCTGTCTTCGGAGGAGAAACCTATTAAACCAAAACATTAATTAAGACCTGTGGCAGGTAGTGATTGTGATTCATCATTATTATGAACTAACCTTTCATCTTATTTGAGACAAGGAGTATCCTTGGGACGGTTCTACCTCCTGGATATTCACTGTTATTTATTTTATTTACTAAGCCCTTTCTGTGATGTCGCTCAGACGTTCGACTGTGGCATTCTTTTTATTTATAAGCCCTTTCTGTGATGTCGCTCAGACATCCGAGTGTGGCCTTCTTTTTAAGCCCTTTCTGTGATGTCGCTCAGACGTCCGACTGTGGCCTTCTTTTTAAGCCCTTTCTTTGATGTCGCTCAGACGTCCGACTGTGGCATTCTTTTTATTTACTAAGCCCTTTCTGTGATGTCGCTCAGACGTCCGACTGTGGCATTTTTCTTATTTATAAGCCCTTTTTGTGATGTCGCTCAGACGTCCGACTGTGGCATTATTATTATTATTTATAAGCCCTTTCTGTGATGTCGCTCAGACGTGCGACTGCGGCATGCTTGTTATTTATTTTGTTACTACTTCCTGATTGCATATTCCTTTTTTTGAATGTCCTGCTTACAATTGCAGTCTGTCTTATCATGATTATTCTCTCAGTTATAACTTATCCTTGAGCATGATTATGCCTCACCCATAACCATAATGTTTGCGAGTACATTCAAAGTACTCACTGGCTTGTCCCTGGTTATTGTCTTGGCCAGATTCCTTGCGTGGGAAGGAACGACGTGATGCCACCCCGGAGCCTACACTATTGGAGTTAGCAGCCTCGCGAAGATAGGTGTTATCCCGGTCAGCCGTTCCTGTGGGAAATGGAGTCCCACAGTCACCACGTTCCACAAACCGCTTCTGCCATCAAAACACTATAAGTTTGTGTTGTACTCTCAGGCCAGAATGGTCTTGTGCTACATATTTGTACCCTTGCTTGGGATCTTCTGTATCAAGAGGTGCCTCATCAACTAATAGTAATCCTGGGGCTGATGAGCACAAGGTCCGCTTTTTGGGAAATTAATACCCCAAAAATCCGGTCCTGACAACCTTGGTATCAGAGCTAGGCTGACCGTCGGCTAATCCTATCTTAGCCAGGTCAAAAAACCTAGATTAACCACCACACCAGACCATATTCCAACCCCAGCCAAGCTTCTCGTGTAAGATACCCACACAGTGGACCGACGCCTTTGGTAGTCGGTGCCCAACCTATCAGCCTAGCTTGTCGATCACGCGCCAGTGACCGACACCTGAACAATTCATTCCGCAAAGCGTGCGAAGGAAGGCTCCGTCCTTTCCTATAAATAGGGCATGCTAGCCCCCAAACCCAACACCACACAGCCTCTACCCCCATACCGAGCTAAAATGCCAGGACCCATCGTCCACAATGAAACCACGGCAACCAACCTTGGAGGTTTTGTGACCATGCTCGCAAACCTCACCCGTCGTGCCTTTGTGATGGAAGAGCCCCCAGAATATGTTGTGTACCAAGACTCCATAGGCGGTGAAAGCCGTCAATTCTGGGCCACTGTACACATCTACGGTAGGGGTCTGTCACCAGAGCGCCCCTACAGGTTCACCGGAAGGACAACTTCCTTTGAGCCGCAAGCTATCCAACTAGCTGCTCGAGAAGCTATAGTTCAACTCAAGCTATAGTTCAACTTCCTTTGACAGGCGGCTTCACCATGGGTGCCCGTTCGGCTATTAAGCCAAAAGCAAACCCTTTAGTCGCCGAAAACCCTCTTCGTATCAGCCCCGAATACTCTGACAAGATGGATCGGGCAGATATGTTGTCTTTGAACGAGCTTCTAGATCGCATCACCGCCTTGGGGGTCTCAACTGACTATGATCGGATCGGGCTGAAACCCGACCAGAGAGAGATTAAAAATCCACCGATCACCCATCAGGTAGCGGTTGTGGAGGAGCAAGCTGACAATAACTCTTCTCCTACGTTGAGAATAAAGTATGTTCTGATTTCCGAACTCGGAAAGCCGGATACCTGTGTTCGGGAGGACGCTCCCTGTCCCCCGGACACAACATCGGACATCAAGCCTGAAATCTGCCGAACACTCCGGAAGCTGGGCTGGTAAGCCGGGAAATCCCTCAAACTCCGGACTCCGCTGTGGGTCAGGGCGTGAATTTAATCCCACCCACCCACCACAAGAAATATTCTCCAGGGAATTCTGGTCCTTCAGACATATGCGACCTAATGTATGTGTGGCCGCAGCCTTAGGAGACAGTCCACCACTTTTGGGCCAGATTCCTCCTTGTTAAAAACAAGATAAAAGACCGATGCGACGACGACACAATTTCAGTATTTCGCAACAACTGTACGGATGAAGGGATCCTTAACGCCCTCAGTCGTCATCGCGTACTGCACTTTGAAGATTTGGCACACATAGTGCAGAAGCACCGCACAATGGAAAGCGCTTGGAAAAGCCAGACGACCCACTGGGAACCTCAGGCCTTTAAGCCATCTCTCGGGCGGGCAAAAAGGATGCACCCTCGCGGCGCACCTACTCATTATCCCGCGAACAAGAAAACCAAGCCCTTTACGGGACATAGAACAGTCTTCGAAGAATGGCTCGTTAGGCCCTGTCAAATACACTCAACACCGGACACCGAACCAATGCACAACCTACAGGCATGTTGGATACTTCGGCAGGTGGCCAAGAGCGGCGAGGGTATCCTCACCAACAACACGCCAAAGAGATACTCTTCGAAGGACGATGATTTCAAAGTACTAACGGTCTTCGAGACCTTCTCATCTAATAATCGGCGCAAAAGGGCGCTCCACGACCTCGCCGAAGTCTGCCAAATAGCAGCAATAAACCCTTGGAATGATACGGCAATTACTTTCAACGCCAATGATGAATCAAGGTCCCACTCAGTCCTGGGACCAGCCGCATTGGTCCTAAACCCAATTATGGACGGTTTTTGGTTCACTAAAGTGTTGATGGACGACGGCAGCGGGCTGAACCTCATCTACGAGGACAGCCTCGATAAAATGCAAATTGACAGGAGTCGCATTGAGCAGAGCAATACATACTTTAGAGGGAGCATCCCTAGCAGGGAAGTAAGATGCTCAGGTAAAATTAAACTGGATGTGGTATTCGGCACACCAGAAAATTATAGGTCCGAAGAGATAATCTTCCAGGTGAACCCTTTCAACAGCGGATATCATGCCCTGTTAGGGCGAGATGCATTCACACGCTTTCAAGCTATACCTCATTACGGGTATATGAAGCTCAAAATGCCTGGGCCGAGTGGTGTTATCACGGACTCTAGTGATCCGGACATAGCACTACACGCTGAAAATAAAACCGCATCCCTGGCCCTCGAGGCACTGTCCGAAGCCCTAGCGGCCGAGGAACTCACCGCTCTGTGTTCCACAATGGATAGGGACGACGTAATCCTTGATAAAAGGCCTAAATCCACCTCCTTCATACCAGCAGACGAAATAGTCAAATTTCAAGTCCACCCGACGGATCCCAAGAAAACAACTTCCATCGGGGCACAACTGGAACCCACGGTCGACGCCGCATTACGAGCATTCTTGCGCGAGAACTAGGATATCTTCGCCTGGCACCCCTCGGATATGCCAGGAATCCCACGCGCGCTGGCCGAACATAGTCTCAATATACTGAAGGGATACAAGCCGGTCAAGCAAACGCTCCGACGATTTTCTGAACCCAAGCGATAGGCTATGGGGGAGGAGCTAGCCAAGTTACTCGAAGCTGGGTTCATCATAGAGAAACATCCGGATTGGCTAGCAAACCTGGTCATGGTACCAAAGAAGGATAAGTCCTGGCGCCTGTTTGTCAATTTCAAAGACCTTAACAAAGCCTGCCCTAAGGACCCATTCCCACTACCTCGCATCGATCAGATTATTGATGCAACCGCGGGGAACGATTCACTGTGTTTCATCGATGCGTACTCCGGATACCATCAAATTAAGATGAAGGAATACGACCAAGCCGCAACGACATTTATCACCCTGTATGGGCCTTTCTGCTTCAACACCATGCTTTCGAGCTCAAGAACACCAGCGCAACCTACCAACACATGATTCAAACATTCCTGGAAAAGCAAATCGGCAAAAGTGTGGAGGCATATGTCGACGATGTTTCAAAACCAAGCATGTTGAATCCTTGGTGGACGACTTACGCCTTACATTCAACAACATCCGAAGATATGATATAAAGCTCAATCCAGAAAAGTGCGTTTTCGTCGTCCCCGCCAGCAAACTGCTCGGGTTCATTGTTTCCAATAGAGGAATTGAAGCAAACCCAGCCAAAATCCGGACCCTATCACAATTGGAAACACCAACGAACCTCAAGCAGGTCCGAGAACTAGCCGGATGCGTGGCAGCTTTGAGCCGATTTATCTCTAGATTGGGAGAAAAAGCATTGCCATTGTATCGCCTACTGCGACGGACAGACCACTTCGTGTGGACGAATGCGGCAACAGTAGGACTGGAGGAAATAAAAACTTTGCTAGCAAGCAACCCCATCCTGGCCGCACCAAACATCGGCCAACCAATGTTGCTCTACATATCGGCAACTCACCAGGTGGTGAGTGCGGTGATCGTCGTTGAACGAGAAGAGGAGGGGCATAAATTCCAAGCTCATAAACCGGTATACTATGCATTGACGGTCCTCACGCCATGCAAATCCTGATATCCGCATTATAAGAAGATAGCATATGCGGTCTTTATGGCATCCCGCAAGCTGCGGCACTACTTTCAAGAGTGCTCGATCACGGTGGCCTCAGAGGCACCACTCAATGACATTATAAACAACCGAGACGCCACCGACCGGATTGCCAAATGGGCTATTGAGCTCTTACCATTTGAGATAACATACAAACCACGCCGAGCAATTAAATCTTAGGTGTTGCCTGACTTCATCGCCGAATGGACAGAGGTCGAACTCCCTAAAGAGTACGACACATATTCCAACTGGGTGATGCACTTCGATGGCTCTAAAATGCTAGCCGGACTTGGGGCTGGTGTCGTCTTGACATCCTCCACAGGAGACATAGTCCGTTACGTGCTGCAAATATTGTATACAGACTCCAACAATGCATCCGAATATGAGGCCATGTTACATGGTCTCCGGATGGCCGTCTCCATGGGCATACATCGCCTCGAGGTACGCGGGGATTCAAACCTCGCAATATCCCGAATAAATGGCGAATTCAAATCAAAGGACCCGAAGATGGTGGCTTATCGCAACGACGTACTCAAAATATCAGCTCGATTCGAGGGCTTCGAGTTTCATCACGTGGCTCGAGATAGTATTCAGGCCGCAGACATCCTTGCTAGCATGGGCGCTAAACAAGACTCAGTCCCACCAAACACCTTTGTGGAGAGGTGATGACCCACAAGTGTAGGGGATCTATCGTAGTCCTTTCGATAAGTAAGAGTGTTGAACCCAACGAGGAGCAGAAGGAAATGATAGGCAGTTTTCAGTAAGGTATTTTCTGCAAGCACTGAAATTATAGGTAACATATAGTTTTGTGATAAGGTAATTGGTAGCAAGTGACAAAAGGTAAAAGTAAATAAGGTGCTGCAAGGTGGCCCAATCCTTTTTGTAGCAAAGGACAAGCCCGGACAAACTCTTATATAAAGGAAAGCGCTCCCGAGGACACATGGGAATTATCGTCAAGCTAGTTTTCATCACGATCATCTGATTCGCGTTCGGTACTTTGATAATTTGGTATGTGGGTGGACCGGTGCTTGGGTGCTATCCTTACTTGGACAAGCCTCCCACTGATGATTAACCTCTAATGCAAGCACCCGCAACTACAAAAGAAGTATTAAGGTAAACCTAACTATAGCATGAAACATATGGATTCAAATCAGCCCCTTACGAAGCAACGCATAAACTAGGGTTTAAGTTTCTGTCACTCTAGCAACCCATCATCTACTTATTACTTCCCAATGCCTTCCTCTAGGCCCAAATAATGGTGAAGTGTCATGTAGTCGATGTTCACATGACACCACTAGAGGAGAGACAACATACATCTCATCAAAATATCAAACAAAGACCAAATTCACATGACTACTAATAGCAAGACTTCTCCCATGTCCTCAGGAACAAAAGTAACTACTCACAAGACATAATATTGTTCATGATCAGAGGGGTATTAATATGCATAATGGATCTGAACATATGATCTTCCACCAAATAAACCAACTAGCATCAACTACAAGGAGTAATCAACACTACTAGCAACCCACATGTACCAATCTGAGGTTTGGGTACAAAGATTGGATACAAGAGATGAACTAGGGTTTGAGAGGAGATGGTGCTGGTGAAGATGTTGATGAAGATAGCTCTCCCCAAGATGGGAGAGTTGTTGGTGATGACGGCGGTGATGATTTCCCCCTCTCGGAGGGAAGCATCCCCAGTAGAACAGCTCTGCCGGAGCCCTAGATTGGTTTCCGCCTCGAGACGGCGGCGTCTGGTCCCGAAAGCCTCCTTATGTTTTTTTCCAGGTTAAAACACCTCACATAGGAGAAGATGGGCATCAGGGGGCCGTCGGTGGGCCCATGAGACAGGGGGGCGCGCCCAGAGAGGGGGGGGGGGGGGGGGGGCCCCCCC
>LR738714.1:36493987-36538638 GCA_902687465.1 Secale cereale | reverse complement strand
GGCGTGCCCCCACCCTCGTGGACAGTAGGTAGCCCCCTCGTAAACTTCTTTCACCAGATATTTTTTATATTTTCCGAAACGGAGTTCTGTGGAGTTTCGGGGCTTTTGGAGTTGTGCAGAATAGGTTTCCAAAGTTTGCTCCTTTTCCAGCCCAGAATTCCAACTGCCGGCATTCTCCCTCTTCATGTAAACCATGTAAAATAAGAGAGAAAAGGCATAAGTATTGTGACAAAACAAGTAATAACAGCCCATAATGCAATAAATATCAACATATAAGTATGATGCAAAATGGATGTATCAAGAGGCTCTTCAGGCCATCCGTGGTATGGCAGGATGAGAGCGACAACACTAGTCCGAAGCCGATCATACCCTCCGATGCCAAACACAGTTCCGATATCATCGGAGGCTCGGGTACCGAAATAACACCATCGACCCACGAAATCATGGCTATTATTGCCCCATGGACCGAGCCTTTCCTCGCCTACCTTACTAGGAGTGAGCTCCCGGAGGATCAGACTGAGGTCCGTCGCATAGTGCGACGCTCAAAAGCCTACAAAGTTCATGAAGGGGAACTGTACAAGAAAAGTACCACCAGAGTCCTCCAAAGATGTATCTCCGAAGAAGAGGGACATCAGCTCTTGGCTGAAATACACGCTGGCCTCGGCGGGTACCATGCCGCGGCTTGGGCCCTTGTAAGTAAGGCCTTCCGCGCGGGCTTCTTTTGGCCCACAGCTCGGGCAGATGCACATGACCTCGTACAGCACTGCGTGGGGTGCCAGCTTTTTGCTAATCAAAGTCATATGCCGCCCATCGCCCTTAGGACAATCCCCATTACTTGGCCCTTTGCGGTCTGGGGGCTCGATATGGTCGGACCCCTTAAAGGGGGAAGCCATAAGAGGAAATACTTATTGGTTATGGTCGATAAGTTCACTAAGTGGATAGAAGCCAAGCCAGACAAAACAGTTGAAGCCGGACCGGTGATAGACTTCATATCCGGCATAGTACACCATTACGGTGTCCCGCACAATATTATTACTGACAACGACTCTAACTTTACAGCCGATGAGGTGAAAACTTGGTGCGCCAATTTGGGCATCAAACTCGATTACGCCTCCATATATCACCATCAGACAAATGGTCAAGTCGAACGGGCTAACGGCATGATAATGAGTGGCATCAAACCCAGACTAGTGCGATCTCTGCAAGAATCAGACAAACACTGGGTCGAGGAATTCGATTTCGTACTCTGGGGACTGCGGACCACACCCAATCGCACGACTAGATACACACCCTTTTTCATGGTGTACGGCACGGAGGCAGTCTTGCCTTGCGACATTATTCATGATGCACCTCAAGTGCGCATGTACTAAGAGAGAGAAGCCGAGCTCGATCGGCAGGACGCCCTGGAGGAAGAGCGCGATGTCGCAACGGCCCGTTCCGCATGCTATCAACAGCAGGCTCGGCGGTACCAAAGCAGAGAAGTACGGGCAAAGACTTACAATGTCGGGGAACTCGTTCTACGCCTACCAGAGAAGAAAAAGGACAAGCTCAAGCCCAAATGGGAGGGTCCCTTTAATATAGATGAAGTTCTCACTGGAGGAGCTTATCATCTTCGCAATGCTTTGGACAATCGCTTGGAGCCAAACCCATGGAACGCGGCAAGGCTTCAAAGGTTCTACGCCTAAAGTTCGCGCATATACCTTTTTTCTCCTCGCCTCTTCTTCTTTCTCCTTTTCGCTATTTTCTATTTTCTTGTTTCTATACGACTTTTTTCAGCATGTGTTCGGATAAAGCACACACTTGAGGGGTATTCATCCTTAAATGTACACACCCCACAATACATGGGGGCTTCTTTTTACAAGAAGCCTATTATAATTATTTTTTGAGCATCAAGCTCACCCTATATATGTGTCGTCTACTCACATATGTCTTTTTCCCACCATTATATGCACCTTTATGACTTAAGTTTTTGCCAACCTGGGTTGCCTGGCTCCTGTGCTTATTCCCTACGTTCCCGTTTGTTCGGCTAGGGCATAAAGGGAGCACCTCTGCGATTGTTACATCCGGGTTATCCGGATGTGTACCTCATACGGGTGAAGCCGAAAGCTAGCGTTCTTAAGGGAATGATCGGTCGGTGAGCAAAAGATGAACTGCCCTTGTTGTAATACAAAACCCGAGATGACAATTTGTATTGTGATCTTTTAGCGTCACAACTTCGGTATGCACAAAAATACGCATACTAACCCAGGGAAAGGAACCCTTAACGGGACTATTCTCTCTCGAAGATGTTTCTTACAACCAAATGTAATATAACATAACTCCCCGAATACAACTTGTCTGTTCAAGCAACTATGACTGGATTGCCTGGTTTCCGAACATGCTCGGGTGTTTACCCAGCGTACAGTATTCGAGAACACTCCGAACCTAGGGTTTCCAGAGGTTGAAGCAGAAGGTCTGCCATGACAACCATTTTACAATTTCGGCTAGAGACTAGTTTATTGAAAAAAGTACATTACTACTTAGACTAAAAAACTTCTTCTTCCTCTAGACCTTCTAATAAACTGCCTAGTTTACAATCCTGTTGGGAAAACTTGGCGGCTAACTTCACTTGGTCATACACGAGGCTGACTGGAATTTCCTGTCCATCGGATCCTCGAGGTCCGACCCGCGCCATATGATTTTGATCAAGCCTGGTGTACCACGTTTTTACCATGCCCCAAGCTTCCCGAGCACCCTCTCGGCATGCCGATATCTTCCATAGCCCAAAACGGCGCCGAGCTCCCTTGAACAAATTCACGAGTTCCTCCATACTTCTTGGAGGAGAATCGGCTGGCCATAAAGCCTTAGCAATGTTCCTCATTGCCTTCCATTCTCGCTCATGCACCTTGGACAGCTCCTATAGCAGGTCGCCTCGAAATACGGACACCTCTTCTTCGGGCCGCCTAGTCAACACGTCTACAGAAACAACCTTGTCAGGGTTTCGCATTAGCAAACTATACGACAATAAGTTCAAAGGCATACTAAATATGCCGCCTCTTAGATTTCTGTTTTCTTTTAAGGCGTCCGCAAGTTGGGCTCGCACGTCTTTTAGCTCCTGGTCGAGCTGGGTATTGGCATCCTGCGGATTGTTCTTGTCAACCCTGACCTGTGTGAGTACATGTTCACCAGCGGCTTCTTGCATTTTGGCATGCGCTTTATCCGCTAGTGTGGCCTTTAATTTCTGTTCCAGCTGATCCGACGATCCTGCCATTGTATAACAAATCAAACATTTATTCACATAAATGGTACCGGCAGGCGTTTATATTTTCTTGATGAAAGGGGACATTACCAATCGGGGCCTCCTTGGATTTCTCCAGTTCGGCGGTAGCGGCAGCCAGCTGGTTTTGACACTATTTTAGCTCCCGGGATAGCATATTGTTCTTATCCGTGAGAACCTGATTATACATTGATCCTTACAATCAATTGCTTCAACTATTTTCAAGTCTCGGGGGCTACTGTTATATGGTTATTAAAATATACACAAAATGACCTTACCCGCATATCCATTGAAAGCTGGTGAGTGGCTCCAGCAAGTCCATCCCGAGCAGCTCGGATATATGCATCCGCCGAGCTGAAGGCATTGAATGCCTCTTCAATAAAGTAGGGATTGCGCATAACTTCTCTTCGGCGTTGATGCTTCATTGCACTCTCCACTTCGGAATTGGTGATGGATACATTATCCGAATCATCGGAGAGAGGACAATCCGGCATTGCACCCGTAGTGGCTCTAGCCGTGGAGGCAGAGTCCGGGGTCCGATTGGCGGACGCGTGTCCGGTTGGGTCCGGATATAGTCCAGTGGATGATATTCCTAAATTATGGCGAGGACATCATACTTTGATATGTTTTCCATAGGGCACATTGAAAACCTTACCTTTTCGATGAAGGTAGGGGCTGGGAGGTGTCACCGCCCGCTTTCCTTTTCGAAGGTCCACCTTGCGTTGACACCCCCTTTCTAAAGGATGGTCCCGATGCGGCGTGACGAGACGAGCGCTGCCCCTTTGAGGCACGAGACAGTGCACTGGGTGAGGCGCGATGGGGAAACTCCTTTGGAGGAGGTGCTCCCTAGGCACTTACATGCGAAGAGGGGAGAACGCCGGGGTAATCGGCGATAATGGCCACCTCTGTACCATCATAGCTCACCTGATAGAAAATCCCCTCCTTGAGCTCCACGAATATATCCAGATCCTCTTCAAAACCGGGATCTAGGTCCCAAATATGGTCCTTCGGTTGCAGAGCAGGACTGTGGATTCCCGCAGTGGCCTTCATCCATTCCTATTAAAAATGGCCAGGTTAAATCCAACATGTTGCTAATAACCCACAAGTCTAGGGGATTAGTTGTAGCCTCTTTCGATAAGTAAGAGTGTCGAAACTAACGAGGAGCTAAAGGTAGAACAAATATTCCCTCAAGTTGTATCGACCACCGATACAACTCTACGCACACTTGACGTTTACTTTACCTAGAACAAGTATGAAACTAGAAGTACTTTGTAGTTTTTGTGGGATAGGTTTGCAAGAATTTAAAGAGCACATGAATATAAACTAGGGGCTGTTTAGGTAAACAAGCAATAAAGTTAATATAGCTAGTGTGGAAACGTGGTGGTAGGAGTTGCGAAATTGCCCCTAAGCAATTGACTACGTTACTAGACCGATAGCAAGTTTTATGTGGGAGAGGCCACTACTAGCATGTCATCCCTGACTTGGAATTCTATGGACTTATGATTGGAACTATTAGCAAGCATCCTCAACTACTAACATTCATTAAGGTAAAACCCAACCATAGCATTAAGATATATTGGTCCCCCTTCAACCCCGTATGCATCGATTTCTACGCTAGGTTGAAGCTTCTGTCACTCATGCCCTCCAATACGTAGTCCAATCAACATACAACTAACCCTATGGTGTGATCCACGCGCGCGCTCATATGATGGGCACCAAAGGACAGCAACATAACCACAAGCAAATTAAATCAATCATAGCAATTCACCAATCACTGATAGGACAACGATAATCTACTTAGACATCATAGGATGGCAACACATCATTGTATAATAATATGAAGCATAAAGCACCATGTTCAAGTAGAGGGTACAACGGGTTGCGGGAGAGTGGACCGCTGTAGATAGATGGGGGAAGGTGATGGAGATGTTGGTGAAGATGACAGAGGTGTTGGTGTAGATCGCTGTCACATGATGATGGCCCCGACGGCGTTCCGGCACCACCGGGAGAGAGGGGGAGAGAGCCCCCCTCATTCTTCTTCTTCCTTGACCTTCTCCCTAGATGGGAGAAGGGTTTCCCCTCTGGTCCATGGCCTCCATGGCGGCGGAGGGGCGAGAGCCCCTCTGAGATTGGATCTGTCTCTCTGTCTCTGTCTATTTCTGCGTTCCCAGTTTCTGGCCTTTCACCGTTTCTTAAATTCCCGGATATCCGTAACTCCGATTGGGCTGAATTTTTGACACAATTTTTATTCGGATATTAGCTTTCTTGTGGCGAAAGAAGGGCACCAACCACCTTAGGGAGTGGCCACGAGGGCCGAGGGCGTGGCTGCCCCTGGGTGCGCTCCTCACCTTCGTGGGCCACTCGGGCATCATCTCACGTTGATTTCACTTCCCAAAATTCACATATATTACAAAAAAAAATCTCCGTCCGTTTTTACCCCGTTTGTACTCCGTTTGATATGGATGTTCCGCGAAAAAAAAAACTTGCAACAAACAGGAACTGGCACTCAACACTGGATCAATATGTTGGTCCCAAAAATAGTATAAAAAGTTGCCAAAGGTATATGAAAGTTGTAGAATATTGGCATGGAACAATAAAAAATTATAGATACGACGGAGACGTATCAGCATCCCCAAGCTTAATTCCTGCTCGTCCTCGAGTAGGTAAATGATAAAAAAGATAATTTTTGATGTGGAATGCTACCTAGCATAATCTTGATCATGTAATCTAATCATGGCATGCATATTATGACACGAGTGATTCAAAGCAATAGTCTATCATTTGACATAAAATAATTTAATACTCGGGCATCCCAACAAACAATCAAGTCTTTCAAAATATCAATGCTAAAGAACGTTATCCCTACAAAATCATATAGTATTTTATGCTCCCTTTTCTTAACACAAGGTACCCCTCATGCCCATCCCGGTGTCAGCCAAGCAATTGTTTTCATACTTTACTTTTTCGAACCTTTTCAACTCTTCACGCAATACATGAGCATGAGCCATGGACATAGCACTATGGGTGGAATAGAAGGTGGTGGTAGACAAAAGTAGGGGGAAAGTCTCACATCGACTAGGCAAATCAATGGACTACGGAGATGTCCATCAATTGATATCAATGTGAGTGAGTAGGGATTGCCATGTAACGAATGCACTAGAGCTATAAGTGTATGAAAGCTCAAAATAAAACTAGTGGGTGTGCATCAACTTGCTTACTCATGAAGACCTAGGGCATTTGAGGAAGCCCATCGTTGGAATATACAAGCCAAGTTCTATAACGAAAAATTCCCACTAGTATATAAAAGTGACAACATAGGAGACTCTCTATCATGAAGAACATGTTGCTATGATGAAGCACAAGTGTGGAAAAAAAGATAGTAGCATTGTCCCCTTTTTCTTTTCTTTTTTTTCTTTTTTCTTTTTTTGGGCCTTTTTTTTGCCCTTTTTTTGGCCTTTCTTTTTTTTCGGGACAATGCTCTAATAATGATGATCATCACACTTTTATTTACTTACAACTCGATACTAGAACAAAGTATGACTCTATATGAATGCCTCGACGATGTACCGGGATGTGCAATGATCTAGCGTAGCAATGGCATCAAAAAACGGACAAGCCATGGAAACATCATGCTAGCTATCTTACGATCATGCAAGGCAATATGACAATGATGGTGCGTGTCATAACAAATGGAACAGTGGAGTTACATGGCAATATATCTCGGAATGGCTATGGAAATGCCATAATAGGTAGGTATGGTGGCTGTTTTGAGGAAGGGTATAAGGTGGTTTGATGCTCCGGCGAAAGTTGCGCGGTACTAGAGTGGCTAGCAAGGTGGAAGGGTGAGAGTGCGTATAATCCATGGACTCAACATTAGTCATAAATAACTCACATACTTATTGCGAAAAATCTATTAGCCCTCGAAGCAAAATACTACGACGCATGCTCCTAGGGGGGAGGTTGGTAGGAGTTAACCATCGCGCACCCTCGACCCTCACGCAAAGATAAACAATCAAAATACAATGCACGCCAATTTGGTTACATAGTTAGGAGACCATACGTGCATGCTTCGGGAATCACAAACCTTAACACCAATATTTTTACTAAACCACAATCATTCACTAGTTCCTCCCACATATTAGCATTTTTATATCGCAAAACTATTGCAAGGAATCAAACATATCATATTCAACAATCTACAAGTTTATGTAGGATTTTATGACTAACCATGTGAATGACCAAATCCTGTCAACTCTCTAAATAGATATAAGTGAACCAAGAGAGTTTTAATTCTTTCTACAAAAGATATTCCCATTCTCTAACAAATATAAGTGAAGCAAAAGAGCATTCTACAAATGGCGGTTTTCTATGTGAGGAGAAAGAGGCAATCCAAACTTCAAATGATATAAGTGAAGCACAAGAAGCATTCTATAAAGCCATACTCAAAAGATATAAGTGAAGTGCAAAGAGCATTCTATAAATCAACCAAGGACTATCTCATACCAGCATGGTGAATTTATTAAAATAAAAATAAAAAGCACACGACGCTCCAAGAGTTTACGCGTATCATGTGAACAAAACGAATCCAAAAACATACTGATGCTTGTCGAAGAAAGATGGGATGCCTTTCGGGGAATACCCAAGCTTAGACGCTTGAGTCTCCTTGAATATTTACTTGGGGTGCCTGCAATGCCCAGGATGGTACTATACCTCCTACGTGTCGAGGCACGACTTAAAGGTATAAGCCCATTCTGGAATGATCTCAAGTTCGGTATCTTTGCACATCTCATGTAAAAATAGGGATGAAAAAGCAAAAGGAGATAGTTGGCTTACACTCGCCACGTCACACAATTCATTACATAAACAATCGTCATCCGAATAACATCACAACCCGACTATGGGTGAAGATCCAAATGAAAGATACCAAATACATAAAGCCATACGTTCAGATCGCCCCTAGTAGAAACCAATACTGATCATCGGGATAGTGCACATAGTAACATCTACGTTCCTCATCGTACTCCTAGTACAGCTCTGTGCCGTCACCTGAGTAGCTCACCATGGTACCTGCATCTGGTGTGGTGTAGAATCTGTGAGCCACAGAGGACTCAGCAATCCCGTTCCCGGGTAGCAGAACTATCTAAGCCTTGGGTGTGGAACAAGGCTGAAGAAAGAATAAAAGGTTGCAGCAGCACTAGCACTAGCTTACGTAATAAGAGCGAGAAGAGAAGTGCCACGAGCAACAAAGTGATCACGAAGTGATCCTAACTAAGCACGTCAAACATAACCCCACCGTATTCACTTCCCGAACCCCTTTCGGAAAATGACCGTCACGGTACTCACACTGGTAGTGCGTTCTGAACATGGTGTCAAGTTATCTACAACCGGATATTAACAAATTCCCATCTGCCACATAACCACAGACACGGCTTTCGAAAGTTCAAAACCCCACAGGGGTGTTCCAACTTGGCCCATTACAAGCCCACAATCTGCGGAGTCGCAACTCCAAGGTGGGAAGGCCCGAGTATCCCCGGAATCCCGTGCTCAAGATACTCCGACTAAGGTAAGACTAATCCAGCAAATCCTCCCGGCGTGCCGACACCCTGATAGTAGCCGCGCGTATCTAGTCTCAGGCCACGACCGGATGAGCGATCCTACAGGTAAAACCAATCCTCGAGTTTCCTCGTGGTGGCCCCGCATATCCCCCAGTTTGGACCAACACTCATGTGGAGCACTGGCCCGGGTTGTTGATTAAGAACTCAGGTTTGCAAAGCCCTATGCAAGTTTTAGTTATTAGGCAAATAGTACCAATGTTAATACTTGCTGGAAAAGACTTAGCGCTAAGCGGTTTATCGAGGGGGTCCCATAACCCCAACCGTGTGAGGAACGCATAATCAAGGAACATAACACCGGTTTATACGGTTCCTAGGGCGGCATGACTGGAACAAAACACCGAGCAAGAGGCTCAGCCTTCCACCCATTACCAATATATAGATGATTTCATTAAAGAGTTTATATAGTGTGATATCCCAACAAGCTTCAACATGAAGCAAGAATCTTCAAATCTTCTCCTGCAACTAGCAATGCTATAAGAGGAGCTGAGCGAAGCCTACATAGCAAATCAAAGGTTTACATAGGTTGGGTGGTTAAACAGATTCATGGTTACAATAGGAGGCTGACAGACAAACATGGGCAGCGAGGCAAAAAGCTAAAGAGTGAGACTTCTAGCAATAGGCAAAGATAGTAATGATATCTGGGTCAGGTCATCTTGCCTGTCGAGTCGTCGATGGGATTGTAAGAGGGCTCCTCGTTCTCAACCTCGGTCGTAACCTCGTTCTCGTACTCGGTCTCGGCTTCCAGCTCTACTCAACACAAGAACACACGAGGCACGAAAATCAAACAAGGTGCAATGCGCAAACTACAGTATGCATGTATGATGCACTTAGGATGCACTGCAGATGCACTTAGGATGCATTACATGACAACATAGGAAGCACAAAGAAACAACACAAGAAACATGACAATATGCTCAAGCAATTAGGATGCAAGACAAGTCTATTTAGGATGCAAAACATGGCAAGGTAGGAAGCACGGAGAAATAACACAAGAAACAGCAGGTTTAAATGAGGCCGGAAACTACTTAAGACAAATCCGGTATGTCCTCATAAGCATAATTGAAATTAGTCCAGATCTGATCAAACCTTAAGTTAAAGTTGTTAAACAGCAACTTAACATGTACCATGATGATCTCAACGAAATTCTAGTCAAGTTTCATATAAAGTTTGTTTAAAACGGAGCTACGGACTAGAAGATATGATCAAAACAAGATAAGCATGGCAACGGTGCAAGATGCACCCAAACACCAAGCAAACATACTCCAAACATGTTAACAAGATGATATTATGAATCTACATGCAAAACCACACAAGTTTCATGTAGGGCACGCTCAAAACGGAGCAACGGGCTAAAAGATACACCCGAAACAAGAAACAATGCAAAGCTGAAATTAACAGCCACATAGCAACTTGGTAGCAAGAAATATATACTCTACAGCACTCAAACATGGTGACAATAAGCATGGACATGAAGTAGTCATATCCTACAGCAAACAACTCCATTGGAGCATCTCCATAGGAGGCATGGATCAATAGCAACAAGCTACAACATTTTGATCATGACACTAAAAACCTGACAGCAATATTTTATAGCAACTTGGGAGCAAGAATTAAATATGCTACAGCAACCCAAATGAGCATGTGAGGGCATGTATGAATATAAAACAACATATACAACAAGGAATGATCAATGGCCACCCCAAAACTAACATGTATTTGCCTAGGACAACAAGCAAACATAGCATCAGGATATTACAGATTCCAGACTTAGTGAAATTTCACTAAGTGTTAAAACAACAATATTATCATGGCATGTTTGTGAGCATGTTTAAGTCATCTCAAAGCATATCATGGTAAGGGGTTTGCACCACAACAAAGAACACATGATGGAGAATCTATAACATATGAGCATGTGACATGGGGACAAACACATCAATAGCAATGAGCTCCTCAACTAGGCATCTCGTAACAAGTTACAAAACCTAACAGCCACACTCTTTTGCAATGGAGATAAACATGGCAATATGAACTCTAACATGCATGCTATAGCAACCAACATGTAGAGCATCTCATGATGAACATTTGGACATATCATTTGCTTCATTTGGATAAACATGCACCAAGTTATCACATCTCAAACATGGCATAAAAACAACTAATAGCAGCAGTTTATATCAAGTAGCACTCTTGTCATGAAGATTAAGACATCTAGATGGACTCAAACAAGCATGACACAATGGAACAAAACATAGTACACATCACCACGATCATTTTGACATATAATATGCACACATCGGACAAGCACAGTAAAAGTTATCACCATCACAAATATGCATCAGATAACAAAACCCACAAATTACTTAGAGGGAAAACGGGTCAACCTCACTGGATCGGGTCAACCGGGTCGGGTCGCCGGTCAACGGGTCAAACGGGCGCCGGGTGAAGCGGGTCCGCGGGCGCGCCCGTTAGGATTGGCGAAGGCGGCCGATCTGGATCCTGGATCGGGACGGCCCCCGCTCGGATCGCTGCCGGCGGCCGCCCTCGATCCCGGCCGGCGGGAGGCCTGCGGTGACTAGCGTATGGCGAGGCCGGCGAGGTGCCGAGAGGAGGCGGCGGCGGCCTGTCGCCCGGCGGCGGCGCGGCTGGAACGGCGGCGGAGAGGCCTTGAGGGTCGGGGGCGGCGGAGGTGCGACAGCCGGCGCTGGCGAGCGCGGCGGCCGGCGGCGAGTGCGGAGGCGGCGCGGTGCCCAGCACCGGCGGGCGGCGGCGCGGTGCCAGCCGGCGCGGCGACGGGGCGAGGTGCCGGCGCGGCTTGCGGCTCGGGGCGGTCGGGCCGGGCGGGCCCCGCCTGGGCCCGGCGGCCCGACGCGGTGGGGCGGCGGCATTGGTCTGTCCGGTCCGGGTCGGACACGTCCGCCCGGTGCGGATTGCGAGGCGGAGGCTGGAGGAGGAAGAAGGCTATGGTTTTTTGGATGAAAATGGCAAAGGGGACATTTTTTTAGGCACAAGGAGCTAGGAGACTCCAAATGGGGAGCGGTTTTCGGCCACGCGATCACAATTCAACGACCGAGATGATGGGAAGGGTTGTGCTGGGTTGGTGGGCTGTTGTGGAGGGGGTCTTGGGCCTCAAATAGGAGGTACTTTTAGCCCACTAGGTTAACCGTTGGAGTACCAAACGAACTCCAAACGCGACGAAACTTGACAGGCGGCCTACACGTATCAAAACAACATCGCACGGCAAGTCTCACGCCATTCCGGAAACATTACCCAGTCAAACACGAAAGAAGGACTCGGGGATGCCACAGACACGTGTGAGAGCATCGGAACTCGAAACGGACAACGGGAAGAGACGAATGGGACCGGATGCAAGTGACAACACAAATGCAATGCAATGCACATGACAACATGACATGGATGAAATGCACACACGCACACGACAAAACGACGAAACCCAAAAGACAGGAGAACCCAGAACGGAAATGATGAAGCCAAAGTTTATATATTGCCATATAGGGAAAGTGTTACATCCGGGGCATTACAAACTCTCCTCTACTACGAAAAGATCTCGTCCCGAGATTTAGGACTAGAAGAAGGAAGGGTACTCGGAACGAAGGTGATCTTCTCGTTCCCACGTAGCTTCTCGGTCGGTATGGTGTGACCACTTAACTTTCAAGAACTTGATTGACTTGTTGCGGGTCTTGCACTCGGTTTCTTCGAGAATAGCAACGGGGTGCTCTCGGTAAGACAGGTCTTGCTGAAGATCAATCTCCTCGAACGGAATGGTGCGTTCAGGTGTCTTGAAGCACTTGCGGAGTTGACAGACAAACATGGGCATCGAGGCAATAAGCTAAAGAGCGAGACTTCTAGCAATAGGCAAACATAGTAATGATATCTCGGTCAGGTCATCTTGCTTGTCGAGTCGTCGATGGGATCGTAAGAGGGCTCCTCGTTCTCAACCTCGGTAGTAACCTCGTTCTCGGCTTCCGGCTCTACTCAACACAAACACACAAGGCACGAAATCAAACAAGATGCAATGCGCAAACCACAGGATGCATGGCTGATGCACTAAGGAAGCACTGCAGATACACTTAGGATGCACATCAAGACAACATAGGAAACACAGAGATACAACACAAGGAACATAACAATATGCAACAAGCAAGATACTTCAAAACATGGTAACAGGAGGATATTATGAATCTACATGCAAAACCACACAAGTTTCATATAGGACTTGCACAAAACGGAGCAACGGGCTAAAAGATACACCCGAAACACTAAACAATGCAAAGCTGAAAGTAACAGCCACATAGCAACTTCGGAGCAATAAATATATACTCTACAACACTCAATCATGGTGGCAAGAAGCATGGACATGAAGTAGACATATCCTACAGCAAACAATTCCATTGGAGCATCTCCAAAGGAGGCATGGATCAATAGCAACAAGCTACAACATTTTTAACATGACAACAAAAACCTGTCAGCAGTATTTTATAGCAACTTGGGAGCAAGAATTAAATATGCTACAGCAACCCAAATGAGCATGTGAGGGCATGAATGGATAGCCAACAACATATACAACAAGGAATCATCAATAGTCACCCCAAAACTAACAAGGATTTGCCTAGAACAACAAGCAAACATAGCATCCGGATATTACAGATTCCAGACTTAGTGAAATTTCACCAAGTGTTAAAACAACAATATTATCATGGCATGTTTGTGAGCATGTTTAAGACACCTCAAAGAATAACATGGCAAGTGGTTTGCACCACAGCAAAGAACACATGATGGGGAATCCAAAACATATAAGCATGCAACATGGGGACAAACATATCAATAGCAACGAGCTCCTCAACTAGGCATCTCGTAACAAATTTAACAACCTAACAGCCACAAGCACTCTTGCAAAGGAGATAAACATGGCAATAAGAATTCTATCATGCATCCTATAGCAACCAACATGTAGAGCATCTCATGATGAACATGTGGACATATCATTTGCTTCATTTGGATAAACATGCACCAAGTTATCACATTTCAAACATGGCATGAAAACAACTAATAGCAGCAGATTATAACAAGTAGCACTCTTCTCATGAAGATTAAGACATCTAGATGGACTCAAACATGCATGACACAATGGAACAAAACATAGTACATGTCACCACGATCATTTTGACATATTATATGCAGAAATCGGACAAGCACAGTAAAAGATATCCTCATCACAAAAATGCATCAGACAACAAACTAAAAAGTACTTAGCAGAAATAACAGGGGTCAACCTCTCGCGGGTCAACGGGTCGGTGGAGGAAGCGGGTCGCGGGTCGGTGGAGCGGTCAAACGGGTCAACCCGTTAGGGTTGCGGTCAGCCGGCTCGGGCCGATCCAGATAGATCGATCTCTGGATCCGATCGGGGCGGCTCGACGGAGGGGTTCGGCGGCGGCCGGCGGCAGCTCCGGGCGCCCGGCGGCGAGGGTCGCCGTAGGAGGTGGCCGGCAGGCCCTGCGGCGAGGAGGTGAGGGCCGGCGACGCTGAGATCTTGAAGTCCGGCGACGGGGAGCTAGGAGGACGGCGGGCTGCGGCCGGTGGAAGGGCGGCCGCCGGCGGCCTCGGGCGGGAGCTTGAAGACGAAGGGGTGGCGCGTCTGGGGAACTACGGCTCGGATCTACGGTGCTGCGGGCCGGCGCTGGGCCTACGGGCCCGCGCGGCGGCGGTGGAAGCACTATGCGGCAGCGGTGGAAGCACTGTGCGGCGGCGGTGGAAGCACTAGGGTTTTGGACGCAAAATTGGAGGGGGTGGACGTTTATATAGGCACAAGGAGCTAGGAGAGTCCAAATGAGGAGCGGTTTTCGGCCACGAGATCACAATTGAATGGCCGAGATGATGGGAAGGATTTGAGCTGGGTTGTAGGGCTGTTGGAGGGGGGTCTTGGGCCTCAAAGAGGAGGTACTTTTAGCCCACGAGGATACCCGTTGGAGTACCAAATGAACTCCAAACGCGACGCAACTTGACAGGCGGGTTACGCGTATCAAAACAACATCGCACGACAAGTCTCACGCCATTCCGGAAACGTTACACGGCCAAACACGAAAGAAGGACTCGGGGAAGCCACGGGCACGTGAGAGAGCGTCGGAACTCGAAACGGACAACGGGAAGGGACGAGTGGGACCGGATGCAAACGACAACACAAATGCAATGCAATGCACATGACAACATGACATGGATGAATGCACACACGCACACGACAAAACGACGAAAACCCGAAAAGATGAAGAACCCGGAATGGAATTGATGAAGCCAAAGTTTATATATTGCCAAAAGGGAAAGGTGTTACATCCGGGGCATTACAAACTCTCCTCTACTATGAAAAGATCTCGTCCCGAGATCTAGGACTGGAAGAAGGAAGGGTACTGGGAACGAAGGTGATCTTCTCGTTCCCACATAGCTTCTCGGTCGGTATGGTGTGACCACTTGACTTTCAAGAACTTGATTGACTTGTTGCGGGTCTTGCGCTCGGTTTCTTCGAGAATAGCAACGGGATTCTCTCGGTAAGACAAGTCTTGTTGAAGATCAATCTCCTCAAATGGAATGGTGCGTTCAGGTGTCTTGAAGCATTTGCGGAGTTGAGACACATGAAACACATCATGAACATTAGCGAAGTTGGAAGGGAGCTCAAGTTGATAGGCTAGATCGCCTCTTTTGCCAAGGATCTTGAAAGGGCCCACGTATCTAAGAGCAAGCTTTCCTTTGATACCGAATCTTTGGGTGCCTTTCTTAGGAGAACCACGGAGATAGACATGATCCCCAATGTTGAAGGCCAAATCACGATGCTTGTCGTCATAGTAGCTCTTCTGAAGCGACTGAGCGGCCTTGAGATTCTCACGTATGACTTTGCACATTTCTTCGGCTTCTGAGATCAAGTCATTGCCAAGAAGTTGACGTTCACCAGTCTCGGACCAGTTGAGAGGGGTACGACACTTTCTGCCATAGAGGATTTCAAACGGAGCTTTGCCGGCACTTGCTTGGAAGATGTTGTTGTAAGAGAACTCGGAAAACGGAAGGTAATCTTCCCACTTCATGCCAAAAGAGATGACACAAGCTCTGAGCATGTCTTCTAGGATCTGATTCACTCTCTCGACTTGACCACTAGTCTGAGGGTGAAATGCAGTGCTGAAACGGATCTTAGTGCCCATGGCAGACTGAAAGGAGTCCCAGAACTTGGATGTGAACAAACTTCCACGGTCTGAGGAGATAACTTGAGGAATGCCATGTAAGGACACAATTCTGGAAGTGTACAACTCTGCTAGTTGAGCTGCATTGATGGATTCTTTGACTGGAAGGAAGTGAGCGACTTTGGTAAGCTTGTCAATGACAACAAAGATAGAATCATTCCCTTTCTTGGACTTGGGAAAGCCAGTGACGAAATCCATTTCAATGTGGTCGAATTTCCACTCGGGAATAGGAAGAGGTTGGAGAAGACCGGTAGGACGTTGATGCTCTGCCTTCACTCTTCTGTAGACATCACATTCATTCACGAATTGGGCAATCTCCCTTTTCATGCGAGTCCACCAGTAAGATTGCTTGAGGTCTTGGTACATCTTGGAACTTCCAGGATGAATCGACAGGAGGGAGTCATGTGCTTCGTTCATTATGAGCTTCCTGAGAACACCCTTGGGAACCACAAGTCTGTCCTCAAAGAACAAGGTATCTCTCTCATCAACGCGATATCACTTGTATTTGGGAGTACCCTTTGCAATACCATGTTTTACTTTCTGCACCATAGCATCACTGAGTTGGGCCTCACGAATCTGATCTTCCAAGGTAGGAGCAACTTGAAGATTTGCAAGAAAGCCTTGCGGAACAACTTGGAGGTTGAGCTTCCTGAATGCTTCACAAAGCTCAGGCTGAAACGGCTTGATAAGGAGACTGTTGCAATATGCCTTTCTTCTCAAGGCATCTGCAATCACATTGACCTTGCCAGGTGTGTATTCGATGCTTGGATCATACTCTTGGATCATTTCAACCCAACGAGTCTGGCGAAGGTTCAGGTTTGGCTGTGTGAAGATGTACTTCAAGCTCTTGTGTTCGGTGAAAATGTCGACTTTTCTTCCCAACAGAAGATGTCACCACGTGATCAAGGCATGTACCACAGCTGCTAGCTCCAGATCATGTGTGGGGTAGTTCTTCTCACTTGGCTTCTATTAACGAGAAGTGTATGCCACAATTTTCTTGTCCTGCATTAGCACACCACCAAGTCCTTGAAGAGAAGCATCACAGAATACTTCGTAGGGCTTGGACTCATCTGGAGGAGTAAGAACTGGAGCAGAGATGAGCTTTTCTTTGAGAGTTTTGAATGCCACATCACAATCCGGAGACCAGTTGTACTTGACATTCTTCTGCAGCAAGTTGGATAGAGGCTTGGCAATCTTGGAGAAGTTCTCAACGAACCTTCTGCAATAGCTAGCAAGACCAAGGAAGCTTCGGAGTTGCTTGACGTTTTGAGGAGGTTCCCAGTTGACAATCGCTTCAACTTTCTCGGGGTTCACAGCAATACCGTCAGCGGAGATGATATGGCCCAGATACAAGACCTTATCGAGCCAGAATTCACACTTGGAACTTGGCATAGAACTTATGTTCACGGAGTCTGTCGAGAACCAGACGGAGGTGCTTTTCGTGATCCTCTTCATTCTTGGAGAATACCAAGATGTCATCCAGATACAAAGCACGAATTCGTTGGTGTAGGGGTTGAAAATGTAGTGCATCATTCTCGAGAAGGTAGCTGGAGCATTAGCGAGGCCAAATGACATGACTGTATACTCATAGGAGCCGTAGCTCGTTCTGAAGGCAGTCTTGTGGATATCTTCTTCACGAATACGAATTTGGTGATAACCCATTCGGAGATCGAGCTTTGAGAACACTTTAGCTCCTTTGAGCTGCTCGAACAATTCATTGATGTTGGGGAGCGGATACTTGTTCTTTATTGTCTTCTTGTTCAATGGCCGGTAATCAATGCAAAGGCGCTCCGTGCCATCTTTCTTCTTGACAAATAATACACCGCAGCCCCAAGGAGACGTGCTAGGCCTGATTAGACCCATACGCTCTTGTTCATCAAGCTGTTTCTTCAACTCCTTCACTCTTCAGGGGAGAACTTGTACGGACGCCGGCATGCTGGCTCAGTACCAGGCTCGAGTTCAATGACAAATTCAACTTGACGATGTGGAGGCATGCGTGGAAGCTCTTCAGGAAAAACGTCTTCGTATTCGTTAACCACCGGAATTTGAGAGATGGCATTAATCTCGCCCTTGTCATTGAGAGAGAATAGCCTGATTGTGTTATCTCTAGAGGTGAAGATAATCACGTCTTCGTTAGCATGAGTAATCTTGACTTCCTTATTTGCACAATCAATGTGAGCATCATGCTGAGAAAGCCAATCCATCCCAAGAATAAGGTCAATGTCGGAGTTGCCGAGAACAACCGGAGAAGCCAGAAAGCGGTAATCACCCATGCGAATAGATACATTCGGAGCCCTCAAATTTGAAGTCATGCACGTGCCCGGAGAAATAATTTGCAACTTCTTATCAAGAAATGCCGAAGTGAAATTATGCTTGGTAAAGAATGGCCTTGATATGAAACTGAGAGATGCACCAGAATCAAACAATACTTTTGCAGGAATAGAGTTAACTGAGAGGTTACCAAGTATCACATCTGAAGAATTCTCTGCTTGAGCTGCATTCATCAGATTCACTCTTGCTTGCTTGGGATTGTGCTTGACAATAGCAGTGCTGACAGGTGGAGGAGGCGAAAGGCGCCTTGGGTTGGGGCACTTGTTAGCATAGTGACCCTTCTGAGTGCACTTGTTGCAAACCACTTCCGAGAGAGGACAGTAATGAGGAGCACTTGACTTGGAAGCTTGAAACTGATTCTTTGACTGGTTTCTTGGGTTGGGTGGGTGGGAGAAAGCCCGGCCACCAGAGTTCTTGTTGTTGTTGTAGGGAGCTCGGATCACTGGAGGAGGTGGAAGCCAAAACTTCTGTTGCTTCGCGACCACTTGAGAAGATGAGGAGGAGTGAACAACATCTCTGATCCTCTTTTTGGAAGCTTCCATCTTGAGCTGGGCTGCCTCTTGCTTAAGCGCCATGTTATAGAATTTATCAAACTCATCAGGCTCGAACAAGGTGAGAGCAAGTTGGAGTTCATCCTTCAGACCACCACGGAACTGATAGATCTTGCTCTTGGCATCTGGGATGTCTTGCTTTGTATAGCGGGCAAGGTTCTAGAACTTGACATTATATTGGTAGACAGTCATTGAGCCTTGCTTCAGGTTGCGGAATTGCTCACGCATACCCTCGATGACACTTGTTGGAATGTGGTGAGAGCGAAAGTCCTTGCAGAAGTCATCCCAGGAGATTACGCGCCCTGCTCTGGAGTCTTTGTACTACTGCCACCAATCAGCTGCTTGGTCCTTGAGTTGGAAGGCGACAAACTTCACATAGTCCTCGGGCCTGACGTTACTGCACTCGAAATGCTTCTTGATATCTGTTATCCAGTCTTCAGCATCGAGAGGGTCCACGCAGTAACTGAATGCCTTTGGTTCATTTGCCAAGAACTGGTTGAGCGTAGCAAAGTTGGGTTGGTTGAACAAATTGCCTTGGTTCCCATGAGCACCCTGATTTTCTTGATTTGCTTGAATTTGCTGCATAAGCATCTGGGTGTTCTGATTCGTAGTTTGCATAATTTCTCTCCAGGCCTCTGACGGAGGAGGAGGGGAAGGAGGACGATCAGGAACCTCTTCACCCTCTGGGTTAGCGTTGGGAACCCTTTTAGGAGCCATCCTGAAAGAGATGACCACTATTAGCCATTTGATTGAAGGAAAATATAGCAGAATCAACGGCTAGAATTGCAACATAGTCTTCACAAGAATCATTCGAACAAGACGAACGAATGAAATTCACAGTTTAATGATAACAACAATCTTCACGAGAAGCCACTTGGGAGACAAAAGGTAAATAAAACAACAAGGTGCAGATAGAACAAATACAAGATAGGAGCTTCGTTCGACATATTCATGCTGAAAGCTTATGCAACGTGTTACAAAAGGGTTTTGCAATCCCCGGATCAGCATAGCCAAGGACCCTTTAAGATGCAACTCCCGATCGGAACAACGGCATAAAACTACTTCACTCAATGTAGAACCCCGAACTCCATATCCTGCATTCGTTGGAAGAATGCCTACGAGCTACTAGATGAACCCACCTATTAATTTCCAAAAGTTTCCAGTTATGCAATCAGGTGTTGGGGATACAGGGGAAGCATCGCGCACTCAACTCTAATCCTACATCCAGCTGTATCCATCCTTCAACACATAACCAGTTATTTCCGGAAACCGTCTACCTCGGACCTTCGAAACGCATCTACTATACAAGCTGTGGCAATACTCCCGAACTACCTCCCCAGTACTGGGTGATGTCGGGGTTATCTTGCCACTAACCGCATAGGAGAGTTTTCGATGTCGGCGGTCTTAAGTATTCTAGAACTGCCGCGATATATTTGGGACGACAACACCTCGGAGCTCAACTCCCCAGGACACTGCCACAACCCCTAAATGACAGGAGGCATCGAGAACAATGTTCTCGTCACGAAGACATCGGGACAATCCAAACAATACTCGCGAGATTCCTAATTTTTTTGTGTGCAATTTTGAGAGTAGAAGAGGCAAGAGTAATCGTCAGGAGTCCTCACCAGAGTGAAAAGAGATGAGGAGCAAAAGAAATCCTACTCTCCGATATATATTTAGGACTCAAAAACATTTTAAGTGTGTGCCTAGACTCAACCGTCAAAGATTCGATCAATCAGTGGGGGATTCTAGGTCGGAGAAGGCTCTGAATACCAACTTGTAATGCCCAGGATGGGACTATACCTCCTACGTGCCGAGGCACGACTTAAAGGTATAAGCCCATTCTGGAATGATCTCAAGTTTGGTATCTTTGCACATCTCATGTAAAAATGGGGATGAAAAGGAAAAGAGATAGTTGGCTTACACTCGCCATGTCACACAATTCATTACATAGCCAAACATCATTCAAATAACATCACAACCCGTCTACGGGTGAAGATCCAAATGAAAGATACCAAACATACAGAAAGCCACAGGTCTGAAACGCCCCTAATAGAAACCTCTACTGATCATCGGGGTAGTGCACATAGTAACGGCTACGTTCCTCGTCGTACTCCCAGTATAGCTCGGAGCCGTCACCTGAATAGATCACCTGAGTACCTGCATCTGGTGTGGTGTAGAATCTGTGAGCCACAGAGGACTTAGCAATCCTGTTCCCGAGTAACACGACTATCTAAGCCTTGGGTGTGGAACAAGGCTGAAGAAAGACTAAAAGGCTGCTGCTGCACTAGCACTAGCTTACGTGAATAAGAGCGAGAAGAGAAGTGCCACGAGCGGATAAAGTGATCACGAAGTGATCCTAACTAAGCACGGCAATCATAACCCCACCGTGTTCACTTCCCGAACCCCTTTCGGAAAATGATCGTCATGGTACTCACGCTGGTAGTGTGTTCTGAACATGGTGTCAAGTTTTCTACAACCGGATATTAACAAATTCCCATCTGCCACATAACCGCGGGCACGGCTTTCGAAAGTTCAAAACCCTGCAGGGGTGTTCCAACTTGGCCCATGACAAGCCCACGATCCGCGGAGTCGCAACTCCAAGGTGGGAAGGCCCGAGTATCCTCGGAATCCCGTGCTCAAGATACTCCGACTAAGGTAAGGCTAATCCAGCAAATCCTCCCGGCGTGCCGACACCCTGATAGTAGCCGCGCGTATCTCGTCTCAGGCCACGACCGGATAAGTCATCCTACAGGTTTTTACCAGACCTCGAGTTTCCTTGAGGTGGCCCCGCAGTCTGCTCATTTCGTACCAACACTCATGTGGAGCACTGGCCCGGGGTTGTTTATTAAGAAGAGGGTTAATTACTCCCTATGCAATTTTTTAGTTATTAGGCAAATAGTACCAATGTTGGGACTTGCTGGAAAAGACTTAGCGCTAAGCGGTTTATCGAGGGGGTCCCATAACCCCAACCGTGTGAGGAACGCAAAATCAAGGAACATAACACCGGTTTATACGGTTCCTAGGGCGGCATGAGTGGAACAAATCACCAAGCAAGAGGCTTATCCTTCCACCCATTACCAGTATATAGATGATTTCATTTAAGAATTTATATAGTGTGATATCCCAACAAGCTTCAACATGAAGCAAGAATCTTCAAATCTTCTCCTGCAACTAGCAATGCTATAAGAGGGGCTGAGCGATGCCTACGTAGCCAAACAAAGGTTTGCATAGGTTGGGTGGTTAAACAGATTCATGGTTACAATAGGAGGCTGACAGACAAACATGGGCATCGAGGCAATAAGCTAAAGAGCGAGACTTCTAGCAATAGGCAAAGATAGTAATGATATCTGGGTCAGGTCATCTTGCCTGTCGAGTCGTCGATGGGATCGTAAGAGGGCTCCTCGTTCTCAACCTCGGTAGTAACCTCGTTCTCATACTCGTTCTCGGCTTCCGGCTCTACTCAACACAAAACACACGAGGCACGAAATCCAAAAAGATGCAATGCGCAAACCACAGGATGCATGGCTGATGCACTGCACATACACTTAGGATGCACAACAAGATAACATAGGAAACACAGAGATACAGCACAAGGAACATTACAATATACAACAAGCAAGATACTTCAAAACATGGTAACAAGAGGATATTATGAATCTACATGCAAAACCACACAAGTTTCATATATGACTTGCTCAAAACGGAGCAACGGGCTAAAAGATACACCCGAAACACTAAACAATGCAAAGCTGAAACTAACAGCCACATAGCAACTTCGGAGCAAGAAATATATACTCTACAGCACTCAATCATGGTGGCAAGAAGCATGGACATGAAGTAGACATATCCTACAACAAACAATTCCATTGGAGCATCTCCAAAGGAGGCATGGATCAATAGCAACAAGCTACAACATTTTGAACATGACAACAAAAACCAGACAGCAGTATTTTATAGCAACTTGGGAGCAAGAATTAAATATGCTACAGCAACCCAAATGAGCATGTGAGGGCATGAATGGATAGCCAACAACATATACAACAAGGAATCATCAATAGTCACCCCAAAACTAACAAGGATTTGCCTAGAACAACAAGCAAACATAGCATCCGGATATTACAGATTCCAGACTTAGTGAAATTTCACTAAGTGTTAAAACAGCCATATTATCATGGCATGTTTGTGAGCATGTTTAAGACACCTCAAAGCATAACATGGCAAGTGGTTTGCACCACAGCAAAGAACACATGATGGGGAATCCAAAACATATAAGCATGCAACATGGGGACAAACACATCAATATCAACGAGCTCCTCAACTAGGCATCTCGTAACAAGTTTAACAACCTAACAGCCACAAGCACTCTTGCAAAGGAGATAAACATGGCAATAAGAATTCCATCATGCATCCTATAGCAACCAACATGTAGAACATCTCATGATGAACATGTGTACATATCTTTTGCTTCATTTGGATAAACATGCACCAAGTTATCACATTTCAAACATGGCATGAAAACAACTAATAGCAGCAGATTATAACAAGTAGCACTCTTCTCATGAAGATTAAGACATCTAGATGGACTCAAACATGCATGACACAATGGAACAAAACATAGTACATGTCACCACGATCATTTTGACATATTATATGCACAAATCGGACAAACACAGTAAAAGATATCCTCATCACAAAAATGCATCAGACAACAAACTAAAAAGGACTTAGCAGAAATAACAGGGTTCAACCTCTCGCGGGTCAACGGGTCGGTGGAGGAAGCGGGTCGCGGGTCGGTGGAGCGGTCAAACAGGTCAACCCGTTAGGGTTGCGGGAAGCCGGCTCGGGCCGATCCAGATCGATCGATCTCTGGATCCGATCGGGGCGGCTCGACGGTGGGGTTCGGCGGCGGCCGGCGGCAGCTCCGGGCGCCCGGCGGCGAGGGTCGCCGGAGGAGGTGGCCGGCAGACCCTGCGGCGAGGAGGTGAGGGCCGGCAGCGCTGGGATCTTGAAGGCCGGCGGCAGGGAGCTAGGAGGACGGCGGGCTGCGGCCGGTGGAAGGGCGGCCGGCGGCGGCGCCGAGTCCCGACGGCGGCGGCCTCGGGCGGGAGCTTGAAGACGAAGGGGCGACGTGGCTGGGGAACTACGGCCCGGATCTGCGGCGCTGCGGGCCGGCGCTGGGCCTGCGGGCCCGCGCGGAGGCGGTGGAAGCACTGTGCGGCGGCGGTGGAAGCACTAGGGTTTTGGACGCAAAATTGGAGGGGGTGGACGTTTATATAGGCACAAGGAGCTAGGAGAGTCCAAATGAGGAGCGGTTTTTGGCCACGAGATCACAATTGAACGGCCGAGATGATGTGAAGGGTTTGAGCTGGGTTGTTGGGTTGTTGGAGGGGTGTCTTGGGCCTCAAAGAGAAGGTAATTTTAGCCCACGAGGATACCCGTTGGAGTACCAAATGAACTCCAAACGCGACTTAACTTGACAGGCGGGTTACGCGTATCAAAACAACATCGCACGACAAGTCTCATGCCATTCCGGAAACGTTACACGGCCAAACACGAAAGAAGGACTTGGGGAAGCCACGGGCACGTGAGAGAGCGTCGGAACTCGAAACGGACAACGGGAAGGGACGAGTGGGACCGGATGCAAACGACAACACAAATGCAATGCAACGCACATGACAACATGACATGGATGAATGCACACATGCACACGACAGAACGACGAAAACCCGAAAAGACGAAGAACCCGGAATGGAATTGATGTATGTATGTAATGGTACGATGTAACGGTATCCATCTTGCTAAGCGCCCGAAATGCGGTTTTGCCCCAATCACGTAAGTGTCACGTGATCGGGATAGGATCGCATCTTGGGCTTAACAAGTTGGTAATCTTACTGGTGGACTCGCATGAAAAGGGAGATTACCCAATTCGTGAATGAATGTGATGTCTGCAGAAGAGTGAAGGCAGAGCATCAACGTCCAGCCGGTCTTCTCCAACCTCTTCCTATTCCCGAGTGGAAGTTCGACCACATTGAAATGGATTTCATCACTGGCTTTCCTAAGTCCAAGAAGGGGAATGATTCTATCTTTGTTGTCATTGAATAGCTTACCAAAGTCGCTCACTTCCTTCCAGTCAAAGAATCCATCAATGCAGCTCAACTGGCAGAGTTGTACACTTCCAGAATTGTGTCCTTACATGGCATTCCTCAAGGTATCTCCTCAGACCGTGGAAGTTTGTTCACATCCAAGTTCTGGGACTCCTTTTAGTCTGCCATGGGCACTAAGATCCGTTTCAGCACTGCATTTCACCCTCAGACTAGTGGTCAAGTCGAGAGAGTGAATCAGATTCTAGAAGACATGCTCAGAGCTCATGTCATCTCTTTTGGCATGAAGTGGGAAGATTGCCTTCCGTTTGCCGAGTTCTCTTACAACAACAGCTTCCAAGCAAGTGCCGGCAAAGCTCCGTTTGAAATTCTCTATGGCAGAAAGTGCCGTACCCCTCTCAACTGGTCCGAGACTGGTGAACATCAACTTCTTGGCAATGACTTGATCTCAGAAGCCGAAGAAATGTGCAAAGTCATACGTGAGAATCTCAAGGCCGCTCAATCGTGTCAAAAGAGCTACTATGACGGCAAGCATCGTGATTTGGCCTTCAACATTGGGGATCATGTCTATCTCCGTGTTTCTCCTATGAAAGGCACCCAAAGATTCGGTATCAAAGGAAAGCTTGCTCCTAGATACGTGGGCCCTTTCAAGATCCTTGGCAAAAGAGGTGATCTAGCCTATAAACTTGAGCTCCCTTCCAACTCCGCTAATGTTCATGATGTGTTTCACGTGTCTCACCTCCGCAAGTGCTTCAAGACACCTGAACGCACCATTCCGTTTGAGGAGATTGATCTTCAACAAGACTTGTCTTACTGAGAGCACCCCGTTGCTATTCTCGAAGAAACCGAGCGCAAGACCCGCAACAAGTCAATCAAGTTCTTGAAAGTCAAGTGGTCACACCGTACCGACCGAGAAGCTACATGGGAACGAGAAGATCACCTTCGTTCTGAGTACCCTTCCTTCTTCCAGTCCTAGATCTCGGGACGAGATCTTTTCGTAGTAGAGGAGAGTTTATAATGCCCGGGATGTAACACTTTCCCCTTTTGGCAATATATAAACTTTGGCTTCATCAATTCCATTCCGGATTCTTCGTCTTTTTGGGTTTCGTCGTTTTGTCGTGTGCGTGTGTGCATTCATCCATGTCATGTTGTTATGTGCATTGCATTGCATTTGTGTTGTCTTTTGCATCCGGTCTCACTCATTTCTTCCCGTTGTCCGTTTCGAGTTCCGACGCTCTCACACGTGCCCGTGGCATCCCCGAGTCCTTCTTTCGTGTTTGGCCGTGTAACGTTTCCGGAATGGCGTCAGACTTGTCGTGCGATGTTGTTTTGATACGTGTAACCCGCCTGTCAAGTTTCGTCGCGTTTGGAGTTCGTTTGGTACTCCAACGGGTATCCTCGTGGGCTAAAAATACCTCCTCTTTGAGGCCCCAGACCCGCTCCACATCAGCCCAACAACCCAGCTCAACCCTTCCCATCATCTCGACCATTCAATTGTGATCTCGTGGCCGAAAACCGCTGCTCATTTGGACTCTCCTAGCTCCTTGTGCCTATATAAACGTCCACCCCCTCCAATTTTGCGTCCAAAACCCTAGTGCTTCCACCGCCGCCGCACAGTGCTTCCACCGCCGTCGCACAGTGCTTCCACCGCCACCGCACAGTGCTTCCACCGCCGTCGCGCGGGCCCGCAGTGCCGCCGATCTGGGCCGAGTCCCCAGCTGCGCCGCCCTTCGTCTTCTTCCCGCCCGAGGCCGCCGCCGCCGGGAGCTCGCACCGCCGCGGCCATCGAGCTCTCAGCCGCCGCCAAGCCTCAGCCCCCTCGCCGACGGGTCGCCGCCGGCCCTCTCCATCCTCGCCGCCGATTGCCAGGGGCCGCCGGCCACCGCGGGGTTCCGCCGACTGGGATCGAAGGAAACCGCCGCCGCGCTCGGGATCCTCCCGATCCAGCGCCTGGAAACCCTAACGGGCGGGATCCACCGACCCGCGGACCCGCGAACCCGACCCGCGCGCCCGCTCCGCCGTTGACTACAGGAGGTTGACCTCGTTTTTTTGTCTAAGTCCTTTAGATTTTCAGTGTCTGATGCATTTTTGTGATGAGGATATCTTTTACTGTGCTTGTCCAATTTGTGCATTTAATATGTCAAAATGATGGTGGTGACATGTACTATGTTTTGTTCCATTGTGCCATGCATGTTTGAGTCCATCTAGATGTCTTAATCTTCATGAGAAGAGTGCTACTTGTTATAAACTGCTGCTATTAGTTGTTTTCATGCCATGTTTGAAATGTGATAACTTGATGCATGTTTATCCAAATGAAGCAAATGATATGTCCACATGTTCGTCATGAGATGCTCTACATGTTGGTTGCTATAGGATGCACGATAGAATTCATATTGCCATGTTTATCTCCTTTGCAAAAGTGCTTGTGGCTGTTAGGTTTTTAAACTTGTTACGAGATGCCTAGTTGAGGAGCTCGTTGCTGTTGTTGTGTTTGTCCCCTTGTCACATGCCTAGATGTTTTATATTCTCCATGATGGGATCTTTGATGTGGTGCATTTAACTTTCCATGATATGCCTTGTGTTGACTTAAACATGCTTGCAAACATGCCATGTTGTTATGGAACAATCCAAACAAGAGGAACGAATGAAATTGCAACATAGTCTTCACAAGAATCATTCGAACAAGAGGAACGAATGAAATTCACAGTTTAATGATAACAACAATCTTCACGAGAAGCCACTTGGGAGACAAAAGGTAAATAAAACAACAAGGTGCAGATAGAACAAACACAAGATAGAAGCTTCGTTCGACATATTCGTGCTGAAAGCTTATGAACGTGTTACAAAAGGGTTTTGCAATCCTCGGATCAGCATAGCCAAGGACCCTTTAAGATGCAACTCCCATTCGGAACAACGGCCATAAAACCACTTCACTCAATGTAGAACCCCGAACTCCATATCCTGCATTCGTTGGAAGAATGCCTATGATCTACTAGATGAACCCACCTATTAATTTCCGAAAGTTTCCAGTTAAGCAATCAGGTGTTGGGGATACAGGGGAAGCATCACGCACTCAACTCTAATCCTACATCCAGCTGTATCCATCCTTCAACACATAACCAGTTATTTCCGGAAACCGTCTACCTCGGACCTTCGAAACGCATCTACTATACAAGCTATGGCAATACTCCCGAACTACCTCCCCAGTACTGGGTGATGTCGGGGTTATCTTGCCACTAACCGCATAGGAGAGTTTTCGATGTCGGCCGTCTTAAGTATTCTAGAACTGATGCAATATATTTGTGACGACAACACCTCGGAGCTCAACTCCCCGGGACACTGCCACAACCCCTAATGATAGGAGGCATCGAGAACAATGTTCTCGTCACAAAGACATCGGAACAATCCAAACAATACTCGCGAGATTCCTAAAAAAATTTGGTGCAATTTTTGAGAGTAGAAGAGGCAAGAGTAATCGTCAGAAGTCCTCATTAGAGTGAAAATAGATGAGGAGCAAAAGAAATCCTACTCTCCGATATATATAGGACTCAAAACATTTTAAGTGTGTGCCTAGACTCAACCGTCAACGATTCGATCAATCAGTGGGGGCTTCTAGGTCGGAGAAGGCTCTGAATACCAACTTGTAATGCCCAGGATGGGACTATACCTCCTACGTGTCGAGGCACGACTTAAAGGTATAAGCCCATTCTGGAATGATCGCAAGTTCGGTATCTTTGTACATCTCATGTAAAAATGGGGATGAAAGGAAAAGAGCTAGTTGGCTTACACTCGCCACGTCACACAATTCATTACATAGCCAAACATCACTCAAATAACATCACAACCCGTCTACGGGTGAAGATCCAAATGAAAGATACCAAACATACATAAAGCCATAGGTCTGAATCGCCCCTAGTAGAAACCTCTACTGATCATCGAGATAGTGTACATAGTAACGGCTACGTTCCTCGTCGTACTCCCAGTATAGCTCGGAGCCGTCACCTGAATAGCTCACCATAGTAGTTGCATCTGGTGTGGTGTAGAATCTGTGAGCCACAGAGGACTCAGCAATCCCGTTCCCGGGTAACACAACTATCCAAGCCTTGGGTGTGGAACAAGGCTGAAGAAAGAATAAGAGGTTGCAGCAACACTAGCACTAGCTTACATAAAAGAGAGCGCGAAGAGAACTGCCTCGGATGATAAAGTGATCACGAAGTGATCCTAGCTAAAACACGTCAAACATAACCCCACCGTGTTCACTTCCCGAACCCCTTTCGGAAAATGACCATCACCGTACTGACGCTGGTAGTGTGTTCTGAACATGGTGTCAAGTTTTCTACAACCGGATATTAACAAATTCCCATCTGCCACATAACCGCGGGCACGGCTTTCGAAAGTTCAAAACCCTGCAGGGGTGTTCCAACTTGGCTCATGACAAGCCCACGATCCGCGGAGTCGCAACTCCAAGGTGGGAAGGCCCGAGTATCCTCGAAATCCCGTGCTCAAGATACTACGACTAAGGTAAGACTAATCCAGCAAGACCTCCCGGCGTGCCGACACCCTCACAGTAGCCGTGCGTATCTAGTCTCAGGCCACGACCGGATGAGCACAGCGTACAGTGACCAAAACCCAAGTTGCCAAGGGGGGTACCGCACACGACTCTAGTTAGGACCAACACTCAAATCGAGCACTGGCCCAGGGGGGTTGATTAATTAATCCTCGGGTTAATTACTCCCTCGGCAAGTTTTATTTGTTAGGCGAAAGGAGTACCAATGTTGGGCCTCGCTGGAAAAGACTTAGCGCAAAGCGGTTTATCAAGGGGGTCCCATAACCCCAACCGTGTGAGGAACGCAAAATCAAGGAACATAACACCGGTTTATACGGTTCCTAGGGCGGCATGAGTGGAACAAATCACCAAGCAAGAGGCTTAGCCTTCCACCCAATACCAATATATAGATGATTTCATTTAAGAATTTATATAGTGTGATATCCCAACAAGCTTCAACATGAAGCAAGAATCTTCAAGTCTTCTCCTGCAACTAGCAATGCTATAAGAGGGGTTGAGCAAAGCTTACTTAGCCAAACATGGGTTTGCATAGGTAGGGTGGTTAGACAGATTCATGGTTACAATAGGAGGCTGACAGGAAAACATGGGCATCGAGGCAATAAGCTAAAGAGCGAGACTTCTAGAAATAGGCAAAGATAGTAATGTTATCTGGGTCAGGTCATCTTTCCTGTTGAGTCGTCGATAGGATCGTAAGAGGGCTCCTCGTTCTCAACCTCGGTAGTAAGCTCGTTCTCATACTCGGTCTCGGCTTCCGGCTCTACTCAACACAAAACACACGAGACACGAAATCAAACATTATGCAATGCGCAAACCACAGGATGCATGGCTGATGCACTAAGGAAACACTGCAGATACACTTAGGATGCACAGCAAGACAACATAGGAAACACAGAGATACAGCACAAGGAACATGACAATATGCATCAAGCAAGATACTTCAAAATATGTTAACAAGATGTTATTATGAATCTACATGCAAAACCACACAAGTTTCATATAGGACTTGCTCAAAACGGAGCAACGGGCTAAAAGATACACCCGAAACAATACACAATGCAAAGCTGAAATTAACAGCCACATAGCAACTTCGGAGCAAGAAATATATACTCTACAGCACTCAAACATCATGACAAGAAGCATGGACATGAAGTAGACATATCCTACAACAAACAATTCCATTGGAGCATCTCCAAAGGAGGCATGGATCAAAAGCAACAAGCTACAACATTTTGAACATGACAACAAAAACCTGACAGCAGTATTTTATAGCAACTTGGGAGCAAGAATTAAATATGCTACAACAACCCAAATGAGCATGTGAGGGCATGAATGGATAGCCAACAACATATACAACAAGGAATCATCAATAGTCACCCCAAAACTAACATGGACTTGCCTAGAACAACAAGCAAACATAGCATCCGGATATTACAGATTCCAGACTTGGTGAAATTTCACTAAGTGTTAAAACAGCAATATTATCATCGCATGTTTGTGAGCAAGTTTAATTCACCTCAAAGCATAACATGGCAAGTGGTTGGCACCACAGCAAAGTACACATGATGGGGAATCCAAAACATATAAGCATGCAACAAGGGGACAACCACATCAATAGCAACGAGCTCCTCAACTAGGCATCTCGGAACAAGTTTAAGAACCTAACAGCCACATGCGCTTTTGCAAAGGAGATAAACATGGCAATAAGAATTCTATCATGCAAGCTAAAGCAACCAACATGTAGAGCATCTCATGATGAACATGTGGACATATCATTTGCTTCATTTGGATAAACATGCATCAAGTTATCACATATAAAACATGGCATGAAAACAACTAATAGCAGCAGTTTATAACAAGTATCACTCTTCTCATGAAGATTAAGACATCTAGATGGACTCAAACATGCATGACACAATGGAACAAAACATAGTACATGTCACCACGATCATTTTGACATATCATACGCACAAAACGGACAAGCACAGTAAAAGTTATCCTCATCACAAAAATGCATCAGACAAGGAAAATCTAAACACTTAGAAGAAAAACGAGGGTCAACCTCCGCGGGTCGGGTCCTGGTCAACTGGGTCGGAGCGGGTCAACCGCCCGTTAGGGTTTCCCCTAGGCCCGATCTGGTGGATCGAGCTCTGGATCGACGAGGCCGGCGCCTCGAGCTTCGGCGGCGGCGGGATTACTCCGGCCGGCGGGAGGCCGGAGGGACGGCGAGTGGCAACCGGCCGGCGGGAGGCCCGGCGGCGAGGGGCCCGCGGCGGCCTGGAAGCCTGAGGGCTCGGCGGCGGCGGGAACTTGAGGGGCGCGGCAGCGGGGATGGCTCGGGGCCGGAGGAAGACCGGCGGCGGGGTCAGAGAAGGCCGGCGCGGCGGCTGTGAGCTCCCGGCGGCGGGGACGAAGGCGCGGGGGCGCGGCTGGGGAACTACGGCCCGGATCTGCGGCGCTGGGCCTGCGGGCCCGCGCGGCGGCGGTGGAAGCACTGTGCGAAGGCAGTGGAAGCACTGTGCGGTGGCGGTGGAAGCACTAGGGTTTTGGACGCAAAATTGGAGGGGGTGGACGTTTATATAGGCACAAGGAGCTAGGAGAGTCCAAATGAGGAGCGGTTTTCGGCCACGCGATCCCAAATGAACGGCCTAGATGATGGGAAGGGTTTGAGCTGGGTTGTTGGGCTGTTGGAGGGGGGTTCTGGGCCTCAAAGAGGAGGTACTTTTAGCCCACGAGGATACCCGTTGGAGTACCAAACGAACTCCAAACGCGACAAAACTTGACAGGCGGGTTACGCGTATCAAAACAACATCGCACGACAAGTCTCACGCCATTACGGAAACGTTATACGGCCAAACACGAAAGAAGGACTCCGGGATGCCACGGGCACGTGTGAGAGCGTCGGAACTCGAAACGGACAACGGGAAGAGACTAGTGGGACCGGATGCACATGACAACACAAATGCAATGCAATGCACATGACATGGATGAATGCACACACGCACACAACAAAACGACGAAAACCCGAAAATACGAAGAACCCGGAATGGAACTGATGAAGTCAAAGTTTATATATTGCCAAAAGGGGAAAGTGTTACATCCGGGGCATTACATTCTGCCCAACAGAAGGTGTCTCCATGTGATCAAGGCGTGTACCACAGCTGCTAGCTCGAGATCATGTGTGGGGTAGTTCTTCTCACTTGGCTTCAATTGACGAGAAGTGTATGACACAATCTTCTTGTCCTGCATTAGCACACCACCAAGTCCTTGAAGAGAAGCATCACAGAATACTTCGTAGGGCTTGGACTCATCTGGAGGAGTAAGAACTGGAGCAGAGATGAGCTTTTCTTTGAGAGTTTTGAATGCCACATCACAATCCAGAGACCAGTTGTACTTGACATTCTTTTGCAGCAAGTTGGAGAGAGGCTTGGCAATCTTGGAGAAGTTCTCAACGAACCTTCTGCAATAGCTAGCAAGACCAAGAAAGCTTCGGAGTTGCTTGACGTTCTGAGGGGGTTCCCAGTTGACAATTGCTTCAACTTTCTCGGGGTTCACAGCAATACCGTCAGCAGAGATGATATGGCCCAGATACAAGACCTTATCGAGCCAGAATTCGCACTTGGAGAACTTGGCATAGAACTTATGTTCATGGAGTCTGTCGAGAACCAGACGGAGGTGCTTTTCATGATCTTCTTCGTTCTTGGAGAATACCAAGATGTCATCCAGATACACAAGCACAAATTCGTTGGTGTAGGGGTTGAAAATGTAGTGCATCATTCTCGAGAAGGTAGGTGGAGCGTTAGCGAGGCCAAAATACATGACTATATATTCATAGGAGCCGTAGCTGGTTCTGAAGGCAGTCTTGTGGATATCTTCTTCACGAATGCGAATTTGGTGATAACCCATCCGGAGATCGAGCTTAGAGAACACTTTTGCTCCTTTGAGCTGCTCGAACAATTCATTGATGTTGGGGAGCGGATACTTGTTCTTTATTGTCTTCTTGTTCAATGGCCGGTAATCAACGCAAAGGCGCTCCGTGCCATCCATCTTCTTGACAAATAAGACACCATAGCCCCAGGGAGAAGTGCTAGGCCTGATCAGACCCATACGCTCTTGCTCATCGAGCTGCTTCTTCAACTCCTTCAACTCTTCAGGGGAGAGCTTGTACGGACGCCGGCATGCTGGCTCAGTACCAGGCTCGAGTTCAATGACGAATTCAACTTGACGATGCGGAGGCATGCCTGGAAGCTCTTGATGGAAAACATCCTCATATTCGTTGACCACCGGAATTTGAGAGATGGCATTAATCTCGCCCTTGTCAATGAGAGAGAATAGCCTGATTGTGTTATCTCGAGAGGCGAAGATAATCACGTCTTCGTTGGAATGAGTAAGCTTGACTTCCTTATTTGCACAATCAATGTGAGCATCATGCTGAGAAAGCCAATCCATCCCAAGAATAGGATCAATATCGGAGTTGCCAAGAACAACCGGAGAAGCCAGAAAGCGGTAATCACCCATGCGAATAGATACATCCGGAGCATACACACGAGAATGCATCAGTTTTCCCGGAGAAACAATTGATAAATCCCTTGGCAAATTTTTGGTGACAACATTGTGCTTGGATGCAAATGGATATGACATGAAGGAACATGATGCACCCGAATCATACAAGACTTTAGCAGGTTTAAGATTGACTGAAAGGTTACCAAGTATCACATCTGAAGAATTCTCTGCTTGAGCTGCATTCATCAGATTCACTCTTGCTGACTTGGGATTGTGCTTGACAATAGCAGTGCTGACAGGTGGAGGAGGCGGAAGGCACCTTGGGTTGGTGCACTTGTTGGAATAATGACCCTTCAGACCACATTTGTAGCAAGTGACCTCAGGAAGTGGACGAGGAGGAGGAACACTTGGTCTTGGAGCTTGGTACTGCGACTTGGACTGATTGCCTTGGTTGTGTGGGTGGGAGAAACCACGGCCACCAGAATTCTTGTTGTTGTTGTTGGGAGCTCGGATCACTGGAGGAGGTGGAAGCCAAAACTTCTGTTGCTTTGCGACCACTTGAGAAGAAGAGGAGGAGTGAACAACATCTCTGATCTTCTTTTTGGAAGCTTCCATCTTGAGCTGGGCTGCCTCTTGCTTAAGTGCCATGTTATAGAATTGATCAAACTCATCAGGCTCGAACAAGGTGAGAGCTAGTTGGAGTTCATCCTTCAGACCACCGCGAAACTGATAGATCTTGCTCTTGGCATCTGGGATGTCTTGCTTTGCATAGCGGGCAAGGTTCTGGAACTTGACATTATATTGGTAGACATACATAGAGCCTTGATTCAGATTGCGGAATTGCTCACGCATACCCTCGATGACACTTGTTGGAATGTGGTGAGAGCGAAAGTCCTTGCAGAAGTCATCCCAGGAGATTACATGCCCTGCTCTGTAGTCTTTGTACTGCTGCCACCAATCAGCTGCTTGGTCCTTGAGTTGAAAGGCTGCAAACTTCACATAGTCCTCGGGCCTGACGTTACTGCACTCGAAATGCTTCTTGATATCTGTTATCCAGTCTTCAGCATCTAGAGGGTCCACGCAGAAACTGAATGCCTTTGGTTGATTTGCCATGAACAGGTTGAGCATAGCAAAATGAGGTTGGTTGAACAAATTGCCTTGGTTCCCATGAGCACCCTGATTTTCTTGATTTGCTTGAATGTTCTGCATCATTTGCATAAGCATCTGGGTGTTCTGGTTCGTAGCTTGCATAATTGCTCTCCAGGCCTCAGACGGAGGAGGAGGTGAAGGAGGACGATCAGGAACCTCTTCACCCTCTGGGTTAGCATTGGGAATCCCTTTAGGAGCCATCCTGAATGAGATGACAACTATTAGCCATTGATTGAGAAAGATATATAAGCTGAATCAACGGCTAGAAATTGCAACATAGTCTTCACAACAATCATTTGAACAAGATGAACGAATGAAATTCTCAGTTTAATAGTAACAACAATCTTCACGAGAAGCCACTTGGGAGACAAAAGGTAAATAAAACAACAAGGAGCAGATAGAACAAATACAAGATAGAAGTTTCGTTCGACATATTCGTGCTGAAAGCTTATGGAACGTGTTACAAAAGGGTTTTGCAATCCCCGAATCAGCATAGCCAAGGACCCTTTAAGATGCAACTCCCGATCGGAACAACGCCCATAAAACCACTTCACTCAATGTAGAACCCCGAACTCCATATCATGCATTCGTTGGAAGAATGCCTACGAGCTACTAGATGAACCCACCTATTAATTTCTGAAAGTTTCCAGTTATGCAATCAGGTGTTGGGGATACAGGGGAAGCATCGCGCACTCAACTCTAATCCTACAGCCAGCTATATCCATCCTTCAACACATAACCAGTTATTTCCGGAAACCGTCTACCTCGGACCTTCGAAACGCATCTACTATACAAGCTATGGCAATACTCCCGAACTACCTCCCCAGTACTGGGTGACGTCGGGGTTATCTTGCCACTAACCGCATAGGAGAGTTTTCGATGTCGGCCGTCTTAAGTATTCCAGAACTGCTGCGATATATTTGTGACGACAACACCTCGAAGCTCAACTCCCCGGGACACTGCCACAACCCCTAAATGACAGGAGGCATCGAGAACAATTTTCTCGTCACAAAGACATCGGAACAATTCAAACAATACTCACGAGATTCCTAAATTTTTTTTGGTGAATTTTGAGAGTAGAAGAGACAAGAGTAATCGTCAGGAGTCCTCACCAGAGTGAAAAGAGATGAGGAGAAAAAGAAATCCTACTCTCCGATATATATATATATATATATATATATATATATATATATATATATATATATATATATATATATATATATATATATATATATATATATATATATATATAGGACTCAAAACATTTTAAGTGTGTGCCTAGACTCAACCGTCAACGATTCGATCAATCAGTGGGGGCTTCTAGGTCAGAGAAGGCTCTGAATACCAACTTGTAATGCCCAGGATGGTACTATACCTCCTACGTGTCGAGGAACGACTTAAAGGTATAAGCCCATTCTGGAATGATCTCAAGTTCGGTATCTTTGCACATCTCATGTAAAAATAGGGATGAAAAAGCAAAAGGAGATATTTGGCTTACACTCGCCACGTCACACAATTCATTACATAATCAATCGTCATCCAAATAACATCACAACCCGACTACGGGTGAAGATCCAAATGAAAGATACCAAATACATAAAGCCATAGGTTTGGATCGCCCCTAGTAGAAACCACTACCGATCATCGGGATAGTGCACATAGTAACATCTACGTTCCTCATCGTACTCCTAGTACAGCTCTGTGCCGTCACCTGAGTAGCTCACCATGGTACCTGCTTCTGGTGTGGTGTAGAATCTGTGAGCCACAGAGGACTCAGCAATCCCGTTCCCGGGTAGCAGAACTATCTAAGCCTTGGGTGTGGAACAAGGCTGAAGAAAGAATAAAAGGTTGCAGCAGCACTAGCACTAGCTTACGTAATAAGAGCGAGAAGAGAAGTGCCACGAGCAACAAAGTGATCACGATGTGATCCTAACTAAGCACGTCAAACATAACCCCACCGTGTTCACTTCCCGAACCCCTTTCGGAAAATGACCGTCACGATACTCACGCTGATAGTGTGTTCTGAACATGGTGTCAAGTTATCTACAACCAGATATTAACAAATTCCCATCTGCTACATAACCGCGGGCATGGCTTTCGAAAGTTTAAAACCCTGCAGGGGTGTTCCAACTTGGCCCATTACAAGCCCACGATCCGCGGAGTCGCAACTCCAAGGTGGGAAGGCCTGAGTATCCTCGGAATCCCGTGCTCAAGATACTCCGACTAAGGTAAGACTAATCCAGCAAATCCTCCCGGCGTGCCGACACCCTGACAGTAGCCGCGCGTATCTAGTCTTAGGCCACGACCGGATGGGCGATCCTACAGGTAAAACCAATCCTCGAGTTTCCTCGTGGTGGCCCCGCATAACCCCCAGTTTGGACCAACACTCATGTGGAGCACTGGCCCGGGTTGTTGATTAAGAACTCGGGTTTGCAAAGCCCTATGCAAGTTTTAGTTATTAGGCAAATAGTAACAATGTTGGGACTTGCTGGAAAAGACTTAGCGCTAAGCGGTTTATCGAGGGGGTCCCATAACCCCAACCGTGTGAGGAACGCATAATCAAGGAACATAACACCGGTTTATACGGTTCCTAGGGCGGCATGAGTGGAACAAAACACCGAGCAAGAGGCTCAGCCTTCCACCCATTACCAATATATAGATGATTTCATTAAAGAGTTTATATAGTGTGATATCCCAACAAGCTTCAACATGAAGCAAGAATCTTCAAATATTCTCCTGCAACTAGCAATGCTATAAGAGGGGCTGAGCGAAGCCTACGTAGCCAATCAAAGGTTTGCATAGGTTGGGTGGTTAAACAGATTCATGGTTACAATAGGAGGCTGACAGACAAACATGGGCAGCGAGGCAAAAAGCTAAAGAGTGAGACTTCTAGCAATAGGCAAAGATAGTAATGATATCTGGATCAGGTCATCTTGCTCGTCGAGTCGTCGATGGGATCGTAAGAGGGCTCCTCGTTCTCAACCTCGGTAGTAACCTCGTTCTCATACTCGGTCTCGGCTTCCGGCTCTACTCAACACAAGAACACACGAGGCACGAAAATTAAACAAGGTGCAATGCGCAAACTACAGGATGCATGTATGATGCACTTAGGATGCACTGCAGATGCACTTAGGATGCATTACATGACAACATAGGAAGCACAGAGAAACATCACAAGAAACATGACAATATGCTCAAGCAATTAGGATGCAAGACAAGTCTATTTAGGATGCAAAACATGGCAAGGTAGGAAGCACGGAGAAATAACACAAGAAACAACATGTTTAAATGAGGCCGGAAACTACTTAAGACAAATCCGGTATGTCCTCATAAGCATAATTGAAATTAGTCCAGATCTGATCAAACCTTAAGTTAAAGTTGTTAAACAGCAACTTAACATGTACCATGATGATCTCAACGAAATTCTAGTCAAGTTTCATATAAAGTTTGTTTAAAACGGAGCTACGGACTAGAAGATATGATCAAAACAAGATAAGCATGGCAACGGTGCAAGATGCACTCAAACATCAATCAAACATACTCCAAACATGTTAACAAGATGATATTATGAATCTACATGCAAAACCACACAAGTTTCATGTAGGGCACGCTCAAAACGGAGCAACGGGCTAAAAGATACATCCGAAACAAGAAACAATGCAAAGCTGAAATTAACAGCCACATAGCAACTTGGGAGCAAGAAATATATACTCTACAGCACTCAAACATGGTGACAAGAAGCATGGACATGAAGTAGACATATCCTACAGCAAACAACTCCATTGGAGCATCTCCATAGGAGGCATGAATCAATAGCAACAAGCTACAACATTTTGATCATGACACTAAAAACCTGACAGCAATATTTTATAGCAACTTGGGAGCAAGAATTAAATATGCTACATCAACCCAAATGAGCATGTGAGGGCATGGATGGATAGACAACAACATATACAACAAGGAATGATCAATGGCCACCGCAAAACTAACATGGATTTGCCTAGGACAACAAGCAAACATAGCATCAGGATATTACAGATTCCAGACTTAGTGAAATTTCACTAAGTGTTAAAAACAGCAATATTATCATGGCATGTTTGTGAGCATGTTTAAGTCATCTCAAAGCATATCATGGCAAGGGGTTTGCACCACAGCAAAGAACACATGATGGAGAATCTAAAACATATGAGCATGTGACATGGGGACAAACACATCAATAGCAACGAGCTCCTCAACTAGGCATCTCGTAACAAGTTACAAAACCTAACAACCACATACACTTTTGCAATGGATATAAACATGGCAATATGAACTCTAACATGCATGCTATAGCAACCAACATGTAGAGCATCTCATGATGAACATTTGGACATATCATTTGCTTCATTTGGATAAACATGCACCAAGTTATCACATCTCAAACATGGCATGAAAACAACTAATGGCAGCAGTTTATATCAAGTAGCACTCTTGTCATGAAGATTAAGACATCTAGATGGACTCAAACAAGCATGACACAATGGAACAAAACATAGTACACATCACCACGATCATTTTGACATATAATATGCACAAATCGGACAAGCACAATAAAAGTTATTGCCATCACAAAAATGCATCAGACAACAAAACCCACAAATGACTTAGAGGGAAAACGGGTCAACCTCACTGGATCGGGTCAACCGGGTCGGGTCGCCGGTCAACGGGTCAAACGGGCACCGGGTGAAGCGGGTCCACGGGCGCGCCCGTTAGGGTTGGCGGAGGCGGCCGATCTGGATCCTTGATCGGGACGGCCCCCAATCGGATCGCTGCCGGCGGCGGCCCTCGATCCCGTCCGGCGGGAGGCATGCGGTGGCCGGCGTATGGCGAGGCCGGCGAGGTGCCGAGAGGAGGCGGCGGCGGCCTGTCGCCCGGCGGCGGCGCGGCTGGAACGGCGGCGGAGAGGCCTTGAGGGTCGGGGGCGGCGGAGGTGCGGCAGCCGGCGCCGGCGAGCGCGGCGGCCGGCGGCGAGCGTGGAGGCGGCGGCGCGACGACGGGGCGAGGAGCCGGCGCGGCGGGCGGCTCGGGGCGGTCGGGCCGGGCGGGCCCCGCCTGGGCCCGGCGGGCCGGCGCGGTGGGGTGGCAGCGTTGGTTTGTCCGGTCCGGGTCGGACACGTCCGCCCGGCGCGGATTGCGAGGCGGAGGCTGGAGGAGGAAGAAGGCTAGGTTTTTTTGGACGAAAATGGCAAATGGGACGTTTTTATAGGCACAAGGAGCTAGGAGACTCCAAATGGGGAGCGGTTTTCGACCCCGCGATCACAATTCAACGACCGTGATGATGGGAAGGGTTGTGCTGGGTTGGTGGGCTGTTGTGGAGGGGGTCTTGGGCCTCAAAGAGGAGGTACTTTTAGCCCACTAGGTTAACCGTTGGAGTACCAAACGAACTCCAAACGCGACAAAACTTGATAGGCGGCCTACACGTATCAAAATAACATCGCACGACAAGTCTCACGCCATTCCGGAAACATTACCCGGTCAAACACGAAAGAAGGACTCGGGGATGCCACAGGCACGTGTGAGAGCGTCGGAACTCGAAACGGACAACGGGAAGAGATGAGTGGGACCGGATGCAAGTGACAACACAAATGCAATGCAATGCACATGACAACATGACATGGATGAAATGCACACACGCACACGACAAAACGACGAAACCCAAAAAGACAGGAGAACCCGAAACGGAAATGATGAAGCCAAAGTTTATATATTGCCATATAGGGAAAGTGTTACATCCGGGGCATTACAGCGCCTTGGTCATCCCCAAGCTTGAGATCTTGCCTCTCCTCCTTCTCCTCATATCGAGACCTCCTCGACCTTCAAACACTTCATCCACACAAAACTTAACCGAACTTTTAGTGGCGGGGTTAGTGCATATGATAAATAAAATTCCATCATGTACTGCTCTAACATTATTGTATAATTATGAACAAACATTACTCACTGTATTCTATCACAATTCTATGTCCCCAAGTCAAGGAGGCTTCAATAAGAATCCAAACATATGCAAATAATGAAGCTATAACATCAACCTGTGAAAACAGGACAGTCTGTAGTAATCTGAACATTAACCATACTTCTGTAACTCTAAAAATTCTGGAAAAATTAGGAAAAATCAACAAGTTGTATAGAAAGACTTTGCAAGAAGTTTCAGATCCTTTCGACGTTCCAATAAAAAACGTAAAATTGCGCACTACAGTCAAAGTTTCTGTTTTTGCACCGCACAAACCAACAAGCAGTTTAATCATCCTAAAGGAAACTCTTGGCACATTATTTTTATAATATGATGGAATTGTACAAGGGGATAATTATTTTTGTTGAAAAGTTTCTGTAATTTCAATATTTGCAAAGTTTCCATGGGCATGAACAAAGTTCAAGGAGCTCCCCCATTTCAACGGTGCTCGTCCTTCTTACTTTCACTTTTCTTTCTGAAAAAGTTTTAGGTTCCCCTCTTTATTTTTTGTTTTAAACTTTGTAAAAGCACACAACAGAAATAAATGACTCTCTAAAACTTCCGGGTTGTCTCCCTGGCAACACTTTGTTTAAAGCCATTAAGCTAGGCATATAGTGCTCAAGTAATGGATCCACCCGGATCCTATATCAAAGCCAATTTTAATTAGCAATGATTTGGCATTTAGTAGTAAGCACAAAGTGATATGTATCATGCAAAAACGAAGTCTAACTCTCTTCCTATGCATAGGCATGTCATACAAGAACAATTCATGCACATCAAGTAAAGGCCAATGTATAGTATAAGCAAATTCTTGCAATTTTATCGTGTTGGAAACATAGAGAGGCAGAGATGTAGTTCCTCTCTCATAATAATTGCAAGTAGGAGCAGCAAGCACATGCATATTATATTCATCAAAATCATCATGTGTAATGGAAAAAGGCAAACCACCAATATAATCCTTAATAAATGCAAACTTCTCCATTATAATGTAGTTTGGAGAATTCAAAAAGATAATAGGACTATCATGTGTGGGTGCAATAGCAACTATCTCATGTTTAACATTAGGAACTATAGCAAGTTCATCTCCATAAGCATAATTCACATTGGCATCTTGGCCACAAGCATAGCAAGCATCATCAAAAAGGGACATTTCAAAAGAATCAATGTGATCATAACAATCATCATAGCATTCATCCTTCGGTAAGCACGAAGGGAAATTAAACAATGTATGAGATAAAGAGTTACTCTCATTAGAAGGTGGGCACGGGTGATAAATCCGCCTTCCTTCTTTTGTTCTTCGCTCTCCTCCTCATGTTATTCATCCAATGAGCTCACAATGTCATTAATTTCTTCTTCCATAGACTACTGTGAAATATTAGTCTCTTCTTGGACATCAGAGGAGTCCTCAATATATGGTTTAACATAGGCATTAGAAGCATAATTATCATAACAATATTTAAATATGGCAAAATTTTCAAATTTGTAAAGAGTAGCATCATACTTTTCAATCAAAGAAGCAATTTCATAAGCACCCTTAAAAGCAACAAATTCTTCAATTTTTTGAACATCATAGTAACTATAAACACCCTTAGCATACGAAGATACAATTCCATTATCACTAAACTCACATTGGTAGGGAAGGTGTTTCTTAGGGTCTTCCAAACAACAAGTAAAATCATATATTTCATATAAATTCCAAGCATAGCATTGCAAACGACGAATTTGATATAGTAAAAGTTTCCCTTCTTGAGAGAAGAGGTGTCGCACATAACAAGCATGCTCATCTAAAGATTTGCCCTCAACTAAGCTAGTTGGGGTTTTAGCGCGAGCACATAGGGATCGAAGATGATCCAAGTAAAAAGCTTCAGGAGTGTGATAGATTTTGAGTGGTTCTTCAACCATTGGTTTAGTAGGTACCACTATTTTTTTGGTATTTTGCGTTTCCTACCCATAACTAAAGATAGAAAACAACTTAGAACAGCAAATAAAATCTACTTAGTGATAAAGCAAACAAGCACACATGAGAATATTCACCCCATGCTATAACTCCCCGGCAATGGCACCAGAAAAAGGTCTTGATAACCCACAAGTGTAGGGGATCAGTTGTAGCCTATTTCGATAAGTAAGAGTGTCGAACCCAACGAGGAGCTAAAGGTAGAATAAATATTCCCTCAAGTTCTATCGACCACCGATACAACTCTACGCACGCTTGACGTTTACCTTACCTAGAACAAGTATGAAACTAGAAGTACTTTGTAGTTTTTGTGGGATAGGTTTGCAAGAATATAAAGAGCACATGAATATAAACTAGGGCCTGTTTAGGTAAAGAAGCAATAAAGTTAATATAGCGAGTGTGGAAAAGTGGTGGTAGGAGTTGCAAAATTGCCCCTAAGCAATTGACTACGTTACTAGACCGATAGCAAGTTTTATGTGGGAGAGGCCACTGCTAGCATGTCATCCCTGACTTGGAATTCTATGCACTTATGATTGGAACTATTAGCAAGCATCCGCGACTAGTAACGTTCATTAAGGTAAAACCCAACCGTAGCATTAAGATATATTGGTCCCCCTTCAATCCCGTATGCATCAATTTCTACGCTAGGTTGAAGCTTCTGTCACTCTTGCCCTCAAATACATAGTCCAATCAACATACAACTAACCCTATGGTGTGATCCACACGCGCGCTCATATGATGGGCACCAAAGGACAGCAACATAACCACAAGAAAATTAAATCAATCATAGCAATTCACCAATCACTGATAGGACAACGATAATCTACCCAGACATCATAGGATGGCAACACATCATTTGATAATAATATGAAGCAGAAAGCACCATGTTCAAGTGGAGGGTACAACGGGTTGCGGGAGAGTGGACCGCTGTAGATAGATGGGGTAAGGTGATGGAGATGTTGGTGAAGATGACAGAGGTGTTGGTGTAGATCGCCGTCGCACGATGATGGCCCCGGCGGCGTTCCGGCGCCACCGGGAGAGAGGGGGAGAGAGCCCCCTCCTTCTTATTCTTCTTCTTCCTAGATGGGAGAAGGGTTTCCCCTCTGGTCCATGGCCGCCATGGCGGCAGAGGGGCGATGATACGTCCAAAACGTATCTATAATTTCTGCTTGCTCCATGCCACTTTTGGGTGATATTGCTATGATATTCATACACTTCCATACACTTTTGATCATATTTGGACTAACTTACTAATCCAGTGCACCCCAGTGCCAGTTTCTGTTTTCGGCTGTTTTTGTATTTCAGGTTTTCACGTTTCGAGAACTGCCCAGAAAAATACAGAAAAAATATATAAAAAATCAGCGTATCGGGAACGACACTGCTTCCGAAGGGGA
>LR738714.1:36477454-36493977 GCA_902687465.1 Secale cereale | reverse complement strand
GATGTTCTTATTATTGTCAATGATAATTATGTGCCCGTTGATTTCACTATTATGGATATTGAATGTGATCCTTCATGTCCAATTATTTTGGGACGTCCCTTTTTGCGCACCGTTGATGCTGTCATTGACATGAAAGAGGGTAATATAAAATTTCAGTTTCCTCTCAAGAAAGGGATGGAACACTTCCCTCGTAAGAAGGTCAAGTTACCTTTTGAGTCCGTTGTACGGGCTAGTTATTCTTTTACTCTTGATAAAACTTGATCTATGCATTATGCCTAGCTTAAAGGCATAAAAGAAAGCGCTTTTGGGAGGCAGCCCACATGAATAAATTTTTTGCTTTTGTTGTGTCTTGATGTTGTTTACTGCTGTAGCATCATCATTGTATCTTTACTTTTCATATTTGTGCCAAGTATAGCCTCTGATTGCTAGAAAGTTCAAAAGTTGTGAGGTGCTGTCCAGGAAACAGATTCTGTCCTTGGATAGAAAAATTCGTATAAAATCACCAGATCATCTTTTTGGTTTGAATTTTTTCGACAGCGTTCTCTATATAATTGTCTTTCGTGCGTCAGTTCTGAGTTTTTTGATTTGAGTTGCATAAGTATCCCGAACAGGTCAATTACTGCCTGCTGTTCTGTTTTTCACAGATTCTGTCCTGTTTTGCCTTACCTTCACTTTGCAAATTAAGAACTTGCTTTATCTTTGCAAAAACCTTTTGGCAATCTTGAGAAACAGTAGAAATTCAAGAATATCCTTATTTCCAGCAAGATATAATCATTTTATTAAGGATACTAACCTCGCTAATCAGATTATGATGAGTTATGTATGAAGGGAGTTTTCAAGTGTGCGAGGGAAGATGATAAAAAGATTCAGGAGTGTCAAGCGCTCAAGCTTGGGGATGCCCCCGTGCACCCCCAAGAAATATTCAAGGAGACTCAAGCGTCTAAGCTTGGGGATGCCCCCGTGCATCCCCTTCTCCATCAACATTATCAGTTCGTCTTTCGTTCCGCTATATTTTTATCACTTCATATGTTATGTGCTATGCTTGGAGCGTCTTGCTTTTAGTTTTCTTTTCAGTTTTTTCATAACGAGTCAGAACCCAGCATTCCTTTATGTGGGAGAGAAACACGCTCCACCTCTACCTAGAACATTACATATAATTTTCGTGTCTATCTATGCTGTGTGTGTTCTTTATCTTTTAATATCTACTATCGTGCTTTGCTCTTAGTATTCATGCTTATCTTTTCAAGAGCTTTTATTTAGTTGGTTGCTTGAACTCTTTTTAATTACCATGATCACATTTTTAAGAGAGTTTGCTTCCATTGCATTGGTTAATATGTCTATGATAAAGATGCTACTTTCATGATGGTGCTTAGTAGTTCAGGTTTTCTTTTGGTTAATCTCAGATAGCTGGGAGGTTCCCAATGTGTTATTGGAGTACCAACTTGGTTTGTTTGCCTATGATGTGGTATGGTTTAGTAATATCTTCCTTCGAGAATTTATTTTGATTGACTTGGCGTATGCTCACGCATATTCAAGACTGTAAAGAAAGTCTGTCAAGCCTTGATGATCTTTTGTTTCTAAGTAGCGATATAACTACCATGCCTGATTCAATATTGCTTTGTCGCTCTGCATGATTATGACCGTCATTGCTCTCTTAGTTGGTTGCTCCCAGTCTTTTGCTAACCTACACCTGCACTAAGCAAATTAACCATGCAATACATAGCTCATGGGAAAGTAGCCTAAAAACTATTGTGGTAAAGAATATGTTGCTTATGTATCTTATTTCTTATGAGTTGCTTGCTGAGCGGTAACCATGTTTCTGGGGACGCCATCAACTGTCACACTTTTGTTGAATATCATGTGAGTTGCTATGCATGTTCGTCTTGTCTGAAGTAAGGGTGATTTACCGTGGGTTGAATTAATATGCATATTGTTAGAGAAGAACATTGGGCCGCCAACCAAAGCCATGCCTCATGGTGGAAGTTTTAGCTTGGACCTTAATCCTCAATCTCTCATGAGAATATGCTTATGCATTAAGAGGAGTCCATCATCTATTTTCTATGTTGTCCCGGTATGGATGTCCTCAAGTTGAGATTTATCAAAAACGAGAAATCAAATGCGATCTATCTCCTTGGACCTTTGTACAGGTGGCATAGAGGTACCCCTTTGTGACACTTGGTTAAAACATATGCAATGCAATGATACCCCATGGGAATCCGAGCTAATTAGGACAAGGAGCGAGCACTATTAGTATTCGATGCATGAGGCTTGCTACTTATAAGATGTTTTATGCATGACACATATGAAGTACTACTACCGTTGACACAATTGCTTCCATGTTTCAAAATAAAAAGCTCTAGCACTTCAAGCATCAACTACTGAGAGCATGATTGTCATTCTGAGTGTAATGTGCATTGTCCCAAAGTAGCATTGTCTTTTGCATGATTGTGATATCGTTTATTTTGAAATGATTGTATCTAGTCATCACTTAAACCTTGAAGGTGCCCCTGCACTTATGTTTTGCATCACTAAAGGGCTAGATATCACTTGATCATATTTGCACATCATGTTCATTGCAAATCTTTTTGATGTTTCAGTTTCATGTTGTAAAACTTTCAGTCATTTGTGATTTTCTCTTGAGACAACTTAATTACTTTAGAATCATTGTCTCAGTAAGCTTTTGTCATATGACTATGAGAAAGTCTTATATGGTTAATAGCATGTCACCACAGAAATTATTCTTGTTATCATTTACCTACTCGAGGACGAGCAGGAATTAAGCTTGGGGATGTTGATACGTCCAAAACGTATCTATAATTTCTGCTTGCTCCATGCCACTTTTGGGTGATATTGATATGATATTCATACACTTCCATACACTTTTGATCATATTTGGACTAACTTACTAATCCAGTGCACCCCAGTGCCAGTTTCTGTTTTTGGCTGTTTTTGTATTTCAGGTTTTCACGTTTCGAGAACTGCCCAGAAAAATACAGAAAAAATATATAAAAAATCAGCGTATCGGGAACGACACTGCTTCCGAAGGGGAGCCTGGGGGGCCACAGGGGCCCCAGGCGCCCTGTGGGCGCGCCCCCCCTGGGCCGCGCCGGGGGGGGGGGGGGGCGCCTCGACACCCCGAGAGCCCCCCGGTGCCCTACTTTGGCAGATATTTAAAGGGTCCCCCGTAACCCTTGAAACAGGACTTCTTTTCGCGATCCTATCTCTGTTCCGCCGCCGCCGCCGCTTCCAAGATCGGGAGCACCAGGAGAACTCTTCCCGGCACCCTGCCGGAGGGGAGGATCACCACCGGGAGCTTCTCCACCACCATGGACGCCTCCCGGATGACTCGTGAGTAGTCTCCCTTGGACCATGAGTCCATGACCAGTAACTATGTGATGTTCTCCTCCCGTTCTTGTGCTTCACTAATTAGTCCTCGTGAGCTGCCCTACATGATTGAGGCACCTATGTAATCCTTATGCTGTTGCTATGTTGAGTTTGCTGGGATCCGATGGATTATGAGATTATGTTCAGATTGATCTTGAGTAATATATTTGATTCACCTCTTTTATATTTTAGTTCATAAGTAATTCTTGCATGTTCTCCGTTGTTATTTATTACTTTGGCCAAGTAGTAAGTAGTGACTCCAAGAGGGAACGTTATGCTCGATTGTGGGTTCATGCCCCTCGATGACTAGCTTGAGTGACAGAAACATGCGTCTAGGGGATGTGCTGTTGCCACAAGGGGGAAAACAACGGTGCTTGTGCCCGCGGGTGCAAGGATTGTTTACTTTACGCAAAGTTCTTTTAATGCAGTTGTCTGTTGCATTGAGTTTACATTATGGGTGGGACTCGCAACTTAATACCAGCGAGATGTTCTGGATAGATATCTCAAGGTGGATGATTAGTAGTAGATGCAGATGGATTTCGGTCTACTTACTTTGGCGTACCGCCCATGCTTTGAACCTCAACCTTTCTTGCAATGTAGTCAGCATTGGTTTGCGTTCGTGGTCCTGTCAATTGCCTAGCTGTAATTTGTTACCTCACATAGCTATTTTATCGTCTTTTGGGAGAGAGACATCACTAGTGAACATCATGTGACTCCTATCCATATTACTATCATTGATCACATACACTATTTTACTTTCCGCTATTTTATTTACTATTGCAAATTACTATCTATCACTACTATCATATTGCTTTTAACCTTTTGTGAACTACAAGGCGGGAGAGATTGACAACCTCTCTGTACTCGTTGGGAGCAAAGTTATTTGTATCTGTGTGCAGGTCCACGTTGATTGCTAATTGCGCCGTTAGCGGTTGACACCTACCTGTTGAACCTAGGAGTCTCTGGGGATTCGATCCTTGGCATCTTTGCTAAGGGAAAACACTTCTACTTACTGCATCTTACACCTTCCACTTGGGGTAATCCAACGAGGGGTTCGAGGCCCATCAGGCGACTGTCGTGGTTCTGAGTCTAACAGTACGAGTAGGGGGTACGTAAGAGGAGGCAAGGCCTTAGCTATGGTGGGATTGTACGCAAGATGTTTACGAGTTCAGGCCCTTCTCAGAGGAAGTAAAAGCCCTACGTCTCGGTGCCCTGAGGCGGTCGACTGGAAAGTATATGGGTGTTTGAGTTACAGGGGGTGCGAACCCTTGTATTGGAGGAGGGGGTGGCTTATATAGAGTGCGCCAGGATCCCAGCCATCCCAATGTTACAAAGGGTTCAATGTACATAAAGGCAGGACGTTACTGATAAGGCCTGTAGTAAAGAGTGATAAAGGCATTCATAGTTACAGAATGAATGCCGAACCGTTGCTGTCCTAAGGGACCTTTGACCTTCATGGGTCGAGTGTCTTGGAATGGTCGAGTGAAGTTGAGTCGTCTGAACGGGGGTGTGTAGTCGAGTGGAATGCCCTCTTGTGCCCTGTCAGTCGACTATATCTGTTGCCTTCGAGTTGTCTTTTGTGCTTCTGGGGTAGTGACCTTGGGTGGGGCACCTGGGTCAGGCCCGTGACCCTACCCTAGGTCTGTAACATCATTAGTAGCCCCTGAATGGATTGGGGCTCGAGTAGAGAAGAGTGTTGAAGTAGGCTTTGGCTCGGGTTCGATGCCTCTGGGGAGATCTTCTTTGAGCTTGCGAACCAGGCTGACTCTTCAACCTCGACTTGGCCACCTTAATCGATTCAGGAACCGCCGAGTGTACTTGTTTGTGTTGACCATCGACTGAACCTTGCATGTGGCCCCGAGCGCCATTGGGGCGCGCAGTTTTTGGCTGGATCGGCTGCTCTCTGGTCTCCGGATTTTGCGAGATTTCGAAATTTGGGGAAGCGCACGGGATGGGTCGCACCGCGGCAATCAGATCGGATATGCCCGGGATGCCTCGACCTCTGTGCCGCCTTTTTCGCCATGTATCGCGTGCGCGCCTGTTGAGGGATTTAACGAGATAGCTCGGGGCCACGAGTCAGCCACTCGACCGCTGCGCTATAAGTGCGCGCCGCGGCCGAGGCGAGGGCACTATGCGCCCATTCTCTGTTTCTTCTTCCTCCGCCCCTCCGTCGTGTCCCTGCTCTCTGCCTTCCTCCCCACGGCCAACACCAGCTCGCTCACCATGGGCAAGGACAGGACCGCGGCACTGGAGCGCTCGAAGAAGGCGGTGGCGACGGGGAAAGGTAAGCGGTCCAACCGAGGAGGGTCCTCGTCGAGGTCCGGGCTCCCGCCTGGCTGGGTACAGGGGGACTGGATCAGGTCCACGATGACTTCGGAGGACATGGAGGAGTTGGAGGAGGAGGGCCTGATCGCCTGCGACTCCAGGCGGCTGCCGGAGGGCGAGCTCGAGCCCCAGCCACGGGAGGGCGAGTGCGTTCTCCTCGCGACTCACGTCGATCGAGGTTTTTCCTTGCCCCCGCATCCTTTCTTCCGCGCTTTACTGCCCTTTTACGGCACCGAGCTGCACCACTTCACTCCCAACACCATCACCTACTTGGCTGCATTCGTTTCGATGTGCGAGAACTTCCTCGGTTGCCGACCGCACTGGGGTTTGTTCAAGCACATCTTCACTTGTCGTTCTCAATCCATCAAGAAAGCGAATCCGAGCGATGAAAAGACGCATGTCATCCAGGTGTGTGGCGGACTGGGTATCCAGCTCAGAGGTAGGAGCGCTTTCCCTGCCATGACCCTCCCTGAGTCAGTCCGGAGTTGGCAGTCGACTTGGTTCTACTGTAGGGACATTCCGACTCCTGGTGAGCCGACTGGGCTTCCTCCATTTTCTTTTGGTTGAGTCAACCAGCCACCGACGTTGCTCGTGAGTCGGACCAAGAGGGTAGAGGTAGACATGCTGGTGGAGCGGGTGGTCCAGTTGGTCCGCGACGGGGTCACGGGGATGGATCTGCTCGAGGTGTTCCTCATGAGGAGGATCCAACCCCTCCAAGCCTGAGACCATCCGATGTGGTTGTACTCCGGTGCCGATGACTCATCTCGGATCCACCCAGAGGAAGCTGCTACGAATACGGTGGCGTAGTGCCTGAAGTGCATCACGGGGAACAAGGACAACCCCTGGGGGCCGGAAGGGTTCGGCCATTCGACGCAGATCACCCACCTGACAAGGTCTGGCCTCAACTTCTGAGTGAATTTCATGTTTTCTGTTTGTGGCCGTCTGATGAATCCGATTGATGTTTGATTAATCTTCTTTTCTGTAGATCTATACCGAAATGTTTTCGGTGCCCAATGGTGATCAGGCCCAGGAGGGCGAAGAGGGAACGGGTGAAGCTTCCGACTGGAAGTCTGGCGAGGAGACTGGAGAGGAGAGCGAGGATTCCAGCAGCGGCGAGGAGGTCGAGTCGCCTCCCCGCGGCGAGAAGCGCTCCAAGGAGAAGCACGACCCAGAGGTCGTGCATTCCAGGGCGGTCCCCTCCAGCTCCCTAGTGCAGAAGCGGGCTCGCACGACCATTCTGGATCCGACTAAAAAGGCACCAAAGCAGCCTAAGGTCACTGCTGTCAAGCCTCGGAAGGCCCTGCCCAAGATCAAGGTGGACGTCCCAATCTCCTCCATGTAAGCGCCACTCTGCTTCATTTCTCCCACTCTTCAGAGACCAACTTTGTCTTTGCCGACTCACTTTTAGTGAAATCTTTAGTGCTGCTGCTTCTGCGACCTCGATGGATATTGACAAGGGTCATGATGACGAGGAGACCGCTGATGCTGCCGCATCCTGTCCATGTGCGGGTTGTAGATTGCTCTTTGTTTTTTACTTGTTTGAACTATCGGTCAACTGAACTTCGTGGTTGTCTTCTGAAGTGCCACGCCATGTTATAGAGCTTCCTGATGATGATGACGACGATGATACGTCTCCAACGTATCTATCATTTTTGATTGTTCCATGCTATTATTTATGAAGTCTTGGATGTTTAATGGGCTTTATCATTCACTTTTATATCATTTTTGGGACTAACCTACTAACCCAAAGGCCCGGTCCAGATTGCTGTTTTTTTGCCTATTTAAGGGTTTTGCAGAAAAGGAATATCAAACGGAGTCCAAACGAAATGAAACCTTTGCAGGAGATATTTTTGGAGGAAATCATGCGAGATAGACTTCGGGGCAAGCCAGAGGACAGGGGCCCACCCTCGAGGGCGGGGGGCGCGCCCCTGCCTCGAGGGCTGGCCCCACGGCCCCTAGTGCCCCTCTTCCTCCTATATATGCCTACGTACCCCAGAAACTCCATACACAGAGAGAAAACCCTAATTCCACCGTCGTAGCTACTGTTCCCGTGGAGATCCCATCTTGGAGCCTGTTCCGGGAGGGAGATCCATCACAGAGGCCTTCATCATCATCATCATCATCGCCCTCACCATGAGTTGTGAGTAGTTTACCACAGACCTTCGGGTCCATAGCTAGTATCTAGATGGCTTCTTCTCTCTCTCCGGATCTCAATACAAAGTTCTCCTCGGTCTTCGAGGATATCTATTCGATTAATCTCTTTTTGCGGTGTGTTTGTCGAGATCCGATGAATTGTGAGTTTATGATCAAGGTTATCTATGAAAGATATTTGGTTCTTCTCTGAACTTTTTATGTGTGCTCATAATATCCTTGCAAGTCTCTTCGAATTATTGGTTTGGTTTGGCCTACTAGATCTATAGTTCTTGCAATGGGAGAAGTGCTTGGCTTTGGGTTCAATCTTACGGTGTCCTTTTCCAGTGATAGTAGGGGCAGCAAGGCACGTATTGTATTGTTGCCATCGAGGATAAAAAGATGGGGTTTTCATCATATTGCTTGAGTTTATCCCTCTACATCATGTCATCTTGCTTGAGGCGTTACTCTGTTCGTATGAACTCAATACACTAGATGCATGCTGGATAGCGGTCGATGTGTGGAGTAATAGTAGTAGATGCAGGCAGGAGTCGGCCTACTTGTCTCGGACGTGATGCCTATATACAATGATCATGCCTAGATAGTCTCATAATTATTCGCTTTTCTATCAATTGCTCGACAGTAATTTGTTTACCCATCGTAGAATATCGCTATCATGAGAGAAGCCACTCGAGAAAACTATGGCCCCCGGGTCTATCTCTATCATATTACTTTCCCATCAACTAGCCCATCTATGTTTATTTGCTTTCTTCACTTTCTGTTTCTATACCAAAAATACCAAAAATATAATTATCATCTCTATCAGATCTCACTATCGTAAGTGACCGTAAAGGGATTGACAACCCCTTATCGCGTTGGCTGTGAAGTTCTTATTTGTTTGTGCAGGTGCGAGGGACTGGCGCGTGGTCTCCTACTGGATTGATACCTTGGTTCTCAAAAACTGAGGGAAATACTTACGCTACTGTGCTGCATCTCCCTTTCCTCTTCGAGGAAATACAACGCAAGCTCAAGAGGTAGCAAGAAGAATTTCTGGCGCCGTTGCCGGGGAGGCTTACGCAAAAGTAATATACCAAGTACCTATCACAAATCCTTATCCTTCGCATTACATTTATTTGCCTCTCGTTTTTGTCTCCCCCACTTCACCTTTGCCGTTTTATTCGCCCTTCTTCCGCCATGTGTTTCTCGTTCGCTTGCTTCTTGTTTGCTTGTGTGTTGCATGTCTTCTTGCTCTCATGTCTGAGATGGGGGACAATTTTATCGAGAAGGGTAGCAATGCCGAGGGCAACGTCCATGTTGACCCCCCAGATGAAGCTACCACTTTACATGTTAAGAAGTTTCGGGTCGGTAGTGGCAATATTATTGGAAAGGGGGTTCTTCAAGACTTCTTTACTTGTGCCGGTGCTTTGCCCACTATAGGTGGCTCTATTCTTCACAGAACTAGTAGCCTTGCGGATGCCGTATCTATGCTCATAGTAGAAATTGAAAGACAATTTATCCATATGCATCCTTGTATTCAGCGAGTATTTTTGGAGTTCTCCAATATTGAGCATTCTTCCGTTAAGCGTGCTGCTACTATCTTTTTGGCTCATGAATTTAGATATATCATGAAAGAGGCCAGAGAAATATTTGCTCATTACGGAGTAGATGCCGGTCGACCTCCTATAGAGGCTATCTTGTTCAATCAAGAAGACCTTATGCGTTTGCGATCTCCTGATCATGTTGCTTTTAATGAAAACCTTAGAAAAAAGGTTCTTGTTGAGATATTGATTGATAGAATTTCTGAGATAAACGATGACTTTGCTGTTCAAAATAATGGGTTAGGCTTCTCCCTTGAACGAAGGCTTATGGCCTTCTGCCAAAAGAACGCCTATAATGATGAATTGGTCATCCACTACAAAGGGCCAAAGGAGGAATCTATTCCTCCCGTGATTGATGTAGGGGACTTTTGTCCCATTAAATTTAGCCCTTTTGATTACTTTTGCTTGCCACAAAGTGCTGAACGTAGGGAATATGAGATGAGCTTTCCCGACATATCGTACCACTATGGCCATCCCTAGATCTATCTTGTATCGTGCCTAGCTAGGGGCGTAAAACGATATCGCTTGTTGGGAGGCAACCCAATTTTATGTTTTTTTTTCTTTTGTTGCTGTTAGGGAATAAATATTGCATCTAGACTCTGATTAGATGTGTTTTCATGTTTTGTTTAGTGTTTGTGCCAAGTAGAACCTTTGGTAAGACTTGTGTGAAGTTTATATGATCTTGCTGTGAAAAACAGAATCGTTAGCGCTGGCTAAAGTAGTCTTAAGATTTTACTGGAGCGTGCTTTTTAGTTGATTCTTTTTGCTGACGATTGGTACACAAATTTAGCAAATTTACCAATTTAGTTTGAATTTTTTGGAGTTCTAGAAGTAGGCGAACCCAGCAGATTACTACAGACTGTTCTGTTTTTGACAGATTCTGTTTTTCGTGTGTTGTTTGCTTATTCCGGTGCATCTATGAGTAATATTGGAGGATATGAACCATAGAGAACTTGGAGTACAGTAGGTTTCACACCAATATAAACAATGAATGAATTCCTTGCTGTAACTTTGAGTGGTGGTTTGCTTTCTCTTACTAACGGAGCTCACGAGAATTTTTGTCTAAGTTTTGTGTTGTGAAGTTTTCAAGTTTTGAGTATTGCTTTGATGGACTATGGAACAAGGAGTAGCAAAGTCCTAAGCTTGGGGATGCCCATGGCACCCCAAGTAAATTCAAGATAATCAAAAGCCTAAGCTTGGGGATGCCCCGGGAAGGCATCCCCTCTTTCGTCTTCATCCATCGGTAACTATACTTGGAGCTATATTTTTATTCGCAATATGTTATGTGTTTTGCTTGGAGCATCTCGTATAATTTGAGTCGTTGCTTGTTAGTTTGCCACAATCATCCTTGCTGGACACACCTATTTGAGAGAGTTAAATACGACCTAGAAATTGTTAGAACAGTCAATATGCTTCACTTATATCTTTTGAGTTGAATAGTTTTTGCTCTAGTGCTTCACTTATATCTTTTAGAGCACGATGGTGGTAATATTTTGTAGAAATTGTTGAACTCTCATGCTTCACTTAGATCTATTTGAGAGTCTATTAAAACAGCATGGCAAAGTGTTTAGGCTAAAGAAACTAGTCTTCACATGATAAACATCCAATGTCAATGTAGTAAAAATTTCACATCAAGTGCATTGAGTAGAAAGAGATGTTGGATGCTTGATAAATGTTTTGAGACATGGGGATAGTGATATTAGAGTCATGCTAGTGGAGTAATTATGAAATTGAGAAATATTTGTGTTAAGGTTGGTGATTCCCGTAGCATGCACGTATGGTGAACCGTTGTGTGACTAAGTTAAAGCATGAGGTATTTGTAGAGTGTCAACCTTTGTGTGGAGGTCGGGGGCGCGCGATGGTTAACTCCTACCAACCTCCCCCCTAGGGGCATGCGTTGATTGCTTTGTTTTGATGACTCGTAGATTTTTGCAATAAGTATATGAGTTCTTATGACTAATGTTGAGTCCATGGATTATACGCACTCTCACCCTTCCACCATTGCTAGCCTCTCTTGTACCGCGCAACTTTCGCCGGTGCCATAAACCCACTATATATCCTTCCTCAAAACAACCACCATATTGTTCCTTAAAACAGCCACCATACCTACCTATCATGACATTTCCAAAGCCATTCCGAGATATATTGCCATGCAACTTTCCACTGTTCCGTTCATATGACACGCATCATATTGTCATAGTGCCATGCATGATCATGTAGTTGACATAGTAGTTGTGGCAAAGCCACCATGCATAATTTTTCATACATGTCACACATGATTCATTGCTTATGCCGGTACACCGCCGGAGGCATTCATGTAGAGTCATACTTGTTGTAGTATTGAGTTGTAATATCGAGTTGTAATAAAAAGTGTGATGATCATCATTACTAGAGCATTGTCCCGTGTGAGGAAAAGCCAATAAAAAAAGAGATGGCCCAAAAAAAATATAGAGAGGGGCTAATAAAAATAAAATGAGAAAGCCCCTTCAAAAAAAGAAAGAAAAGAGAGAAGGGACAATGCTACTATCTTTTTCCACACTTGTGCTTCAAAGTAGCACCATGATCTTCATTGTAGAGAGTCTCATGATTAGTCACTTTCATATACTAGTGGGAATTTTCATTATAGAACTTGGCTTGTATATTCCAACGATGGGCTTCCTCAAATGCCCTAGGTCTTTGTGAGCAAGCAAGTTGGATGCACACCCACTAGTTTCTTTTGTTGAGCTTTCATTCATATTTAGCTCTAGTGCATCCGTTGCATGGCAATCCCTACTCAATCACATTGATATCTATTGATGGGCATCTTCATAGCCCGTTGATACGCCTAGTCGATGTGAGACTATCTCCCTCTTTTTGTCTTCTCCACAACCACCTCTATTCCACCCATAGTGCTATGTCCATGGCTCACGCTCATGTATTGCGTGGAAGTTGAAAGGTTTGAAAAGATAGAGCATGAAAACAAATGCTTGGCTGAAATCGGGGTTGTGCATGATATGAATATTTTGTGTGATAGCAAGGGAGCATAGCCAACACTATATGATTTTTTAGGGATAACTTTCTTTAGCCATATTATTTTGACAAGACGTGATTGCTTTGTTAGTATTGCTAGAAGTACTATTATTTCTTATGTCAATATAGACTTTTATCTTGAATCTTTCAGATCTGAACATTCATGCCACAATTAGGAGAATTACATTGAAAAATTATATTGGTTAGCATTCCACATAAAAAAAATTCTTTCTTTATCATTTACCTACTCGAGGATGAGCAGGAATTAAGCTTGGGGATGCTTGATACGTCTCCAACGTATCTATAAAATTTGATTGTTCCATGCTATTATTTATGAAGTCTTGGATGTTTAATGGGCTTTATCATTCACTTTTATATCATTTTGGGACTAACCTACTAACCCAAAGGCCCGGTCCAGATTGCTGTTTTTTGCCTATTTCAGGGTTTTGCAGAAAAGGAATATCAAACGGAGTCCAAATGGAATGAAACCTTCGCAGGAGATATTTTTGGAGGAAATCACGCGAGATAGACTTCGGGGCCAAGCCAGAGGACAGGGGGCCCACCCTCGAGGGTGGGGGGCGCGCCCCCCTTCCCAGGGCGCGCCCCGCTGCCTCGAGGGCTGGCCCCACGGCCCCTGGTGCCCCTCTTCCTCCTATATATGCCTACGTACCCCAGAAACTCCATACGTAGAGAGAAAACCCTAATTCCATTCCCGCAGCTACTGTTCCCGTGGAGATCCCATCTTGGAGCCTGTTTCGGGAGGGGGATCCATCACGGTGGCCTTCATCATCATCATCATCGCCCTCACCATGAGTTGTGAGTAGTTTACCACAGACCTTTGAGTCCATAGCTAGTATCTAGATGGCTTCTTCTCTCTTTTTGGATCTCAATACAAAGTTCTCCTCGGTCTTCATCATATTGTAGTAGATGCAAGGCACGTATTGTATTGTTGCCATCGAGGATAAAAAGATGGGGTTTTCATCATATTGCTTACGTTTATCCCTCTACATCATGTCATCTTGCTTAAGGCATTACTCTGCTCGTATGAACTGAATACACTAGATGCATGCTGGATAGCGGTCGATGTGTGGAGTAATAGTAGTAGATGCAGGCAGGAGTCGGTCTACTTGTCTCGGACGTGATGCCTATATACAATGATCATGCCTATATAGTCTCATAATTATTCGCTTTTCTATCAATTGCTCGACAGTAATTTGTTTACCCGCCGTAGAATATCGCTGTCATGAGAGAAGCCACTAGAGAAAACTATGGCCCCCGAGTCTATCTCTATCATATTACTTTCCCGTCAACTAGCCAATCTCTGTTTATTTGCTTTCTTTACTTTCTGTTTCTATACCAAAAACACCAAAAATATAATTATCATCTCTATCAGATCTCACTATCGTAAGTGATCGTAAAGGGATTGACAACCCCTTATCGCGTTGGCTGTGAAGTTCTTATTTGTTTGTGCAGGTGCGAGGGACTGGCGCGTGGTCTCCTACTGGATTGATACCTTGGTTCTCAAAAACTGAGGGAAATACTTACGCTACTGTGCTGCATCTCCCTTTCCTCTTCGAGGGAATACAACGCAAGCTCAAGAGGTAGCAGACGACGAGGAGGAGCGTGCGGGAGTGACTCGATGAGGTGCAGGAAGGAGGGGTCGGAAGACACCCTCCGGCTCTAAGGCCCATCAACAGGGGGACGTGGCCCGGACCACTGTCTCCTTTGATGTTTCGGTGTCAACTGTCCGTCCCTCCTTGTCGACTGACCCGACTGTCGACCCAGCGACTGCTCCGCCGTCTGTTCTCTTCTCCACCCATCACGTCCCGGAGGACCCCATGAACACGGCCCAAGAAGCCATTCGTCAGGTGGGATTGATGATGGAGAGAACGAAGGCGGCGTATGAGGCTAGCATGGCTGCTTACAACGCTAGCTCGGCTATTCGAACCAATGTCCAAGTCTGTCTCTTCCGACTGGTTTGCTGTGTTGGTGTAGTCTTCGTTTTGAAAATTGTTGCTTTGTTCGTAAGATGATGTCACACCCACTGGGTATCTTCTCTTGTAGCTTTAGTTCTTGTAGCCCAACCGATTGGACTAGTGGGGGCATGCTCAGTGCACCCACTGGGTGTAGTCCTCGAGGCCATGGTCGACTGAAGTCAGTCGGCCGTGGTATTTAGATTGTGTCTTGTCCATTTTGTTTCTAACCTGTTTTTTTACTCGCGCAGGACTAATCCGGCCGAGTGAGAACCAGTGGGGGCACGCTCAGTGCACCCACTGGGTGTAGTCCCCGAGACCGTGGTCGACTGCTGGTAGTCGGCCATGGTCTGATAACAAACCTCTCTCTCTCTCCCTCTCTCTCTCTCTCTCTCTCTCTTGCTCGAGTCGGACTGATCTGACCGAGTGAGAACCAGTGGGGGCACGGTCAGTGCACCCACTGGGTGTAGTCCCCGAGCCTACTGTTGAGTGTTTGACTTGACTGTAGTCTTAGAATTCTGATTTGTTGTGTCGATGCAGAGATCTTGCGAGTTAAGAGCCAAGTTCGCGGATCTTGAGAAGAAGCAGGTCCAGCTCAATCTTGACTTGCAGCTAGCCCGGGATCATTTGAAGAAAACCCAGGACGAAGCGGCTGGTAATTAAAGCGAACAACTTGTCGGCTGATCTTCAACGAATATGTCATGTGTATCCTTATGTTCATCTGTCCAGTAACGTCTCTTGTAGATCAAATGAAGGCAGCCCTAGAGCAGAAGGACCTTGACCTGGCGGCAGCGCAGCAGAGGGCGCAGGAGAAAACCGAACTGGCGGAGCAGAAGCTGGCTTCGGTCGACACGCTTGAGGTAGAGATCGCCAGGCTGAAGGGCTCTCTCGACGCAGCCAACAAGGAAGTGACTCGACTGAAGGGGGCTAAGGATGCCCTGGATAAGAAGTACGAGGGCCTCTTCCAGAAGAAGAACGATTTGGAGGCTTATCTGAGTGATCTCACCAAGAAATGGTATCTTGTGCTTGAAGGTATGCCTCTTTTGCTTTGAACGAATCAAGGTGGTCGACTCATAACTTGCTTGCTAACTTGTCATGTCCTCTCTTGTGTAGAGTTCTGCCATGACTTCGAGGAGGAAACTGGGCGGGTCGAGACTGGTCTGGACCCCGCTAATTCTATTGTCAAGGATGAAGCTGCTATGAACATCTTGAGGTTGGAGTCTCGCCTTACCAGCGCCACATGTTATCTCGGTCGACTGAAAGCTGTGATGTCTCGATCGACACTGCACTATGGAGGGGAGTCGCGCAGGAGAACGACCTCGAGTCCCTGATGACTCGACTCAATGAGATCCCCAGTCGAGTGCAGGAGTGGAAGAAGTCATCTGCCCGCTGTGGATCCGACGTTGCACTGTCTCTGGTTCGGGTGCACTGCAAGGAGGTGAAGGAGAAGAGGCTGGTCGCGCTCAAGGTCGCCAACACGAAGGAACTCCAGTTCCAGTCGTTCATGGAGACTTTATTGGAGGCTGCTACCTGCATCGCCGATGGGATCGACCTGGATGAGTTCATTGCGCCTGCGAGCCCACCTCCCCCCGGGGAGTGATCAAACTTTGATACTTAGATTTAATTTGCCTTGGAATGCCGAGTGATCCTGTAACCGTTAAACTCTCATGGGCTCGATGCCCGAATACTCCTGCCCGAATCTTGCGGGGCTTTATCTGGACTTGATTCCTTTTGCATTTTCTTGTTTTGCTTCCGACTCTTTCTGATCTTTTGGATTTTGAGTCGACGTCGAATATGTGGCACGGCTCCAATGGTTGAGCCGCTTGATGGCGACGCTGAATTTACGGCGGGGCCCGGAGGGCCGCCGCTAAGCCTCCGAGTGAGAGGGTTGCTCTTCACTCGGAGTGGTTTTTGTAACTTAGGTGATTACGAGCTACGTTGTACTTGTGGCGGAGCTCGGAGGACAGAGCCACGTGGTACTTGTGGCGTAGCTCGGAGGACCGCATCTAAGCTCCCGAGTGAGAGGGTTGCTCTTTGCTCAGAGTTGTTTTTGTAACTTAGGTGATTACGAGCTACGTTGTACTTGTGGCGGAGCTCGGAGGAC
>LR738714.1:36431279-36477312 GCA_902687465.1 Secale cereale | reverse complement strand
TGGCGTAGCTCGGTGGACCGCAGCTAAGCCCCCGAGTGAGAGGGTCGCCGTTCACTCGGAGTGGTTTTTGTAACTTAGGCAATTACGAGCTACGTTGTACTTGTGGTGGAGCTCGGAGGACAGAGCCACACTGTACTTGTGGCGTAGCTCGGAGGACCGCAGCTAAGCCCCCGAGTGAGAGGGTCGCTCTTCACTTGGAGTGGTTTTTGTAACTTAGGCGATTACGGGGTCACAGCTAAGCCCCCGAGTGAGAGGATTGCTCTTCACTCGGAGTGGTTTTTGTAACTTAGGCGATTACGAGCTACGTTGTACTTGTGGCGGAGCTCAGAGGAGAGAGCCACGTTGTACTTGTGGCGTAGCTCGGAGGACCGCAGCTAAGCCCCCTCAAAGGATCGATATGGTTGACTAGAGGGGGGGGGGGTGAATAGGCAACTAACAATTTTTAGCTTTTCTTAACCAATTAAAATTAAGCAACAAAGTAAGTTGTCTAGATATGCTATTATGATGACAACTTATAGGAAAGAAGATAACAACCTCACAATCAAGCTATCTAAGATAAACAAGGAAAGCTTGCACAAGTAAAGGGAAGAAATAACCACAAGTGGAGCCAATGAAGACAAGGATGTGTTACCGAAGTTCCTTCTCTTTGGGAGGAAGTACGTCTCCGTTGGAGCAGTGTGGAGGCACAATGCTCCCCAAGAAGCCACTAGGGCCACCGTATTCTCCTCACGCCCTCACACAATGCAAGGTGCCGTGATTCCACTAGTGCTTCCCTTGAAGGCGGCAACCGAACCTTTACAAACAAGGTTGAGGCTATCTCCACAACTGAATTGGAGGATCCCAACGACACCACGAAGCTTCACCACAATGGAATATGGCTCCGAGGTGACCTCAACCGTCTAGGGTGCTGAAACACCCAAGAGTAACAAGATCTGCAAGGGATTAGTGGGGAATCAAATATCTCTTGGTGGAAGTGTAGATCGATGCCTTCTCAAGCAATCCCGAGGAAATCAACAAGTTTGATTGGCTAGGGAGAGAGATCGGGCGGAAATGGAGCTTTGAGCAACAATGGAGCTTTGGGGAGGAAGAGGTGAGTCTTCTTGGAGAAGAAGACTCCCTATATATAGTTGGAGAACAAATCCAACCATTATCCCACATTTCTGCCCGCAGAGCGCGATACTACCGCACGTAAGTTGCGGTACTACCGCTCGGCCCAGCGGTACTACCGATCTGGATGCGGTACTACCGCTGGTGCAGTACTTGCCAGGACTAGCCCTGTTGCATTGAAGCAACGGGCGGTAGTACTGCCTGAGCGGTACTACCGTACGTCCCTGCGGTACTACCGCAAGGCAGGGCTAGACAGGCCGAGGAGAAGTGCGGACTAAATAAAATACATCCGCAGCTACATCCGCAGAAATACGGTCGTAGCAAAAACACGACACGGTACTACCGCTTGACCCAAGCGGTACTACCGTGTAGGATGTGGAAGTAAAAAATTACTTCCACACCTACTACCGTACTAGTTACGACGCTGGGCCAGCCACACGGTACTACCATGCTCATGCTACGGTACTACCGCTTTGTGCGGCACTACCGCGGTCCTGAGGCGGTACTACCGTGTGGCTGTGCGGTACTACCGCTCACTCTGAGCGGTATTACCGCATGCCAGGCAGTTGTAGTAGTAGGAAGCCACTGTTTTTGTACCGACGAGGAAAACAGCCGGAGCTCCAGAGAAGCAAAGGGAAGGTGGTGCGAATGAGTAGACGTGTACGTGTTGATTCCACCCAAACCTTTCCGAAGTGGACCCCCTCTTTATAGTACGGCTTTCCTATGACTCAATTCCACCGAAAAAGAAACAAAAGGAAACACCGTCTTCCATAAGATCCGAGGGGCACTTAATCGTCTTGTGCCTAGGTGATATATATCTGAAAAAGCTTATTGTACCCGATTAGTCCGCAAATGCATTGTCATCAATCACCAAAACTACTTAGGGAGAAATATGCCCTTACAATCTCCCCCTTTTTGGTGGATTGATGACAATACGGGATTTGCACAAGGATATATAAGAAAGTAAGCAAACCTAGGAAAGCAATAGAATATAGGTAAGCTCCCCCTAGATGTGTGCATACAAGAGAGGGTGCTTTGGACTGCACAACACACATACTAGGATCAATGCCCCCCCTATATTCTACAAACAAAATACTCCTTGCATACAAAGAATAAGATTCTACGCACAGATGTAAGGAGGATAGGGTGAGCACATATAAAGGGTAAGTAAAGCAACTGCTCACGACCTAACAGATAGCATAGACATAATAACGAGTTAACGTGAAGGGAGCATATGTCTCACACCATATGAAAGTCTCACACACACGACACAAACACAAGCAAGCAAACAGAGTTCGACCAACAAAAAGCAAATAAACACGGCACAAGACGCAAATCCTGACACTCTCTCCCCCTTTGGCATCGAGACACCACAAAGGGAAAGAGGATACTTAAGATAGGTGGTAGCTCAGGTGGAAGACTTAGTCGTCATGCTCTCCATCAGATTCCTTGTGATGGCCTGGCTTATTAGGGATGATAGACTACTCATATCAATAAAGAATTCCTTCTTTTCCGGGAGCCCATTCGGATAGAACTCCAAAGTTAAGCGTGCTCAGCTTGGAGTAGTTTCAGGATGGGTGACCGACCGGGAAGTTGCTCCCGGGTGCGCACGAGTGAGGACAAAGTGCGCAGAAAAGACTAGTATTGATATGTGGGGCCAGTCTAGATCCCGCCAGGAGTAACGACCACCGGCGGGTGTGTCCGGGGCGTTACAAGTTGGTATCAGAGCCGACGCTCGCGGTTACACGGATGTTTGCGGACAGTTTCACGGTCATGTTGTTCATGACGTTTGTGACCCGTCGTGGCACACGACATGGCACATGTATCAGACTGGATGCACAGACGTTTGAGCCAAGAGGGAATGTTCCTGTGGCCCGACGAGGACGTCGGTTCCTCTAAGTGAGGGTGTATGTGATGGCCTGGCTTATTAGGGATGATAGACTACTCATATCAATAAGGAATTCCTTCTTTTTCGGGAGCCCATTTGGATAGAACTCCAAAGTTAAGCGTGCTCAGCTTGGAGTAGTTTCAGGATGGGTGACCGACAGGGAAGTTTCTCCCGTGTGCGCAGGAGTGAGGACAAAGTGCGCAGAAAAGACTAGTATTAATATGTGGGGCCAGTCTAGATCCCGCCAGGAGTAACGACCACCGGCGGGTTTGTCCGGGGCGTTACATCTTGATCATGGTTGTGTGCGTAGTCCCCAGGATATGATGTATTACTTCTCTGCTAAATATTTTCCTGCTCATAAGAAACAAGCTGCCTTACGGGAAATATATAACTTTGCTCAAACTGAAGAAGAGAGTCTCCCACAAGCTTGGGGGAGGCTTCTCCAGTTACTTAATGCTTTGCCTGATCATCCTCTTGAGATGCATGATATACTTGATGTCTTTTATAATGGACTAACCGATGCTTCCAGAGACCACCTGGATAGTTGTGCTGGTTGTGTTTTCAGAGAAAGAACAGTGGAACAAGCTGAATTACTATTGAATAATATGCTAGCCAATGAAAATAGTTGGACACTTCCTGAACCAGCCCCTAAGCCAACTCCGAAGAAAATAGGTGTTCTATTTCTCAGTCCAGAAGATATGCAAGAGGCAAAGAAATCTATGAAAGAAAAAGGTATTAAAGCTGAAGATGTTAAGAATTTACCGCCTATTGAAGAAATACATGGTCTTGATAACCCGACACATGTAGTAAAGGTAAATTCTCTTTATAGATTTGATGAAGGTGATATTCCTCGTTATAAGTCTGCTAGCCAATGCTTAGATGAGTTTGACAATTTCATCGTCAAACAAGAAAACTTCAATGCTTATGTTGGTAGACATCTACAACACAATGCTCATATGATTGAACGCTTGAGTGATTATCTGGCTAGTGCTAAAGATGACCTGAAACTTATTAGTATACATGCTTCAATGGTCACCACTCAAGTAGAACAAGTACTTAAGGCTCAGAATGATTTGCTCAATGAATTAAATAGTAAGAATAATGATAATGCCATTAGAGTCGTGACTAGAGGTGGTAGAATGACTCAGGAACCTGTGTATCCTGAAGGCCACCCTAAGAGAATTGAGCAAGATTCTCAGAGAGCTAATTAGATGCACCTAGTTCTTCTAAGAAGAAGAAAAAGAAAAATGATAGGACTTTGCATGCTCCTAGTGAACCTATAGCTCACCCACCTGAGAATCCCAATGATATATCTGTTTCTGATGCTGAGACACTATCTGGTAATGAACATGAACCTAGTGATAATATTAATGATGATGTTCATGTCGATGCTCAACCTAGCAATGATAATGATGTAGAGATTGAACCTGCTGTTGATCTTGATAACCCACGATCAAAGAATCAACGTTATGATAAGAGAGACTTTGTTGCTAGGAAGCACAGTAGGGAAAGAGAACCATGGATTCAGAAACCCATGCCTTTTCCTCCGAAACCATCCAAGAAAAAGGATGATGAGGATTTTGAGCGCTTCGCTAAAATGATTAGACCTATCTTTTTGCGTATGCGCTTGACTGATGTGCTTAAAACAAATCCTTATGCCAAGTATATGGGAGATATTATTACAAATAAAAGAAAGATACCTGAAGTAGAAATCTCCACCATGCTTGCCAATTACACTTTTGAGGGTGGAATGTGTAAGAAATTAGGAGATCCAGGAGTACCTACTATACCTTGCTCCATTAAGAGAAACTATGTTAAAACTACTTTGTGTGATCTTGGAGCCGTTGTTAGTGTTATGCCTCTCTCTTTATATCGTAGACTTGACTTAAGTAAGTTGACACCTACTGAAATATCCTTGCAAATGGCCGATAAATCAACTGCTATACCTATCGGTATTTGTGAGGATGTGCCTGTTGTAGTTGCAAATGTTACTATTCCAACGGATTTTGTTATACTTGATATTCCCGAGGACGATAGTATGTCTATTATTCTTGGAAGACCTTTTTTGAATACTGCAGGGGCTGTCATAGATTGAAACAAAGGCAATGTCACATTTCATGTCAATGGTAATGAGCATACGGTACACTTTCCGAGGAAACAGCCTCACGTCCATAGTATCAATTATATTGGAAAAACTTTGACTATCACTATTGGAGGTTTTGAGTTTCCTATTCCTACTATCAAGAAGGCATATGACATACTTATTGTTGGGGACATACATATCCCCATTGAGGCAACATAGTGTTATTCGAAAATTCTCCGGTTTCATGTTACTCGGAAAGAGTTTATTAACAAGACTTGATCAACCTTGTTAATGGATTCCTTTTGATGAACATGGGATAGGTGAATCTACATGGCACAAATCTTTTGTACCCTCCTTTTACTTTCTGTTAATTAGGTTAAATAAAACAAAAATATCATTGGCTGTCTGTTTCCAGACTTATCAGTGCAATAAAAAAATATCCCAAAAATAAAAGTTCTCCAAATGCCATGAAAATGAAATATGATTTTTTTCTAGAATATTTAAGAAAATATGGCACTGAACACACAGCGAGGGGAGCCAGCACGGGGCCTCGAGGGCACAGGGCCTGCCCCCTGCCCAGGGCATGCCCCCCTGCCTCGAGGGCCCCACGTGCCCCCCTCCACTTATCCTTTCACCCATGCTCTCCTTCTTCCTCCCAAAAAAAATCCCCAACCAGATCAAACCCGAGTTCTAGCTCATTTTGATGCCATTTTCGATCTTTTTGCTCAAAGCACCATTCACCAAACTGTTTGGGGAGATTGTTCCTTGGTATGTGACTCCTCCATTGGTCCAATTAGATTTTGTTCTAGTGCTTTATTTGTTGCAAATTTATGCTGCTGTGGTGACCTTGTTCTTGAGCTTGCTTGTCAAATTTTCTTGGTCCCATGTAGTTCTAATGCATTGTATAGCCTCTAGGCACTTATAGGAGTCATTGCTATCAATCTTGTTGAGTTTGGTTAACTTTTATTGTGAGTTACTAAAAATTTCAGAAAAGGAAAATGTTAAAAAGATTATTGAGGGGCTCCTCGAGCAAGAGCTCAGAGGAGAAGAAGAAAGAAGAAAATAAGAAGCCCAAGTATCATCTTCCTCGCATGGCGGAAGTTTGACCATGCGAATGGCCGTGCAATAATTTCATGATATCCGCCGGGATTTACGAAGACTTCTATTGGATGGCAAATAATGCAGGCCTCACCGACTTCCTCAACGACCAAAAAGAATAGTACCTCTTACCCACCAATATTTTCACGCAAAGTTTTCATTTTCATTCTAGGAAAACACCACCTACGGTGGAGTTTCGCTTATATGATGTGAGTAAGGAGATATCACTGTTAGACTTTTGTGAAATATGTAAAGTACCCTTTGGAGATAGACTTGATGAACCACGTCATTAAGACATCAAAGGGTTTATTGATATGATAGCCGTAGGTGAAACTAGGCAAGTTGCAGGGGCAAGAATCACTAGTATACACTTCCCTGTTCTGCACTACTTTGCTTTATTTGCTAGTAGGTGCTTAATTGGTCACGGGAACAGTGCGAATCTTAGTGCCCCGGATATTATCATTTTACGCCATGCTTTGTTTCGTGACACAACTTTTAGCTTGGGCGCCGTCGTTGCCAAACGATTGAGTCTTAACCGCTCAAGAGGGCCCGTCTTTGGAGGCATCTTTGCTTCTCGCCTTGCTGAATATTTTAATATACCCATTAGGCATCATGAGAAAGAAGAAAAATTGCTTGCCCCTGTTTATCTAGACTACAAGAGCATGGTAGCTCATGACTTTATTGTTAAATACAAAAATATGCAGCTCCATTATAAATTGAGGTTTGATGAAAAATACTATGAAATTGTTACCTTGCCTGCACCTTCTTTGTTTGATCTATCTACATGCGTATTCCTCATCACCTCAGATGTCTTCTACAAGTACCAAGGCCAGGCACAAGCTTCAGAGCCTCAGCCAGAACCACCACTTGACCCTTCCCGTCAATCTGTTTATGGGTGGGAGCTGGACGAGCTCGCCAACTAGTGGCGCCCAGAGGACACATCTCAGTACACTGGAGGGAGTGGCTTCGATTCGTGGCCATAGACCAACTTAGGCCAAAAGCCTAAGCTTGGGGGAGTACGTGTTTCTCACCGACTTTACTTTCATGTTCACACACTTATTCTAGTCGTCGGTGCTCACACTCTTTCACTGTACCATCTATGCTTAGTTGAACTTTCTTTTTCTTAGTTTTTTTCTTGTGTGCTAGAAAAACCCAGAAAAACAAAAAATATATTAGTTGTAGCTTCTAGCGAGTTTACTTTCTTTGCTTGTAGCAGTAACTAAAAATGAAAACCCAAAAAGATTTCCCGTTCTTCATTTGCTTGTTGGGAGCTTTCCCGTGTAAATAGTTTCTTTTCTTTTCTTTATGGGTTAAGAGTAGAAGACCATGATTAGAATGCTTAGTGGCTCTCATATGCTTTGTTGTTGATTTAACCTTGAGCCATATTACCTTGTCTTCTCTCTTGTATTAAATGTCTGCAGATCCTAGCTTAGTCCAATTCACGTGCACTATTATTATTATTCACACCATTCGGTCGTGCGAGTGAAAGGCAATAAGGATGATATATGATGAACTAATTGAGATGAGAAAAGCTGGTATGAACTCGACCTCTCTTGTTTTTGTAAATATGATTGCTCGTCGTTCTTGATTCAGCTTGTTATGAATGAAACATGTTTGCAATGACAATTAGAGATCATAACTGCTTATGCCATGCTTAATTAGCTGAGAGTATATAATGGTCTATCTTGCGCGCCAACATGATATTAAAATGGTTGTGATGTGGTATGATGGGTGGTATCCTCCTTTGAACGATTTAAGTGACTTGACTTGGCACATGTTCACGCATGTAGTTGAAACAAATCAACATAGCCTTCACGATATTTATGTTCATGGTGATTTATATCCTACTCATGCTTCCATTCATTGTTGATTAATTTTAATGCATGTTTATGACCGTTGTTGCTCTCTAGCTGGTCGCTTCCCAGTCTCTTTCTAGCCTTCATCTGTACTAAGCGGGAATACTGCTTGTGCATCCACTTCCATAAACCCCAAAGTTATTCCATATGAGTCCACAATACCTTCCTGTATGCGGTATCTACCTGCCGTTCCAAGTAAATTTGTATGTGCCAAACTCTAGACCTTCAAATGAAATTCTGTTTTGTATGCTCGAATAGCTCATGTATCAACTAGGGTTGTCTATATCTTCCATGATAGGTGGGTTATTTTCACGATGAGTGAACTCCGCTCATCATTCATGAGAAAATGGCTGGTAACCGGGATGCCCAGTCCCATGCTCAAAATCATAATAATTAAACAAAATTCCCCCAGGGCTGTTGCTTGTTTGGATGGTAACCCGTGGATTCGGCTGGCCGTAGAGTGTGCTTGTTGGTGGTTGGGGAGTATAAACTTTACCATTCTATTTGGGAACAGCCTATAACGTGCGTAGCATGGGAGATATCGAGATTCTTGGTTGATATGTTGACAATGAAAGTATACCGCTCAAAATGTTATTTATCTCTATTTAAAAATCGAGCTCTGACACCTCTACAACTCCCTGCTTCCCTCTGCGAAGGGCCTATCTATTTACTTTAATGCAGAGTCATCATCCTCTTATCAAAAAGCACCAGTAGGAGAGCACCTCTGTCGTTGCATGTATTACTATTAATTTGCATTGAGTATGATCATGACTGTATCTCTTTTACCATGAATTACAATGTCTAGTCAGTCCTTGACCTTTAAAGGTGCTCTGCATTTATGTTTTGCGGTCTCAGAAAGGGCTAGAGAGATACCATCCTGTTATATCGTATCATGATTGTTTTGAAAAAGTGTTGTTATCCGAGGTTTATTACTATTGCTCACTAGTTGATTATGCCATTGATGTGAGTAGTCTTGAGACCTGAAAGTTATTGTGAATGTGGTTAGTTCATAATCTTGTTGAAAACCAGAATGCTAGCTTACAAATTTACAACAACAAGAGCAAACAGAGTTTGTCAAAGTTTTTCTTTATCACTTTCAGTTTATCAACTGAATTGCTTGAGGACAAGCAAAGGTTTAAGCTTGGGGGAGTTGATACTCTCCAACGTATCTACTTTTCCAAAACCTTTTGCCCTTGTTTTGGACTCTAACTTGCATGATTTGAATGGAACTAACCCGGACTGACACTGTTTTCAGCAGAACTGCCATGGTGTTGTTTTTGTGCAGAATAAAAGTTCTCGGAATCGCCTAAAAATCAACGGAGAATTATTTCAGAAAATATAAAAAATAGCTGCAAGAAGATCCACACCGGGGGGACCCACGGCCTGTCCTCGAGGGTGGGGGGCGCGCCCCCCTTCCCAGGGCGCGCCCCCTGCCTCGAGGGCCCCCCGATGGTCCACCGACGTACCCCCAGGTCCTATATCTTCCATTTCGGGGAGAAAAAAAAATCAGAGAGAAGGAATTATCGCGTTTCATGAGACGGAGCCGCCGCCAAGCCCTAATCTCTCCCGGGAGGGCTGATCTGGAGTCCGTTCGGGGCTCCGGAGAGTGGATATCGTCGCCATCGTCATCATCAACCTTCCTCCATCACCAATTCCATGATGCTCACCGCTGTGTGTGAGTAATTCCATCGTAGGCTTGCTGGATGGTGATGGGTTGGATGGGATCTATCATGTAATCGAGTTAGTTTTGTTAGGGTTTGATCCCTAGTATCCACTATGTTCTGATATTGATGTTGGTATGACTTTGCTATGCTTAATGCTTGTCACTAGGGCCCGAGTGCCATGATTTCAGATCTGAACCTATTATGTTTCCATGAATATATTTGTGTTCTTGATCCTATCTTGCAAGTCTATAGTCACCTACTATGTGTTATGATCCGGCAACCCCGAAGTGACAATAATCGGGATCTCTCCCGGTGATGACCATAGTTTGAGGAGTTCATGTATTCACTATGTGTTAATGCTTTGGTCCGGTACTCTATTAAAAGGAGGCCTTAATATCCCTTAGTTTCCAATAGGATCCCGCTGCCATGGAAGGGTAGGACAAAAGATGACATGCAAGTTCTTTTCCATAAGCACGTATGACTATATTCGGAATACATGCCTACATTGCATTGATGAACTGGAGCTAGTTCTGTGTCACCCTAGGTTATAACTTCTACATGATGAATTGCATCCGATGTAATTTGCCATCACCGATCCAATGCCTACGAGCTTAACCTATATTGCTAGTCGCTTATTTACTTTCCCATTGCTATTATCACAAAAACTACAAAAACACTATCTTTACTTTTATTGTTGCTACCGCCACTATCATATTACTTTGCTACTAAACTATCTAGCTGCAGATACTAAGTTTCCAGGTGTGGTTGAATTGACAACTCAGCTGCTAATACTTAAGAGTATTCTTTGGCTTCCCTTGTGTCGAATCAACAAATTTGGGTTTAATACTTTACCCTCGAAAACTGTTGCGATCCCCTACACTTGTGGGTTATCAGTATCCTCAAACCACTCATCAATGAGGTTATTGATGATATCAGCATCAAACAAAGGCAAATGATTGAAGATTTCAGCCTGTTGCTTTCTCTTGATTAGCATCTCAAGGGTGTCATCAGCAAGGTCTTCATCACTTGACAGATCAATAATGTCTTCATCATTGCACAGAATGCTGCCAGGAGTGAGCCCTTGACCTGATGGCTTCATGAGTTGTTTGGACTTCTGGGAGATGCGAGAGTGGTCCTCAGACTGCACACTTGATTCAGCAGGTACAATTTTCAATGGATTCACACTTGATGCTTTTGGGGCAGCCGAGGGTTTTGAAGCCTTTGAATTCTTCTTTGACTACGCAAGCTCAGGAACATCTTCTGGTTCTTCATCAGCAGTAGTATGTTCCATAGTAGCCCTTTGAGTAGCTATGTGGGAGAGTAATTGTAACGCCTCGGATGTAAAACTTCCTTATATGGCAATATATTCATCGTTGACTTAATCAATTCCATTATGGGCTCTTCCTTCATTTCGGGTTTCTTCGTTTTTGCCTTGTGCGTGTGTTGCATGTCACCATGCAATTTTCATTATGTGCATTGCATTGGCATAGTCTCACTTGCATCCGTGTGTAGTTGCATCGTCTCCGTTGTTCGTTTTGGATTCCGACTCTCTCGCACGGCACCCGTCGCACCTCTCTGGTCTTTGTTTCGTGACCGGGAAAAACATCCTCAGAATGGGCCGAGAGTTGTCATGTGGTCTTGGTATATCACCGGTAGACCGACTGTCAAGTTTCGTCTCGTTTGGAGGTCATTTGATACTCCAACGGTTAACAGCGTTCCCCGCGGAAGCCCTTTCTCTCGTGGCCCAGAACCCCTCCACAACAGCCCACAAGCCCATCCTAACCACCTCCATGCTCTCGGGTGTTGGATCGTGATCGTGTGGGCGAAAACTGCACCTCATTTGAACTCTCCTAGCTCCCTCTACCTATAAATCAGCCCCATCCCCCGAAATTTCGGGTAGAAACCCTAGCCCGAGCTCCTCCGCGCCGCCGGACACGTCCGATCTGGCAGGACGCGTCCGCCTCCGCCCCCGCAGCCAACCAATGACTGCTACGTCGCCCTCTGTGCCCACTTCGCTGCCGACCACCCGGGGCCCAGATCCGGCCCAACCCGGGGCCGAACCGGGCCGCGCCGGGCCGCGTCCCCGCCGCCACCGTTCGAGCGCCGCTGCCTCCGGCCCGCGAGCCGCCGCCCGCACCGACGAGCTCCCTTGCCGGCCGTCCGTCGCCCCGTCGCCGGCTTCTTCTCCGCCCCACCGCCGGCTTCTTCTCCGCCTCGCTGCCGCCGCCGCCGCGCGCAACCGCCTTGCCACCTGGCTCGCCTACCACCACCGCCGCTCGGTGCGTCGCCACCGCGTTCGGCAGCTTCGAGCGCCGCCGCCCCGGCGACCTCCGCGACCCCCTCAAGTCCACTGTGTCATCCTCACCGCGCCCGCGCCCGAGGACTCCGTCCACCCCGCCGCCGGCTCGTCTCCGGCCACCGCGCCGCCGGGCCGCCCTCCGCCGCCGGCCTCGCTGTTCGTTGCCACTGCTCCGTCCTACTTTGGCCGCAAGTCCAGCCCGATCCCGATCTGGATCGGGTTGGATCAGATCCACCCGCACGGTGAACCAAACTCCACTGCCCATCCCGCACTGGCTCCGTCCCGCTCCACTCCGTCCCTCGTTGACTATTTTGGAGGGGTAATTTCCACCAAGTCCCTAATCTGCGTTATTTTGTTGCCTCCTTAATCATATCACAACTTTGTGCTCGGTGCTCCGTTTTGCATGTATGATATATCAAAATGTTCGTCTCGAAGTGTTCTACATGTTGGCATCAGTTTTCTGCATGATAGGGTTGATCTAGATGTCTTAATATTCGTTGCAAGACTGCTTCATGATGTTATTGTTTCAGCACTAGTTGTGTGTTAACAATATGTTGTCATGTTCGTGAGGTCGTAACTTGGTGCATGTTGGTCCAAATGGAGTGTATGATATGTCAAAATGTTTGTCTTGTGATGCTCTTCATGATGTATGCATTTTCTTACATGATAGGTTGCATTATGCCATGTTTGTCACTGTTGCAAAAGTGCTAAGTGTTTAAAACTGCTGCCATTTGTAATGACTTGCTCATTTGTCTTTTTCGTGTGAATTAATCCATGTGTAATATGAGCTAGGTGTCAACATGGGTTTTTCTCATTGGAATGTGCTCTACATGATAGATTTATTTTCATGCCTTGACACGTCTTGATATGAGTGCATCAAGCTTGTTAACATGCCATCGTGATGTTAAGTTTTTGCTAGGGCTGAATCTGTTAATTTCTATGCCATGTTTCCATGATGCTACCGTCATTGTTGTGCATGGTTAGAGTTGTCCAGTGGGTATTCCTTGATGTATATGTTATGCTATAGCTATCCATGCTATTGTTTGCCATGATGCCATGCTGTAGCTTGTTCTTTTGAGGCCCTCTAGTTGCTTCAAAATGTTTTCTGTCAACATGCCCAGATATCGCTAAGTCTGGATAAACTTTTGCACTTTTGCCATGCTGTTTGTGACATGTTCAAGTATGTTGTAGAAGTATCCATGTGGTTATTCTTGAAGAGCATGTTATGTATGTTATTGCCATGCCTTTTGCTTGCTTGTTGGAGTGATGTAGCATACTTAAACTTGGTCACTTAGTGGGCAACTTGCTGTTTTTGGCAGATTGCATCGTGTAGTGTTTTGCTTGTCGTTTGCTAATCGTGCATCCGTTTCCAATGATCTTCATATCGATTTCGATCGAAATCTTCCCATCTATCCAGTGGCTTGCTTGGTTGCCCAAGATGAAGCCATTTCCATCATCTTCTCCTTTAGGCTCGAGAGCATCCTCATCCATACGCATATCATACTTGCATCCCATGACATGTCTTGCATCATGTTGTTTGTGCATTGCACCATGATTGATCTTGTCCCGTTGTTGTGCTCTTCTGTTGGGTAGAGCCGGGAGCCAATACCGAGTTCGAGGATCATGTCAAGACTGAGTTTGAGGAGCCGTCTTACCATCCCACCGAGGACTTACCAGGCAAGATGACCGTTCCCCGATATCACCTCTATCTTTGCCTTGGTAGTTGTCTCGCTCTTTAGCTATGCCTCGATGCCTATTCTTGTCTTGTCAGCCTCCTATGTTGCCATGAAACACTCTAACCGCCTTCCTAGCAAACCGTTGATTGGCTAACTACGCTTTTGCTCAACCCCTTGCTACCTCTTGAGCTTGCGTTGTATTCCCTCGAAGAGGAAAGGGAGATGCAACACAGTAGCGTAAGTATTTCCCTCAGTTTTTTAGAACCAAGGTATCAATCCAGTAGGAGACCACGCGCGGGTCCCTTGCACCTGCACAAACAAATAAGAACTTCGCAGCCAACGTGATAAGGGGTTGTCAATCCCTTTACGGTCACTTACGAGAGTGAGATCTGATAGAGATGATAGTTTATATTTTTGGTATTTTTGGTTTAATAAAACAACAAATAAAAGCGGTAAAAGTAAAGTAGATGTAGATTGATATGTTGAGAATAGACCCGGGGGCCATAGTTTTCTCTAGTGGCTTCTCTCATGATAGCGATATTCTACGGCGGGTAAACAAATTACTGTTGAGCAATTGATAGAAAAGCGAATAATTATGAGACTATCTAGGCATGATCATTGTATATAGGCATCACATTCGAGACAAGTAGACCGACTCCTACCTACATCTACTACTATTACTCCACACATCGACCTCTATCCAGCATGCATCTAGTGTATCGAGTTCATACAAACAGAGTAACGCCTTAAGCAAGATGACATGATGTAGAGGGATAAACTCAAGCAATATGATGTAAACCCCATATTTTTATCCTTGATGGCAACAATACAATACGTGCCTTGCTGCCCCTACTGTCACTGGGAGAGGACACCGCAAGTTTGAACCCAAAGCCAAGCACTTCTCCCATTGCAAGAACTATAGATCTAGTAGCCCAAACCAAACCGATAATTTGAAGAGATTTGCAAGGATATTATGAGCACACGTAAAAAAGTCCAGAGAAGAACCAATTATCTTTCATAGATAACCTTGATCATAAACTCACAATTCATCGGATCTCGACAAACACACCGCAAAAAGAGATTACATCGAATAGATCTCCACGAAGATCGAGGAGAACTTTGTATTGAGATTCGGAGAGAGAGAGAAGAAGCCATCTAGATACTAGCTATGGACCCGAAGGTCTGTGGTAAACTACTCACAACTCATGGTGAGGGCGATGATGATGATGATGAAGGCCTCCGTGATGGACCCCCCTCCGGTGGAGCTCTGGAACAGGCTCCAAGATGGGATCTCCACTGGAACAGAAGCTACGGCGGTGGAATTAGGGTTTTCTCTCTGCGTATGGAGTTTCTAGGGTACGTGGACTTATATAGGAAGAAGGATGGCACCGGGGGCCACTTGAGGGGGCCTCGAGGCAGGGGGCGTGCCCTCGGAAGGGGGGCGCGCCCCCACCCTCGAGGGCCACCTCTCTGTCCCCTGACTTGGTCCTCAAGCTCCGCGTGCGTGATTTTCTCCAAAAATATCTCTTGCGAAGGTTTCATTCCGTTTGGACTCCGTTTGATATTCTTTTTCTGCAAAACCCTGAAATAGGCAAAAAACAGCAATCTGGACTGGGCCTTTGGGTTAGTAGGTTAGTCCCAAAAATTATATAAAAGTGAATGATAAAGCCCATCAAACATCCAAGACTTCATAAATAATAGCATGGAACAATCAAAAATTGTAGATATGTTGGAGACGTATCAAGCATCCCCAAGCTTAATTCCTGCTCGTCCTCAAGTAGGTAAATGATAAAGAATGATTTTTTGATGTGGAATGCTGACCAATATAGTTTTTCAATGTAATTCTCTTAGTTGTGGCATGAATGTTCAGATCTGAAAGATTCAAGATAAAAGTCTATAATGACATAAGAAATAACAATACTGCAAGCAATACTAACAAAGCAATCATGTCTTCTCAAAATACCATGGCTAAAGAAAGTTATCCCTACAAAATCATATAGTCTGGCTATGCTCCCTCTTCATCACACAAAATATTCATATCATGCACAACCCCAATTTCAGCCAAGCATTTGTTTTCATACTCTATCTCTTCAAACCTTTCAACTTTCATGCAATACATGAGCGTGAGCCATGGATACAACACTATGGGTGGAATAGAGGTGGTTGTGGAGAAGACAAAAAGGAGGGAGATAGTCTATGAAAATTTCCACTAGTATATGAAAATGACTAAGCATGAGACTCTCTACAATGAAGAACATGGTGCTACTTTGTAGCACAATTGTGGAAAAAGATAGTAGCAATTGTCCGTTTTTTCTTTTCCTTTTTTTCTTTTTTTCCTTGTTTTTTGGGCCTTTCTTTTCTTTTTCTTTGGCCTTTTTTTTTGCGGAGGGGCTTTATAGATTCAGCCTTTCCTCCCATGGGACAATGATCTAATAATGATGATCATCACACTTTCATTACAACACGATATTACAACTCGATACTACAACAACAAAGTATGACTCTACATGAATGCCTCCGGCAGTGTACCGATATGTGCAATGAAACAAGAGTGACATGTATGAAAAGTTATGCATGGTGGCTTTGCCACAAATACGATGTCAACTACAAGATCATGCAATGGCAATATGACAATATGATGCGTGTCATATGAATGGAACGGTGGAAAGTTGCATGGCAATATATCTCGGAATGGCTATGGAAATGCCATGATAGGTAGGTATGGTGGCTGTTTTGAGGAACAATATGGTGGTTGTTTTGAGGAAGGATATATAGTGGGTTTATGGCACCGGCGAAAGTTGCACGATACAAGAGAGGCTAGCAATGGTGGAAGGGCGAGAGTGCGTATAATCCATGGACTCAACATTAGTCATAAGAACTTATATACTTATTGCAAAAATCTACGAGTCATCTAAACAAAGCAATCAACGCATGCTCCTAGGGGGGAGGTTGGTAGGAGTTAACCATCGCGCGCCCCCGACCTCCACACAAAGGTTGGCACTCTACAAATACTTCATGCTCTAACTTCGTCACATAGCGGTTCACCATACGTGAATGATACGGGAATCACTAACCTTAACACAAGTATTTCTCAATTTCATAATAACTCCACTAGTATGACTCTAATATCACTATCCTCATGTCTCAAAACCATTATCAAGCATCCAACATCTCATTCTATTCAATGCACTTGGTGTGAATTTTTTTACTACATTGACATTGGATGTTTATCATGTGAAGACTAGTTTATTTAGCCTAAAAAAATTACCATGCTGTTTTAATAGACTATCAAATGGATATAAGTGAAGCATGAGAGTTCAAAAATTTCTACAAAATATTACCACCACCGTGCTCTAAAAGATATAAGTGAAGCGCTAGAGCAAAAGCTATTCAACTCAAAAGATATAAGCGAAGCACATAGAGTGTTCTAACAATTTCTAGGCCATATTTAAATCTATCAAATAGGTGTGTCCAGCAAGGATGATTGTGGCAAACTAACAATCAAAGACTCAAATTTTACAAGACGCTCCAAGCAAAACACATATCATGTTGCGAATAAAAATATAGCTCCAAGTATAGTTACCGATGGATGAAGTCGAAAGAGGGGATGCCTTCCCGGGGCATCCCCAAGCTTAGGATTTTGATTATCTTGAATTTACTTTGGGTTCCATGGGCATCCCCAAGCTTAGGCCTTTGCCACTCCTTGTTCCATAGTCCATCAAAGCAATACTCAAAACTTGAAAACTTCACAACACAAAACTTAGACAAAAATTCTCGTGAGCTCCATTAGTATGAGAAAGCAAACCACTACTCAAAGGTACAACAATGAATTCATTCTTTGTTTATATTGGTGTTAAACCTACTGTACTCCAACTTCTCTATGGTTCATATCCTCCAATATTACTCATAGATGCATCGGAATAAGCAAACAACACACGAAAAACAGAATCTATCAAAGACAGAACAATCTGTAGTAATCTGTAGTGTTCGCCTACTTATGGAACTCCAAAAAATTCAAACTAAATTGGTAAATTTGCGCAATTTGTCTACCAATCAGCAGCCAAAAGAATCAACTAAAAATCACGCTCCAGTAAAACCCCACGACTACTTTAGCGAGCGCTAACGATTCTGTTTTTCAGAGCAAGATCATATAAACTTCACACAAGTCTTCCCAAAAGTTCTACTTGGCACAAACACTAAACAAAACATGAAACCACATCTAATCAGAGGCTAGATTAAATATTTATTCCCTAACAGCAACAAAAACAAAAAACATAAAATTGTGTTGCCTCCCAACAAGCGCTATCGTTTTACGCCCCTAGCTAGGCACGATACAAGATAGATCTAGGTATTGGCATCTTTGGAAGGCAATCCATAAGTGGCTCTCATGATAGATTCATATGGTAATTTTATTTTCTTTCTATGAAAGTGTTCTATACCTTTCCTTAAAGAAAATTGGAATCTAATATTTCCTTCCTTCATATCAATAATTGCACCAATCGTTCTAAGGAAAGGTCTACCAAGAATAATAGGACATGAAGGATTGCAATCTATATCAAGAACAATGAAATCTACGGGCACATAATTCCTATTGGAAACAATAAGAATATCATTAATTCTTCCCATAGGTTTCTTAATAGTGGAATCCGCAAGATGCAAATTTAAAGAACAATCATCAAGCTCATGGAACCCTAACAAATCACACAAAGTTTTTGGGATAGTGGAGACACTTGCACCCAAATCACACAAAGCATAGCATTCATGATATTTTATTTTTATTTTTATAGTAGGTTCCCACTCATCATAAAGTTTTCTAGGTATAGAATGTTCCAACTCAAGTTTTTCTTCATAAGATTGCATCAAAGCATCAACTCTATGTTTAGTGAAAGCTTTATTTTGACTATAAGCATGCGGAGAATTTAGCACGGATTGCAACAAGGAGATACAATCAATCAAACAGCAATTATCATATTTGAATCCCTTGAAATCCAAAGTAGTGGGTTCATCACTATGCAAAGTTCTAATCTCTTCGTTCCCAATTTTAGCAATTTTAGCATCAAGATCTAAAAACTCCGAATCATTGGGACACCTTAAAGCAGAATCATCTCCAATCCTATTCTCATCAAGATTAATACTAGAAAACAAGGATCTAATAGGAGACACATCAATAACTTTCAGATCTTCATCTTTATTTTCATGATAACTAGAAGAACACGATTTAATATAATCTTCTCTTTTAGCACACATTCTAGCGGTTCTTTCTTTGCATTCATCAATGGAAATTCTCATGGCTTTGAGAGACTCATTGATATCATGCTTAAGTAGGATAGATCTAAGTTTCAAAAAATCAACATCAAGAGTAATTCTATCCACACATCTAGCCAATTCATCAACCTTAAGCAATTTCTCCTCAAGCATAGCATTGAAATTCTTTTGCGAGATCATAAACTCTTTAACACTAGTTTCAAATTTAGAAGGCATCTTTCCATAAGAGTTGTTGTAGGAATTACCACCATTATTAGAGGAATTACTAGGGAAGGGCCTTGGATTAAAATTACCTCTATAAGCATTGTTACCAAAATTATTCCTACCAACAAAATTCACATCCAAAGATTCATTGTTATTCTCAATCAAAGTTGACAAAGGCATATCATTAGGATCAGAAGAAGCACTCTTAGCAGCAACCAATTTCATAAGTTCATCCATCTTTCCACTTAAAACACTAATTTCTTCGATAGCATGCACTTTTTTACTAGTAGATCTTTCGGTGTGCCATTGAGAATAATTAACCATAATATTATCTAGGAGTTTGGTAGCTTCTCCTAAGGTGGTTTCCATGAAAGTGCCTCCGGCGGACGAATCTAAAAGATTTCTAGAAGCAAAATTCAAGCCAGCATAAAAGTTATGAATAATCATCCATAGATTCAAACCATGTGTAGGGCAATTACGTATCATCAATTTCATTCTCTCCCAAGCTTGTGCAACATGCTCATGATCTAGTTGCTTAAAATTCACAATATCGTTTCTAAGAGAGATGATCTTAGCAGGTGGGAAATACTTAGAGATAAAAGCATCTTTGCACTTATTCCATGAATGAATACCATTTCTAGGCAAAGAGGAGCACCAAGTTTTAGCCCGATCTTTAAGTGAAAACGGAAATAACTTCAATTTAACAATATCGTTATCAGTATCCCTTTTCTTTTGCATATCACACAAATAAACAAAGTTGTTTAGATGGGTAGCGGCATCTTCACTAGGAAGGCCGGAGAATTGATCTTTCATGACAAGATTCAACAAAGCAGCATTGATCTCACAAGATTCAGCATCGGTAATAGGAGCAATCGGAGTGCTAATATAGACACTGTTGTTGGTATTGGAGAAGTCACACAATTTGATATTGTTCAGAGCCATAGTGACAAACAAGCAATCCAACACACACAAGCGAACAAGAAGCAAGCGAAAGATAAACACACGACGGAAGAAGGGCAAATAAAACGGCAAGGGTGAAGTGGGGGAGAGGAAAATGAGAGGCAAATAAATGTAATACGAAGGATAAGGGTTTGTGATAGGTACTTGGTATATGACTTTTGCATAAGCTTCCCCGGCAACGGCGCCAGAAATTCTTCTTGCTACCTCTTGAGCTTGCATTGTATTCCCTTGAAGAGGAAAGGGAGATGCAGCATAGTAGCGTAAGTATTTCCCTCAGTTTTTGTGAACCAAGGTATCAATCCAGTAGGAGACCATGCGCGAGTCCCTCGCAGCTGCACAAACAAATAAGAACTTCACAGCCAACACGACAAGGGGTTGTCAATCCCTTTACGGTCACTTACGAGAGTGAGATCTGATAGAGATGATAGTTTATATTTTTGGTATTTTTGGTTTAATAAAACAGCAAATAAAAGCGGTAAAAGTAAAGTAAATGTAGATTGATATGTTGAGAATAGACCCGGGGGCCATAGTTTTCTCTAGTGGCTTCTCTCATGATAGCGATATTCTACGGCGGGTAAACAAATTACTGTCGAGCATTTGATAGAAAAGTGAATAATTATGAGACTATCTAGGCATGACCATTGGATATAGGCATCACGTCCGAGACAAGTAGACCGACTCCTGCCAGCATCTACTACTATTACTCCATACATCGACCGCTGTCCAGCATGCATCTAGTGTATTGAGTTCATACGAGCAGAGTAATGCCTTAAGCAAGATGACATGATGTAGAGGGATAAACTCAAGCAATATGATGCAAACCCCATCTTTTTATCCTCGATGGCAACAATACAATACGTGCCTTGCTGCCCCTACTGTCACTGGGAAAGGACACCGCAAGTTTGAACCCAAAGCCAAGCACTTCTCCCATTGCAAGAACTATAGATCTAGTAGGCCAAACCAAACCGATAATTCGAAGAGACTTGCAAGGATATTATGAGCACGAATAAAAAGTTCAGAGAAGAACCAATTATCTTTCATAGATAACCTTGATCATAAACTCACAATTCATCGGATCTCGACAAACACACCGCAAAAAGAGATTACATCGAATAGATCTCCTCGAAGATCAAGGAGAACTTCGTATTGAGATCCGGAGAGAGAGAAGAAGCCATCTAGATACTAGCTATGGACCCAAAGGTCTGTGGTAAACTACTCACAACTCATGGTGAGGGCGATGATGATGATGATGAAGGTCTCCGTGATGGATCCCCCTCCGGTGGAGCTCCGGAACAGGCTCCAAGATGGGATCTCCACGGGAACAGAAGATACAGCGGTGGAATTAGGGTTTTCTCTCTGCGTATGGGGTTTCTGGGGTACGTGGACTTATATAGGAAGAAGGAGGACACCGGGGGCCACTTGAGGGGGCCTCGAGGCAGGGGGCGTGCCCTAGGAAGGGGGGCGTGCCCCCACCCTCGAGGGCCACCTCTCTGTCCCCTGACTTGGTCCTCAAACTCCGCGTGCATGATTTTCTCCAAAAATATCTCTCGCGAAGGTTTCATTTCGTTTGGACTCCGTTTGATATTCTTTTTCTGCAAAACCCTGAAATAAGCAAAAAACAGCAATCTGGATTGGGCCTTTGGGTTAGTAGGTTAGTCCAAAAAATGATATAAAAGTGAATGATAAAGCCCATCAAACATCCAAGACTTCATAAATAATAGCATGGAACTATCAAAAATTATAGATACGTTGGAGACGTATCACCCCTCTTATTGCGTTGTTAAACGCCGGTGAAGTTTGAAGATTTCTCCATGTTTGGACTTGTTATTGGGATAACACAATATATATCTTAATTATATTAATGCACATATATATTGGTTATGGGTGGAAGGCTTGGCCTTCTGCTTGGTGTTTTGTTCCACTCATGCCACCTTAGGACCCGATAAACCGGTGTTATGTTCCTTGATTTTGCGTTCCTAACACGGTTGGGGTTTATGGGCCCCCTTGATAATTTGCTCTGCTTAAAGCTTTTCTAGCAAGACCCAACTTTGGTACTACATTTGCCTAACAACTAAAACTTGCATAGGGAGTTATAAACCCGAGTTCTTAATCAACAACCTGGGACAGTGATCCTCATGAGTGTTGGTCCAAACTGGGCAACCTGCGGGGCCGCCTCGGGGAAACCTGAGGTATCTGGTATATACTTGTAGCTTGGCCCATCCGGTCGTGGCCTGAGACGAGATACGCGCGGCTACTATCAGGGTGTTGGCACGCCGGGAGGTCTTGCTGGATTAGTTTTGCCTTTGTCGAAATATCTTGAGCACGTGATTCCGAGAATACTCGGGTCTTCCCAACATGGAGTTGCGACTCCACAGATCGTGAGCTTGTGATGGGCTAAGTTGGGACACCCCTGCAGGGTTTTGAACTTTCGAAAGCCGTGCCCGCGGTTATGTGGCAGATGGGAATTTGTTAATATCCGGTTGTAGATAACTTGACACCATATCCTTAAGAATACACTACCTGTGTGAGTACCATGATGGTCTCCTTTCGAAGGGGTTTCAGAAAGTGAACACAGTGGGGTTTTGCATGAACATGAGTAGCTAGGATCACTTATTGCTCATCTTTGGCGACCGTTGGGACATATCCTCATCTCGCTCTGAATTCATAAGCTAGTTGCTTAGTGCTTGCTGCAGACACTTTATTACCTCTCCACACCTAAAGGCTTTGTTAGTTTTGATACCCGGGAATGGGATTGCTGAGTCCTTGTGACTCACAGATTACAACACACACCAGATGCAGGTATAGCTAAGAACGATGTAGGAGATGGATCAGAACTTCACTGGGAGTTCAATGAAGAGCGTGGTCATTTCTATGTGACGTATCCGGACAATCAATAGTGGTTCCTACTAGGGGTGATCAGGACTTGTGTTGTGGTATCTTTTCTCGTTTGGATTTCGTCCGTAGTCGGACTCTGTGTTATTTGGATGAATGTATGCTATTGTATTCATTGTGTGACATGGTGAGTGTAAGCCATCTATTTTACTCTTTCATCCCTGTTCTTTACATGAGTTGTGCAAAGATACCACGCTTGCAATCATTCCAGAATGCGCTTATGTCTCTAACTCGTGCCTCGACACATAGGAGATATAATCGCATCCTGGGCATTACAGTAATCCATCAAGGCCATTGAAGGGGCCAATTCGATTCTCATTGGCTTAATGGGTGTCATCAGAACGAGGTCGAGTTGGGCCAGGATTGAAGTTAAGATCGAACTCCTTGTTGTGCATTGCAGAGTTCTAGGCAAACTTATAGGTCTCTTCAAAAAGATCATCATCACGGCACCATCGAAGACTAGATGGGTCGGCATTCTCTAGCATAGGTCCTCTAACCGTGGAAGGGTAGAAGTCTTTGGCAATGGCTTCAGCCTTGTTCTTGGGCTGAAACTTCTTGTAGACGACATCGCCCCATGTAGGGCGTATAGCATTCTTGGTCGCATATTCTGGAGTCACGGAGCAGTACAAGAACCATTGCTCTGCCCAATATCTTCGAATCCATTGGATTCAGGACTTGCGTTCACCATAGGATTCTTCAGGGTCACACTTGTATGGCTTGAATAGATGAGGAGGAAGATCCTTGGCAGTATCAGTGCGTCTCTGTCTGCCACCCTTCTTTGAAGGTTTTTCAGAGGGCATTGGGTTCAGGCAGAAAGGCTTCACAAAGGATTTTGTCTTCCGATGACTGGTCAGACAAGAACTACCTTCTGGAGATTCAATATGACACTGTAAGAATTCTGCAAATGAATGCAGACTATGAGAACTAAGGGATTCTCCCACGGACATGTACCTGTGACAGCATTAGAGATGCAAGGGAAGGGGAAGAGGTCATATGCATTCTCATAAGATTTTGAAGATAAAGCAGTTTGAAGACATTGACCTCATAGTGCGAAGACATTCACTTATTTGGAGTGAGTTGGTTCTAGATTTGTACAAATCCAAGAATAGATACAAGTGAGGAATCTAACTAGTTATGGGGCATACGTGAATATGCTAGCATGATATGAGATGAAGAATCGGAAAGAAACACCTTTTGGAAGATCAAAAACCACCTTTGGTCGAGAAACATGGTTTCAACAGATCAAAACGACATAAAAAGTAAGATTTATTTACCGCTTGAGGGACTGCTAGACGAGACGAGGAGGATGCCGAGCAGGTCGATATTTCGTTCCCTAACTTGGCGGCGAGAGACACCTACGACGGTGGCGGAGAAGACGAGGTCCGTGGACGGCGAGAAGACGTTGTCGAAGAAGTCGGGGCAGCTAAGGGCTTCATCTCCGGCGTCGACTATAGCTAGCAGTGGCGCTAGGGTTTGAGAGATCTGACGAGGTGGGAGAGGAAATTATGACCGCACGGGTGGAATATTTATAAGGAGAGGGGGCGGCGCAGCGCAATTACGCAGGTGCCCCTGGCGGTTCACATCTGAAGGACACATGGCTTGCATGCAACTAATGGAGAGTGGAGCCATGATCACATGAACGCCTGGTTTGTCGGATGGTCGTTCCGGCTTCTCTGGTTTTCAGGAAAAATATATAAGGCATTTAAAACAGTTTTAAATGTGTGTCTCTATATCTTCAACTGACAAGGACACAATGAGGACATTCGACACGTGTCAACAGAATGCATATGAAGAGATAGAGAGAATTTGAGAGGAAAGCACAGAAGGGATTAGGGTCCGATCACATTCACTTAGATCAGAAAAAGTTTGAAGACATAGCTATAAGTGAATGTTGTAGAGGACAGAACACACACACACACACACACACATATAGCTAGGTTTATCAAAGAATTTGCTTCACAGCGAGGTGATGCAATTCCTTTGGTGCCGTTTGGAATCGGGCACACATGAAAACGCTAAGCATTATATCAGGCCTAGATGCACATAAGTAGAGTAAAGAACCAATCATGGAGCAGTATACATTTTGGTCAAACTCTTTACCATTGTCGTCAGAGCCCAATTGACTTTTGGTTGGTGAAAGTGCAAGTTATCGACTAGAGGGGGGTGAATAGGCGATTTTTATGAAAGTCTTCAAAACAAAATTTCTTTTGAAGATAGACATATGAAATGAACCTATATGATAAGCAACGGATGATAAACGTTTACAGGCAGACAATAGTCAAGTAAGCATCATGAAGATAACACGAAGACTGTTGATAGCTAGATAACACGGATCGAGATGGAAGATATAAATGAAGCTAAACAGGGGACAATCTTCACATAGTGAAGTCAAACAGATCAGACAAACGAGCAATGACTTCACGAGGACATACTGGAATGTAAATGAGTTGGAAGATAGAACCGGTAGATTGGAGACGCAGGGGATTTGGTAGACAAGTTCCACTTGTTGTGACAACTATACATCTGGTTAGGGAGGCTGAGATTGAACTCTGAAGACCGTGTGTTCACCTTATTCCCCTTGAGCTAAGGACACCCAGTCCTCGCCCAATCACTCTGGTAAGTCTTCAAGGTAGACTTCCGAACCTTCACAGACTTCGCTCACCAGCGATCCACAATGACTCTGGGATGCTCAGAACGCGATGACTAACCGGCTGGAGGATACACAGTCCTCAAGTGTAACAAGTCTTCAGGTCACACAGACAGAAAGACTTCAGTGATGCCTAACACTCTTTGGCTCTGGGTGTTTTAGGCTTTGTCCTCACAAGGATCTTTTCTCTCAAAGGCTTCGGAGGTGGGTTGCTCTCAAATGACAAAAGCCGTGCACTAACTCTAAGCAGCCACCAATTTATGGTGTAGGGGGTGGGCTATTTATAGCCATGAGGCAACCCGACATGATATGTCCAAAATGACCCTTGGTCACTAAGAAACTGACACGTGTCGAACGATCGGATTATGAACACACGCGACAACTTTGCTTGAGCTCCAAGTAAAGCTGACTTATCCAGCTCTGGATAATATTTGCTCTCATTTTCCTTCGCTCTAACAGATAGGTGTTTTGTTTGAGCATCACTTCAGTCATCTGACTACGTTCAATTGGACCCCACTTAATAGTACGGTGGTTCCTATGACTCAAGAAAGAATAAAAAGAACTACGAAAGAAACTATGTCTTCGCATTCTATAGTCTTCAATGAATGTCTTCATAGGTCTTTATCTTCACGTGAATGTCTTCACGAGCCACCATTGTCTTCAATGTCTTCACACATTTTTAGGGGTCATCTCTGGAAGGTAAACCGAATCAGTGAGGGACTATTACCTGTGTTATCGTGCAATTCTCACAAACACGTTAGTCCCTCAACCACGTTTGTTGTCAATACTCCAAAACCAACTAGGGGCACTAGATGCACTTACAGTTGGCATTGGCGTCGTGTACCCTTTGCAATCTTGCATTCCAAACTTCTTCAGGCGGTCTTTGAGGTATTTCTCTTGAGATATGAAGATGCCATTCTTTTGCTGACGAATTTGAAGACCAAGGAAGAACTTCAGCTCACCCATCATGGACATCTGATATTGCTCTTGCATCATGTATCCAAACTCATCACTGTATCTATTGTCAGTGCATCCGAAGATAATGTCATCCACATAGATTTGGCATACAAACAGTTCACCATCATATGTCTTCGTGAAGAGTGTTGGATCTAGTGAACCAGGTTTGAAGCATTACTTTTCAGGAAGTCCTTGAGTGTGTCATACCAAGCGCGAGGTTCTTGTTTGAGGCCATACAATGCCTTGTTGAGTTTGTACATCATATTAGGATGCTTTGGATCTTCAAAACCAGGAGGTTGAGCAACATACACTTCTTCTTCAATTTTTCCGTTCAGAAAGGCACTTTTCACATCCATTTGATACAGAAGTATGTTGTTGTGGTTAGCATAGGCTAGCAGTATGTGAATGGCTTCAAGCCTAGCCACAGGAGCAAAGGTTTCATCAAAGTCAATTCCTTCCACCTGTGTGTAACCTTGAGCAACGAGACGAGCCTTGTTTCTGACAACTTGACCATGCTCATCTTGCTTGTTGCGATAGATCCATTTAGTGCCAGCGATATTGTGCTTGCGGGGATCAGGGCGTTTGACTAGCTCCCAGACATTATTCAGCTCGAACGGTTGAAGCTCTTGTTGCATTGCTTGTATCCATTTAGGTTCCATAAAGGATTCGTAAACTTTCTTGGGTTCATATATTGAAACGAATGCAGAGTGCCCACATAAGTTTGCTAGCTGAGTTGCTCTTGAGCGAGTGAGTGGACCTATTGCATTGAGGCTACCAAGAATCTTCTCCACTTGTACTTCATTTGCTACCCCAGGATGAACAGGGCGAAGACTTTGCCCTTGCTGTTGATTATTTTCTTGTTCAGAATTGGCTTCAGGCTGAGAAATGTCTTCATGTTGATTAGATGCTGAGATGATGATTTCCTCTTCAGTCTGTTCCTCGGTGGGTATGATTTCTCTAGTACCCATTTGCTTGATAGATTCACTAGGTGAAGCTTCATCTAGCACATTTGACAGGTGCTCTCTTTGCGAGCCGTTAGTTTCATCGAACCGCACATCTAGGGTTTCAACCACTTTATAGTGAAAGAAGTTGAAGACCCGGTAGGTGCGAGAGTCCTTTCCGTAACCAGGCATAAAACCTTCATTTGCTTTTGGTGCAAATTTGGAAGTGTGATGTGGATCTTTGATCCAGCACCTTGCACCAAAGACCTTCAAATAGCTAAAGTTTGGCTTCTTACCAGTCAGAAGTTCATAGGATGCTTTCATGAAGAACTTGTGAAGATAAACTTTGTTGATGATATGACATGCAGTATCAATGGCTTCAGGCCAGAACTTTCTTGGAGTCTTGTACTCATCGAGCATAGTACGTGCCATCTCAATGAGAGTCATGTTCTTGTGCTCCACGACGCCATTCTGCCAAGGTGTGTATGGAGCAGAAAACTCATGCATGATGCCCAATGTATCAAGATAAGTATCGAGCCCTGTGTTCTTGAACTTAGTTCCATTGTCACTTCTGATGTGCTTGATCTTGATGCCATAGTTGTTCATGGCTTGATTGGCGAATCTTCTAAAGACATCCTGCACTTCAGTCCTATAGAGAATTATGTTCACCCAGATATATCTATAATAATCATCAATGATCAACGAAGCCATATAAAAAAGCAGTGGTGGAAAGAGTAGAGTAGCAAGTAGGGCCAAATAAGTCCATGTGAAGCAGCTCGAAGGGACATGACGTAGTCATGATTGTCTTCAAGGGATGCTTGGCCCTAATCATCTTCCCACCTTCACAAGCACCACATAGATGATTCTTCTTGAACTTGACACCCTCGATGCCTATGACATGCTACTTCTTCATGAGAGAGTGCAAGTTCTTCATGCCCGCATGACCTAGTCTTCGATGCCAAAGCCAGCACTCCGAAGCCTTTGCAAGAAGACAAACAACGAGTTGTGGTCCTGCGGAGAAATCTACCACATATAGATCACCTCTTCGTTATCCTTCGAAGACTAGAGACTTGTCAGATTCCATAAGCACAAGGCGACGATATTTGCCAAATATCACAATCATGTTTGGATCACATAGCATAGAGACCGACATTAAGTTGTATCCAAGGGATTCAACAAGCATCACTTTATCCATGTGTTGATCCTTTGAGATAGCAACTATACCTAGACCCAATACCTTGCTTTTACAAGTGTTAGGAAAAGTGATGTGGCTCTTTGTAGAGGGACGTAGGGTTGAATCCATGAGAAGACATCGATCACCAATCATGTGGTTGGTGCATCTAGGTCCCCAGCATTGGTGTCTAAAGTCTTTGATTCCGGCTGGAGACCTTTCCCTGCAAGAGAAGTTAATTCTTCTTAACCACCCAAATCTTTAGGGATGGCTTAGAAGCAATAAGTCTAAGTGCAGCATCTGAGAACTTTGGCTTGGGAGCTTGAGCAAATAGTTTTGCTGGAGGTGAATGATACTCATAAGAATATCCAGAGAAATTCTTTGTTTTATGAACAAAGCGGTTAGATGAGACATGCTCATATTCATGAGTCTAATGATAATCTCCCTGCATAACATTTGCGTTAGGGTGATCTTGTGAGCTCCTCTATCTGTATGAAGCCTTTGGGCCATATGAAGCCTATGGTCTGGGGTTTGTCTTCCTCCCAGGTGGTGTCATGATGACATTTACTGGAAGCTTTTCGAGAAGACATTTTGGAACCCAGATCTTCTTCATAGGTGACCCATTCCTGCAGTTAGTTCCAATGAACCTGGCAAACACTTTACCATTCTGATCCTTGAAAATTTTATAGTTTCAGTCAAATGACTCGTCAATGACAATAGGGTTAGCAAAAGTAAAGCCAGATAAGGTACATGGATCTACTGGTGGGCCCTTTGCAGCAACCCATGCGGTGTTGGGGTACTATTCAGGCTTCCAGTACGAACCATCAACATTCATTTTCCTTTTGAAACAAACACCCTCTTTCCTAGGGTTTTGGTTTAGAATATGTTTCTTGAGAACTTTACATAGTGTCTGATGCCCTTTTAGGCTTTTGTAGATGCATGTTTCAAGCAACGTCTTCAACCTAGCATTCTCATCAGCAATAGTAGCGGTTTTCTCAGCAGAGGGGTTAGTTACCACATCAATAGTCGAAGATATTGCAACTTCAGAAGCATTAGAGCTTTCGGCAACAGAGACAGCATTGTCACGCTCAAGACATTTTAGACAAGGTGGCATAGAGTCTTCCTGAGCGGAACTGATCTGTTGAGCGGGTAGTGAATCATTCTCCTTTTGAACATCTTCTTGAGACACTCTCAATTTCTCTAGATCTTGCTTCCTTTGAAGATAAGCATAGGAAATCTTCTCATGAGTAGCTGAGAGGGTTTCATGACGACTTTCAAGCTCAGTGTACTTAATGTGAAGATTTTTTATGTCTTCAATTAAGGAATGAGTTCGATTCATTTCCGCGTCCAACAGATCATCGCTTTTGTCTAGCAACTTTTGATTGTGTTCCATAGCATTTTGTTGTTCAGTTACAATTTTAGCAAGGGTTTTATAGGTGGGTTTGGATTCACATTCAGAGTCATCTTCACTGGAGGTTTGAAAGTAGGCATCGTGTGAGTTTACCTTTGCACCGCGTGCCATGAAGCAGTAAGTTGGAGCCGAGTCATCCTCATCATCAGCGGTGTGACCATTGTCTTCAGTGTTGAAGATGGACTTGGCGACGAATGGTGAATCTAGAGCCAAGCTAGCCATGCCTGAGTCTGATTCCTCTTCAGACTCCACCTCTGCCTCCTCAGAAGCAAACTCCTCCTCTGAATCCATTTCCTTGCCTATGAATGCACGAGCCTTGCCAAATGAACTCTTCTTGTAAGATGAAGACCTTGATGAAGACTTGGAAGGAAACTTTGAAGATTTATTCTTCTTCTTGTCGTCAAAAACATACTCCTTGCTCTTCTTATTTTTCTTGGATTCATTGTCCCAGAGGACATTCAAATATGTAGTGGCCAGGCTTCTTGCATTTGTGGCATGTTCTCTTCTTGTATTCACGAGAGGAAGCCTCATCATTTCCGGAGGTGGATCTCGAAGGCTTTCCAAAGCTTTTCTTCTTGGAGAACCTTCGGAACTTTCTCACAAGCATTGCTAGTTTTCTGCCAATGTCTTCAGGATCACCAGAACTGCAGTCAGAGTCTTCTTCAGATTAGGACACAACTTCTGCCTTCAAGGCTCGAGGTCGACCATAGTTGGGGCCATAGATATCTCTCTTCTCAGATAGCTGGAACTCATGTGTGTTGAGCCTCTCAAGTTTGTCACACGGATCAAGACTCTTGAAGTCAGGTCGTTCTTGAATCATTAGTGCCAAGGTGTCAAATGAACCGTCAAGAGACCTCAATAGCTTCTTCACAACTTCATGCTTGGTGATTTCAGTGGCGCCAAGGGAGTGAATCTCATTGGTGATATCAGTGAGGCGATCAAATGTGAGATAGACATTTTCATTGTCATTTCTCTTGAAGCGATTGAAGAGATTTCGAAGAACGTCAATCCTTGAGTCTCTCTGAGTTGAGACGCCTTCGTTGACCTTGGACAGCCAGTCCCACACTAGCTTGGCGGATTCCAGTGCACTCACACGTCCATACTGTCATTTGGTCAGATGACCACAGATGATGTTCTTGGCGGTTGGTCCAATTGTGCAAATTTCTTGACATCAGCAGGGGTGACCCCTTCACCAGCCCTGGGAACACCAGTCTTGACGACATACCAGAGATCGTTGTCGATAGCTTCAAGATGCATGCACATTTTATTCTTCTAGTAGGGGTAATTAGTCCCATGGAAGACAAGGCACACATCGGAGACTTTGATTATCCCTGCAGTCGACATAGCTAAAACTCCAGGTGGTTAAACCGAATCACACAGAACAAGGGAGCACTTTGCTCTGATACTAATTGAAAGTGCTAGTTATCTACTAGAGGGAGGTGAATAGGCGATTTTTATGAAAGTCTTCAAACACGATATATTTCTAAGACAAACAGATGGAATGAACCTATAGTTATGCAGCGGAAGATAAACTACTCTAGACATGCCATATCAAGTAAGCAGCATAGTGATAGAACAAGACTATTGGCAGCTAGGTAGCATGGATCAAAATGGAAGACAACATGAAGCTAAACAAGTAACAGTCTTCACATAGTGAAGTCGAACAGATCAAGTAAGCAAGCAATGACTTCACAAAGATAAACTGAAATGTAAATGAGTTGGAAGATAGAACCAGTAGCTTGGAGACGAGGGGAATTTGGTAGACCAGTTCCAATTGCTGTGACAATTGTACGTCTGGTTAGGGAGGTTGATATTGAACTCAAAAGACCGTGTCTTCACCTTATTCCCCTTGAGCTAAGGACACCCAGTCCTCGCCCAATCACTCTGGTAAGTCTTCAAGGTAGACTTCCGAACCTTCACATACTTTCTTCACTGGCAATCCACAATCACTCTTGGATGCTCAGAACGCAATGCCTAACCAGCTGGAGGATACATAGTCCTCAAGTGTGACAAGTCTTCAGATCACACAGACAGAAAGGCTTCAGTGATGCCTAACTCTCTTTGGCTCTAGGTGTTTTGAGCTTTGTCCTCGCAAGGATCTTTTCTCTCAAAGGCTTCAGAGGTGGGTTGCTCTCCAACGACAAAAGTCGTGCACTAACTCTAAGCAGCCGACGATTTATGGTGTAGGGGGTGGGCTATTTATAGCCAAGAGGCAACCCGACATGGTGTGTCTGAAATGACCCTTGGTCACTAAGGAACTGACACGTGTCCAACGGTCGGATTTCAAACACACACGGCAACTTTGCTTGGGCTCCAAGCAAAGCTGACTTATCCAACTCTGGATAAGATTTGCTCTCATTGTCTTCGCTGGAAGACATAGGATTTTGGTTGACCATCACATCAGTCATCTGAATATGTTCACTTGGACCCCACTTAACTGTACAGTGGTTCCTATGACTCAAGAAAGAAGAAAAGGAACTACGAAAGAAAATATGTCATCGCACTCCATAGTCTTCAAATGAATGTCTTCATAGGTCTTTATCTTCAAGTGAATGTCTTCACGAACCACCATTGTCTTCAATGTCTTCACACATTTTTAAGGGTCATCTCTGGTAGGTAAACCGAATCAGTGAGGGACTACTACCTGTGTTATCCTGCAATTCTCACAAACACATTTGTCGCTCAACCACGTTTGTCGTCAATACTCCAAAACCAACTAGGGGTGGCACTAGATGCACTTACACTAGTTGATTTAATTAGAGATGGACCTAGTTCCTATAATACCCATAATTAGAAGACCAGTGTGGTTCTAATCTCCTCCCTCTATTCTCCTATGATGATTAGCTCTACCGGATCATGAAGGCTGCATGCTTGCAACCAAGTAGAGAGGTCATGCTTTTGGTCTTCAGTTCGAGGGACTGTTTGTGGGCGGTTCGCGGGACCGTTCATTGACGGTTCAGGGGACTGCAAGTACGATCTACACCGACATGTCTGGTTCCGCTACACTCCATAGTCGGTAACGATCGTTGATCCAAACCCTATATGCATCTTCATATTAATCATGGGTGATCATAGGGTGAAAAATTCTACTACGTTTCCCAACAGTGGCATCATGAGCGGTTCTATGAGTAGATCCAGGTTTCCATCTAGATCACATGTGGATGTGAAAGTTTGATGTTCTTGTTACGCTTCCTTGAGTGTTGCGTTGGTCCAGTTCTTTGATGGCATGATGTCGGTTTTAGAACATTCCGACAATCGTTTGGCTCTGGATGTAGGCGATATACTAACAGTTCCTTGGGCTTCATCATAGTCAAGAATAGTGAACTGTCACGTACGCAAGAGGGTGATGAAGATGAACGATCTTCTATGGGGTCATGCGTATTAGACAAAGTTTAGTGTGGCGCTAGAGATTTTTAATTAAGTCTCTTCCCTCACACACCCAAAAGTTAAACTAGCAACAAGAATTATTGCCTTCATTGTGCACGTAGGTAGTTAGTTTTATCGAAAAACACTGGCAGCCAAATAATTAAAATTACCAAATTGACTAGAGGATGTCTAACTTGGTTTTGCAGGTTTTCATATGATGTGGTATAGCCTTCGTCATGATAATGAGTTTGTGTATGAGATGGTTATATGTTGTAATGTTAAGTGGCGTGCGTGTCACGGCATGATGGCTGGAGCCACAAGATCGACACGTTAATTTAAAATTCGTAAAGATAGCCTACATGTTACATGTGATGGTGGCATGTGTACACTGAGGACCCCGGCATGGAGAAAGGTGTACTAAGGCGTGGGACGAGGATCTATAATTTCGTGCCATGGCGTAATTTTTGAATTTGGTGCCGCGGCAGAGTTTTATGAAATGGTGACCACGACAACGTTTGCTAAAATTGCCACCACGACAGCATTTTTGAAATGGCTGCCATGGCAACTAAATATTGGCTATCATGACAATGCTTCAACTGAAAATTTAAGATGATCATGAAGACTTCCCCGACACCCAGGGCTATACCTTATCATGTTTAGGGCCGGCCCTGGGGAGGGTCAAGGGGCGATCACCTCGGGTCCCCCAACATCCAGTGGGGCCCTCCCACAAATACTTCGGTAGCCCATGGCCCAGGTTACCGCCTCACATAGGAAGGCAGGTAGCGCATTAGACGCATCTAGATGGAATCCCATGAGTAGGTTTCGTTTTCTTTCCAATCGAGCTCGACTGGTTAGCTACAAATCATTTTGGAACCTTTTGCCTTGATCTTGAGTCGCAAGTCGGTGACTCTGGCCTCGTCCTCACTTGTAACCCAAGGGCAACCTCCAGTGGACCGTCGAGCTCCATGTATGCTTCCTTAACATTGTCGCCACGCGCAGAGGCCTGGACAGTAAGGAGATGCGATCCATGTTTCATCGTTTCAGTATGTATGTTGATAATCCGTGGAGCTTTTAATCACACCATAATTTTCGCTTCATGGTAGAGGCAATTCGGAGGACTGTCCTGAGGGTTATGAGTCAGAGCCCTCACCCTCTACCATTTGAGTCGTTTTGAGATGTGTATACATTGGTGCAGTTACGTTTTTGTTTCACTATTATCTCTCTCCTCTGTATCTGGATCTCTTGGCTGATCTGATTTGTGATTCTGTTTATCCCATTATTCATGGTAGTAAAGCAACACAAGGAATTTGGTAATCAATCGGTCAAGGATAGTTAAATCATAAGATATAGTAGTCATTAATAAAATTGTAAGACCTAGCATGTATTTAAAATTGATATCATATCCATGCTTGTGTTTTGTATCATCTTCGTTCATCTGTTGGATGAGACCACCATAAGAGATTTTATGACGAGCAATGTTAGAAATTTTTAATGGGCCTGGGTCTTTCCTTCGCCCCAGCCCCCCAGTCTCATGACCGGGCTTGATGATGTTATTATGGATTGCCTGAGATGTTTATCCCTTTGTTCATTCCACCCTTTGATTGCATAGTAGTCAATTATTAGGGTGATCTCTCACAGTAAATATCAACTTAAAAGGTGTTTCTTCCTAGTTGTTGGGGATATAAGTATTTCATATGACCCGCCCAGGAGGGGCCGGGTTACCCAACGGTGGTTCATAAGACCAGCCCAGAAGTACATTAAAGACAGCGGTTTAGTCAAGGGCTCAAGGCCCGCGGCGGCTTAAGGCATGTAAGTATCAACCGCCATATATGTAACTTGTATTGTAAGGCATGTAATAAGAGTCACCGAGCCAGACACGATTGTATGAGCCGGCCGGGACTCCGTAGGCCGCAGGGCGTCAACCCGTGTATATAAGGGGATGAGCCGGCAGGGGCTTAGGGCAAGAAACAACAGATCAAGGGCTAGGCAAGCGCATCCGTACCCTAGCAATCGACACCCCAGCAATTCCACCCCAAACCGGATTAGGTTTTACCCTCACCGCAGGGGCCGAACCAGTATAAACTCCCTGTGTCCTTTGTCTTGTTCTTAACCCCTTTAAGCTAACCACGTCGCTATGGCTCCACAATCAAGTCCTTACTTCAGGACATCTGTCGTGACACTTCCACGACAGTTGGTGCCCACCGTGGGGCCTGCTACCGGTGGTTTCGAGTTCTTGAAGGGCAACTTTGAAGGGCTTAAGGGATACGCTGTGGGCCGGATGACCAAGAGTCGTCGCGGCAGGCTTTACATCGACGGTGAAGGCTGGGGTCCCGAGGCCGGCTCAAATGAGTACGGGTACCGGGTCCTCTTCGGCAGAATTCACGTCTTCATCGGCAAGATCGGCGAACTGGGCCATGAGCCAGACACCTGTACTGACATCGTCAAGCCGGCTCAGCATGTGCGACCCGCCCGGGTTTGGCCCGCGAGGAAACGTGCTTTCGTCGGATACATCCAGGGCACTAGAGGCTCTGGATCTTATGAAGAAACAGTTGTTCTCTCTGACGGCGAGTGTAAGTGCATCTAGTGCCACCCCTAGTTGGTTTTGGAGTATTGACGACAAACCTGGTTGAGGGACTAATGTGTTTGTGAGAATTGCAGTATAACACATGTAGTAGTCCGTCATTGATTCAGTTTACCTACCGGAGATGACCCCTAAAAATGTATGAAGACATTGACGACAATGGTGGTATATGAAGATATTCATATTGAAGACTATGACAAGAGAAGACATTGTGTGAAGACTATGGAGCGCGAAGACTTAGACGTTTCATTGTTTCCTTTTCTTCTTTGTTGAGTCATAGGAACCACCGTACTGTTAAGTGGGGTCCAAGTGAACAAAGTCAGAGTGACTGAAGTGATGCTCAACCAAATCCTATGTCTTCAAGCGAAGACAATGAGAGCAAATCTTATCCAGAGCTGGATGAGTCAGCTTTACTTGTAGCCTAAGTAAAGTTGCCGTGTGTGTTTGAAATCTGATCGTTGGAACACGTGTCAGTTCCTTAGTGACCCAGGGTCATTTCGGACAAATCTGGTCGGGTTGCCTAGTGGCTATAAATAGCCCACCCCCTACACCATAAATTGGTGGCTGCTCAGAGTTAGTACACGACTTTTGTCGTTTAAGAGCAACCCACCTCGGAAGCATTTGAGAGAGAGATCCTTGCGAGGACAAAGCCCAAACACCCAGAGCTAAAGAGTGTTAGGCATCACTGAAGTCTTTCTATCTGCGTGATCAGAAGACTTGTTACACTTGAGGACTGTGAATCCTCCAGCCGGTTAGGCGTCGCGTTCTGAGCATCCAAGAGTCATTGTGGATCGCCGGTGAACGAAGTCTGTGAAGCTTTGGAAGTCTACCTTGAAGACTTACCAGAGTGATTGGGCGAGGACAAGGTGTCCTTAGCTCAAGGGGAATAAGGTGAAGACGCGGTCTTCTGAGTTAAATCTCAGCCTCCCTAACCAGACGTACAGTTGTCACAGCAACTGGAACTGGTCTAACAAATCACTGTCTTCCCCAAGCTACTGGTTCTATCCCTTCCTTCTCTTTACTCACTGTCTATCTTTGTGAAGTCATTGCCTGCTTGCCTTAACTGTTTGACTTCACTGTGTGACTACTTGTTCTGATTGGCTTCATACAATCTTCCATCCTAATCCATACTGCCTAGCTGCTATTAGTCTTCGTGCTTTCACTTCATTGAATACTTGACTATGGCTTGTCTAGTGTAGTCTACCTTCCGCTGCATATAAATAGGATCGGTTCTATCGTTTGTCTTCAAAACTTTCATGTTTTGAAGACTTCCATAAAAATCGCCTATTCACCCCCTCTAGTCGATATACAGCTCTTTCAGTTGGTATCAGAGAAAGGTACTCCCTTGTTCTGTGTGATTCAGTTTAACCACCTGAAGTTTTAGCTATGTCGACTGCAGGGATAAACAAAGTCTCCGCAGCGTGCCCCGTCTTCGATGGCACTGAATACCCCTACTGGAAGAACAAGATGTTCATGCACCTTGAAGCAATTGATGTGGACCTCTGGTATGTCGTCAAGAACGGCGTTTCCAAGAATGGTGAAGGTCTCACCCCTGCTGATGTCAAGAAGCTCGTTCAACTGGATTCCACATCCAAGAATATCATCTGTGGTCATCTGACCAAAGGACAGTATGGTCGTGTGAGTGCTCTGGAAACGTCGAAGCAAGTCCGGGACTAGCTCTCTAAGGTCAACGAAGGCGTCTCAACCCAGAGAGATTAAAGGATCAATGTCCTTCGCAACCTCTTCAATCGCTTCAAGAGACACGACAATGAGAATGTCCAGCTCACATTCGATCACCTCACTGACATCACAAATGAGCTTCAGGCACTTGGCGCCACTGAGATCACCAAACATGAAATCGTCAAGACCCTCCTGAGATCACTTGACAGCTCATTTGACATCCTTGCCCTGATGATTCAAGAGCGCCCTGACTTCAAGACTCTCGATCCGTATGACATACTTGAGAGGCTCAACACACATGAGTTCCAGCTATCTGAGAAACGTGACATCTATGGTCCCAACTATGGCCGAACTCGCGCTTTGAAGGCAAAGGCTGATTCCTCATCTGAAGAAGAATCTGACTGCAATTCTGGTGATCCCGAAGACATTGGAAAGGAGCTTGCCATGCTTGTGAAGAAGTTCCAGAAATTCACTAAGAAGAAAGGCTTCAGAAAGTCTTCACGATCCAGCTCAAGAAATGATGAAGCTTCTACCCATGACCACAAGAAGAGAACATGCCACAAGTGCAAGAAACCTGGTCACTACATCTCTGAGTGTCCTCAATGGGAAAATAAGAAGAAGAAGAAGAAGAAGAGCAAGGAATATGATTTTGATGACAAGAAAAAGAAGAAATACTCAAAGTCTTCTTCCAAGTCTTCATCGAAGTATTCATCACATAAGAAGAATTCATCTGGCAAGGCTCATGCGTTTGTTGGCAGGGAGATGGATTCAGAAAAGGAGTCTGCTTCAGAAGTAGCGAAGGTGGAGTATGAGGAGGAGTCCGATTCTGGTGTTGCAAGTCTGGCTCTAGCCACATCCTACGCTGCCAAGTCCATCTTCAACACTGAAGACAATGGCTCCGTTACCAACACTGATGATGATGAGAATGACGACTCTGCTCCCACCTACTGCTTCATGGCATGCGGTGCCAAGGTAAAATCACGCAATGCTTACTTTCAGACATCCAGTGAAGATGACTCAGATTGTGAATCCAAACCTAGCTACAAAACACTTGCTAAAATTGCCACTGAACAACAGAAAGCTATGGAACATATTCAAAAACTATTAGACAAAAGCGATGACCTGTTGGACGCGGAAATGACCCGTCTCAGTCCTTAATTGAAGACATAAAAACTCTTCATGTTAAGTACGAGGAACTTGAGAGTCTTCATGAATCGCTCTCAAAAACTCATGAAAAGCTTTCCTACGATTATCTTCAAAGGAAGAAAGAACTTGAGAAATTGAAAGCGGCTCATGAAGATCTTCAAAAATAAAATGAGTCACTCTGCGATCAACAGATCAGTTCCCCTCAGGAAGGATTTGAACCACCATGTCTAAAGTGCATTGAGCGTGATAACGCTACATCTGTTGCTGAATCTTCTACTGCTGCTACTGTTGCAATATCTTCAACTTCTGATGTGGTAACTAACCCCTCTGTTGAGGATACCACTACTATTGCTGATGAAAATGCTAGTCTGAAGACTTTGCTTGAAACATGGATGTACAAAAGCCTCAAAGGGCATCAGACGTTATGTGATGTCCTCAAAAAGCAGATTCTAAACCGAAACCCTAGGAAAGAAGGTGTAGGGTTCGAGAGGAAAATAAATGTTGATGGTTCATACGGGAAGCCTGAGCAGTACCCCAAAAACACATGGGTTGCTGCAAAGGAACCTTCAGTGGATCCATCTACCTTATCTAGCTTCACTTGCGCTAATCCTATTATCATTGATGAATCATTTGACGCAAACTTTAAACTGTTTAAGAATCAGATTGGTGAAGTGTTTGCCAGGTATATTGGTACTAACTGCAGGAACGGGCCACCTATGAAGAAGATCTGGGTTCCCAAAGGTTGTCTTGAGAAGCTTCCAGTAAATTTCATCATGACACTATCTGGGAAGAAGACAAACCCCAAACCAAAGACTTCATACGGTTCTAAGGTTTCATACAGACAAAGGACTCACCTGAGTCACCCTAACACCAATGTTTGCAGGGATATTATACTCAGACCCATGAATATGAGCGTGTTTCCTCAAACCGCTATATTCACAAAACAAAGAACTTTTCTGCTTATTCTTATGAGTATTATTCGCCTCCTGCAAGACTATTTGCTAGGGCTCCAAAGCAAAAATTCTCAAATGCTGCACTTAGACTCATTGCTTCTAAGCCACCCCTGAAGATGTGGGTGGTTAAGAAGAATTAACTTTCTCTTGCAGGGAAAGGTCTCCAGCCAAAAATCAAAGGCATCTGATGCTATTGCTGGGGACCTAAAACATCTTGTAGGGCGCAAGATCAAATGCCCAAATGGTCTTACTATGTATTTCTGTCGGGGGAAACTGTCCGCCACGAGCACCTATGGGACCGGAGCCCCTTGTACGTTGCGGTAAGGGAGCGGAGGAAGCACAAAGAGCAGATCGTAGAACATACGCGGGCAGTTTACCCAGGTTCGGGCCGCGACGGGCGCGTAAAACCCTACTCCTGCTTGGATTGTATTGAGTTTTTGGGCTCGGGAGCTTGAAGAACTAGCTACACCGAGCAAGAGAGCTATCTAGGTTCCGAACCCTTTCTACGTTGTGCATGGGCCTCCTTTTATAGCTCAAGGGGTCACCGACAGGTGTCAACGTAGAGGAGGGCAAAAATGTAACTTTGGTGGTAGTTGTAACAGTGCGGGAGCAGTGCGTGAACAGTGGATGAACAGTGGTCATCACCCGTCGCCGTCGACCCCAAAAGCGCCCGCCCATGCGTCTCCGTTCGCCACGGCGGGAGCCTCGTCACCGTGGGGTGCCACTGTGTCCCCCAGGCTGCACAGCCTTCCGCCACGCGTCCCTGGAAGGGCCCCAGGGCGACGCGTGCGCAGATGAGCTGGAGCGCGGGCACACAGCGTAACTCTCCCCCGGCAAGCACCTTGCCGGGGCCTTGACCTTGCCGGGCCCTGAAGCTTGTCGCTCCTCGGGCCCTGCCGGGGCGCATGATGCGCCGAGGTGTATCTTCTAAGGGCAGTCTTCTGGTCTTCTTGGCAAGCTCCTCTTGCCAGTGTCTTGTGTTAATGTGATAGTCCTTAGCCTGGAACGGCCTTCCCGGCAAGCTCCGCTTGCCGGGGTCTTGATCTTCTGTCTTGTATACTTGCGCGTGGTGAGCCCTGCCGCGGGAAGCTGCTACTGCCCGTGCACAAGTTGGGGTACTAAGGTACCCCTATCTTAGTACACCGACAGGAGCCCCCGGGCCTGGGCCACACACGGTGCCGAGCGCTGTTGGGCCAGGCCCAAAACAGTGCACGGGCACGCGCGGCCCACGGCGAGCCGTAGATTCCCTTCCGCATCCGCCGCGCCCCTCCCTAACGGCACGCGTCGATTGCGGCGTCGTGGGAGAGATCGTGGCCACGTTCTTTAATGGGAAATGCGGAGGGTCCCCCACTCCCCCCTTAAAAGCAGAGGAATCAGGGGCAGTTTCCCTCCTGTGCCTTCATTGCTTCTTCAACCTCCAGAAATCCCCCGCTGCCTCTTGCCCCCACACCTCCTCCGCCGTCTTCCGCATCTGCGGCGCCGTCGAACTCCTCGCCCCTTCCATCGCCGCCTCCGCCATGGCTCCGAAGACCGAGAAGGCGAAGGCGGAGAAGGCCAAGAGGGAGAAATCCGAGCAGGCGGCGAAGCTCGCCCTCCTGCGGAAGAGGAACGTGGTCTTCACGCCGAGGCTCGGCGCGAGGGAGCTCTGGAACAAGTACTATCTCTTCTGGGCCAAGGAGACCAAGGCTCATCCCCGGACCAGAGTCTACCCCGCCGGCGCCAAAGATCTGCTTCTCGGCGGGTATTTCTTCTTCGCTGTCTTCTTCCACTGCGGCTTGTGTCCTCCATTCTCAGAGTTTTTCTGTGACATCATGAACACGTATAACCTCCACCTTTTAGACTTCACCCCCAATGCCATCCTTACGATGGCGGTTTTCGCACATCTGTGCGAGAACTACATAGGGATCTATCCAAACGTAGCACTCTTTCGGCATTTCTTCATGCCTAGAGTAGAGGCCGGCGCTCCCCTCTCCGGGGGTATCTCTTGGATCTTCCGCTTGAACAAGAAGGAATCATATCTGAAAGGAGAGCTCCGCGGCAAGTGGGAGGAGTGGTGCGCAGATTGGTGTTGGATATTGGAGGACCAGCCGGAGCCTTTCACTGCGCCGCGCACAACAGCCATAGTGCGCGGCAGGGACTGGAGCGAGTTGGCCCCGGATGATGTCAAGCTCAATGTCGCCCTCGTCAGGATACTTCGTCTCCGGGTAGCCAAGTTGACCATCGGAGAGGTAGGGGCAGATTTCCTCCGCCGCCGCATTGCCCCTTTACAGGAGAGGAAAAGGCCAGCATGGGAGTTCGGTAATGCGGCGGATATTATGAGGCTGCGCCCGGGATTGAATTACAACTTCACGGCGTTGGAGCTGAAGGGGATGGTCCGGGAGCTTTTCAAGCACGACCCGGCCCATCCGGAGTGGTTTAGACCTCCCCGGGGAGTGGTGCCACTGTGTAATAGCACTGCCCGGGACGCCTTGCACGCAATGATGCCCGCGTGTGACTCTCATGGCGTCGACCCCACCTGGATAGTGCCCACGCCGGATGCAATTATGAGCTTCTTCGATAATCTGGTCGAGGTGCCCAAGAACTCCGAGGAGAACAAGGGTCTCACTCGGGACACCACGGAGCGGGATTTAGCTTATATTGCTTCCCGGATGGAAGAGGCCGCCGCAGCTGCAGCGGCAGGAGATTTCGGATTCACTGTCGACGAGGCAGATGCTGAGGACGCGTCGTGCCAAGCCGAGGAGGCAGAGATCCGCAGACTACTCAAGCTTCCGCCCGACGAACTCGCCGGGGTTCCCTCCCTGAGGTATGCCGGGATCCCCGGGATCGTGAGTGAAGCCGCCGCAACAGGCGAGGTTGCCGGAGGAAGCAGAGGTGCCGGAGGGAGCGGAGCCACTGGAGGGAGCGGGGCCGCAGGGCAGGATGCCGGACCCAGCGGGCCCGCTGGGGAGGAGGAGGAAGACGTCGAGGCCGACGAAGACACCGGCGGGTCTCTAGGGCTTGACGACGACGCCTCCTCGTCGTCGGAGAACTCCCCACCTCCGGCAAGTCCCAAACAAGTGCCGGGGAAGCGCCTCCGCAAGGCGCCCACAGCAACGAGGACGCAGGCGCCCCGACAGCAGCCTGCTCGCCGGGCGGCGCGGGCCACCAGAGCGAGCCAAGGCACGACGGAGGCCCCCAACGCACCAGCCGCGGCGGAGGCGCCCCGCGCGCCAGCCGCGACGGAGGCGCCCCGCGCACCAGCACCTAGCGGAGGGGGATCCTCTCAGAGTGGAGCAGCTGCTCCGCCTGCTCCCCGGGCCCCGGCGCCAACGGAGGCTGGGTCTTCGCAGCCCCCAGCCCCGGAGACCGGCAAGCGCCCGAGGGAGCCTTCTCCTCCTGCTCCTCGCGCGGGAGCGCCTCAGGTGGAGTTCGACTTCTCCGCCCTGAGCGACGACGACGACGAGGAAGAGGAGTAAGCACTTGTAATTTGTAGCTTCTTCAATTCTGTCTTGATTCTTTCGTTGATGATTCTGATCTTGTTTTTGTTTTCAGGTCCCTCGCCCAGCGGGCGGCGAAGCGGGCCAAGATCCCCGTGGTCGAGGTCGACGACGACTCGCCCGTCGCGGCGACAGAGGACGCGCCGGCGACGAACTTGCCGGACCCAACCGCTGCTCCGAGGAGCAGCCCCCAGCGCAGCCCCCAGCGTAAGTCCGGTCTTGAGCTTCCCACTTGTCGGGCACGCTTGAGGTTTTTTCGCTTTGTATTGATATCTTGTTGCCTTGTTTGTTTTGTTTGTCTTGTGCATAAATGGAGCCGCAGCCGCAGGAGCAACCGGAGGTTACTCCCGAGGAGCTGCAGATTCCACCCTCCCCACCAAGGGCGAACTCCCCGGCGAGGGAGGACATTCCGCCAAGGACGGGCTCCCCGCCAAGGGCGGGCAGCCCGACAAGGGTGGCCACCCCGCCAAGGGAGGGCACGGGCGGCCCTCCGCCAGCAGGAGCCACCGCTCCACCGCCAAGGGAGGACTCCCCGGCGAGGGAGCCTGTCGTCGACGAAGTCCGCGAAGGTATGTCTTACAGCTTTTTCTTGGACTTGTCTTTTTGGGATATTTGCTTGATCTTCTCTTTTCTTCTTTTTCTTCTAGGCCCTCCTCCCCCAGAGCGGATGGAGACGGAGGTCGTCGTCGAGGAGGAGGGTGCGCAAGGCGGCGCCGACAATGCCACTGTCGTTGAGGACATGGCAGGAGCCGACGCGCCTGTCGCTGAGGAGACTGCCCCGACCGCAGACGCAGTGGCCGGGGAGGGGGACGGCGGCCACACTGCCGGCCCGGAGGCGGCAGGAGCGTCAAGCGCTGCGCCGGCCGCCGACCCCTCCGCCGACAAGGAGCAGTCGGGCTTCTATCTTGAGGCCCCCAATGGCGTCTTCATACAAGTGCCGTGGGGGTCTTCGCCGCGAGCCCCCGTGGAGGGAGAGACCTTTGATGGAGAGGTCCTCGCCTCCGCGGGGCTGAAGATTGTTGAGGCGCCTGGCGGGAGCGATGAGCCCGAAGAGGAGAAACTTCTCCGCCAGCTCCTGGCCCTTTACCGGGCCAGGCAGGCGAAACTGGAGTCGCGAGAAGCCCTCACCGCCAAGGCCGGAGCAGATTTGGAGAAACGCGCCGTAGAGCTCCGCGCCGCCAACCAGACGGCTCTCCGCGACTTGGCGGAGGAGCGCGAGAGGCTTGCCGGAGAGCAGCAAGAGTTCCTCCTGGAGAAAGCTGAAGCCGAGGAGCAGCAGCGACTGGTTGGTGAAGAGCTGTCCCGGCGAGAAGGAGCGCTCAACCAGCGTAAGGTCGACCTCGACTCTCATGAGGACGACCTTACCGCCCGGGAGCAGGCCCTTGGCGGAGAGTTGAAGGAAGCGAAAGCCGCCGCAGCCGCCGCGGAGACCGCCAAGAAGGACCTTGAAGCTAAGGTGGCGCAACTGGAGGAGTACCTGAAGGCGAGCACGGAGAGGGTCACCGCGCTCAACATAGAGCGCGAGAAAGACGCCCATACCAACTCAGAACTCCAGGTACGCCTCTCCAAGTAGGGCGACGAGCTCAAAACTGCCAAGGACTCAATTGCTGATCTGGAGTTGAAGGTTTCCACATTGAGAGATTCACTCGACGCCGCCCGGGACCGCGAGACCAAACTGAAGGAGGAGCTCCGCAAGGAGCGGGAGCTGGTGGAGAGCACTGCCACCTCCGCGAACCTCTTCAACCAGGCGGTGGAGCAATGGACGGAGGAGCTGGTCACTTTCGCCGCCAACATCGACAAGGAGCTAATGGCGCTGAGGGTGGAGCACCTCGTGTACTCTCCGGACCCGAACCTCCCCCACAGCGCCAAGCTCAGTCTCTTCTTCAGGGGAATCGCGCCGGCGCTTGCACGGCTACAGGAGAAGCTCCCCGCGCAGCTGGCCGAGGAGTCGCGCCAGCTCTGCGCGGGTACCTTGGAGCGCGTCTTGACCAAGATCGTCTACCGCAACCCCGGTATTTATCTTGTCAATGTTCTCCGCAGCTTGCCGGCCGATGCAGATCAGGAGGCGCTGAAGGCGCAGGTCGCCCACATCATCGCCAAGGTGAATAAGATCTCCAGGCGTGAGGGCGACCGCGTAGATTAGGCCTCTTTCTTTTTATTTCCTTTGCTGCTGCAAAGTGTGTCATGAACATGAATCAATTAGTCATTGCGACAAGTTATCTCTGTAATATATTATCTTATTTTGAGCAATCAGTGCAATGTTATCTCCCTTGCTTTAGTCCTTTACTTTGTATGCTTTTAACCCTACGCTTCTAGGGGACTTGCCGGCAAGAGGCCCTTGCCGCGAGCGCTGAGTGCTGGACTCTGAGCAGCCTGCTGGCAAGGGCCTTATCGGTAAGTAACCTTGCCGCAGCTAGTCGCAACGCACTTAGCTTGCTGAGCGAACTCGAAAACGAAGTAAGGGCGCGACACTTGTCGCAGCTCACTTAAGTCGTTGAGCGTACTCGAAAACAAGGTAAGGGTGCGGCTAGTCACGGGTAGGTTCCTCCGCGCACAGGTTTTCCATACAAAGTGTGGTTGTTCAAGGAAGATAACTAAAATTTAAAAATTTGAACTGCTCAAATTCTGGTAACTTAGCTTTCATATATCGCTTGTTCCCCCAACAAGGCTTCTCTTTCTTGAACAACACTTGGTTCATCTTCCATCTCCTCC
>LR738714.1:36345100-36431197 GCA_902687465.1 Secale cereale | reverse complement strand
GGCAAACTTGTGCGCGAGGAACATTCCTTCTGCTTAAGAGGGAAAGAAAAAGAGGAGGGAAAACAAGTATAGGGCCTTTTGGCGTGCTAATGCTTACCGGGTATGTGTGTTGCACAAGATGCCAAACAATGCATGCTAATAACATAGAAAAGCATGGAAAAGGAAAATTGTGCAAAATATAAAAACTTTACTGATGCACGGGATCTGCGCCCGGCTTTGTACAAAGGATTACATGCAACAGCGGCAAGACTTGTACAAAAGGTGGTTGCCGGAGCGGATCACGGCAACCGCGCCTTATGGGTGAAACTTGCGAAGATGCTCTATGTTCCAGGAGTTGCTCACCGGTAAGCCTTCTTCGGTCTCAAGGCGGACAGCGCCGGGCCTTGTGACTTGTCTCACCCGATAAGGGCCTTCCCACTTCGGCGTCAACTTGTTGGAATTCTTGGCGGACTGAACACGCCGAAGAATAAGGTCGCCTTCCTCGAGACTCCTGGCCTTAACCTTGCGGCTATGATAGCGGCGCAAGGCTTGCTGGTATCGAGCAGCTCGTACAGCAGCCTGGAGACGTTCCTCCTCGAGGAGCAATACATCATCTTGTCGCAGTTGCTCTTGCTCGAGCTCATCATAAGCGAGCACTCGAGGAGATCCATATACGAGTTCCGTGGGGAGAACTGCCTCTGCTCCATAGACTAGAGCAAAGGGTGTCTGTCCGGTGGCTCGACTTGGTGTCGTTCTGATTGACCAAAGAGCCGCCGGCAACTCCTCTATCCAGTTTCTTCCGCACTTGCGCAGCCTGTCGAAGGTTCTTGTCTTGAGCCCGCGCAGCACTTCAGCATTGGCCCTCTCCGCTTGACCATTGCTCCTCGGGTGAGCAACAGAAGCGAAACAGACCTTGGCGCCAAGGTCTTGGACGTACTGCATGAAGGTGCGACTAGTGAACTGTGTGCCGTTGTCGGTGATGATCCTGTTAGGGATTCCGAAACGGCAAACAATTGACCTCAAGAACCTGACCGCTGACTGTGCTGTCACCTTTCTCACTGGTTCCACTTCTGGCCACTTTGTGAACTTGTCGATTGCAACGTACAAGTACTCAAAGCCCCCGACAGCACGGGGGAAGGGGCCGAGGATATCGAGCCCCTAGACCGAGAAGGGCCAGGACAAAGGGATCGTCTGGAGAGCTTGAGCTGGCTGATGAATTTGCTTGGCATGGAACTGGCACGCTTCACACTTGGTTACTAGTGCAGTTGCATCTTGGAGGGCTTCTTGCCAAAAGAACCCTTGCCGGAAAGCTTTTCCGGCAAGTGCCCTTGCACCAATGTGGTGGCCACATATGCCTCCATGTATCTCCGCCAACAGCTTCTGTCCATCTTCTCTGGAAATGCACTTCAACCTGACACCATTGAGTCTTCTTTTGTATAGTTCATTGTCAACGAACTGGTACATACTTGACTGCCTTGTTATCTTCTCTATTTCTTCTGGGTCGTCGGGAAGTTCTCCAGTTTGCAGAAAACGGACGATCTGCTGTGCCCATGCTGGAGCCCGAGGCTCAACAACAAGGACTAAAGGCATGAGGGCCGCTGCGGGAACCCCAGCTTCTACGGCAAGAACCTCCGGTTCTGCCGGAGCTGATGGTCCCCCGGCAAGCTCGCCGGGGCGAGGCTTGTCGGGAACGATTGCTTCAACTATACAGATCCTTGGATCTGCAGGAGCGAACTGTTCCTCAGCGTTTTGGTTGTTGATCTTGGGGACCTTGGCGGCGGCTTCGGGAAGATCCGCCGGCAAGTAGTCGCCGGAGTCCACCTTTCTCTTCTTGTGCTGCCCAATTGATGGCGTAACGGATGGCTGAGTCAGCTTGAGCAGGAAGGTCCCTGGTTCCACAGGTAACTTCATTGCAGCACACTTTGAAAGGCCATCTGCAATATCATTCTGAGCTCTCGGGACGTGCTCCATTTGCAGACCTTCAAAGTGCTCTTCAAGCTTCCTCACTTCATCTACATAAGCCTCCATCAAAGGGCTCTGATAACTTTTGTTCACTTGTCGGACCACCAACTGAGAGTCTCCCCGCACAATTAGCTTCTTGATCCCAAGTTCGGCTGCAATCCTGAGGCCGGCAAGCAGACCTTCATACTCAACAGTATTGTTTGTCGCTTGCTCCCTGGGAAAGTGCATCTGGATAACATACTTGAGGTGCTCTCCGGTGGGCGCTATTAGTACCACGCCGGCACCGGCGCCTTGCAGCGAGAAGGCACCATCAAAGTACATTACCCATTCACTTGTCGCTTCTTGTACGGGAACACTTGTCTCTGGAACTTCTTCGTCGGGCGTTGGGGTCCATTCAGCTATGAATTCTGCCAAAGCTCGGCTCTGGATAGTTGAAGTACTCTCAAACTTGAGGCCAAATCTTGACAGTTCCAGTGCCCACTCGACGATCCTGCCTGTTGCTTCTGGATTTTGCAGTATCCTTTTCAACGGAAAGCGAGTGACCACTGTTATCTCATGTGCTTGGAAATAATGGCGCAGCTTTCTCGAGGCCATGAGGAGGCCGAAAAGCAACTTCTGCACCCCAGAGTACCTTGATCTAGCCCCCTGTAGAAGGGAACTCACAAAATACACTGGGCGCTGTACCATCTTCCTTCGCACTTCTCCTTGTTCCTGCGCAGAGTTGTCCTTGTCGGGGCCAGAGCTTGTCGGAGCAGCCCCCTGCTTGTCGCTGGATTCGCTTGCCGGTGGTGTAGACTCCTCGTCGGCCTCCCTCTCCGCTACTAACGCAGCACTAACCACTTGATTGGTTGCTGCTAAGTATAGCAGCAACTTCTCTTGTGGCCTAGGTGCGACAAGTATTGGAGTGGAGGATAGGTACCCTTTCAAGTCTTGCAGCGTTGCCTCCGCTTCCGGAGTCCATTTCATAGGACCTGCCTTCTTCAAATTTTTGAAGAAAGGCAGGGCGCGTTCTGCAGACTTTGAAATGAACCTACTGAGGGCAGCTACACAACCTGCAAGTCTCCTGACATCCTTGACGCGCTTCGGGGCTTCGATCTGCTCGATGGCTTTTATCTTGTCGGGATCGGCCTCAATCCCCCTCTGGGACACAAAGAACCCGAGAAGCTTGCCGGAGGGGACTCCGAAGACGCATTTCTCGGGGTTCAACTTAAGCTGGATCTTGCGCAGTTTTGCAAATGTTTCTTCTAAATCTTGGATCAGTGTATCTTTGCTCTTGCTCTTCACCACTATGTCATCCATGTAGGCTTCTACATTTCTGTGGATCTGTGGCTCAAAAGCAGTGTGCACCACCCTTGCAAATGTCGAGCCTGCATTCTTCAACCCAAAGGGCATGCGTATGAAGCAATACGTGCCACATGGAGTAATGAATGCAGTCTTCTCTTCATCTTCCTTGGCCATAAAAATCTGGTGGTAACCGGAATATGCATCAAGGAAGGAAAGCAGCTCACATCCAACAGTGGAGTCAACAATCTGGTCAATGCGCGGCAAGGGAAATGGATCCTTGGGACATGCTTTATTCACATAAGTGAAGTCTATACACAGTCTCCACTTCCCGTTGGCCTTACGCACGACAACTGGATTCGCTAACCACGTCGGATGGATCACGCCTCTAACCAGGCCCGCTGCTTCTAACTTCTTGATTTCTTCGGCGATGAATTCTTGGCGCTCCACGGCTTGCTTCCTGACCTTCTGCTTGACGGGCCGCGCATGAGGACAAACAGCAAGCTTGTGCTCAATTACCTTCCTGGGAACGCCGGGGATGTCAGATGGTTGCCATGCAAACACATCGACATTCGCCCGCAGGAAGGCAACGAGCGCGCTTTCCTATTTGCTGTCAAGCGTAGCACTGATGGTAAAGGTACCACCAGTGCCGTCCTCCTTGGCGGACACCTTCTTGGTTGCCGGTGGAGCGGCCATCCCTTTCTTGCACTTGCCGGTGGAGCTCGATGGGACGTCCTCGACGGCAGCGCAGCACTCCGAAGAGGTGCGTTTGCCGGAGTGGGCCCCAGAGCTCTTGCCGGACTTCGACTTGGTCTTCTTCCCCCCGGGAGCTTCAGCGGCAAGTGTGTTGCTCTCTGCTGCGGCTGCTGCATCCCGGTAGATCTTGTCGGCGCAGATAAGCGCGTCCTTCTTGTCGCCATGGACAGAGATGACGCTTATCGGCCCCGGCATCTTGAGTACATTGTAGGCGTAGTGGGAAGCTGCCATGAACTTGGCGAGGGCAGGACGTCCAAGTATCCCATTGTATGGTAATGGGATATCGGCCACGTCAAAGGTTATCCTCTCCGTCCTGAAGTTGAGCTCCCCGCCAAAGGTCACCGGCAGAGTGATCTTCCCCTTGGGCTTGCTCCTTCCCAGGTTTATTCCTTGGAACGAACCGGTCTCTTCGAGCTCGCCATCTGGGATCTGGAGTTTCTTGATCACAGCTGAGGAGATCAAGTTCAGCCCGGCCCCGCCGTCAACCAACATTTTGGTGACCTTGAGGTTGCGGATGGTTGGTGAGACCAACATCGGCAAGCACCCGACCGCTGTGGTGCGGTCAGGGTGATCCTCAAGATCATAAATGATGGGCGTGCTGGACCACTTCAGCAGCCTGCGCGACTCAACGGGCGGCTCTGCTGCGTTTACTTCCCGCACCCACTACTTGAGTTGGCGGTGGGAAGTGTGCAGAGAGGCGCCCCCGTCGACACACAGGACTTCTGTGGCCTTGTGGAACTCCTGCTCGCTGTTATCACCTTCCTCCATGTCGTCGTCGTCGTCTTCTTCGTCCTTGTCGCGGCCCCGGGGAGGTCGATCACCTTGCCGCTGCTTGGCCTTGCCGCGGCGCCCTCCCCGGCCATTGAATGGCCGCTTCTTGCTTGGCTCTCCTCCGCCACCTTGGGCCTTCTCCTTGTCGCGCCGCTCGTATTCAGCTTTCTGCTGTTCTACGAGGTACTCGACGCGTTTGCAGTTGGAAAGGTCATGACCCTTGGTGCGGTGGATCTTGCAATATTGCTTGTCGGACCCGTCCTGCTTGTCGGCTGCCGCTACAGGGGCAGGCTCCTTGCCGGAGCCGCCAGCCTGTGCTGTCTTGGCGGGAGCCTCCTTGCCGGACTTCTCGACGACCAGCACCTCCTTGCTCTTCTTCTTTCTATTGTTCCGCCGCCGGCTCTTCTTTGCCGGGGCGGCATCCTCGCTGTCGCTTCCCCCTGCGCCAGCATCCTCCCCGGGGACTCTCCTCCCCTCTTCGGCGCGCGCACACTTGTCAGCCAGAGCATAGAGCTCGCTGACATCCCGTATCTTGGTCATGGCCATCTCTTCCCGCATGCGGCGGTTACGCACGTTCTGGTGGAACGCGCTGATAACCGCAGCAGGGTGGACGTCGGGGATGTTGTGCTGCATGCGGCTGAAGCGTTGGATGTACTTGCGCAGTGACTCTCCTTCCTTCTGGGCCAAGATGTGGACATCACTCTCCTGGCCGTGGGGTTTGTGGCCGCCCGTGAAGGCGCCAACAAATTGATGGCACAAATCTGCCCAAGAAGAAATGGAGCCTTCCGGCAAGTGCATAAGCCAAGAACGGACGTTCGGCTTAAGCACTAGCGGGAAGTAGTTCGCCAGTATCTTCTCGTCGCGCCCCCCGGCAGCCTGCACCGCGATGGTGTAGATGCTGAGGAACTCCGAGGGGTGCGTCTTGCCGTCGTACTTCTCCGGTACGTCGGGCTTGAAATTTTTCATACTGGGCCACTGGACACGCCGCAGCTTGCGGGTGAACGCAGGGCAACCTGTCGCGTACGGCAAGTCGCCCGGTTCACCGGGCGCGTGTGTGTCGACAGCGGTCCCTGCACGCTGATCTGATTGTCGCCGGGCTTCTCGGCGGCGCTCGATTGTTGTCCGAGCATCTTCTTGTCGCCGGTCGTCAAGGACTTGGCGCTGGTCCCGACGAGCCCGCGGATCCGACGACGCCGTAGAGTCGTCGTCGACGTTGATCCGGCGGGGAGGCGTCTTCTGCTTCCGCGGCGGGGAGTGCACGGTGGTCGCACCCCCGGCGGTCTTGTCGCCATCGGCCTTCGTCTTCTCGACTTGCCGTGGCCGTGATGTCACCGGCTGCTGCGGCGTGTCGTTGTTGGCGAAGGCGATGAGGCTTTGTATCGTCGCCCTCCAGTCTTCAGCTTTGTCTGCCGCTGGAGGGAAGTCGAGGAGCAGCTGCGCTCTTGCGAGTGCTTCTGCTGGAGAGGAGGGGAGCGGGGGCGAGCGGTGCGAGGAGCGAGATATGCTCGGACTTCTAACGGGGTTAGAAGGAGCAGTTTCCCGCCCCGGCGACCGCGCCTTGCTCGTGCCAGGGCGGTGGCCTGGAGCATCCCGCGATCCTCCGGTTTGCCCTTGCCCCAGCAAGCGGATGGTACCTCCTGTACCACGGCGCTGCTGGGTTGTCGTTTGCTGAGATGGACGTGGCGCTCTACGGACACCGAGGCTCGGTCGTCCGTCTTGTCCTTGGATTTGGTGGCGCCGTGAGTTTCCTCGCCGACGAACACCCTTCCGCCGGCGTCTCCTCCACCCACCGTTGGCTCTGGTGGCGGTGGAACAGACGCAGACGGGCCTGCGACCTCCGAAGCCTTCTTCTTTGGGGCCATGCTGTCCCTGGTGAAGTTGATGCGGCTGGAGAGGTTGATGAAGAATGCGCCCGCGTGAGCGCCGGATCAGGTTCGCACAACCTCGACGCCCCCTACCTGGCGCGCCAAAGATGTCGGGGGAAACTGTCCGCCACGAGCACCTATGGGACCGGAGCCCCTTGTACGTTGCGGTAAGGGAGCGGAGGAAGCACAAAGAGCAGATCGTAGAACATACGCGGGCAGTTTACCCAGGTTCGGGCCGCGACGGGGGCGTAAAACCCTACTCCTGCTTGGATTGTATTGAGTTTTTGGGCTCGGGAGCTTGAAGAACTAGCTACACCAAGCAAGAGAGCTATCTAGGTTCCGAACCCTTTCTACGTTGTGCATGGGCCTCCTTTTATAGCTCAAGGGGTCACCGACAGGTGTCAACGTAGAGGAGGGCAAAAATGTAACTTTGGTGGTAGTTGTAACAGTGCGGGAGCAGTGCGTGAACAGTGGATGAACAGTGGTCATCACCTACTTTGACAGTGGGGGACAAGAGCATTAAATGCCCGTCGCCGTCGACCCCAAAAGCGCCCGCCCATGCGTCTCCGTTCGCCACGGCGGGAGCCTCGTCACCGTGGGGTGCCACCGTGTCCCCCAGGCTGCACAGCCTTCCGCCACGCGTCCCTGGAAGGGCCCCAGGGCGACGCGTGCGCAGATGAGCTGGAGCGCGGGCACACAGCGTAACTCTCCCCCGGCAAGCACCTTGCCGGGGCCTTGACCTTGCCGGGCCCTGAAGCTTGTCGCTCCTCGGGCCCTGCCGGGACGCATGATGCGCCGAGGTGTATCTTCTAAGGTGCAGTCTTCTGATCTTCCTGGCAAGCTCCTCTTGCCAGGGTCTTGTGTTAATGTGATAGTCCTTAGCCTGGAACGGCCTTCCCGGCAAGCTCCGCTTGCTGGGGTCTTGATCTTCTGTCTTGTATACTTTGTTTTTGAATGGCTTAATAAGGACCGGAAAGGTTTCCGGCAAGCGCGTGGTGAGCCCTGCCGCGGGAAGCTGCTACTGCCCGTGCACAAGTTGGGGTACTAAGGTACCCCTATCTTAGTACACCGACAATTTCGTTCCTGAATCGCTTGCCAATCATCCTATCAGTCCCAACTTGGATCTAAGCTTTCATAATCCGCTTGCACATCAAATGTTTATGCTTCACAATGACTATTCGTGAAGCCTATCCCCCTAACTGCACTGTACGGTATGACACCAAAGACTTCAGAATGGATTATGGACAACGGATGCAGTAATCATATGACTGGTGATCGAAGTCTTCTTATGGACTCAACCTTACGTCCATCTGACAAGAGTCACATCACATTTGCTGATACTGGTAAAAGCAAGGTATTCGGTCTAGGTAGAGTTGCAATCTCAAAGGATCAACACATGGATAAAGTCATGCTTGTTGAATCCCTTGGTTTCAACTTAATGTCTGTCTCAATGCTTTGTGACTTAAACATGATTGTGATATTTGGAAAATATCGTTGCCTTGTACTAATGGAATCTGACAAGTCTCTAGTCTTTGAAGGTCATCGGAAAGATGATATGTATATGGTAGATTTCTCAGCAGGACCACAGATGGCCGTATGTCTTCTAGCAAAAGCTTCGGAGTGCTGGCTCTGGCATCGGAGGCTAGGACATGCCGGCATGAGGAACTTGCACACTCTCGCGAAGAAGAAGCACGTCGTAGGCATCGAGGGTGTCAAGTTCAAGAAAGATCATCTATGCGGTGCCTGCGAAGCTGGGAAGATGACTAGGGCCAAGCATCCCTCGAAGACAATCATGACGACATCCCAACCCTTAGAGCTGCTTCACATGGACTTATTTGGCCCTACTCACTACTCCACGTTCACTACTACAGCTTGTCTCTATGGTTTCGTCATTGTTGATGATTATTCAAGATACACATGGGTGCACATAATTCTCTACAATACTAAAGTGCAGGATGTCTTCAGACGCTTCGCTAACCGTGCCATGAACAACTATGGCGTCAAGATCAAGCATATCAGAAGTGACAATGGCACTGAGTTCAAGAATACCGGCCTTGATCTTTATCTGGATACAATGGGAATCACTCATGAGTTCTCAGCTCCGTACACACCTCAGCAGAATGGCATCATGGAGCGCAAGAACAGAACCCTCATTGAGATGGCTTGAACGATGCTCGATGAATACAAGACACCAAGAAGGTTCTGGCCCGAAGCTATTGATACAACATGCCATGTCATCAATCGTGTTTATCTTCACAAGCTTCTGAAGAAAACTTCCTATGAACTCCTTACTGGCAAGAAGCCAAATGTCAGTTACTTCAGGGTATTTGGAGCTAGGTGGTGGATCAAGGATCCACATCACAAATCAAAGTTTGCACCAAAAGCACATGAAGGTTTCATGCTCGGCTACGGAAAGGACTCGCACTCCTACAGAGTCTTCAACCTCTTTCTCTATAAAGTGGTTGAAACCGTGGATGTGCGGTTTGATGAAACAAATGGCTCATAAAGAGAGTTCCTGCCAAATGTGCTGGATGAAGCTCCACCCAGTGAATCTATCAAGCTAATGGGAACAGGTGAAATCATGCCTTCTGAATCACAGCCTGACGAGGAACTCATCATTTCTGCTCCCAATAAACCTGAAGACAATGCTCAGCCTGAAGACAATCCTCCTGATGATGATAATGACCAGTAAGAGCAAAATCTTCGTCCAGTTCATCCTCGTGTTGCAAATTAAGTACAAGTTGAGAAGATAATTGACACCATCAATGCACCTGGTCCACTCACTCGTTCAAGAGCAACACAGCTAGCAAATTTCTGTGGGCACTTTGCATTTGTCTCGATATCTGAACCCAAGAAAGTTGCTAAAGCCTTCATGGAACCTGAATGGATTCAAGCTATGCAAGAAGAGCTTCAGCAGTTTGAGCTGAACAACGTATGGAAACTTGTCAAGCATCCTGGCCCCCGCAAGCACAACATAATAGGCACAAAATGGATATATCGCAACAAGCAAGATGAGCATGGTCAAGTTGTCAGAAACAAAGCTCGTCTCGTTACTCAAGGATACACTCAGATTGAAGGGATTGACTTCAATGAAACATTTGCTCGTGTGGCTAGGCTTGAAGCTATTCGCATACTGCTAGCCTATGCAAACCGTCACAACATCCTTCTGTATCAAATGAATGTGAAGAGTGCCTTTCTAAATGGCAAGATTGAAGAAGAAGTGTATGTTGCACAACCACCTGGCTTTGAAGATCCAAAACATCCTGATATGGTATACAAGCTCAACAAGGCACTGTATGGCCTCAAACAAGCCCCTCGTGCTTGGTATGACACACTCAAAGACTTCCTGAAGAGGAACGGCTTCAAACCTGGTTCCCTGGATCCCACACTCTTCACGAAGACATATGGTGGTGAACTGTTTGTTTGCCAAATCTATGTGGATGACATTATCTATGGCTGCACTGACAAAAGATACACTGATGAGTTCGCTCACATGATGCAAGAGCAATATCAGATGTCCATGATGGGTGAGCTAAAGTTCTTCCTTGGTCTTCAAATTCGTCAGCAAAGCAACGGCATCTTCATATCTCAAGAGAAATACCTGAAAGATTGCCTGAAGAAGTTTGGTATGCAAGACTGCAAAGGATACACGACGCCTATGCCAACCAAAAGTCATCTGAGTCCCGACGCCAATGGTAAAGATTTCGATCAAAAGGTATACCACTCCATGATTAGTTCTTTACTTTATTTATGTGCATCTAGGCCAGATATTATGCTTAGTGTTTGCATGTGTGCTCGATTCCATGCGGCACCAATGGAATTGCATCACTTAGCTGTGAAGCGAATTCTTCGATATTTGGCTTACACCCCAACACTAGGATTATGGTATCCAAAAAGCTCATTGTTTGATCTAGTTGCATTCTCAGATGCTGATTATGTTGGTGACAAAGTTGATCGCAAGTCTACATCAGGCACATGTCACTTTCTGGGACGATCACTTGTCTGTTGGTCTTCAAAGAAGCAGAACTGTGTATCACTCTCCACTGCTAAATCTGAATACATTGCGGCTGGATCTTGCTGCGCTCAGCTTCTCTGGATGAAGCAAACTCTCAAGGACTATGGTGTCCATCTGAAGCATGTGCCACTCTACTGCGACAATGAAAGCGCCATCAAGATTGCCAACAACCCAGTTCAGCACTCGAAGACAAAGCACATTGAAATTTGTCATCACTTTCTTAGAGATCATGTCATGAAGGAAGATATTGATATCATACATGTCAACACTGAAGAGCAGCTGCCAGATATCTTCACAAAGCCCTTGGATGAGAAAAGGTTTTGCAAGTTGCGGTGTGAGCTAAATATCTTGGAATCCTCAAATGTCCTGTAATCAGGCACACATCCTAACACTTATGCATGTTGATGACTGAGATGTGCAACACACGAAGTAAAGTATATCTTCAATCAATGAAGACTTACATTCTGAGTGTGAATACATTAACACGGAATTTGACTTCGGAGCGCCACAATAATTGTGCGACGTGTCTGGGTCTAATACTTCCTATACGGTGGGTAACGCCACCACCAAATCTTTGCTTGAAGTGTTTCTCTTGGCGTTACATTTGCAAAATCTTCGCATTTGATTTATCTTCATATATGTCTTATATAGACTTGTGTTCTGTCCTCTTCAGCATTCACTTATAGCTATGTCTTCTTATTTGAATCTTTTGAACTAAGTGAATGTGATCGGACCCTAACCTCTTTATGCTTCCTACCTCAAGCTCTATCTATCCAAATCATATGCATTCTGTTGGAACCGTCGAATGTCTTCTCTGCGTCCTTGTCAGCAGAAGGTACAGAGACAAACTTTAAATCTGTTTTTAATGCTCAATCCTTATTGCCTGAAACCCGGAGAAGCCGGAACGACCACCCCAACAGTCCAGGCGAGCGTGGGAACATGGAACAACTCCCTATGCGTTGCATGTCCGCCACGTGTCCCTCAGATGAGAACCGCCAGGGGCACCTGCGTAATTGCGCTGTGCCGTCTCCCTTCCTTATGAATGCTCGTCCCATCATGGTCAAAACTCTTCTACCACCTCTCCACCTCGACAAACCCTAGCACCACCGCCAGCTCTCGACGACGCCGGCGACGAAGCGCTTAGCTGCCGCGACCTCGTCGACACCGTCTTCACGCTGGCCGCGGACATCGTCTTCTCCGCCGCCGCCGTAGGTGTCCTCCGTCTCCAAGTTAGGGCACGGAAGATCGAACTGCTCGGCCTCCACTTCGTCTTCGTCTAGCAGTTCATCGTGTGGTAAATTAAAACCCTCTTTTTACCGTCTTTTTGATCCGATAGATTCATCCTTTCTACCAATAGGAGTTTCTGCCTCCACATGTTTGGATCTATCCTATGTGCATCTCATACTTTGCCTAGCACATTCACATATGCTTCACACATAGTTAGATTCCTCACTTGTACCTATTCTTGGATTAGTACAAATCTGGAACCAACTCTCAACATATAAGTGAATGTCTTCGCGCTATGAGGTCAATGTCTTCTAAACTGATTTATCTTCGAAATCTTCTGAGAATGCATATGACCTCTTCCCCTTCCCTCGCATCTCTAATGCTGTCACATGTACATGTCCGTGGGAGAATCCCTTGGTTCTCATAGCCTGCATTCATTTGCAGAATTCTTGCAGCGACACATTAACTCTCCCGAAGCCAGTTCCTGTCCGACCAGCAGATGGAAGCCTTTGACGGTGTTGAAGCCTTTCTGTTTGAATCTCATGGAAACTGAGAAATCTGTTAGGAAGGGTGGCAGACAGCGCCGTGGAAACACCTCCAGATATTTGCCTCCTGACCTCTATGAGATGTACAAGACTGATCCAGAGGAGGACCGCAATAAGAGAAAAACTCGAATCCAATGGATTCGAAGTTATTGGGCACAACAGTGGTACAAGTACAGGTTTGTGACCCATGAGTATGCTGAGAAGAATGCCATCAAGCGACCATGGAGAGACATTTTGTACAAAAATCTTCCACCTAGGTCCAGAGCTGAAGCCATTGCCCAAGGCTTCTATCCTTGCATGGTCCGAGGGCCACAACCAGCTGATGCCGACCCATCATCATTGCTATGGTGTCGAGACGACAATCTATTCAAGCGCAACCTCCAGTATGCCAAGAACTCGGCCAAGGAGAACAAGAAAACCTGGGGATTAGACTTCAACCTTGGCCCCTCTGCGCCTCGTGCCGATGGCACACACGAAGTTGAACCAAATCTTGTTGGGCCCTTCTACAACTTAGAAGGTCTCATCTCTCACATAAGGGTTCAAGGGGCGGATGTGGATCAACCTGCAGACGACGCTGACTCTGATGAAGCGCCTGCACCTCCGAAGCCGAAGAAGAAGAAGAAATCCAAGGCTTCGAAGCCTTCCACTCCACCAACAACTTTGAGAATGAAGCCTTTGGCCACTGCTCCACCTGCACCAAGTGTGCAGTCTGAAGATCACTCACGCATCTCCAAGTCTGAGAAGAAGCTAAAGAAGAAGCCCATGCACACCCCCAGTCCAGCTCTGACCCCTGCTGCTGTTCTGAGGAACGAGAATGAAGCCATTGATCTGTCAAGTGACGACGATCTTGCTGATGACGCTCTTGAGCAACTGATAAAGAGCAAGCAAGAGGCGGAAATCTTCAATGACTTGCCTCTCTTTGACGTGGAAGTATTGAACAACTTCATTGATGAGTGGTTTGACACCCCCAATCTCAGCTTTGACGATCTGCAACTTCCAATTGGCCTAAGCGTCTCCTTCAACAGCGACATTGCTTCTGAGCTAGCTCTTGCTTAGAAAATTGTTGAGCTGAAGCATAAGATTGATTTTGAAAAGGCTCAGTTCAAGAAGCATATGGCCAAGCTCAGCGTCAAAGAAGTCCAGAATTTTAAAGTCATGATGCATTAGCTCAAGAAAGCCTTTCACAAGAAGCGTGAAGAAGCTAAAGGTTCTTGTGAGCGCATAAAGGTTTTGGCTGCCAAGTGTGTTCAAGCTTACAATGAAGCTGAGAAGCGCAAGTCCCTTGGGCGTCCTGGCATCGACCCCAGGATGGCTGCCAAGAAGAAGAAGCCAACTGTGGCCCTAGCTGAAGCATCAAGGTAGGAAGAACCTTGCATTGTCCTCCCTGCCAGCATGTCAGGCTCGAAGCCTAAGGTCCCCACAATTGCTTCAGTACTCAAGAAAACAAAAGTCACTGAAGCTGAAACCCGCAAGCGCAAAACAAAGAACACCACTAAAGATGCTCCACCCACCAAGAAACGCAAGACAAAGAAAGTCCGGGCTGCTCCCTCAGAGCCCCTTGTCGTCGAGCCAATCTCTGTTGCTCATCCTACATCTGCACAACAAGAACGTCGCATGATTATTCATGAGCCTGCTACCACAGAGGCCCCTGAAGACATTCCAGCTGTTGACCCCACCGCAGCTGAAGACATTGGTCACCACGACAATGTTGAAGATGATGAAGTCCTTCCTCAGATCGAGCATAATGTGGTATCATCGCCTGTTCTCACGAACAACGAACACATCAGCATTGGTTATCCTTTGATGCCAATTGCTCAGGATGAATCATGGACTGATCACCCACAAGAATCCCCACGTGTTGAAGACACACCAGTTACTCCCCCACCTCAAGTCACCAGTCCCGTGGTTGACGATGAAGACTTCGAGGTCCAACCAACTCCATCTCCACAAGTATCACCAGTGTTTCACAGGCTTCGCAAAGGACCAAGGCCTCAAGTCGATCAATCAAGTGTTCCAGAAGGAGATGAGCGCCAATCTGTTTCACACCAAGTATTTTTTGAAGCCTCTCCTATTGTGAACATCCCTCAGTCTGAAGCCAAAGCGGCTGAAGATATTCCGGCTGCATCAGCCGATGACCAAGAATAAACAAGAAAAGAAGAAGCACGTGTTGCCACACCCCCTGCCAACCAAGTTGTTCTCGAGGAGAACATGTCCGACCCTCCAGCTCCTGAAGTGGAGGTTACACATTCTGAGGCGGCCACCAACACCACCACTGAAGCCAATGACGTTGTCATGGCTGAAGCTAATGTGGCGTCTGAATTCAATGTGGTGTCTGAAGTGATAGCACCTGAAGCCAATGCTGCACCTAACGCAAATCAGCAGCCTAAAGTCAATGCCACTGCTCCTGTTCCGCCTCCAAGGCCACATACTATCGAGCAAGCATACAACAACGATGACCAGCTCATCATTGTCAAATGGCCTCTTCTGGTTCCTCCGTCTGCTGCTGGTCCTCAATTTGATTACCACGTCGAGCACAGGCCTCAGGTTCAGAAGCCAAAGCCAAGACTGCCCAGGTTTCCAGGTACTGCCACTTCGCCAGGGTCCTTCAATGCTAATGGCTTCATTGCGCACAACACCTTCTTTGATAGCACCAAGAACCCCTATTCCAGACCAAGGATTTCATCAGATAGGTTCTGGAGCTTTCAACAGTGCATCTATTATGCATGTGTTCTCTATGATCAAGGGCGCATCTTCCCACATATGCGTCTTGACACTGAAGCCATTGCTGGGTTGCCTTGCCTTGAAGAAGCCCTTGATTTCTTCCGTGATGCTGGCTTACTAAACTTTGTGACTGCTAAAGAGCATTGGAATGAAGAGCTGCTTCTGTAATTCTATGCAACCCTCCACATTCGCGTCTACAACAAGGATCCGACAACATGGATCCTTGAGTGGATGACAGGAAATGTCCATCATGAAGCCAAAGCCTTTGACATCATTGAGCTAACTGGCCTGCCCACTCCAGGAGAACTATATGAACATGGTTGTCAACATCACCGCGATGCTTTGGAGAGTATCTTTAAGAAGCCAATGCCCAACATGAGCCAAATGCTGAGCATGATGAAGCCCTTGCCACGCGATGCTGAGTACCCAAAGGAGTTCTTTGTTGAAGATCTTGTGTATCTGCCCCGCACTATATATCATATCATCAGGCGAACTCTATGGCCTGTCAAAGGACACTCTTCATCAGCCAAACTTGAAGGAACAATGAAGACATCGGTCTTCTATATCTTCAATGGCATCAACTTCAACGCTCAAGACTTCTTTATCAGGCAGTTGGCTGCATCAAGCTCTGATCTCTTTGGACTTAAGTTCTACGCTCCATGGGTCATGCACCTCATCAAGCTTCATTCTGCTGTCAACTATCAGCCTTCTGCTCGCAACCATCTCATATTCTTGCCAGAGGTTGATATGTCAGCTGAAGCCATATACCAAGAACCTGCCAAAGAGCCTGTTTATCTTCACAATGTTGATCACCAAAGCTTCACTCAGCCCATTGAAGGAGTTCCAGCAGTCACTCGCGTTTATCCTTGGCTGGACATACTCGCTTACCTCGTCGTGCAGAGACTGAAGCTACTGAGAGCACCATTGCCCAAAGGCCTCGGAAGCGATCTCGTGTTCTCAATGATCGAGAACTTCTCGTTGCCTTACATCAGAAACAAGATAAGCATCACTACAGGCTGAAGCGCCAGATGCAAAGCCTCTTGGTGGACGTCAATCGTATCCGCAACCTTGCCACCAAGAATGCCTTTGTTGCACATGAAACCTGTCGGAGGTCATGGAAGAGTTTGACATTGCTGAGTGCTGAAGCAGATCTTCAAGACAATGGCTTCACTGAAAGATTCAAGTTTGACACCACTCCCCCAAGGAATGCTGTCTTGCGTCGAACTCCGTCTCTTGAAGACTCTGATTATTCCTCCTCTGCTGCAACGGTGGATTCTAGAGTGATCGATGATCAAGATGATGCTACCTCACCACCTCCTCCTTCAGCGCGTGTCGACACTGCTCCCACTACTTCTGCACCGCCAAACACCAACGCCGACCCTGCATCTTCTCCTACTCCTTTTGGGAACGAGTAGAGGCTCTGTGTCTTCAAACCTTTTTGGTCCTTACTGACAAAAGGGGGAGAATCATATGAGTTGATAGTATTCAAGCGGGTCCATATGGGCGGGTGCTTTATATTTTGCCTGGTGTTTACAACTCTCGCTTTTGTTACATTTGGTTCTTTGAGTTGTAACACTTGAACTTGATGGTCGTCTGCTACGTTTTTCTGGTACTCTGTAATGCGATGATAAATTCCGCACTTAGTCATTTTGCAGACGTCCATTTCTCATTATGCATATCATTATGTTCGACATATCAATTGTGCATGATGAATTGTCTTCATAAGTTGAAGAGGGTCTCCACAAGTACAACCTGCCATGTGCATTTGCATTCGAAAGCAAATTACTTATATGCACATCTTCAGGGGGAGCCTTTTGCTACTTATGACGACAATACCTTTGTCCTTTACAATTTCACATACTTTTATCCCCGTTGAAAACTTCAACCAGTTTGTCATCAATCACCAAAAAGGGGGAGATTGTAAGTGCATCCAGTGCCACCCCTAGTTGGTTTTGGAGTATTGACGACAAACCTGGTTGAGGGACTAATGTGTTTGTGAGAATTGTAGTATAACACAGGTAGTAGTCCCTATTGATTCAGTTTACCTACCGGAGATGACCCCTAAAAATGTATGAAGACATTGACGACAATGGTGGTATATGAAGATATTCATATTGAAGACTATGACAAGAGAAGACATTGTGTGAAGACTATGGAGCGCGAAGACTTAGACGTTATGTTGTTTCCTTTTCCTCTTTGTTGAGTCATAGGAACCACCGTACTGTTAAGTGGGGTCCAAGTGAACAAAGTCAGAGTGACTGAAGTGATGCTCAACCAAATTCAATGTCTTCGAGCGAAGACAATGAGAGCAAATCTTATCCAGAGCTGGATGAGTCAGGTTTACTTGTAGCCCAAGTAAAGTTGCTGCGTGTGTTTGAAATCTGACCGTTGGAACACGTGTCAGTTCCTTAGTGACCCAGGGTCATTTCGGACAAATCTGGTTGGGTTGCCTAGTGGCTATAAATAGCCCACCCCCTACACCATAAATTGGTGGCTACTCAGAGTTAGTACACGGCTTTTGTCGTTTAAGAGCAACCCACCTCCGAAGCATTTGAGAGAGAGATCCTTGCGAGGACAAAGCCCAAACACCCAGAGCCAAAGAGTGTTAGGCATCACTGAAGTCTTTCTGTCTGCGTGATCAGAAGACTTCTTACACTTGAGGACTGTGAATCCTCCAGCCGGTTAGGCATCGCGTTCTGAGCATCCAAGAGTCATTGTGGATCGCCGGTGAACAAAGTCTGTGAAGGTTTGGAAGTCTACCTTGAAGACTTACCAGAGTGATTGGGCGAGGACTAGGTGTCCTTAGCTCAAGGGGAATAAGGTGAAGACGCGGTCTTCTGAGTTAAATCTCAGCTTCCCTAACCAGACGTACAGTTGTCACAGCAACTGGAACTGGTCTAACAAATCACTGTCTTCCCCAAGCTACTGGTTCTATCCCTTCCTTCTCTTTACTCACTGTTTATCTTTGTGAAGTCATTGCCTGCTTGCCTTAACTATTTGACATCACTTTGTGACTACTTGTTCTGATTGGCTTCATACAATCTTCCATCCTGATCCAAACTGCCTAGCTGCTATTAGTCTTTGTGCTTTCACTTCATTGAATACTATGGCTTTTCTAGTGTAGTCTACCTTCCGCTGCATATAAATAGGATCGGTTCTATCGTTTGTCTTCAAAACTTTCATGTTTTGAAGACTTCCATAAAAATCGCCTATTCACCCCCCTCCAGTCGATATACAGCTCTTTCAGCGAGTCATCCACAGGTGAGACTAGCTCCATGTATCGGATGCAGAGCGGACGGCTTGGGGGCTCGTCCGACGGTAATAGTATTTCGGACTTCAGCGAACCGCCGAATAGGGTGGTGATTTTCATGGCCGGCACCCAGCTGGCTCTCAGATCAACCGTCGCCGGGACTATAACACCCGGTGCGACAGCAGCTGCGGCAGGCACGGACGGCTCAGCACACTCGTCGACTCAAGCTTTGTCAGATCTATTGGAGAATCTGGTGACTCTGATGGGAACGGAGGTCACTCCAGAAAATTAGGATCAGCACAAGACGGCTGTGGATAAGTTGCGGCAAGAGATAACGCAAGTTAGGGAGGACATGGCAGCCGAGAACACCAGGATGGCTGAAGAACGGGCTGTTCTGGATGGCCGAGCCCAGCGGATTCAAGCGGAATCTTTCCGGATCTCGGTAGGTCAGAACGCTGCTAATGAAGCCATGATGAGGAGAAAGCAACAAACTCGTCTCCCCTTTGTTTATGAGCCAAGGAATCTTTTCTCGGACGGGGCAGGGGGTAGTGATCCGCTAGTCTTAAACCGGACAGCAGAGGCACCCAGGACCGGCGGTCCGGTTCATCAGTGTACAACCGGATCTCTGTATGCAGATCAGAACCCCCCGGCCCCTCGCTACCCTCCGGCACCGGCGGGTCACTATTCCAACCCTCTGGATAACATGATAGCAGCGGCGTCAAGGCTAGCGGCTTTGCCAGTTGAGGGCGAAACTCCGGTGGCAGTGGAAACCCAGAGAGCTCAGGAGCTAGTTCAGATAGCACTACAGCAGCAGCAGGCTTATTCTTATAGTCGAGACTGGATTCACTCAACCCCCCGTCCAAGTGCCAGCTACAGCAGACACGTTGACTCGCTAGAGGTTTCAAGCGCAGAACGATGTCATAACTCACCTTGGGGACATAACCCGGCGCAACATGACGCCAGGGTACAGGACGTGCCGGTTCAGGTGGCCGATCATCAGTCGGCGCCACATTACCCAGCAACGTTAGTGGAAACAGGTAGAACTTCCCAGGCGTGGGGCGTGCCGTGTCTAACGACGACCATAAGGAAGAAGCGGTTGCCTAAGGATTTTAAGGGCCCTCGCAAGGTGCCGAACTATACAACAGATCAGCCCCCCTGAGGCTTGGGTAGAGAGCTACGAGATGGCGATGGAGATGCTAGATGTTAGCGAAGGTGCATGCGCTAAGTACTTCACCATGATGCTAGAAGGCACGGCTCGTAACTTGTTAAAGGGGTTACCCGTCAACTCCATCGGGTCATGGGCAGAGTTGAGGGTCAGGTTCATCAAACACTTCAAGGACACGTGCACAGAGCCTATGTCGATCGTGGATCTAGACTCTCGTGTTCAGAACGAGGGTGAATCAACAACTAGTTGGGTACGCCAGGTTTCAACCATCATGCACTCCTCAGATAAGATCAACGCCGAATCAGCAATAATAACGTTGGAGAAGAATTGCCATTTCCCTCCACTCAAGCTGAAGCTAGGGCGGCTTAAGCGCCATTGTAATGATGTGGGGGAGCTCATGGCGGCTCTCATCAAGTATGCCGACTCTGATAGTACCAAGGACCCCGAGTGTGAAGCAGACATGCCGGGAAAGGGAAAAAGGGGTAATGACCCGGGAGGACAGCAGTATAACCCGGCCAATCAGCACAATTGTAATAAATGCAAGGCTGATGCTTTCGTAGCTAATACATGGGCACGAAATTTTAACCAGCGTCGCAAGGGGAGGCCACCCCCAAGGTACAATATCGATGAGGTGATGAATCAGCCGTGTCCGAAGCACGGGTCGGATGAAAAACCGGACACCCATGCGTGGAAAGATTGCAGCATCATGCGATCTTACAGAGAGTTTATCGAGAACAGTCAGGGACCGAGTGGCGGCTCGGGATCCGGTTTTCAGGGTCCGGGTCATGGTGGCAGCGGTTCCAGCTCCGGCTTTCAGGGACAAGGCAGTCAAGGCAACAACAATCAGCAGAACAGCCAAGGGAACCAGCAGCAGTCCGGTTATCAGAGTAACCCAAAGCGGTTGAGCAATGGGCAATACCACGTATTCACCACGAGTCTGTGCAAACAAGACCAGAAGCTCCATAAGAGGGCAGTGAATGCCGTTGAGCCGGCGGTGCCCCATTACTTAAGATGATCTGAGCAGCCCATTATGTGGAGCCACGAAGATCACCTGCTCCGAGTTGATAATCCGGGTCAGCTGGCCCTAGTGGTGGCCCCTCAGGTAGGAGGGTATAAGTTCACCAAGGTACTCATGGATGGAGGAAGCAACATCAACATTCCGTATTACAATACCTTCCGTCGTATGGGGTTAACGGATAAGGAGCTTAAACCGTCGAACACCGTTTTTCATGGAGTTGAGCCTGGTAAATCGGCGTATCCAGTTAGTAAGATCGATTTGGAAGTAACCTTTGGAGATGAGCATGATGCCAGGACAAAAAATTTGACGTTTGAAGTTGTGAGGATCCGCAGCCCGTACCATGCTTTATTTGGCAGGCCGGCTTATGCTAAGTTTATGGCAAGGCCATGTTATGTTTATTTGCAGCTCAAGATGCCGGGTCACAAGGGGAATATCATAGTGCATGGGAGTCGCACCATAGCTTTGGAATGTGAAGAAGGCGATGCAGCTTATGCAGAGTCGGTTTGTGCCACAGAGGAGCTCAAGTTTTACAAAGATAATGTTGACCAGGCAGATATGACATCTTTAAAGAAGCCAACTACAGAGCATGACCCGTTGCTGAAGTTCAAGTCGGCAGATGACACCAAGATGGTCGATTTTGTTCCTGGCGACTCATCTGAACAATTTAGTATCAGTGCCAATCTGGATCCGAAATAGGAAAGCGCTCTCATCGAGTTCATCCGTGAGAACTGGGACATCTTTGCATGGAAGCCTTCAGACATGCCGGGTGTACCGAGAAAACTCGCTGATCACACTCTTAATATTGATCCAAAGTATAAGCCGGTCAGACAATTTCTTCACCGTTTTAATGAAGAGAGACGGAAGGCCATCGGTGAAGAGGTGGCCCGGCTCTTAGCGGCCGGGTTCATCGTAGAAGTTTTTCATCCCGAGTAGTTGGCTAACCCGGTTTTGGTGCTTAAAAAGAATGGCACATGGCGCATGTGTGTGTATTACACAAATTTAAACAAGGCTTGTCCAGCTGACCCGTTCACCCTCCCTCGTATTGATCAGATCATTGATGCTACGGCGGGTTGTGAGCGCTTGAGTTTTTTGGATGCATATTCTGGATATCACCATATCAAAATGGCGGTTAAGGACCAGGAGAAGACGGCTTTCATCACTCCGTTCGGAGCCTTCTGCTATGTATCTATGCCTTTCGGACTTAAGAGTGCCCAGGCGACTTACCAGAGGTGTGTACAGAACTGCCTGCACGGTCAGATTGGGCGCACTGTTCATGCTTATGTGGATGATATCGTGGTCAAATCCCGGAAGAAGGAGACTCTAATTGATGACTTGAGGGAAACGTTTGACAATCTCCGGGTGTATAAGATGATGATTAACCCGGCCAAGTGTGTTTTTGGTGTTCCAGCAGGCAAGCTTTTGGGGTTTCTGGTCTTTGAGCGAGGCATCGAGGCTAACCCGGAAAAGATCAAGGCCATCACCTCCCTGGCATGACTAAAATGTATCAATGATGTCCAGCGCGTGGCAGGACGGATAGCAGCGTTGAGCCGGTTCATAAGCCGCTTAGGTGAGAAGGCTATCCCTCTATACCAGATGATGAAAAAGACAGATGATTTTGTCTGGAGTGAAGCTGCTGATGAAGCGTTCGAGGCACTCAAGAAGCAATTGGCTAAGCCGCCGGTTCTTGCGGCCGCCATTTATAAAGAGCCTTTGTTGTTATATGTTGCTGCAAACAACAGGGCTGTCAGTGTGGCTATTGTGGTGGAAAGAAAGGAGGCTGGTAAAGAGCATCTAGTTCAAAGGCCAGTTTACTACATCAGTGAGGTCCTCATCGAGTCTAAACAGAGATATCCACATTGGCAGAAGCTGGTTTACGGAGTCTTTATGGCAAGCAAGAAACTCAAACAGTATTTCCTGGGTCATCCCATTACGGTCGTGAGCTCTGCTCCCTTGGGAGACATTATCCAGAATAGGGCAGCTACTTGACGAGTGGCCAAGTGGGCATTGAGCTTGGGCCTCATGATTTAAAATATATGCCTCGGACAACCATCAAATTGCAAGCGCTGGTGGATTTCATCAACGACTGGACAGAACTGCAGACGCCTGAAGAAAAGCCGGATAATACATATTGGACGGTTCATTTTGACGGGTCCAGGCAATTGGAAGGCTCGGGGGCTGGAGTTGTTTTAACTTCCCCACGAGGTGATAAACTTTCTTGTGTCCTCTGGCTCATGTTTCCATGTACTAATAATGCAGCTGAGTACGAGGCCTTGCTCTATGGCCTTCGGATGGCTAAAGAGATGAATTTAAGTCGGGTCAGATGTTTCGGCGACTCGGATAAGGTAGCTCAGCAGGTTTCTGGCACCTGGGACTCCAAGGATCCGCTCATGGCGGCTTATCGCCGAGAGGTTGATGCTATTGCAAGTCACTTCATGGGTTACCAAGTGGAGCACATCGATCGAAGGAAGAACGAGGTAGCTGACGCCTTGAGCCGGTTAGGATCTCAGCGTAAGCCGGTGCCGCCCAATACCTTTTTAGACGTTTTTCTTAACCCGTGTGTCAAATTGCCTACCGAGGAGGACCTCGCTATCCCTGACCTGAAGGCACAATTGGTAGTGGCTCTTCATGTCATACCAGATTGGACAGTTCCTTATTTGGCTTATATGACCTGGGGTGAGTTACCCGAGAATGAAATACTAGCCAGGCAGATACCCCGGCGGTCTAAGTCAATGACGATCATCAATGGAGAATTGCACCACCGCAGTGTTTCAGGCGCGTTTCAACATTGTGTCTCGCCTGAGGAAGGCTGCGAGATTCTACGAGAGATCCATGAGGGAGATTGTGGTCACCATGCCGGTTCTGAATCTCTGGTAGCGAAAGCTTTTCGTCATGGATTTTACTAGTTAATGACTCATGCTGATGCTGAAGACTTGGTCAGTAGATGTGACGGTTGTCAGAAATTTTCGCGGCGTGCTCATGTTCCGACTTAGGAGTTGAGGATGATTCCCATAACCTGGCCGTTTGCAACTTGGGGGCTTGATATGGTAGGACCTTTTGAGAGATCCAAGGATAAGAAAACCCACCTATTGGTGGCAGTGGACAAATTTACCAAGTGGATCGAGGCAGAGCCAGTCAGCAAACGTGATGCAGAAACAGCGGTGCAATTCATCAAAAAGGTGATTTTCCGGTTTGGTTTCCCCCATAGTATCATAACAGACAATGGCACTAATTTGTCTAAGGGTGCTATGAAGGAGTTTTGTCAACATGAGCATATTCGGCTTGATGTATCTTCTATGGCTCATCCCCAGTGCAATGGTCAAGCAGAGCGGGCCAATCAAGAGATCTTACGAGGGATCAAACCCCGGCTCATGGTTCCTCTAAAGAGAACGTCGGGTTGTTGGGTGGAAGAGTTACCTTTCATGTTATGGAGCATTAATACAACACCCAATAGGTCTACGGGATACACGCCCTTCTTCATGGTCTACGGAGCAGAGGCGGTTCTTCCCAGCGATATCCGTCATGACTCGCCCCGAGTGGCGGCTTACGTGGAAGCTGACAATGAGACGGCACGTCAGGATGCGTTGGATCGATTGGATGAAGAGCGTGATCTCGCGGCGGCTTGATCGGCGATTTATCAACAAGATTTACGACGATATCACAACCGGCGGTTCAAGACCAGAACCTTTCAAGAAGGCTACTTAGTTCTCCGGCTCATCCAAGATCAGACTGACATGCATAGACTTTCGCCGCCTTGGGAAGGACCTTTTGTCGTCAGCAAGAATCTGCACAACGGGTCATACTACTTGATCGATATCCGAGAGCACAAGGACTCACGCACATCAGAGGAGGAGAATAATCAGCCTTGGAATATCGCTCACCTCCGGCCTTATTATACTTAAGCCTTCGACTCTCATGATGTAATTCGATGGTGTAAATATCAGTACAATATAGTAAAGCCGGCATCCCCGCCAATTCGGGGCCTCTGCCATTTTTTCAAAGTTGAGTCTTTATTAACATAATACATATCTTCTCAAGAAGATTAGTACCCAAATCAAAGGAATCATGAAGAGTTGGATGCATTGCACAACTACAACATAAGCTCTTGATGAGAATAATCAGCAAGTATGTCACTTGGGGGCTTCCTGTTCAAACATAGGCGTATTCGACCAAAGAGAACACATCGTTACTACCCATTTGACCGGGTTATGTTCAAACATAGGCGTATCCGACCAAAGAGGACATAATATATGGGTCATCCTACCTATGCCCAGCTGCTTCAACTCCATCAGGTCATCTTGATTGACCCGACGAACTCTTGACAATCAGTCTTAATGGCGTATTCGACCAAGACATGAGCTTGCTAAGGTTCAAACGTCGGCTGTCACTACGAGAGCACGGTGCTACAGATAGTTAGGATAGATCCAGGCTCAAAATGTCGCCTTCCTTGAAACTTGGATAACTCGGCCTATGATGCAAGATGCAACTCTGACCCCGCGTACTCTAGGCAAGTCTATCTTAAAAAAACAAAAACCTGCACTTGTTTAGGTTCAAATGTCGATTGGGTACTATGAGAGCTGGCTCATAGCACGCACGTACCTTCCAGGGGCCACCAAGGCTAGTTTCATTGAAGAAGAACCTTTGGCTTGGCGGCCTGTAAAAGCCTCGAGTGTTTTTTGTTTGTTTGTTTGTTTTTGTTTTCTCTTTGCTTTCTTGTAAGTTTTCGTTTTGAGTTGTGTTCTTTGCAAGATCAGCCTAATTGCCTCCCTTCATGGCTCATATTTGAAGCCTCTCCGGGTCTCTATAACCCAATCTACTGAACGGCTCTCAGCCGTCGGAGAATAACAACTTTATGGAATTATACCTTTACAAGGTTATGAACATATGGAGGCTGATTAAGCTAGCAGTTAAACCGGCCCTGGTTCTAGACGCCTGTCCCCAGTGGCACTAGTTGGACATAGTGACCCACCCGGCGGTAAAACGCCGGGGCATTTGTTTTTCATTTATATGCAGGATGCAGTTTATATTGATCTGCGCGCGCCAACACCATCATAAGGATAAAGTAAGGATTTCAACATTCGAAGACTCATAATGTCATCAAAAGATAAGCAGTGCGCACGACGGTGCGATAGTTGGTACAATGAACCGACAGGAAAAGTGTTTCACTATCCTATTACAAAATGCTGTGAGCCAGACAAAGGTCCAAATATTTCTATCATAGGTACGTGAGCCGCCCGATGGATCATTCTCCTTGGCCTTGCTGCTTTGATGATTCCGGGTCATCCGTCGCCGGTTCTTTGTCCTCCACTGTTTGAAAATTCTATGCCAACCAATCCAAGCCATCCAGAGCTGCAAATTTAGCCGCCCCATCAATAAGGTCAGTGGGATCAATTTCACGGGCAAAGGTATGCTTACTAATTGGAGGAATCAGATCCATCACTTTATAAGAAGGAGTGGACATCTTCTGGTTCTCCATATCATAAGACGGCTGATACTACGACAAGTCCGTTTCATTTGCAATCAAACTAGCCAGTGGGCGGATGTCCTTGACACAAGCAGCGAAGTCTTTATGGTGAAAAGCTGAGCCGTCTTCTTTCAAACTCGGATACCCAGTAGCCAAGTCAGATGTTTCTAGTTCTGGAAGTCATGCCTTAGCTCGGCTCAAGGACATGACAGTGCTGACTCTTGCAGATGACCACTTGATTTCGTCTATCCTAGCAGGCAGAACGGAGAGTCTTCACAAGATATCCACAAAGAGTGTTGGTGCTTGGCTGGACGGAGAGATAACAGCTAGGGCACGCTACGCCCCAGTATATAGCTGCTCCACGAGGGTGTAGACGGCTTTCAGCTTTACAAGTTGATCTCTGTCAAGGATATCGCTTCTTTTACCTACATGACTACTAAGTTGATCAATAACGGGTTAAGTTTCCCCATAACTTTATTTCAAAAAAAATTATAAGACAGTGGCTTACGAAAGATGGCTGCAGTCATTTCTGAGACACAATGTTTTAAGCCGGAGAGCTTAGGTGTCACCACTTCAAGAGATGTTTCGGCTTTTTCGGCCCGTTGCACTAAGACAACCCTTTCTTTAGTACATGCAGATTCCTCGGACTTAAGTTTAGCCTTCAAATCATTCGCTTCACACAAGCTAAATTGGAACTTGGATTCAGCTTTCTGAGTTTCTGATTCTTGGTGCTTAAGCCGTTCTTGAGCATCCTTTAGCTGTGTGTGTAATTCAGCAGTCGCTTCCTGAACAGGTAAAGTAAGCATGAGACAGATTAATTGCCGGTTTAACAAAGATTCAAGTCCCAAGCCTTTTGCAAGCAACAACACTTGGCACTTGGGGGCTAATGGAGGCTGAAGTTTTTCTTTCTGAGCCGGATTCATGTTATTAAGTCTCAAGCACTTTGCAAGCAAGACCACTTGACCCTTGGGGGCTAATGGAGGCTGAAGTTTTTCTTCCTGAGCCGGATTCATGTTATTAATTCTCAAGCACTTTGCAAGCAAAAGCACTTGACCCTTGGGGGCTAATGGATGCGGAAATTTTTCGTAAGTTAATAAATTCATGAGCATAAAAGTCCCAAGCACTTTGCAAGCAACACCACTTGGCACTTGGGGGCTAATGTACATCGCTTTTATATGTCAAGTTAATTATGGTAGCCGATGGCAACTTGGTTTCTACCACTGGCTTAAGGATGATGTGCAGGCAATTTATATGCAATATTAATAAGGACCGGCTCATTCAACCTGATTAAGCCGGCCCTTGGGGGCTACACATGCAATGTTCCTTAAGGAGGGATTTTTTGTTAAGTGATATGCCGATCTAAAGTCTACAGAATATTTAGTTTTATCATATCCACTAGACTTTGGGGCTGGAAGGACAATTAGAAATTGGTCAAGAATGTTACCTCAAACTTTTGATGCATCTGCTTCACCATATCAATTTCAAGATCACGATTGCTATGCACCTGACTAAGAAAACCAGATAAGACTTCGCCAGTACTCAACTGTGTATAATGTGACATGTCAAACCTCACGCGCCGGTTTTCAACAAGTTCTTGCTTGGCGGTGTGTTTAGCTAACACTGTTGGGTTGCCCGGCTCTCTGAAACTAGTGCCAATAAATGTAACATCTTCAGACCGGTCTTCGGCTGGCTCAGATGGGGTAGGCGGTTTAGCAGATGCAGAATCAACCTTGGCAGGAGCAGTGGCGGCATCGGGCACCTCAGGAGGAGCATCATGAGTAATCTCTTCAGTTGGCCTATGAGCATCTGTTGCCGACGCCTGTAGCGCCGGCTCAGTAATCTTGGGGTCAGCCGCCGATTTAGTCGCCCTGGCCCTCTTAACAGGTATTGCTTGACCCGTGCATCAATTACAGTAAGTCGCTGCAAGGTTATAAAGATTTAAGATAAAATGAACAAGGGACAAGTCATTTACCCAGGAGCGGTCTTGAAAGCCGGAAGTTGACTGGGAGATGAGTCGCCGGAGGATGAACGAGAAGTTTCCTGTTAATTTGAATCGGACGAGTTCAAGGGTTGCTGTATAAGACCCGTTAGCGAATAATGAGAAGTTTATGAATGGAAATACCTCATTCCGGCGTTTCCGACGAGGCGGAGTATTGGGTAAACCAGAGGATAATTCCTCTTCTCCAGAGTTGCAAGTCTGACGCCGACTCTTGTGTTGCTGTTGCTTCAAAAGAAAGTGAGGATCTAAATGAGCAGAGGGGTGTGAAAATCTTACTTTCCGGATAACCCGTCGAACTTTTTGTCTTGGCAAGGACTCTGAGCCGGAGGAAATAGTAATTACCTCTTCAAATGCGGCCTGACTCGCCTCCGTGTCATCCTGGCAATAATCAGTGTCAATAAGATAATTGAAGTAAGAACCAAGAGAGTCAAGGACTACCTTCGACTCAGTGCCGTAGTTCAGTTCAAACAGTTCGGAAGCACTGGTTTTCTTCTTGGTCTTTTTAACAGCTTTTTTGGTGGCTTTTTTGGCGGCTCTGGCTCTCTTGGCAGCTTCATGGTCATAAGGTTTCTTCTAGAAGGCCGACTTAGCTTGTGAGAAGTGCCGAATTAAAGATTGGCAAGGGAACTATAATTATAAAATGGCAACAATTAAGGTTAAGATTTACCTCTGGTGCCGGGTTAGATTTGCAGAAAGGCAACGTGCCCACTTTGCTACAATCGGACAAGGATTCATTTAAAACATATTTTGACATATCTACGATGACATTCTCCTCCAGGTCCTCAGAACTAGGGCGCAAAGGGTCATTCTTCTCTCCAGTATATTCACACATTAAGCCGGACCTGCGGCTTAAAGGAATATTTCGCCAAGCGAGCCAGCACCGGGCTAAGTCAATTCCAGTTAAATCATTTCCCAGAAGGGCCTTCACCTTTGAAAGAGTGGGGGCAATTGACTTGCGTTCTGCAGCGGTGAGCTTTTCAGCAAGAGGGTGATTGGTGTCTAAACGTTGAACACGGAGACCCGACAAAGGATGCTCGTCAGCCGGAGAAGTATCTTTACAATAAAACCAAGTTTTGTTCCAATCTTTCGGATGGATCGGTAGACAGGCGTAAGGAAAAATAGAGTCTCTCCTTTTTTGGATAGAGACAGCCCCAAGCTCCAAGCTAGGCCATTGGTAAATTCATTCTGGTTGTTTTAGTAAAAGAACTCTCTAAAAAGCAAGATGCTGGGCTCCTCTTCACGATATACTTCACAAAAAAACCTGAAAGTTGCAGATATTTGACACGAAATTGGGTCAGATGTCTTGGGGATGGAGCCGGAAGAAGTGCAGAACATCTTTGAAGAATTTAGAGCCGGGTGGTGAGAAACCCCGGTTCATATGATCAGTAAAAACAATTACTTCATCATCTGTGGGTGCAGGTCTTTCTTCGCCCGGGTTAGGAGCACGATAAGGCATAACTGGAGCATTTGGCAGGTATCCAACTATTACAAAATCGGCCAGTGTGGCTTCAGTAACAATTGAAGGGACCCAATTGCATGTGGTGACTGTCTTTGGTGGCATTATGAACAAGCAGACCTAACGAAAGAAGGATTATTGCTGGTTCAGAATCGGTTCATTAAAAGCCGGAATCAAATTATTACTACCACTTCAGCGTGGTGGCTTAAATGGGGCCTAATGGCATAAGAATAATCATAAGTCGAAAAATTAAGCCGCCATGGCAGATGCGAGTGTTCAGAAAAGCAAATTTCACTAAGTCTGGAACAAATAGTTTTCACAGGTTGCGGCAGTAATTTTGGATCTATAGCTGCTCAAAAATCAAGATTAAATGACGAACATGCAAAACCTAAGATCAATATGATGCAGTTCTAGGAGATGAATCTATTTATTCGCAGAGATGAGATTTTACAGTATTGACTAAAGAGATACTATCAACATCAGCATATGAAGAGACATCAAGTTCAGAAGAAAAAGCCATAGTTGCAGAGGAAGAAGAAGATGAACTCTGAAGAATTTCACGGGAACCCTAATGGATCTAGGATGAGAAGGACAAGAATGCACCTGAGCAAGTAAGATGGCAGCGGCGGCGCGCGGAAGAGACCTGGTCGTGTTGGGTTGACGCGGCGGCTATTGATGAAGACGAAGTAGAGGGCGATGGCACCGGCGGAGCTCGGTTGCAAGGACGACACGAGGAAGGAGACGAAGAGAAAGAGATGAAGGAGAGAATGGAAGGGGACCTTCGGCCCTATTTATAAGCTAAGTGGATGAAGGTCAGGCGTGAATATCGAGGAGGCAGAAAAATAGGTAAGTAACTGTGCAGACGCCTCGATTCTCGGAATAACAATAAATGCGGAAGGTTTGTTAAGATCGGGACCGTTTGCAAGTAAGTGATGTCATGGGGGGTTACCGTTATTTCAAAAGCTGACGTCGTGGTGGATTACTATCGTTTCAAAAGTGATGATAACGGTGGTTTACAGTCTCTCACAAGAAGATGAAGAAAGATTGATATGAACAAGTTCAAGATCAACCTGGGGCCTAATGTTGGTGATATAAGTATTTCATATGACCCGGCTAGGAGGGGCCGGGTTACCCAACGGCGGTTCATTAGATCAGCCCAGAAGTACATTAAAGACATCAATTTAGTTAAGGGCCCAAGGCCCGCGGCGGCTTAAGGCCTGTAAGTATCAACCGCCATATATGTAACTTGTATTGTAAGGCATGTAATAAGAGTCATCGAGCCGGACACGATTGTATGAGCCGGCCCGGACTCCGTAGGCCGCAGGGCGTCAACCCGTGTATATAAGGGGACGACCCGACAACGGCTTAGGGCAAGAAACAACAGATCGAGGGCTAGGCAAGCGCATCCGCACCCTAGCAATCGACACCCCAGCAATTCCACCCCAAACTGGATTAGGTTTTACCCTCACTGCAGGGGCCGAACCAGTATAAACTCGCTGTGTCCTTTGTCTTGTTCTTAAACCCTTTAAGCTAACCACGTCGTTATGGCTCCGCAATCAAGTCCTTATTTCAGGACATCTGCTGTGACACTTCCACGACACCAGTGTTGCAACCGTCTATAACATCTAGCATTTTGGAGTGCATCATGTCCACATGAGTACAAATGGGATGAGAGGTGTAAGACAGAGATGGTCAGACCATGTATGCAGATATCACTCGGTTGTCTTGGAGTTCTGGCAGAATTGTTCTGAGCTTGGAGCACGAAGCATCGAAGGATGAACAATATTCATATGGAGATATGATCGGCAAAAAGTTTGCCCACCAGTCGAGATTCTCTCCATTAGTGATGTCCACATCAATGGCTAAGAATAAGACCAGAGTCTTTAATCACTCACTATCAATTATGAGAGATAATGATTTGGGTGGGATCACAATTATGAAATACTTAAGTTTAATCACTAGTGCAAATTAATTGTGAACACTGTATATGTGCAGTTTGCATTATAGTTGTAGAATAATGGCTCACGGTTCCACCTTTCATATTGAAGTTGATTGATTGTTATTTATCTGGTTGAATCTATACGGTTGGTAAATGTAATGAGAGGATTGTCCTCTAGAGTGCCAACAAGGATTTTATCCTACTTCATGCTTGCAGTGCTCTCCTACTAATGTTATGGATGACGAGACTTACGTATTTCGATCCAAAAGGCTAAGAATTACATTACGGTGTGCTTGCTTCCAAGAAACCCGAACTTCAAAATGTCTGGGATACTTATGTGATATTCTTGGAACTTAAAATTGTTTTTAGAAACAAACAAAGGTTAAAAGATATATGATATCTAAAGAAGTGCTTTGTTTGCAAGTTCTAGTGAAGCAGTCAACTATGTTTGAGACTAAAATATGTAAGATCCGGAAGAACACTAGTCATGAGTTGATGGTGATAACTTAAAGAGAAAGAACAAAACCTAATGATGTAATGAGACATACATGCCTAGGGAAGTTCGGGGCTCGTGCCACTCCTAAAAATTTAGATGTTTCTTCTGTTGAGTGGGAGAAATATTATAAGTAAAACTATAAGAAGTTTAGAGGCGGAAAGAAAGGAAGACTGGAATGTCCAGCTCAGTTATGAATATCATACAAGTTATAAGATGTAGAGAAAGTCTATCAAGTAAAGTGTGATTCTTGAGAATTGTCATTAAATTGTTAAACACTAAAGTCCTTCAGGAATTGTGGTTAAAATTTTATCACAAGGATACAGACTCGATTGCATGTTGTTGCGAATCCATGCAAGAATTACTACAACCTAATGACCAACAAATTAATGAGGTTAAAATATGTGTTGAAAATTTTATAAAAGTTATGATACATTTTCATCGACATATTACCTCTAAATTTATTGTCATAATTCATTTTAGAGTTTTGCACGCTCTAGCCCATTGCATAGAAGTTGCAAGGAGGTTGTTCATAAGAGAACAATAGGTGTTAGATGTCATAAACAAAAGGGTCATATTCCTATTGTGAATGGGGTGTAATTTATGAATACTGCTGATAGAATTGAACATCCATAACACTGACGCTAAATGTTGCAAGACTAAAAGAATACCACATGTGGGTGGCACTGCATTTAGTCACATTGGAGAAACCCGCGTGAAGAAATTCCATAGTGATGGATTTTGGAGTCATGTGATTACGAATCATCTGACATTTGCAACTTCGCCAGAATAGTGAAGTAAAACTAAAATACCGTTCACTCGTCATAAAGAATGAGCAACAAAATAATAGGAAATATGCATATTGATGTATGTAGTCCAATAAGTGTTATTGCAAGCAATGGATTTATCTATCTTCAAGGATGGCTCAAGTAGATATTTATATTTACTAATTGAGACATAAATCTGTATTTTTGAAATATTTCAAAAGATTTTTAGAATGAAGTAGAAATTATTCTAACAAGAAAATTATGTTTCTACAATTGGATTGCAGAAAAGAATATTTGAGTTACAAATTTAGCAAATGTCTGATGAGCTATGAAAAATATTTTATAGCTTGCACCTCCTAGGAACACTACTAAGAGTAGAGTGTTTTAAGTAGATGTAATCAAGATATGTATGACATGGTGCGATCAAATATAACACTAAATATTTTGACAATATACTTTTAATGTGATGCTTTAGATACTGTGGATTTTACACTAAAGGAGCGCCATCAAATTTATTGAAATAAGTGTTACTTTGTAGCTTATCCCAAATGGTTGGGTATTCCTCTATCACTACGCCAAGGCAAAGTTTTTGCTAGAAAGTGTGAAAATTTTGAATAAAATGTTTTCTGCAAAAGAGTGAGTGGGAGGACAGTGTAACTCGAAGAGATTGCAGAATCTGTGTGATCAGGTCAAAGAAAAGAGACGCTAGAAGTGATTCTAGAATTTCCTACCATGACTGATATGAAAGACTCTACATGAGATACAAAGACTTCAGTCAAACTTGCAGCTGAACCATATAGGTTGGGATAATTCGTGCAGACCTTCATGGTATGCAGATGAACTATTGTTGAAACAAACAATGCCTATAATACACAGAGAAGCGTTGATGGGCCCTGACTCCGGAATTGGCTATACGCCAAAATAATCCAAGATAGTATCCATACACATAATTCAAGATTAGAACTCGATGGACCCTCTGAAATACTTAAATTCTAAAGTTTAGTGATGGATCTAAAGATTGACAAAGATAAAAATGTTTTATAATTCTTGACTTGTTGCAAATAGTCTATGACAAGATCAAGGAGTTGATTATGACAATATTATCTCATAATAATAATACTTAAAGTCAGTTTGGATTAAATTATCAATTACTAAATATTCCAGGTATGAGATATAATAGATGGATGTCAAAATGATTCCCATGAGATGGAAATAGAACCAAGGTTGTATATTTGATATAGTCCAAGGTAACTTTCTCGATCCAGCGGATGCTAGTAAGTGTGCAAACTTCAAGAGATCCAGTAATGATCTGAAGCAAGCATAGTGGAGTTGGAATCTTTGTTTTGATGAATTGGTCAAATAATATGATTCGTCGATGGATGCAGAGATGCTTGTATTTACAGGAAAGTAAGTGGGAGCATGACAATATTTTTAAACATTGTGTGTCCATGACACATTGTTGATTGGAAATTATACAAATTTCCTGGCACGAATAAAGACTTTATTGAAACTAGTTTTTAAGTAAAGTTCTTAGGCAATATAGTCCTTGTATTAAGAATTATAATCTGTGGAGATAGTAGTGTCTAATCAGGGCTTGGCTGAAATACATATTGACAAAGTACTAAAGAAGTTTAGTATGAAAAACGCCAAGACGAGTTTCTTGTCAAAGTCACATGGAAGGAGTTCTCAGCAAGAATCGGTATCTTAAAATATCGATGAGTGAAATACATGATTTCAATCACACGTGTGTTAATTCCATGGTATGTAAATAACTAGATAAGTCCAGTACTCGAAGTCAGTTCTTAGTGAAGTTACCAGAAAGGTGAAATTGTTGATCATAGGGCAACAGCGAAAATGTCGTTGATTACCAACGGCATGTTTCTCACATACGGAGAAAATGAAGACATTGTTGTAAGGAGTTACATTGATACATGCTTGATGTAAGTAGTGCATCTACAAAAATCTTCAGTCGATGCTCCAAGCAAATTTCGATTTCAATTAAATGATTTATGGTGGCACAATAAGTTGGAATTGGTCCAAGAAAGTTATTGTGGTGAATTCTATTACATAAGGCTAAGTATACTTGTCACTTTAGAAGCAATAATAGAGGGTTATGAATCAAAGGTTCATTTATGAACTTAGCATGGTTTCTAGATGACTGTGCAAATAGAACACCATTCTCAATACTGGTTCTATAGCATAATCTAAGGAATCAAAGGTCCTGACAGTGATTCAATATATTCAATAGTACTAAGATTATTTTGTTGGGGAACGTTGCATGGAAAGCAAAAAAATAATCTATGCACACGCAAGATCTATCCATGGAGATGCATAGCAACGAGAGGGGAGAGTGTGTATATGTATCCTCGTAGACCGTAAGTGGAAGAGTTCATTAATACGGTTGATGTAGTCGTACAACTTCATGATCTGCGCGATCAAGTACCGAACGCATGGTGCCTCTGTGTTAAGCACACATTCAACTCGATGTCGTCCTCGCCTTCTTGATCCAGCAAGACGGGTGAAGTAGTAGATGAGTTCTCGCAGCATGACAACATGGTGACGGTGCTGATGCAACTATCTCCGCATGGCTTCACCGAGAACTACGAAAATATGACCGAGGACGAACTAGAGGGAGAGGGGCGCCGAGTGAGTCCTGGATCGGGGGGTCCTCATGTGGCCGGACAAACTCCTGGTGGGCCGTGAAGATTATTATCAAAGACCATCTCTCGTATCCGGATAGGACTCATGTGTTCTTGTAATGGCAAGTTTTAGGTTCGGGTGTAGATTTTCCTTCCTATGCAAGATGATATGTACAAACCCTAGGCCTCTCCGATGCATATATAAACCGGAGGGTTTAGTCCATAGAAGCTAGAGAAGAATCATAATATCCTCATAGGCTAGACTTAGGGTTTAGCCATTACGATCTCGAGGTAGATCAACTCTTGTATTCATATTCATCCATACTAATATAGCAGGAAGTAGGGTATTACCTCGATCGAGAGGGCCTGAACCTGGGTAAACATCGTGTCCCCAGCCTCCTGTTACGATCGATCCTCAAGACGCATAGTTCGGGACCCCCTACCCGAGATCTGCCGGTTTTGACACCGACATTGGTGCTTTCATTGAGAGTTACACTATGTCGTCGACGGAAGGACTGATGGATCACGTCATCAACTGCAACGGCGACGCCGAGGGAATTTTCCCTCCCGGCCAACTTTTTGTGGTCGGCGTCTTCGCGCTTCATGCCAACACTGAAGGCCACCTTGAGCAGATCAAGAGCTATGCCCCTGGCCATCATGTCAGATTCGAGAACTTGAACTACGTTGCTGATATCGACGGAGACTTGATCTTTGCCGAATTTGAGCCTGTGGCAACCTCTCTTTGCCACCGCGATGATCATGACTTAACTCTGCCATCGGATCGGGAAATAGCACCTGCAACAGTTCTGGCCTTAGATCCAGAACAGATCGCGTCACCCGAAGATGGGAAGCTCAACCTCACCACATGAGCCGCAGACTCTACGGCGTTGGAGCCGCACACTGACTCAACTACGGATGGGATCTATGTTACCAGAACTCCGGACTCAACTCCGATCTCTGATTCCGAACTGCGTGTAACCGCGCCCTTCAAATCTGATCAGGCACATATCGCCGAATTATGTGCTGCAGATATTTTCGAGCACTCACCCCTTGGCGACATGTTAAGGTCGTTAAGATCTCTCTCCTTGGATGAGAGTACACAAACGAATTATATCCGGTTCGAACTGGAGGCTGATGGAGAATTTCGCCCCCCACCCACCACTCACTTGATAGCCACGGTCGAAGATCTAACCGATCCACTTGACTATGCTTCCGAAGACTTCGAAGGGATGGACCTCTAAACTGAAGCGGATCCAGATCAAGGTCGGCTCGTAACCGGGCGGTGGACGACCACGACTTCGTACGACGTGTACATGGTGAATACACCCAAAGAAGTGGAGGGCGACGACGAAAACAATCCCGTAGAGGACAAGCCCACCGAAGATCCTCCCAAGCGCTCGCGTCCAAAACGCCGAACTAAATCCCGTAAAGGAAAGGATAGCAACACCGTGAATAATGACGGTGACATTCCGGAACAAGCCGAAGACCCCGCAGACCCAGCGATAGAGCAGGAGGAGCGAGAAGACGGCGAACAGAGTCCGAAGCCGCAGTCCGATGACAGCGATGCCGAAGACGGTGACTACGAACCGGTCTCCGAAGAATAGGCTAGCCTGGATGATGATGAATATACCGTCCCAGAAGAACCCTTTGAACAAAAACGCTTCCATCGGCGGCTTATAGCCACCGCACGGAGCCTAAAAAAGCAGCAGAGACATCTTCGAGCTGCACAAGACATGCTCAATGATAGATGGAACGAGGTGCTAGATGCCGAACGGAGACATGGATTTCACGGCCAAACCAAGGGCTATCCTAAGCATAAGCTATTGACCGAATACGACAACGGGGCCGTTGCGCCCGTCCCACCAAAAAATAACACCGCCAACAAGCCAGACTGACCACCGCGTGGACGGGATAGAGTCGCTAGCAATGGCGTAAACAAGCCCCCACCACCACCCCATAAAGGGAAGGAGGGTGCATCCCAAGTACGAAAACACGATATGCGTGAGGACCTAAACAAAAAAGCTAGCAAGACCAGGTCTATATTCGGACCAAGGGACCGAGCTCCCGAACGGGACGGTGGCTATCACGCCAATCGTGCCGGTGACATACCAGTTTGGGGTCAGTACCGAACACCACAACTATCATACATACGCCATGATATAGCAAGATACAGAGGAGCTTCACACCCTCTATGCTTCACCGATGAGGTGCTGGGTCATGATTTCCCAGAAGGGTTTAAACCCGTGAACATCGAAGCGTACGATGGAATGACGGATCCCACCGTCTGGATAGAAGACTTTATTCTTCACATCCACATGGCTCGAGGAGATGATCTCCACGCCATCAAATATTTACCCCTCAAGCTAAAAGGACCAGCTTGGCACTGGCTAAACAGCCTCCCAGAGAATTCCATTGGGAGTTGGGAAGAACTTGAGGACACTTTTCGGGCCAATTTTCAAGGGACTTATGTCCGTCCCCCGGAAGCTGACGATCTAAGTCACATTTCCAACAACCTGGGGAGTCAGCCGAAAGCTTTGGAATCAGTTTCTTACTAAGAAGAACCAAATCATGGGATGTCCGAACATTGAAGCCTTAGCGGCATTTAAGCACAGTATCCGAGACGAATGGCTGGCCAGACACTTTGGACAGGAAAAGCCGAGAACAATGGCAGCCTTAACTACACTCATTACTCGCTTTTGCGCGGGTGAGGATAGCTGGTTAGCTCGTAGCAGCACCAGTGACCCTGGAACATCAGAAGTCAAGGATGGCAATGGAAAGCCACGACGTAACAAAAACAAATGTCGAAACATTTTTGGAAGCCCAGATGATACAGCGGTAAACGCCAGATTCAGTGGCTCCAGACCCGGTCAACGGAAGAAGCCATTTAAAGAAAACAAAGACGGTCCATCAAGTCTGGACAGAATATTAGACAGGCGCTGCCAAATCCATGGCACCCCAGAAAAACCTGCCAACCACACCAACCGTAACTGTTGGGTTTTCAAGCAGGCCAGCAAGCTAAACGCCGAACACAAGGGGAAGGAGCCTCAGAGCGAAGACGAGGATGAACCTCGCTAGCCGAATATAGGGGAACAGAAGAAATTTCCACCGGAGGTCAAAACAATGAACATGATATATGCCACTCATATCCCAAAGAGGGAGCGCAAGCGCGCACTCCGAGACGTCTATGCCGATGAGCCTGACGCCCCAAAATTCAACCCATGGTCAGCCTGTCTGATCACTTTCAATCGCAAGGATCATCTGACTAGTATTCAGCATGGGGGTTCGGCTGCCTTAGTGCTTGACCCAATAATAGATGGATACCATCTAACCCGAGTCCTTATAGATGGCGGCAGTAGTCTCAATTTGATATATCAGGACACTGTCCGCAAGATGGGGATCGACCCATCAAGAATCAAGCCAAGTAGCACGACCTTTAAAGGAGTGATACCGGGCGTTGAAGCTCGCTGCACACGCTCTTTAACGTTGGAAGTTGTATTCGGTTCTCCCGACAACTTTCGAAGCGAAGAACTAATCTTCGACATAGCTCCATTCTGAAGTGGCTATCACGCTCTACTCGAAAGAACGGCCTTCGCCCGCTTTAATGCAGCACCGCATTATGCCTATTTAAAGCTCAAGATGCCTGGACCACGTGGCATTATCACGGTCAATGGAAATATGGAGCGCTCTCTCCGTACGGAGGAGGACACTGCGTCCTTAGTAGCCGAAGTCCAATGCGGCCTACTCAAGCCAGATAATCTATCAACAGCGGACACAGCTAAACGTGTCTGGCACACGCTTCAGTGCGGCACCTCATATGAACCTGAGCAAGGTTGACAACAACGCCCCCGTCGAGTGCCCCATAAGGTGATAGCATATGTGCCTTGAGTACATAATTATGCCTTAAAAATTCCTTGGGCGACGACCCGGGGCACCCGCATATTGTCCATAGTTTGGCTAGACCCTAATCGGACTTTAAACTTATCTTCTATAGGTTCATTAAACAAACCAGACTTGTTATGGCCACACCGGATCGATTTCTTCTTTTCCAGGTTTACTCCTTTTTTCCTTTCTATAGATGGCCATCATACTCACACCTTCAAGGACACATTACAGAGGAGGAAACGGCGCAGACGTGCAGCAGGGACCCGCACTAAGGTTTCTTTTTAGATTAAGACCCTGTGTAAACCTTTTTTCTCTTTCTTATTATGTACCTTCTTGGCATGTAAAATGTCCAAAAATGGTCATCGGAATTATCTGTAAAGTTTGCGGCTCGTCGTACTATAGAGGGATATTAATAGAGCAATTTTATTCGTATTATGTCCAGAGTTTTATTCAGTCATCGTCGAATGTTCTCTTCCCGCATCAGATTGCCATATGTGCCTTGTCAATAAGGGTTTATTACCAGGGGCTGTAGTTAGCCCTGGTATATGTTGAAAAGACCGAACACCTATAGGGAGTGTTCGGCGTCCTGGATATTTGCATTATATGCATCAGTTTCGAATCATGTCTTGGGTCAATAGTTGGGTTGCCCGGCTCCTGTGCTTACCCCTACGTTCCCGATTGTTCGTCTAGGGTGTAAAGGGAGAACTACTGCGATAGTACTTCTGGCTAGTCCGGTCAAGTACCTTAGTAGAGAAAGCCGAAAACTGAATGTCATGATAAGCGAGAACCTGGTCAGCAATCCGGTGACTTAGAGTTATACTACAATCGATAGAGATCTACCCCGTGTTATACGAAGAGTTCGTTTTTTCGCCCAGCCAAGTGCAATTGGATACTTTATCCGCACCAGGGGCTAGCCCCACTTGTCAAACTCCTATGACTAAGTGAAAGGAATAATGCAGCATAGTCTGATTTCCTGGTTCGCTCCGCATACACCTCCTATACGGACCAAGACGTTGGATAAAGAGTGTATTTGCATATGACCGAACACCCCAGTACTATGTACCTGGGGGCTGAAGCCGGCGACTAGAAACTTTCAGATTTAAGATAAACAGTCACATAGGAGGTAAAAAGCACTGATATTATAAATAGCGCAAAAGTTATATATACATCAGATTCATAAGCCTAGTCTTTATATCCGGATACAATCACTCGAAGACAACATCTTTCGAACACTGGCCTTCTACAAGGCGGGCGTCTTCGATGACGTCCTCGAAGTACTTCTCCGGCTTGCGGTGCTCCTTGCCTGCGGGCGGGCCAGCAGTAGCTATGTGCATTGCGTTCATCTTCGCCCAGTGCACTTTGACGTGAGCGAAGGCCATCTGAGCACCTTCTATGCAGGCCGAATGCGTTAATGCGTCGACCCGTGAACTCACCTCAACGAGCCGCTTCACCAATCCAAAGTATCTACTTGGATTAGCTCAGTGGGCCATAGCCGGACTATTAAGTCCTTCATGGCTGAACCCGCTATGTTGTGCAGCTCGACCAGCTGCTTCATCTGGTCGCTGAGGGGCACCGAATGTTTTGGCGCCTCGAACTGCGACCAAAACAGCTTCTCCGTCTTGTTCCCCTCCAGGGCTCGGAAATACTAGGCGGCGTCTGCGCTGCTCCTTGTAAGATCGGAAAACACGCCTGGAGAACTCCACAATTGTGTCAGCCCAATATACTTCCGCCCTCCGAAGATGCTCTCTAAGAGAAATGTCTTACCAAATGCTATCTGCCATGCTTGCTTGATTTCTTCATAGGTGCTGCACGCCTCGCCTCGCGCGTCCTAGGCAGACTTTACTACCGCAGACAGCTCATATGCTTGTTCCGAAGTCTTCTTCTCCAACGCCTCACACTTTCGGATTGCGTCATTAAGTTCAATCTCAACTTCGGATACCCGAGATTTGTGCTTCTCGCACTTAGCCTTTTCGGCCTCCAATTCGGCGGCCGCTTTGTCAGCGGCTACCTTGTTCACCTCGGCCTCCTTCTTGGCCTTGGCAACCTCGCCCTTGAGGGCCTCGAGCTCAGCGGCGCCAAATGTGTAACACAGAATATAACATTAGAGTTTGTAAACATACTCAATCAATTAGGTCTTATTGATATTTTAAAAATCTGCATACCTTGCGTTTCATCAAAACGCTGGTTGACACGGTCGAGGTCTGCGTTCGCCACCTCGAGCTTCCGGTCTAGTTCGGCAACCTCTGCGTCTCGCGCAGTTGCCGCAACTAGTGAAGCCTGCACAAATAGTTCATCTCTATAAGAATGCTATACTATGGATACTTCGTCCGATTCTTTTCAGAATCACACAAAGCATCAAGGGCTACTAGTTATATATGTGTACATAAAACAAATAAAATTTCTTAACAGCATTACATTGCTTACCTCAAAGCTTGTTAAAAGGCTGTTGAAGGCTTCATTCAGTCCGCCCTTGACAAACTGAATCTTCTTCATCACCGCACCCATCACGGTGCGGTGTTCTTCAATGACGAGAGCACTTTGCAGTGCTCCCTCCATAGAATTATGCACCTCCGAATAAACTCCGGGCACCGCCGTACCCTCCTTCACTTGAGGAGTTGGGTCTTCGGACCCCGGAACTGCGCTAGGCTCCAAGATGGTGTTCGGTGGTTCCCCGGACTATTTGGGCCCCACGTCTTCATTCTCCATGGGGGCAGTCTCCCCATGGTCAGCGGCCGCCGAGGTATTTCCTCCGTCCGCCTTGTCTCCTGCCCTGCTCTCATCTCCTTGGGCGGAGAGCACCCGCTGGGACGACACTTCGGTGTCCCCGTCGATTACAGGCGATGGAGCCCGGACTAGCGGGTCACTCTCTATCTCTCCAGGCGCCAGAGAGTTCCCTTCCAATGAGGTAACATCGGGGTGTACACCGGGAGGGTTGTAGGTTAGCAAGAGAAAATATTAAGTAAAGTATCAAAAATAATAAATAAACAAAGGTGCAACACTTGAATCCAGATTGACTTACGATTGAGGCAGGGGTTTCTCCCTGGGCTTCACCATGAAGCTATGTTCGGACGAATCTGAATTTGCTCTAAGGTTCAGTTTCCTCCGGGGTACGGCCATACCCGCGTCAGTGGAGGCCCCCCTCTTCCTCCCCATGCCTTGCACTGGGGCACTTCTTCCTCCTCTTCCTCCTCATCATCTTCCTCCGCCTCGTCAGAGGAGAGGATATGGAGGTCCTCGGGCTTCTTACCCGAGGGACGGGGACTATCTCCAGTCCCCTTGCCCTTTGTCTTCTTGGGCTTCTTGGTCGGCACCTTGTACGGTGCCGGGACCAGCATCGCCGTGAGTAGAGGCAGTGCTGGCTCTTCGGGCAAAGGCGCCGCACACTTAATCCGGGTCGCCTTCTTTGCCCAGCCCTGTATATCATATAAAAATTCCAATTCCTATTATCATTAAATAAGGGAAAGGGTAAGTGTTCGGCAAGGATTACTGTTACCTCTGGGGCAGAAACTTCGGTGCTAAAGCCCGCATCCTCGGTCTCTTCGGGCCATTCCTTCTGGCTCTTGAAAAGGTGCTTCCAGATCTCCTTGTGCGTAGAGCGAAAGAGATGCTTCAGTGGCTTGTCTCCTGCCGGATCGAACTCCCATAGGGAGGAGCCCCGGCTTTGGCAAGGGAGAACAAGCCGAGTCAGCATCACCTAGACCACGGAGGAGAGCAGGTGCCCCTTGGAGATCACGTCGGACACACGGCTCACAAAAGTTGTCATATCAGTCTGCAACCCCTAGTCCAGACCCTTTTTGTTCCAGGAGGTCAACCTCATCGGGGGTCCATATCTGAAAGCAGGTTCTGCCGCCCACTTGGTGTCGCGGGGTTCGGTGATGTAGAACCATTCCTGCTGCCAGACCTTGTTCGTCTCCACGAACTAGCCCTTGGGCGAAGTTGCGTTCGGGAGCTTGCTGATCATGGCGCCCCCGCACTCCGCGTGTTCCCCGTCAACCACCTTCGGCTTCACGTTGAATGTCTTAAGCCATAGGCCGACGTGTGGGGGATGCGGAGAAAGGCTTCACACATCACTATGAAAGCGGATATGTGAAGAATTGAGTTTGGGGCTAGATCATGGAAATCTAGCCCGTAGAAGAACAAAAGACCCCGAACAAACGGGTGGAGTGGAAACCCTAGCCCCCTAACAAAGAGAGAGGTAAAAACTACCCTCTCGCCCGCCTTAGGAACGGGAATCACCTGGCCCTTAGGGGGGACTTGGTGTGCGATGTCGTCAGCGAGGTACCCCGCGCTCCGTAGATCCTCCACGGTCTTTTCATTGATCGTGGAATCCTCCCACTTGGATCTGGTACCGGATCCAGCCATTGCTGGGAAGAGGAGTAGTGGTTGAGGAACGAGGAGTGGTGGGCGCAGGAGATTAGAATATGGGGGCAAGGGAGATTGGAGAGCTCGAGCTTGAGGAAGGCGTTGGGCTAATGAAAGGGATTCGTGTCCTTTTATAACGCAACGAATATAGAGCGTCCCCCCACTTTAGACATAAAACTCGCCGATTCCCAAAGGGGCCGTGCGTAATGCGTGGCGTGGGTGCTCACGTCACACTGATAAGGATCCCACAATAAGTGGGCACAATCTCTATTCTGATGGGACGTGGCAATGAGGATATACCTCGAAATGCGAAACTAGGACCGAATAAAATGGTTCGATATATTAGTGGGTTAGACACGACGCTTCACCCCAAAGTTGTCGGTAGAGACACACTATTCATTTTCTTTTAAAAGCCTTGCCTTTGAGGCTAAGGGTTGTACTAATATTGCAGAGCCAAACACAATCCACCTGTTTGCGGAAGATATATTCGGGAGAAGGAACCCGCCTTGCAATGCCAAAGACAATACAGAAGTCGAACTCATCGTCATCAAAGACAGGTTCAGGGGCTACTGAGGGAGTCCTGGATCGGGGGGTCCTTATGTGGCCGGACAAACTCCTGGTGGGCTGGACTGGTGGGCCGTGAAAATTATTGTAGGAGATCATCTCTCGTATCCGGATAGGACTCCTGTGTTCTTGTAATGGCAAGTTTTAGGTTCGGGTGTAGATTTTCCTTCCTCTGCAAGATGATATGTACAAACCCTAGGCCTCTCCAGTGCGTATATAAACCGGAGGGTTTAGTCCGTAGAGGCTAGAGAAGAATCATAATATCCTCATAGGCTAGACTTAGGGTTTAGCCATTACGATCTTGAGGTAGATCAACTCTTGTATTCATATTCATCCATACTAATATAGCAGGAAGTAGGGTATTACCTCGATCGAGAGGGCCTGAACCTGGGTAAACATCGTGTCCGCAGCCTCCTGTTACCATCGATCCTCAAGACGCATAGTTCGGGACCCCCTACCCAAGATCTGCCGGTTTTGACATGGACAGGCGCCTCACACAGCTTGGGTATCACAGTGTGTTGTGCCCGTCTCCCTCCTCACATATATATAGGTGTGGAGAGGAGGAGAGGCTGCGTAGGGCACCCCAAGGGGGCTGGCGGCCGCTCTGGGCTCCTGCCCTGCCCGCACCCCCCTTCCTTCTTAGGCACGTGGGAGGAAGGCAGGAGCCCCCTTTCCTTTCTCTCATGAGGAGGAGAAACTAGGAGAGGCTAGCCCTCCCCTTTTCCTTCCCTAGGGCCGGCGGCCTAGAGGTGGGACGCGCCTGCCCCTTGTGGGCTGGTGTGCTCCCTCTTTGGCCCATATGGCCCAATAACCTCGCGGAACCCCTTCCGGTGATCCGATGAATACTCGGTACATTCTAAAACATTTCCGGAGACCAAATAGCATTGTCCTATATATCAATCTTTACCTCTGGACCATTCTGGAGCTCCTCGTCATGTCTGTGATCTCATCCGGGACTCCGAATAGCATCCAGTCACCAATTCACATAACTCATATAAAACTATATCATCAATGAAAGTTAAGCGTGCAGACCCTACGGGTCCGAGAATGATTTAGACATGACCGAGATGCCTCTCCAGTTAATAACCAATAGCGGGACCTAAATGCCCATATTTTTTCCTACATATTATATGAAGATCTTGATTGGTCGAACCTTTATGACAACATACATAGTTCCCTTTGTCTGTCGGTATGTTACTTGCCCAAGATTCGATCATCAGTATCTTCATACCTAGTTCAATCTCGTTATCGGCAAGTCTCTTTACTCGTTTCGTAATACATCATCTTGCAACTAACTCCTTAGTCACTTTGCTTGCAAGCTTCTTGTGATGTTGTATTTCCGAGAGGGCCCAGAGATACCTCTCCGTCACACGGAGTGACAAATCCCAGTCTTGATCCATGCCAACCCAACAGACACCTTCGGAGATACCTGTAGAGCATCTTTATGATCACCCAGTTATGTTGTGACGTTTGATAGCACACAAGGTATTCCTCCAGTATCCGGGAGTTGCATGATCTTATGGTCGAAGAAACATGTATATGACATTAATAAATCATTAGCAATAAACTAAATGATCATATGATATGCTAACGGATGTGTCTTGTCCATCACATCATTCTCCTAATGATGTGATCCCGTTATCAAATGACAACTCATGTCTATGGTTAAGAAACCTTAACCATCTTTTATCAACGAGCTAGTCTAGTAGAGGCTCACCAGGGACATGATATTTGTTTATCTATTCAGACATGTATTTAAGTTTCCAGTCAATACAATTCTAGCATGAATAATAAACCTTTATCATGAATAAGGAAATATAAAATAATAACAACTTCATTATTGCTTCTAGGGCATATTTCCATCAGTCTCCCACTTGCACTAGAGTCAATAATTTAGATTACATAGTAATGAATCTAACACCCACATAGTCTTGGTGCTGATTGCTACCTCTTGAGCTTGCATTGGTTTTTCCCTTGAAGAGAAAAGGGTGATGCAGCAAACTAGAGTAAGTATTTCCCTCAGTTTAAGAACCAAGGTATCAATCCAGTAGGAGACAACACACAAATCGCCAAATACCCGCACAAACAATCAAACAACTTGCACCCAACGCAATAAAGGGGTTGTCAATCCCTTCGCGGTTATTTGCAAAAGTGAGATCTGATAGAGATAGATAAAATGTACAATAAACATTTTTGGGTTTTTGGTTTATAGATTAAGAAGTAAAAGATTGCAAAATAGTAGATCTGAAACTTATAAGATGTAAAATATACCCGGGGACATAGGTTTCACTAAAGGCTTCTCTCATGATAGCAAATATTACGGTGGGTAAACAAATTACTGCCACACAATCGATAGAAAAGCGCAAAGTTATGACGATATCTAAGGCAATGATCATGAATATAGGCATCACGTCCGTGTCAAGTAGACCGACTCCTGCCTCCATCTACTACTATTACTCCACACATCGACTGAACCGATTCTGCATCTAGAGTATTAAGTTCATAAAGAACATAGTGACACATTAAGTTAGATGACATGACGTAGCAAAATTAACTCAAGCAATATGATGAAAACCCCATCTTGTTATCCTCGATGGCAACAATACAATACGTGTCATGTCCCTTTCTGTCACTGGGGTTGAGCACCGCAAGATTGAAATCAAAGCAAAGCACTTCTCCCATTGCAAGAAAAACCAATCTAGTTGGCCAAACCAAACCGATAGTTCGAAGAGAATTACTAAGATATCAAATCATGCTTATAATAATTCAGAAAAGACTCAAATAATATTCATAGATAATCTGATCATAAATCCACAAATCATCGGATCTTGGCAAACACACCGCAAAAGAAGATTACATCGGATAGATCTCCAAGAACATCAAGGAGAACATGGTATTGAGGATCAAAGAGAGAGAAGAAGCCATCTAGCTACTAGCTATGGAACAGTAGGTCTGTGGTAATCTACTCACACTTCATCGGAAGGGCAATAGGGTTGATGTAGATGCCCTCCGTGGTCGAATCCCCCTCCGTCAGAGTACCAGAAAAGTCCTCCAGATGGGATCTCGTGGAAAGAGAAGGTTACGGCAGTGTAAAAGTGGTTTCGATGATGCCTCTAGGTTTATGGAATATTTGAGAATATATAAGCAGGAGAAATAGGTCAGTGGAAGCTCAAGGGGCCCATAAGGGTGCGGGCGCGCCGTACCCCCCAGGCACGCCCTCCGTCCAGGTGGCCGCCTCGCAGCTCCCCAGACGTGCACTCCAAGTCCTCTGGATGTCTTCTAGACCAGGAAAAATCCTCATAAAGTTTCGTTCCATTTGGACTCCGTTTGATATTCCTTTTGCGAAACTCAAAAACAAGGAAAAACGTAAACTGGCACTGGACTCTGGGTTAATAGGTTAGTCCCAAAAATAATATAAAATAGCATATTAATGCATATAAAACATCCAAAATAGATAATATAATAGCATGGAACAATCAAAAATTATAGATCCGTTGGAGACATATCACTAATCATGTTTTGCCCGCGGAAGAGGTTTAGTCAACGGGTCTACCACATTCATATCTATATGTACTTTGCAAATTTTTATGTCTCCATCCTTGACCATTTCATGAATGGAGTTGAAGGGTCTCTTGATGTGTTTTGTTCTCTTGAGAAACCTGGATTTCTTCGCTAAGGAAATTGCTCCAGACTATAGTGTTGTCACAAAAGATTGTGATTGGACCCGATGCACTAGGTATAGCACCCAGATCGGATATGAACTCCTTCATCCAGACTCCTTCATGTGCTACTTCTGAAGCAGCTATGTACTTCGCATTACACGTAGATCTTGCCACGACGCTCTGCTTGCAATGGAACCAACTGATAGCTCCACCATTCAATATAAATATGTATCTGTCCTGAGACTTAGAGTCATCCGGATCTGTGTCGAAGCTAGCATCGACGTAACCCTTTACGACAAGCTCTTCGTCACCTCCATAAACAAGAAACGTAACCTTAGTCCTTTTCAGGTACTTCGAGATATTCTTGAACGTTGTCCAGTGATCCATTCCTGGATTACTTTGGTACTTCCCTGCCAAACTTATGGCAAGGCACACATCGGGTCTGGTATACATCATAGCATCCATGATAGAACCTATGGTTGAGGCATAGGGAATGACTTCCATTTTCTCTCTATCTTCTGTCGTGGTCGGGCTTTGAGTCTGCCTCAATTTAACACCTTGTAACACATGCAAGAACCCTTTCTTCGACTGGTCCATTTTGAACTTCTTCAAAACTTTATCAAGGTATGTGCTTTGCGAACGTCCTATTAAGCGTCTTGATCTATCCCTATATATCTTGATGCTCAATATATAAGCAGCTTCACCGAGGTCTTTCATTGAAAAATTCTTATTTAAGTATCCTTTTATGTTATCAAGAAATTCTATATCATTTCCAATCAATAATATGTCATCCACATATAATATCAGAAATGCTACAAAGCTCTCACTCACTTTATTGTAAATACAGGCTTCGCCGTAAGTCTGTATAAAAGCATATGCTTTGATCACCTCATCAAAGCATATATTCCAACTCCGAGATGCTTGCACTAGTCCATAAATGGATCGCTATAGTTTGCACACTTTGTTAGCACCTTTAGGATCGACAAAACCTTCTGGTTGCATCATATACAACTCTTCTTTAAGAAACCCGTTAAGGAATGCAGTTTTGACCTCCATTTGCCAGATTTCATAATCATAAAATTCGGCAATTGCTAACATGATTTGAACAAACTTAAGCATCGGTACGGGTGAGAAAGTCTAATCGTACTCAACCCCTTGAACTTGTCGCCAACCTTTTTCAACAAGTCGAGCTTTGTAGACAGTGATATTACCATCAATGTGCATCTTCCTCTTGAAGATCCATTTATTCTCAATGGCTTGGCGATCATCGAGTAAGTCCACCAAAGTCCACACTCTGTTCTCATACATGGATCATATCTCTGATTTCATGGCCTCAAGCCATTTGTCGGAATCTAGGCTCATCATAGCTTCTTCACAGTTCGAAGGTTCACCGTTGTCAAACAACATGACTTCTAGGATAGGATTACCGTACCACTCTGGTGCGACACGTGTTCTAGTTGACCTTTAAGGTTCAGTAGTAACTTGCTCCGAAGTTTCATGATCACCATCACTAGCTTCTTGTCTAGTTGGTGCAGGCATCACGGGAACAATTTTCTCTGATGTGTTACTTTTCAATTCGAGAGAAGGTAAAACTACCTCATCAAGTTACTTTCCTCCCACTCACTTCTTTCAAGAGAAACTCCTTCTCTAGAAAGGACCCATTCTTAGCAACAAAGATTTTGCCTTTGGATCTGTGGTAGAAGGTATACCCAATAGTTTCTTTCGGGTATCCTATGAAGACGCACTTCTCCGCTTTGGGTTCGAGCTTATTAGGCTGAAGCCTTCATAGGGCCCTCTCAGTGTGACGGCATCCATCATCGTCTGGCCAGACATAGGTGACTACATCACAGGGTTGTCGGAACACGACAATGAGAAGGAAGAACAAAACCGGTAACGAGGATAAAAGTATAATGAGCATGTGATGACTCAGGAGGATACAGATGCATCCTGGGTTTTGTGATGTATCGCGAAGCAAAGGGAACATCACATGATAACCAAAGATTCACTCGAATATCATTTGTGTGCTCATAGGGATCGATATGGAAGTCCATGGTTCCGCTATCGGTCATTGAACGAAGGGGTTTCGTTCATGTCTTTGAGTTACCGAACCTACAGGGTCACAAGCTTAAGGAAATCACGATATGTTGAGTGTTAGTAGGACGAGAGTGATGGTGATATATTTGCGGAATTGGTTCATAAATATTCAAAATAGTTTCGAGAGGATCCTGAAGCATTTTGGGGTCACCGAAAGAGTTTTAGATGTTTCCAGAAATGTTCTGGTGTGAGGACACTTTGGTCGGGCCAAGGGATAAGGCCTACAAGGCTTGAGGTCAGTGCAAAAGGATTGTTGCAAAGGACAGGGGACAGATGCTACCTCTTGAGCATGCGTTGGTTTTCCCTTGAAGAGGAAAGGGTGATGCAACAAAGTAGCATAAGTATTTCCCTCAGTTTTTGAGAACCAAGGTATCAAACCAGTAGGAGACTACACGCAAATCCCTAGTACCTCAACAAACAATTAACAACCTTGCAACCAACACGATAAAGGGGTTGTCAATCCCTTCACGACCACTTGAAAAAGTGAGATCTGATAGAGATAATAAGATACATATTTTTTGTATTTTTGTTGTATAGATTGAAAAGTAAAGATTGCAAAATAAACTACGATAAAAAAGATAGTTGACAGGAGATTAATATGATGGAAATTAGACCCGGGGGCCATAGGTTTCACTAGTGGCTTCTCTCAAGATAGCATATTTTACGGTGGGTGAACAAATTACTGCCGAGCAATTGATGGAGAAGCGCATAGTTATGAGAATATCTAGGCATGATCATGTATATAGGCATCACGTCCGTGACAAGTAGACCAAAACGATTCTGCATCTACTACTATTACTCCACACATCGACCGCTATCTAGCATGCATCTAGAGTATTAAGTTCATAAGAACAGAGTAACGCATTAAGCAAAATGACATGATCTAGAGGGATAAACTCAAGCAATATGATATAAACCCCATCTTTTTTATCCTCGATGGCAACTATACAATATGTATCGGTTCCCTTTCTGTCACTGGGATCGAACACTGCAAGATTGAACCTAAAGCTAAGCACTTCTCCCATTGCAAGAAAGATCAATCTAGTAGGCCAAACCAAACTGATAATTCGAAGAGACTTGCAAAGATATCAAATCATGCATACAATAATTCAGATAAGAACCAATATTGTTCATAGATAATCTTGATCATAAACCCACAATTCATCAGATCTCGACAAACACATCGCAAAAAGTATTACATCGAATAGATTTCCAAGAAGATCGAGGAGAACATTGTATTGAGATCCAAAGAGAGAGAAGAAGCCATCTAGCGAATAACTATGGACCCGAAGGTCTGTGGTAAACTACTCACACATCATCGGAGAGGCTATGGTGTTGATGTAGAAGCCCTCCGTGACCGATTCCCCCTCCGGCGGAGCGCCGCAAAAAGCCCCAAGATGGGCTATCATGGGTACAGAAGGTTGCGGTGGTGGAAATAGGGTTTCGTGGTGCTCCTTGATGTTTTCAGAGTATATGAGTATATACAGGTGAAAGAAGTAGGTCGATGGAGCTACGAGGGGCACACGTGGGCGGGGGCGCGCCTACCCCCCTGGGCGCGCCCTCTTGCCTTTGTGGCCGCCTCGTTGCTTCCTTGACAACCACTCCAAGTCTCCTAAATTGCGTTTGTTCCAAAAATGATTCTCGCGAAGGTTTCATTCCGTTTGGATTCCGTTTGATATTCCTTTTCTACGAAACACTGAAATAGGCAAAAAAAAAATAGCAATTTGCACTGGACCTTTGGTTAGTAGGTTAGTCCCAAAAATAATATAAAAGTTCATATAAAAGCCCACTAAACATCGAAAACCGATAATATAATAGCATGGAACAATAAAAAATTATAGATACGTTGGAGACGTATCAAGCATCCCCAAGCTTAATTCCTGCTCGTCCTCGAGTAGGTAAATGATAAAACCGGATTTTTGATGTGGAATGCTACCTAACATAATTTTCAATGTAATTCTCTTTATTGTGGCATGAATGTTCAGATCCGAAAGATTCAAGACAAAATAATATTGACATAAGAATAATAATATTTCAAGCATACTAACAAAGCAATTATGTCTTCTCAAAATAACATGGCCAAAGAAAGTTCATCCCTCCAAAATCATATAGTTTGGCTATGCTCCATCTTCGTCACACAAAATACCCAAATCATACACAACCCCGGTTTCAGCCAAGCAATTGCTTCATACTTTAATTTTTTTCAAACGTTTTCAACTTTCACGCAATACATGAGCGTGAGCCATGGATATAGCACTATAGGTGGAATAGAATGGTGGTTGTGGAGAAGACAAAAAGGAGGAAGATAGTCTCACATCAACTAGGCGTATCAATGGGCTATGGAGATGCCCATCAATAGATATCAATGTGAGTAAGTAGGGATTGCCATGCAACGGATGCACTAGAGCTATAAATGTATGAAAGCTCAACAAAAGAAACTAAGTGGGTGTGCATCCAACTTGCTTGCTCACAAAGACCTAGGGCATTTGAGGAAGCCCGTTGTTGGAATATACAAGCCAAGTTCTATAATGAAAAATTCCCACTAGTATATGAAAGTGACAAAATAAGAGACTCTATATCATAAAGATCATGGTGCTACTTTGAAGCACAAGTGTGGAAAAAAGATAGTAGCATCGTCCCCTTTTTTCTTTTTATTTTTTTCCTTTTTTTTGGGCATTCCATTTTTTGGCCTTTCTCTTTTTTTGGCCTTTCTTTTTTTGGCCTTTTTTTGGGACAATGCTCTAATAATGATGATCATCACACTTCTATTTAATTACAACTCAAAGATTACAACTCGATACTAGAACAAAATATGACTCTATATGGATGCCTCCGGCGGTGTACCGGAATAGGCATTGAATCAAGAGTGACATGTATGAAAAATCATGCATGGTGGCCTTGCCACCAATACGGTGTCAACTACATGATCATGCACCTGCAAGCTTAAATAATGAACATAGTTGTGACAGATATAGCAAGTGTTCACCAGGATGTCTGTCTCCTGCATAACGATTAGCCAAAACATAATCGATAATACCAGCTGGTATTTTATAGGGCACAATTTCAGTAGGGGGAGGAGCAACCACCACAGATGTGGGGCGTCTTCCCACAAGCAACGATCCAATAGTAAGGTTGTCCATAAGGACAAAGAGCAGCAACAGCAAAATAAAAACAGAAATATAAAAACTTCCTTACTAGCTTCACTTACAAATAGCGCTACACTCCCCGGCAACGGCGCCAGAAAACGGTACTTGATAACCCTCAACCGTAAGGGATCTATTGCAGCATTTTTGATAAGTAAGAGTGTCGAACCCAACGAGGAGCAAAAGGTATTGATAAGTGATTCTGATCAAGGAATAACTGCAAGCACTGAAAGGTAACTTTTTAGAGGTTTTCTTGATATAAGCAACAGGAAAGTAAAAGCGAGCAAAGTAAAAGGCACTGGAGAGTAACAAGTGGCCCAATCCTTTCTGAGCAAAGGAGAGACCTAGCAACTGAACTTATAAAGGCTAAAGTGTTCTTGAGGACACACGGGAGAGGAAGTCATGTGGTTTCGCCATATTCCGTATCGGTACTATGTGATGTGTTGATAAGTGTTGAGTGGGTGGATCTATGCTAGTACACCCTCTAGACTAAGATGAGTGCACTCTTATGATTAAACACCTTGCAAGCATCCGCAAATACAAGATAGTATTTAAGGCAAAAGCCTAACCATAGCAATACGATCGATGATCCATTGTTCCCTTGTGCAAAAGCGTGCGAACTGGGGTTCAGGTTTCTGTCACTCCGGCAACCCACCGTAAGCATTCTTTGTACACAATGTATTCCCCTAGGTCCTTAATAAGGCGAAGTGTTGAGTGTTCGACTCACACAACACCACTAGGAAAATAACAACACAACTTAAGTATCAAACAACACATATTACTTCAACATCATATGACTACTAACAACAAGACTTCTCCCATGTCCTCAAGAACTAAAGTAACTACTCACAAGACATAAAAGAGATCATGATCAGTGGAGATAGATGGATGATAAACAATCTGGACACAATGATATTTCTCCAACAAAACTCAATAGCATTCACCACAAAGTAGTAATCAACACCGATAGAGTAGAGAGGATAGATAGTACGGATTACAACACAAGTTGCAATTGTGAGGTGAGATTGGATGAAGATGGAGATGGTGCTGATGTTGGGGATGATGTTGATGATGATCTCGATGATGCCCGTGACGATGGTGATGACGATGGCGATGATCTCCCCTTCCGGGAGGTGATCTCCCCGGCGGAATCTGTCTGCCGGAGATGGCTTTTCTTCTCTGTAGGTTTCCGCCACGGAGCGGCGGCGGAACTCCGTAAACTCTCTCCTTTTTAGGGTTTCTGGATTACGAGGAGTATATAGGCCAAAGGGGGGAACCTGAAGTGGGCCAGGGGCTCCAGGCGCCCTCCCGGCGCGGCTAGGGTGGGGGCCGCGCCAGGTGGCCTCCTGGGCACCCTGTGGCCCCCTCTGGTTGCACTTTTGCGTATCTTCGTGATCCTTCTGGAAAATACCCTCCATCGATTTTCAGGTAATTTGGAGGTATTCTTCTTCAGCAACTCAGCGTCCACTTTTCACCGCTGAATCCTGCGTCTGCTGCTTCGGCACCGGAAAGTTGCAAACTATGTAAAATAGGCCAAAACAACATAAGAACATCATTGTAATGTGAAATATATAAATGAATAAGGATGAATTACGATATAAAATAGTGATGCATTTTGGACGTATCAATACCCCCAAGCTTAGACCTCGCTTGTCCCCAAGCGAATACTGAGCTCGGTAAACCTGTCCACAAGTTTAGAGAGTGAAGTGTCGATAAATAGAATATGGACAAGAAGCATCACAGTTTCTTCACCAAACTCAAATATCCTCAACAACAATCTTCAACTCATAAGACCCTTATAAAAGAGTGGTAACACTTATAATCGAAAGTAGGGCTAAGGAAACTCATCAAATCATGGCAAACATGTCCTTTGGTCAAAGAACAACTAATAGCTTTTTCTTTTGCTCTTTCTCTTTATGTTTTGATGAGATTAATTGAAGCTTTTGAAAGAACATGTTATTAGGCAAGAAGTGAAAGTGTTAACACAAAGGAAGATGTTTGCTTTAGCTGGGCTTGACAAACAACTTACTTATCAAATGATAATGTCAACAAGGATATGATATGACAAATCTTAATGCAACTTTATATGAATGAATCCTCGTCAACATCAAATGTCTGCTCTCTTTAAGAATAGAAGGAAGTAGGAATAACTGACTCATCCTAAAACTAAGAGATAGGCCCTGCTCTAGGGAAGTAGGGAAAACTCATGGGCTATCCTTAAATCAAACAGAATGAAAACAGGTTTTGAGAGGTGCATGATTTGTCAACGAATTCTAATAGATAACTCAATTACTTCTCGAACTGGCAATTTTCGAGGAACGGCTCCCGCACAGGGATGATCACATCCCCTTAATATCCTTTGTTTATCGCTGCCAAAGTTTTCTGATTTCTCATGAACAAAGCGTGAAGGAGGGTTTGTTTGTTGTATTATCTTTTATGAGCCGGGCGCACTCATGCCAGTTCCTCCTAGTATTAGGGGTTTGCAGATTAGACATGCAATCCCGGGGTAAAACATGTCCAACTTAAAAAGATCATGAATTAACTACTTTTTCCTCATGAGCTAAAACAGGGGCACAAAATAGAAGATTTTGAACATTTAAGGATAACACAAAAATTCTATACTTTAGGAGGTGGTAGTGGAATACCACGAATAGGAAGGTATGGTGGACTCATATGGAAGGTATTGGTTTAAGGGTATGGATGCACAAGCAGAATTCCGCTTAGTACAGGGTTTAGGCTAGCAAAGGCTTTGAGAGAACAGACAATTGATGATGACTAAGATGCAAAGCAATATAAAGCATAAACACTAAAATAAGCATAACACATCAAGTTGTCTTCCTTGTCAACATAACACTTCAAGCATAATAACATAAAGGTTTTGGCTATGTCGCTACTTTAAGAAAATCATGCTTGTTGTTATGACCAAAGCTATGTTTGCCAAGATTAAATAAAGTTTTCAAAGCCATACCTGATATAAGGTCAATACTCCCCATAAGAATCATCATATAAGGTCAATTGTGTGAAGAGAATACCGAGTGCAGCAAAGGAACCAATAGACTTCTCATTAATATTCCATCATAGACGACTCCACACTCACGGATACAATCTCTCCACAGAAGGAGTGATAGACCTCAATGCACACACCTATTTCATAAAATAACCTCCCTAGACATGATACGACTCTACTTGACTTTAAAAGACAAAAGATAGAGATAAAGATACCGGGCACTCCCCCAAGCTTGGAACAAGCCAAGGGGATGCCATTACCCAAGGAGATTTCACTCCTCATTCTTGTTGACGTTGATCACGTAGTCCTCGGTGAAGTGCTTCCATGGAAGGGGTTCTCCAGTCTCATATGAGAAGTTTGTCTCCTCACATCTCTGCAAAACCTTATTAAGGTTGTGGAGACAATGGTCAAAGGAAGTTCCATAGACGGAGAAATCGTCCATGAAGACTTCCACAATCTCCTCATAGAAACCATGAAAGATAGCAGACATACACCTTTGAAAAGTAGCAGGGGCATTACATAAACCAAAAGGCATACGCCTATAAGCATAAGTACCAAAGGGACAAGTAAAAGTGGTCTTCTCTTGATCAGCAGTGTTAACATGAATTTGAGAGAAGCCAGAATAACCATCGAGGTAACAAAAGTGGGTATTTTTGGATAACCTTTCAAGCATTTGGTCGATGAACGACAACGGGTAGTGATCCTTCCTGGTTGCCTTGTTCAGCTTCCTGTAATCAATAGACATTCTATATCCAATAATAATTCCCCGAGGTATTAGTTCATTCTTATCATTAGGAACCACAGTTGTACCTCCTTTCTTAGGAACACAATGTACCGGGCTTACCCACTTACTATCAGCTATAGGGTAGATAATACCTGCGGCTAGAAGCTTGAGAATCTCAGTTCTTACAACATCCATCATCTTCGGGTTCAACCGTCGTTGATGATCAACAACTGGTTTAGCATCGGGCTCAAGGTTGATAGTATGTTGACAGATAGATGGACTAATCCCCTTAAGGTCATCAAGGGTATAGCCAATTGCACCTCGGTGTTTACGAAGTACTTCCAATAGTCGCTCTTCTTCATATCCTGAAAGGTTAGAGTTGATAATAACAGGATATACTTTCTTTTCATCTAAATAAGCATACTTGAGCGTATCGGGAAGAGGTTTAAGATCGAACACCGGGTCTTCTTTTGGTTTTGATAAAATTCCCAAAGGTTCAACCGGAAGGTTGTGCTTCAGGATAGCAGGTTGTCTCAAGAATATTTCATCTAGTTCATTTCTTTCCTACATATGCAAATCATTCTCGTGGTCCTCCATATATTGCTGCAAAGGATCATTAGGGGGAATAGCAATAGAAGCAATACTTTCAATAATTTTATCATCACTAGGTAAATCGGTACCACGAGGCTGCTTAGAGAACTTAGAAAAGTTAAATTCATATGGCTCACCATTGAATTCAACAGAAACTTTACCTTTCTTGCAATCTATTATAGCTCCACAAGTTCTGAGAAAAGGCCTACCAAAAATAATAGGACAAAAATTGTCCCTCACTGAACCAAGTACTAGAAAGTCGGTAGGGTATTTTACCTTTCCACATAGGACTTCAACGTCTCTCACAATTCCGATAGGAGAGATAGTTGCTCTGTTTGCAAGATGAATGGTAACATCAACTTCTTCAAGTTCACAAGGTGAAATCTCACCGATGATCTCTTGATAAAGTGAATAGGGGATAGCACTAGCACTCGATCCCAAATCGCATAGCCCATAATAATTGTGATCTCCTATTTTAACAGATACTACTGGAGTACCTGAAATTGGGCCTTCATTCTTGGCTGTGACAAGGTTAGTGGAAACAACACAAAAATTTACGTTGGAATCCAAAACATCATTAGTAACAAGGTCTTTAACCAATGCAACTTGAGGATCGACCTTGATCTGGTCCTCAAGCTCATCAATTCATCTCTCACTTTTATTTATTATGCCTGTCACAAGAGAGTGCTCCCTTATCCTTGCGGGAAAAGGAGGCTTTTCATATATAACTGCAGGCAAAATAGGGCCAGCAACATGAATATCAACAGGTAACTCTTTGAAAGGTTCATGATGCTGATCTCTCTTCTTTTTAAAAGAATCAACGTGCAAGGCAAAATCCTTGCAGAAATCAATCATTAGATGGGAATCAAGACCAATCTTAGAGCAAAAGGTATTGAAGTAATCAGTTTTCACATAGCTCTCAATATAATCATGCTCATAATTTATAGCGGGTTCAATACCTTTATCGATTTCCCAATCTTCGGTATTCCTCTGGATCCTTTCAATGAGATCCCACCTTTCTTCAACGCTCTTTGTCTGAAATACCCCACTAGAGGAGGCATCCAGCATCTCCTTATCTTGACGAGAAAGCCTGGCATAAAAATTTGTAAGTATAATTTTCTTGGGGAGCTCATGAATAGGACATTTGAGCATTAGGGACTTCAATCTCCCCCAAGCTTGAGCAATGCTTTCTCCGTCACGAGACCTAAAGTTATAGATATAGTTCCTGTCTCGATGAATTTCATGAAGAGGATAAAATTTGGTATAAAAGAGAGACATAAGCTCTTGCCAATCAAGCAAGTGTGAGTTATCGAGAAGCTTATACCAATCTGAAGCTTTATCTATAAGTGATACGGAGAACAATTTCCTCATGACAAACTCCATTGATACACCTGCAAGCTTAAATAATGAACATAGTTGTGACAGATATAGCAAGTGTTCACCAGGATGTCTGTCTCCTGCATAACGATTAGCCAAAACATAATCGATAATACCAGCTGGTATTTTATAGGGCACAATTTCAGTAGGGGGAGGAGCAACCACCACAGATGTGGGGCGTCTTCCACAAGCAACGATCCAATAGCAAGGTTGTCCATAAGGACAAAGAGCAGCAACAGCAAAATAAAAACAGAAATATAAAAACTTCCTTACTAGCTTCACTTACAAATAGCGCTACACTCCCCGGCAATGGCGCCAGAAAACGGTACTTGATAACCCTCAACCGTAAGGGATCTATTGTAGCGTTTTCGATAAGTAAGAGTGTCAAACCCAACGAGGAGCAGAAGGTATTGATAAGTGATTCTGAGCAAGGAATAACTGCAAGCACTGAAAGGTACGTAACTTTTTAGAGGTTTTCTTGATATAAGCAACATGAAAATAAAAGCGAGCAAAGTAAAAGGCACTGGAGAGTAACAAGTGGCCCAATCCTTTCTGAGCAAAGGAGAGGCCTAGCAAGGCTAAAGTGTTCTTGAGGACACACGGGAGAGGTAGTCATGTGCTTTCGCCATATTCCGTATCGGTACTATGTGATGTGTTGATAAGTGTTGAGTGGGTGGATCTATGCTAGTACACCCTCTAGACTAAGATGAGTGCACTCTTATGATTAAACACCTTGCAAGCATCCGCAAATACAAGATAGTATTTAAGGCAAAAGCCTAACCATAGCAATACGATCGATGATCCATTGTTCCCTTGTGCAAAAGCGTGCGAACTGGGGTTCAGGTTTCTGTCACTCCGGCAACCCACCGTAAGCATTCTTTTTACACAATGTATTCGCCTAGGTCCTTAATAAGGCGAAGTGTTGAGTATTCGACACACACAACACCACTAGGAAAATAACAACACAACTTAAGTATCAAACAACACATATTACTTCAACATCATATGACTACTAACAACAAGACTTCTCCCATGTCCTCAAGAACTAAAGTAACTACTCACAAGACATAAAAGAGATCATGATCAGTGGAGATAGATGGATGATAAACAATCTGGACACAATGATATTTCTCCAACAAAACTCAATAACATTCACCACAAAGTAGTAATCAACACCGATAGAGTAGAGAGGATAGATAGTACGGATTACAACACAAGTTGCAATTGTGAGGTGAGATTGGATGAAGATGGAGATGGTGCTGATGTTGGGGATGATGTTGATGATGATCTCGATGATGCCCGTGACGATGGTGATGACGATGGCGATGATCTCCCCTTCCGGGAGGTGATCTCCCCGGCGGAATCTGTCTGCCGGAGATGGCTTTTCTTCTCTGTAGGTTTCCGCCACGGAGCGGCGGCGGAACTCCGTAAACTCTCTTTTTTTAGGGTTTTTGGATTACGAGGAGTATATAGGCCAAAGGGGGAAACCTGAAGTGGGCCAGGGGCTCCAGGCGCCCTCCCGGCGCGGCCAGGGTGGGGGCCGCACCAGGTGGCCGCCTGGGCACCCTGTGGCCCCCCTCTGGTTGCTCTTTTGCGTATCTTCGTGATCCTTCTGGAAAATACCCTCCGTCGATTTTCAGGTAATTTGGAGGTATTCTTCTTCAACAACTCAGCGTCCACTTTTCACCGCTGAATCCTGCGTCTGCTGCTTCGGCACCGGAAAGTTGCAAACTATGTAAAATAGGCCAAAACAACATAAGAACATCATTGTAATGTGAAATATATCAATGAATAAGGATGAATTACGATATAAAATAGTGATGCATTTTGGATGTATCAATAACCCGTGGACTCAACATTAGTCATAAAGAACTCACATAATTATTGAAAAAATCTACAAGCATCAAAACAAAGTACTACACGCATGCTCCTAGGGGAAGGCTTGGTAGGAGTTAACCATCGCGCGATCTCGACCTCCACACAAAGGAAGACAATCAAATAAATACCTCATGCTTCAAATTTGTCACACAACGGTTACCATACGTGCATGCTACGGGACTTGCAAACCTCAACAGACGTATTTCTCAAATTCACAACTACTCTACTAGCATGACTCTAATATCACCATCCTCATATCTCAAAATTATGATCAAGTATCAAACTTCTCATAGTATTCAATGCACTTTATATGATTTTTTTATTATACCCATCTTGGATGCCTATCATATTAGGACTAATTTTATAGCCAAAGCAAATTACCATGATGTTCTAAAGGACTCTCAAAATAATATAAGTGAAGCACGAGAGATCAATAATTTCTATAAAATAAAACCACCACCTAGCTCTAAAAAGATATAAGTGAAGCACTAGAGCAAAATTATCTAGCTCAAAAGATATAAGTGAAGCACACAGAGTATTCTAATAAATTCCGATTCATGTGTGTCTCTCCCAAAAGGTGTGTACAGAAAGGATGATTTTGGTAAACTAAAAAGCAAAGACTCAAATCATACAAGACGCTCCAAGCAAAACACATATCATGTGGTGAATAAACATATAGCCTCGAGTAAAGTTACCGATGGACGAAGACGAAAGAGGGGATGCCTTCCAGGGCATCCCCGAGCTTTGGCTTTTGGTTTTCCTTGTATTTTACCTTGGGGTGCCTTGGGAATCCCCAAGCTTAGGCTCTTGCTACTCCTTATTTCAAAATCCATCAAATCTTTACCCAAAAACTTGAAAACTTCACAACACAAAACTCAACAGAAAATATCATTAGCTCCGTTACTATAAGAAAACAAACCACCACTTTAAGGTACTGTAATGAACTCATTATTTATTTATATTGGTGTTAAACCTACTGTATTCCAACTTCTCTATGGTTAATACCCCTGATACTAGCCATAGATTCATCAAAATAAGCAAACAACACACGCAAAACAGAATCTGTCAAAAACAGAATAGTCTGTAGTAATCTGTAACTTTCGAATATTTCTGTAACTCCAAAAATTATGAAATAAATTGGTGGAAGTGAGGAATTTGTATATTAATCATATGCAAAAAGAATCAACTTAAAAGCGCTCTCCAGTAAAAAAATGGCAGCTAATCTCATGAGCGCAAAAGTTTTTTGTTTTTACAGCAAGATCACAAAGACTTCACCCAAGTCTTCCCAAAGGTTCTATTTGGCACAAACACTAATTAAAACACAAAACCATATCTAACCAGAGTATAGATGAATTATTTATTACTAAACAGGAACAAAAATCAAAGAAAATAAAATTGGGTTGCCTCCCAACAAGCACTATCGTTTAACGCCCCTAGCTAGGCATTGAGATTTCAATGATGCTCACATGGAAGACAAGACTTGAAGCACAAAAAGAGCATCATAAAGCATGTGAAAATCACATCTAAGTCTAACATACTTCCTATGCATAGGCATTTTATATAAAAACAAATTACCAAGACAATCAAGATCTAGCATATGCAAGGAAGAAAAAAGAGCTAATAGCAATCTCAACATAACGAGAGGTAATTTAGTAACATAAAAATTCCTACAACCATATTTTCCTATCTCTTAATAATTACATGTAGGATCAAAATCAAATTCAACAATATAGCTATCACAAAACATATTCTCAACACGATCCACATGCATGCGAAGTTGACACTCGTCCAAAATAGTGGGATCAACATTAACTAAAGTCATGACCTCTCCCAAACCCACTTGTATCAAAAATTTCATAATATTGAATATTCTCCAAATATGTGGATATAAATTTGTCCCTCTTCCAAACCCACTTTCAATAGTATTGCAAACATTATTATCAATCTCATATTCATCATGGGACTTAAATAAATTTTGAAGATCATAAGAAGAATCACCCAATCATGATCATTGCAACAAATATTAGTCATAGCAAAACTAGCATCCCCAAGCTTGAGGTTTTGCATATCATTAACACAATTGACATTAAGAGAATTTATAATAACATCATTGCAATCATGCTTTTCATCTAAGGAACTATCAAGTATGGGTGCAATAGCAACGATCTCATGTTTAACATAAGGAACTATAACAAATTCATCTTCATAAATATTGGCATCATGGCCACAAGAATAGCAAGCGTCATGTTCATCAAGGGATATTTCAATCAAATCATCGAAATCATAATTATCTATAGATTCATGCATATCATTATTTTCTTCCAAAGCAGAGGTCATTCTTTCAATAAATTCTTTGACATAGACATTACGAGCATAGTTTTCATAGCAATATTTAAGTATGTCAAAATTTTCAGATTCATAGAGAGTAATATCATACTTTTCAATCAAAGAAGCAACTTCATAAGCACCCTTAAAAGCAACAAATTCTTCAATTCATTCGATATCGTAGTAACTATAAACACCCTTAGCATAAGAAGATAAGATTTCATTATCATTTAACTCACATAGGTAGGGGAGGTGTTTTTTAGGGTTCTTAGAGCAACAGGTAAAATCATAAATTTCACAAAGATTCCAGGCATAACACAGAAATATGTTTATTTGATCCCATAAGAGTCTCCCTTTTTCATACAAACAGTGACGCACAAAATGAGCATGCTCATCTAAAGATTTCCCATCAACTAGGCTAGTTGGGGTTTCAGCACGAGCGCATAAGGATCGAAGATAATCCAAATGGAACACTTTAAGTGGATCCATATCAATAGATTTTTAGCAAGCAAAGATGCAAGCAAATAGAAGGCACACGGAAACACAAACAAAGATACATATGGGAAGAAGGCGAAGAAAAGGCAAAGGTTTTCGAAAATCCTCTTAGAAGTGGGGGAGAGGAAAACGAGAGGCGAATGTCAAATAATGTAATGCGAGGGAGAAGAGTTTGTGATGGGTACTTGGTATGTCTTGACTTGGCTTAGATCTCCCCGGCAACGACGCCAGAAATCCTTCTTGCTACCTCTTGAGCATGTGTTGGTTTTACCTTGAAGAGGAAAGGGTGATGCAGCAAAGTAGCGTAAGTATTTCCCTCAGTTTTTGAGAACCAATGTATCAATCCAGTAGGAGACTACACGTAAATCCCTAGTACCTGCACAAACAATTAAGAACCTTGCAACCAACATGATAAAGGGGTTGTCAATCCCTTCACGGCCACTTGCAAAAGTGAGATCTGATAGAGATAATAAGATAAACATTTTTGGTATTTTTTGTTGTATAGATTGAAAAGTAAAGATTGCAAAATAAACTACGATAAAAATAGCTAGTTAACGGGAGATTAATATGATGGAAAATAGACACGGGGGCTATAGGTTTCACTAGTGGATTCTCTCAAGATAGCATATTTTATGGTGGGTGAAAAAATTACTGCCAAGCAATTGGTAGAAAAGCGCATAGTTATGAGAATATCTAGGCATGATCATGTATATAGGAATCATGTCCGTGACAAGTAGACCCAAACGATTCTGCATCTACTACTATTACTCCACACATCGACCACTATCCAGCATGCATCTAGAGTATTAAGTTCATAAGAACAGAGTAACTGTAACACCCCGGATGTAACAATTCCATTTATGGCAATATAATCTCCGTTGACTTCATCAATTCCATTCTGGGCTCTTCCTTCATTTCGGGTTTCTTCGTTTTGTCGTGTGCGTGTGTGCATATCATCCATGTCATGTCATCATGCATTTGTGTTGTCACTTGCACCCGGTCATGCTCGTCACTTCCTGTTGTCCATTTTGAGCTCCGACACTCACACACGTGCCCATGGCACCTCTGAGTCCTTCTTTCGTATGTGGCCGTAGAACGTTCTCGGAATGAGGTGAGACTTGTCGTACGTTGTTGTTTTAGTACGTGTAGGCCGCCTGTCAAGTTTCGTCGCGTTTGGAGGTCGTTTGATACTCCAACAGTTAACCTCGTGGGCTAAAAGCTTCTCCCTCTTTTGGACCAACAGCCCACTAACCCAGCACAACCACTCCCATCCTCTCGGTCGTCGGATCGTGATCGTGTGGGCGAAAACCGCACCCCATTTGGACACTCCGAGCTCCCAGAATCTATAAAAAGGCATTCCCTCCCCGGATTTCAGGCGAAACCCTAGCCCGAGTCCCTCCGCACGGTCGGACGCGTCCGTCCGCAGCCGGACACGTCCGCCCGGACGTGCCCGACCAATCCCGCAGCGCCACGTGTCCTGCCGCCGGCCTCCCGCTCCCGCGTCGACCGGGCCCGCCGCGGCCCGGATCGGGCCCTCCAGCCCGCGCGCGCCACCGCCGCCTCCGCGCCGGGTCGCCTCCCCGCCGCCGCGACGGCCTTCGCCGCCGGCGCCGCCCTCCGGTCACCGCTGCCTCCGGGCCGGCCCGCCGCCGCCGGGCACCTCCCCGCCCCGCCGCCGCCGCCGCCCGAGCAGCTCTGTCGCCGGCCGCCGCGCCACCTTGCCGGCCAGCACCCCGTCAAGCTCCGCCGCCTCGAGCTCCGCTCCGCCCGCCGTCGGTGCCGCTCCGGCGAGCCGCCAGCCGATCCAGATCCGGATCCGGGGGTGGATCAGATCCACCACCCCCACGAACCAAACACCACCCACTCCGCCCGGATCTCTCCGTCCCGGAACCCCTCCATCCCACGTTGACTTTCACGGAGGTAAAAATCCACTAAGTCCCTGGATCTGCTAAATTTCTTGCCTCCTTCATCATGTGATAACATTGTGCTCGGTGCTCCATTTTGCGCATATAATATATCAAAATGTTCATCTCGACATGCTCTACATGTTAGCATCAGTTTCATGCATGATAGGGATCATCTAGATGACTTAAACTTCGTGGCAGGAGTGCTTCGTGATGAAACTGTTTCATCACTTGTTGTCTATGTAAATTTGTTGGCATGTTCGTGGGCTAGTAACTTTGTGCATGTTGGTCCGAATGGGGTGAATGATATGTCCAGATGTTCATTGTGAAGTGCTCTACATGATGGTTGCTGTTGCATTCATGTTAGGTGTCATATTGCCATGTTTATCTCTATTGCAAAAGTGCATTTGGCTGATAAGTTTCTGAACTTGTTATGAGATGATGTTTTGTCTTGCTTGTGTAAATTAATCCATGTGTCATATGAGCTAGGTGTCAACATGAGTTTTGCTCTTTGGAATGTGCTCTACATGATAGATTCATTTTCATGCCATGATATGTCTTGATATGATTGCAACAAGCTTGTTAACATGTCATCATGATGATAAATTTCTGCTAAGTGTGAATCTGTTAGTTTTTATGCCATGTATCCATGATGCCACCGTCTTTGTTGTGAATGTTTAGAATTGTCCAGTGGGTGTTCCCTGATGTATATGTTATGTTCTATCTATCCATGCTCTTGTTTGCCATGATGCCATGTTGTAGCTTGTTGTTTTCATGCTCTCAAGTTGCTATAAAATGTTTCTGTCAGCATGTTATCAACAAGTTCAGTTTTGCCATGTGAATAGCTAGTGTTCTATGCATCCTATGACCATGTTCTTGCCATGTGTATCTTCTCAAATATGTCTTCTTGTTGTTGGTTATATTCACATGTCATGCTATGCTTTGAGTTGAGTTGCACAAGCTTTCAAACATGCCTACATGTTGTGATTTCTGCCATGGCTTGTAATTTTCACTAAGACTGGGAAATCCGTAAACTTATTGAATCTTGCCATGCTTGTTTAATTGTGTTCCAGCAAGGTTTTGGGGGTGCTCTAAGTTCATGCTTGTTAAGTATCATGTATATTTCACATCCATGCCTTTTGTATTCATGTTTAGGTGTTGTAGCATAATTATTTCTTGCTCCAAAGATGCCATGTAGCTGTAAACTGCAGTTTTGCATTGCATCTTGTTTTGCTTGTCATTTGCAAACCGTGCATCCGTTTCCGGTGATCTTTATATCGATTTCAACCGAAATCTTCCCTTCTATCGAATGGCTTGCTTAGATGCCCAAGATGAAGCCGTTTCCATCATCTTCTCCTTAGGCTCGTGAGCATCCTCATGCATACGCACATCATACTTGCATCCCATGACATGTCTTGCATCATGTTGATTGTGCATTGCACCGTGTTTGATATTGTGTCGTTGTTGTGCTCTTGTGTTGGGTAGAGCCGGGAGCCGATACCGAGTTCGAGGATCTTGTCGAGACTGGGTTTGAGGAGCCGTCTTACCATCCCACCGACGACTTACCAGGCAAGATGACCATTCCCCGATATCACCTCTATCTTTTCCTATGTTAGATGTATCGTTCTTTAGATATGCCTCGATGCCTATTCCTGTTTGTCAGCCTCCTATTGTTGCCATGAAACACTCTAACCGCCTTCCTAGCAAACTGTTGATTGGCTAAGTACGCTTTGCTCAGCCCCTCTTATAGTGTTGTTAGTTGCAGGTCAAGTTATGAAGATTGATCCATGATGAACTTGTTTATTGGGATAACACAATATAAATCTATGTTAATCAATGCACATAAATATTGGCAATGGGTGGAAGGCTTGGCCTTCTGCTTGGTGTTTTGTTCCACTCATGCCACCTTAGGACCCGATAAACCGATGTTATGTTCCTTGATTTTGTGTTCCTAACATGGTTGGGGTTTATGGGCCCCCTTGATAATTCACACTGTTTAAAGCTTTTCCAGCAAGGCCCAACATTGGTACTCCATTTGCCTAACAACTAAAATTTGCATAGGGATTAGCTACCCCGAGGACTTAATTAACAACCCCCGGGCCAGTGCTCCTCATGAGTGTTGGTCCAAACTAGAGCCACTTGCGGTGACACCCAGTTCGCTGGGATCTTCGATTGTTGTATGTAGTGCTCATCCGGTCGTGGCCTGAGACGAGATGTGTGCGGCTACTATTAGGGTGTCGGCATGCCGGGAGGTCTTGCTGGATTAGTTTTACCTTTGTCGAACTATCTTGAGCATGGGATTCCGAGAATACTCGGGTCTTCCCACTTTGGAGTTGCGACTCCGCAGATCGTGAGCTTGTGATGGGCTAAGTTGGGACACCCCTGCAGGGTTTTGATCTTTTAAAAGTCATGCCCAAGGTTATGTGGCAGATGGGAATTTGTTAATATCTGGTTGTAGATAACTTCACACCATATCCTTAAGAATACACTACCTGTGTGAGTAACCATGATGGTCTCTTTCCGAAGGGCTTCGGGAAGTGAACACGGTGGGGTTATGTTTGACCGTGAGTAGCTAGGATCACTTCTTGATCAACTTGGCGATCGTTGGCACATACTCTCTGCTCGCTCTGGACTCGTAAGCTAGTTGCTTAGCGCTGCTGCAACCGCTTTTATAACCTTTCCACGCCTAAGGCTTTGCTAGTTTTGATACCCGGGAATGGGATTGCTAAGTCCTTATGGCTCACAGATTACTACACACACCAGATGCAGGTACCGCCAAGAACGATGCAGGAAACGAATCAGAACTTCAGTGGGAGTTCGATGAAGAGTGTGGTCGTTACTATGTTTCGTATCCCGACGATCAGTAGTGGTTCCTACTAGGGGCGATCAAGTCTTGTGTTTATGGTATCTTTATCGTTTGGTTTTCGTTCGTAGTCGGACCCTGAGTTATTTGGATGATTGTATGTTATTGTATTCATTGTGTGATGTGGCGAGTGTAAGCCAACTATCTTTTTCAATTTCATCCCTGAACTTTTACATGAGATGTGCAAAGATACCATACTTGAGATCATTCTAGTATGCGCTTATGTCTTTAAGTCGTGCCTCGACACGTAGGAGACATAGTCGCATACTGGGCATTACAGTAACACATTAAGCAAGATGACATGATGTAGAGGGATAAACTCAAGCAATATGATATAAACCCCATCTTTTTATCCTCGATGGCAACAATACAATACATATCGGTTCCCTTGCTGTCACTGGGATCGAACACCGCAAGATTGAACCCAAAGCTAAGCACTTCTCCCATTGCAAGAAAGATCAATCTAGTAGGTCAAACCAAACTGATAATTCGAAGAGACTTGCAAAGATTTCAAATCATGCATATAAGAATTCAGAGAAGAACCAAATATCATTCACAGATAATCTTGATTATAAACCCACAATTCATCGGATCTCGACAAACACACCGCAAAAAGTATTACACAGAGTGGATCTCCAAGAAGATCGAGGAGAACTTTGTATTGAGATCCAAAGAGAGAGAGAGAAGAAGTCATCTAGATAATAACTATGGACCCGAAGATTTGTGGTAAACTACTCACATGTCAGGACCCCAATCTTAAGTCACACCGATCTAGCTTGTAACACATCATATCACTTTGCGGCCTCACGCACGGTATCCCCACGGGTGCCACCTTACTTGGCCCGGGACCATTTGCTCATTTCGGCACACGTATATGACAGTGTCGCTAGCATCCATATGACAGAGAACCCGGGCCGACATGGCTAGTTATAAACCAAAAGTGGCACTAGATTACAGAGATAGGCATCCATGACCCAGCAACGAACGTGTCGGTCATCAACGTATGAACCCAAGTCGTAGCAAGCTACATGGACTTAAAGGAACAACGCGTGACATTTCCCCTAAGGGACAGACACAGGAACGAAGAAGGACACATGCCGGCCAGCCTACGTGTTCCGAGCAATAGAAAGCTACCAAGGCTCAGTGGAAGCACTAGGAGGCATTTCCCTGTAAAATAGGCTACCAAAGGTAAGCAACTAGGTGTCGGATCCCACATATACCAATAATTTCAATCATACACACAATATGCTCAATATGTGCAAATAAAACATTGCATCACAACAGAACTCTATGACTCAAAGTACTTTATTTAAGAGGTTCCGAAGAGCCATACATAACATATCCATACAGGTAGGGGGTCACATGACCCAACACTCAAGTCATACAATCATACAAGCACAAGCGAAAGCTAACATGTCTGAGTACAGACAACTTGGAAATAAAACAGGCTTGGTGTAGCCTGATATCTACAAGGCCCTTCACAAGCTCAGGATCTCCGTCTGGGTAGCAAGCTACTTGTCGACGTCAACGTCTATGTAAAACCCATCAGAAGAGGCAGGGTTCTCATCTGCAATAGTTATTAAGCAAACATGAGTACAAAGGTACTCAGCAAGTCTTACAACAGAACCTATCATACATGCATCTTTATCAATAAGGGTAGTGGAGTTCACAGCAGCAAGCCAGCTTTGTCTCTTGGCTAACCTATACTATGACTCTCAGCAGATTGCAAGATAAGACTAAGTACATGAGTCCTCTACTCACCACAACAATACACCACCGTGGATCCTCTTACGTCATCCTACGGAAGGCCATCCATGGCACTCACACTTGTCTTGAGGCTTTTAGTAGTATCCATCAACTTGTCTATGAACTGTAAGAGCAACCAAGTAGTCCGTACCGCGAGCAACGGCTATTCGAATAGATTGGTAACCCTTTAGGGGTGTACTTCTTCACACATGTTTCCACCACTTAGCGTCTGCACACGACATGTGCTCGGCAGACTTCAAGCGAAAGCCGATGCGGGTGTAAACCACGACCTAACCAACCACTCAAGTCTCTCGTCTAGGTTTATCGCCTATTTTGGTTCCAACCGTGGGGAGATCCGGCCGGGGTGTCGCTCATGGCCCCAAACAATGTGTACAGGGTTCCCGAGTGACCAAACGGGCGACCGGTACACCGTGCCACGTACCTGCCGCATCACAGCCCACCCCGAGGTCAGCGTTGTGCACGACCACCAGTAAATTACAAACACCAGAAACTAGTTGCAACTCCTGGACAGAGAACAAGGGCAGTCAATAAGTCGAGCGGGGTCATATCTCAGGGCCCAATGTGTGGTAGTAGCTGTAACTTGAACCAGACATACAGATCTCGGGTCCTATGGACGGTTCCAATGAAACAACCCACCATGTACTCCTACATGGCCTTTCATCGATACCTTTACCAAACATGTTCCATGCTTCCCTCTCTTTTTCGAGCATGATCATTTCACTCTGATCCATCACCCAGATGAACCATACCTGACACAACTCTAAGCATAGCAGGCAATATAAACAAATAGCATGGTGGAACACACATCACATGGCTCAATCAACTCCTACACATGCTAGTGGGTTTCAACTATTTACTGTGGCAATGACAGGTCATGCAAAGGAATGGGGTTCAACTACCGCAGCAAGTAGCAGTTCACATGTTGTTGCCTTAATGCAGTAAAAGAGAGTAGGAGCGATAAGATGGGTTTGTATCGGAATGATCAATGGTTGCTTGCCTGACTTGGTGGTTGTCGGGTACTGCTCTTCAGTTGGATACGCAGAAGTATCCTCGGGAGCAGGACCTACCACGGAGAATACCGGCGATACAATCATATACAAACAAATGCAACAATATGATGCATGCTCATGACATGGCAAGATGAATGTGTTTTGGGCTAATGCATCTATAAACAGAAGGGTTTGAGCCCATTTGAATCAAAGATTCAAATTTATACCCAAACTATTATTTATTAAAGTGCATTATCATGTTTTAATGTGAACATCAAGGTTAACTTGCTCAAACATGCATGAAACCAGTTCCATTGGAAAGATTGGATTTTTCTGATCAATTTTCATATATAAATCTTTTCCATCTGAGCTACTGTTGAATTTATATGATTTCTTGAAGTTTAAAGCATTTTCTGGAATTTCCTGAATTGTTTTAAATCAATTAATCCCAGAAAAGCATTTACTGTGTCAGCATGACATCATGCTCACATCAGCAAGTCAACAGGGCGGTCCAGGTCAAACCTGACCAGTGGAACCCACTGGTCAGTGTCACAGTTAGTTAACTAACTAATTAGGATTAGTTTAGACACTAACCTAGGTTTGACTAACAGGCAGGGCCCACATGTCAGTGACCCATGGGGTCAAACCCCTGGTCAAACTGGGTTGACTCGCCGGCGTTTAGTTACCGGCGAGGCCAGACGCGGTGGTGAGGTGCGGAAAACGTGCTCCGGCGACCAAATCGATGGCGGAGCACACCTACGGGCAGCTGGGAGTGAGCCGCGTCGAGTGGTGGTGGTGGCTGGCCTCGGGGTCGCCGGAAACGACGCTGGCGAGGAGTCCAGCGGCTGTCGGAGTTTGGGCGAGGACGAACTTGTCGGTGCAGTGCTCTTGGAAGCGCGTGGATTGATCCTACAGCATCTACGCGAAACGGTGAAGCTAGTGGGCACGATGGCCGGGCCGTTATGTGGCCGGAGGCACGTCGGCGATGAGCTCCGCGATGGCGCATGCAGGTGAGCTTTGTGCAGTCGGTACAGGGCTCGAGGGGGGAAACGGAGAGGATGGGAAGGTAGCTGGGCTCACGGCGGTTGCAGCAAGAATCGAAGCGGGCTAGGGGAAGGTCGGAGCTGAGCGGGGCGACGATGGCAATCTCAGCGGCCGGAGTTGGGGAAGACAGGGTCGGGGGCAACTCCAGAGCGGGCGAGCGCTCGGGGTTCGGCCTGCTCGACGTAGTCGACGACAGCGGAGCGAACGAACACGGTGACGCGGCACGGGGATGACGGTGCACGCGGTTACCACCATGGCGCGGGCGCGGCAGCGTCGGCCAGGGTGCGGGGGAGCGAGGGAGAGGAGCGCGGGAGAAGGAGGCGTGTCTGCGAGCTCGAGGGAGACGTGGGTGGTCGATCCAGGCCAGCAGAACGGCGGGGTTGGAAGCAGGGCGGAGGGCAGCTGCGTGGCGCGCGCTGCTGCCGGCGTCAGGCACCAGCCTGCCTGCCTGGCCGAGCCAAGCAGCTCGGTGGGGCGGTGGCTGGGCTGGGCCGGCAGGTGGGCCTGCTAGTGGGCGCCAGGTAAGACCTTCTCTCTCCTCTCTTTTCTATTTTATTTCTGTTTGTTTTCTTTTGCAACTTTGTTGAATTAATAAAAATGCTAGAACATTTTTATAAATCATAAAACTAGTCATGCCCACTTTATATAATATGAACAGCATGGAACATTTTAGTTTATGATTATTTGGGAACCTAAATTATTTTATAGCATTTAAATGCCCAAATGCAATTACAATATGAATTAATCCAGAGACCTTTGGATGTCCTAGAAAATTGTGCACCATTTTTGGCAGAGGTTTAAGACCAAGGCAAAGATGATGAACATTTTTGAAGGGCATTTTGGGTACATTGGAAAATATTTTATTGAACCCTAGTTGTTAGAAGAGGGGTGCTGGAGTTTCTGTCATTCCCATTTCAAGTTTCTGTGGAAAGTAAACATGATGCACACTCTAGCTAGTCCTAATGCAAGCACTGACTAGGGATGTGACAACTCACCCCAACTCAAAAGAATCTCGTCCCGAGATTCGGGTTCCTCTGGAAAGAGGGTGGGGTACTCAAGTCGAAGACGATCCTCCCTTTCCCAAGTAGCTTCACTCTAGGAATGATGTGACCATTGAACCTTGAGAAACTTGATATTACGACGTCGAGTGGTACGCTCGGTTTGATCAAGAATATGAACAGGGTATTCTCGATATGTGAGATTGTCCTGGAGATCAAGAGTTTCGTGGTCCACTCCGCGGATAGGATCCGAGAAGCAACGCCTGAGTTGAGAAACGTGGAAGACATCATGAACTCTGGAAAGGTGCGGAGGTAGTTCCAATTGGTAGGCAACTTCTCCTCGTTTGGAAAGAATGCGAAAAGGACCGATGTAACGAGGAGCCAATTTGCCTTTGATACCGAAACGATGGGTTCCCTTAAGAGGAGTAACCCGAAGATAAGCCTTATCGCCGACTTCAAAAGTCACAGTCATATGATGACTATCATATTGGCTCTTCTGGCGAGACTGGGCTGTTTTCAATTTCTCACGAACGATGCGAACTTTCTCTTTTGCTTCCTGGATCATATCCGGACCAAAGAATTGCTTTCCCCAGTTTCTGACCAGTTAAGAGGCGTTCGACACCTTCGTCCATATAGAACTTCGAAGGGAGCCTTGCCCAAGCTGGCTTGATAACTATTGTTATAAGCGAACTCGACGAATGGAAGACACTTCTCCCAATCCATACCGAAAGAGATGACAGAGGCTCGAAACATATCTTCTAGAATTTGATTGACTCGTTCCACTTGACCACTTGACTTAGGATGAAAGGCGGTGCTAAAAGAGAGATGAGTCCCCATAGCATTCTGGAAACTTTCCCAAAATCGTGAAGTGAAAAGACTTCCACGGTCTGAGTTAATCTCCAACGGCACACCATGAAGAGATACTATCCGAGAGATATACAGGTATGCTAGCTGGCTAGCGGTTATACTCTCTTGAACAGGCAGGAAATGGGCTACTTTGGAGAGGCGGTCGATAACGACGAAGATAGCATTATTCCCTTTCCTGGTCCTGGGAAACCCGGTAATGAAGTCCATACCAATCTTGTCCCATTTCCATTCAGGAATAGCAAAAGGTTGAAGGGTGCCAGCAGGCCGTTGATGCTCTGCTTTGACTCGACGACAAACGTCGTAGTTAGCAATGAACTGAGCAATTTCTCTCTTCATCCTAGTCCACCAGAACCTCTGGCGTAGGTCCTGATACATTTTGGTACTACCCGGATGAATCGTGAGAGGAGATTCATGATCCTCCCTAAGGATCAACTGTCGTAGATGTTGGTTCTTGGGAACCACTAAACGGTTCTCGAAGAAGACAACACCTCGATCATCCATAGAGAAACTTCTAGCAGCTCCGCTAGCAATGCTCTCTTGGAGTCGGGATATACCCTTATCACGCTTCTGGGCAGCTATGATTTGATCCGTAAGGGTAGGTTTCGCCATCAAGGTGGAAAGGAATCCTCGAGGAACAATGTGAAGGTTAAGCTTACGAAATTCCTCGTGGATAAGTGGTTGCCCTTGTTGTAACATCAGGTTGTTACAATAAGACTTACGACTTAGTGTGTCACCCATGACATTGACCTTCCCAGGGGTGTAAGTGATTCCTAAGTCGTAATCTGTGAGCAACTCAACCCAACGTCTTTGCCTGAGGTTCAAATCCAGTTGGGTGAAGATGTATTTCAGACTTTGGTGATCAGTGAAGATCTCACAGCGATTACCAAGAAGGTAATGTCGCCATGTTTTGAGTGCATGGACTACAGCTGCAAGCTCTAGATCATGTGTAGGATAGTTATCCTCATGTGGACGCAACTGTCGAGATGCGTATGCGATCACTTGACGATCTTGCATGAGTATGCAACCTAGTCCTTGTCGCGAGGCGTTGCAGTAGATAATACAGTCCTTGGAAAAGTCTGGTGGTACCAGTACGGGTGCAGATGTCAAGCGTCTTTTCAGTTCCTGAAAGCTAGACTCGCACTGTGGGGTACACTCAAACTTTTTATCTTTCTTGAGAAGTTCAGTTAGAGGTTTAGCAACCTTGGAGAAATTCTCGACGAAGCGTCGGCAATAGCTCGCTAAGCCAAGGAAACTCCTAACTTGCTTGACCGATTCAGGAGGAGTCCAATCAAGGACGACCTAAACTCGCTCGGGATTGATGGCAATACCCCTACCAGAAATCACATGGCCTAGATAGGTCACTTCTGGCAACCAGAATTCACACTTAGAGAATTTGGCATAAAGGCGGTGCTCTCAAAGTTTCGTCAATACCAGCCTTAGATGCTCGGCATGATCTTCCTTATTCTTGGAGTAGATGAGTATATCATTGAGGTATACCACGACGAATTTATCCAAGTACTCCATGAATATCGAATTCATTAACTGGGAGAAAGTGGCTGGGGCATTAGTTAACCCGAAGGACATGACGGTGTACTCGTATTGGCCATAACGAGTAACAAAAGCCGTCTTGGGAATGTCCATGTTCTTGATTTTGATTTGATGGTAACCCAACCTCAAATCCATGTTGGAAAAGATTGAGGATCCAGCGAGCTGATCATACAGATCGTTGATCCTGGGGAGCAGATACTTGTTATTTATGGTGACCAGATTGACAGGTCGATAATCTACAACCATCCGTTCAGTTCCATCCTTCTTCTTGACGAAGAGGACGGGACAAGCCCAAGGGGAAGAACTAGGACAGATGAAACTCTTTTTCAAGGACTCATCGAGTTGTTTCTTAAGCTCAGCTAATTCTAGGGGTGCCATCTTATAGGGTCTCCTAGAGATTGGGACAGTTCCTGGAATAAGATCTATCACGAACTCGACATCTCTATCAGGTGGAACACCTAGCAGTTCTTCTGGAAAGACATCCGGAAAATCACGGACTACCGGGATATCTTCGAGTTCTGGTAGAGGACTGGCATTAAGAGAGTAGAGCTGACGCTCAGCCATTCGGGTCAAGACATTGATTGTCTTGCCGGATGGGTGTGTAAGTTGAACAGTCCTAGTGTAGCAATCAATCTTGGCGTAATGAGTTGTCATCCAGTCCATACCCAAGATGATGTTTCCGAAGACTTGAGAGCTATTAGTGATGCAAGGAAAACAAGTCTATTGACAAGAATTTCATTCCCATGGATTACCCTAGAGGTTTGCCATTTTGAACCAGGAGTTTGAATAACCATGGAAGTGGGCATGTCACAAAAATTCATGTTGTGCATTCGAGCATAGCTCTCAGATATGAACGAATGGGATGCTCTAGTATTGAAAAGAACAGATGTCGGATGGCAGTTAACAAGAAGCGTACCAAGGACGACGTTAAGATCCTTATAAGCTTCCTCAGCAGAGACATAGTTGACATGACCATGTGCAGTGGGGATTGGCTTGACATAGTTCACCTTGCATGTTGGCTTACCACGGCCAACGGGCTTTCCTGGCTGGTTCTGAGGACACTCACGCATGTAGTGCCCTGGTTCTCCACACTTAAAACATGTCACAGTGCCAGTGTGTGGAGCAAAGTTGGCAGGTGGTCCTCCATAAGTCTTGGCAGGTGCATACTGTTGAGTTGGGCGAGGCGCCTCATAGGATGGCCTCGGAGTGTACTTGGGTGGCAGAGCAGTGTTAGGAACCCACACACGGCGCTTGTGAGAGCCAGAGCCGGATGAGGAACCGAAGTCACGAGGATGCTTGCGTGTGGCTTCGAAATCAGTCTCGCCCGTCTCAACACTGATAGCTTTGTTCACCAACTTCTGGAAGGAGGTGCACTCGTGCAGACGTAGGTCTCGGCGAAGTTCAGGGTTGAGTCCCTTGCGGAACCTCGCCTGCTTCTTGGCATCGGTGGATACTTCCTCGGGTGCATAGCGTGCCAAGTTGCCAAACTCGCGACTATAGCCATCCACAGTTAGCCGACCCTGGGTGAAATTGCAGAATTCCTCCCGCTTGCGATCCATGAGACCTTCCGGAATGTGATGTTCATGGAATGCCTCACTGAACTCAGCCCAAGTAGTGATTTGGCCAGCAGGACGCATAGCCTCAAAGTTTTCCCACCAGAGGCTGGCAGGGCCCTCAAGATGGTAGGCGGCGTAGGTAACCTTGTCAGCTTCGGCCACACGGGTAGAGTGTAGCTTGTGGGTGATACTGCGGAGCCAGTCATCCGCATCCAGAGGTTCAGCGCAATGATGGAACTTCGGTGGGCACATCTTGATAAAGTCATTGATTGACACCACGTCATTCCTCTGAGGAAACCCAGTGTTCTGCTCTATGCGTTCCAGCAGACGGTTGGTCTCTCTCTTGTTCCTTTCTGCCTCGAGCATAACTTCAGCCAAGGAGGGTGGTTGGGGCAGATTCTCATCTCTAGCCCCACTGGCCTCACCCTGCTCCTGAGCAGCAAGAGTGCTGCGAGTGTTGACCATCCTAGGAAAACAAAACGATGGTTTAGACAAGGATGGCAAAACTTGACAAAGAAGTGCAGAATTTAATGGATGACACGGAATGCAGAGATGTTCATCCGTACGACATGGTAATATAGAAACTGCCATATATACACCAGTGGTCATACACACCATACATAGTTTAGTACAAGCCAAGGCTAAAGTACAACTGCGGTGGAAGACGATACATCTCATCAGAGGCATTCCAAGCTCCTATACATTATTTAACTACGCCTCCGGAACTCAGTACAAACTAAGTCATATTCCACAAGACGCGTAGGACTGTGGAAATACGACTACTACGATACTACTACTGCCACGGTCTAGCTCAGACACTCCCGTAGTAATCTTCGTAAAGATCACCACCGTAGCCTGGAAGTGGAACAGGTGGATCTTGAAACTCTCGAGCACTCGAAGGTTGTGGACCATAGGGACATGGATGCGGTCTCGGTCCCGATGTTGGTGGTAACCGATGCCCACGTGGAGGTGGAATACCCCCAACGTCACGCCAATCCATACGATCAGGCAGACGAGTCCGCGCGGGGTACAAATCCCACATATCCAGATATCCGGCGTGCACGGCAGGTGCAAGCCGTGTCAAAGTAGTCATGTGGGCGGCTCGAGTGTTATAAAGCTCCATCCGGAGGGCACGGACCTCACGGTCCCTATCCTCCAGCATTTGAGTAGTAGTCTGAAGCAGTGGCTCCTCATGAGCGGCATCAGTATACAAACCAGTGTAGTAGCCTTCCTCTCCAGTAAGTGAGGCTCGCATGTAACAGAACTCAGTGTTCAGCAGCAGGGCATGCCTAGCCCGGATGATGGTCATCATCGAGTAAGCGGCATCTTGCACTGCCATCTCGATGGTAACCCCGAGTCCATAAGACCAATGGATGGGGTCGGTAGCTCCGGGATATGAGGGGTATATCCGGACGGTGCAGAAATACTGACTCTGGCTGAAATCCCGGTACTGTTCCTCCACAGTGTACTCAGGATACCAACGGTAGCCGGTCTCAGTCAACACACGGACTAGCATGGCCGTGTGACCTTGCACATTAATGCACCGAGTCAAACGGACCACCTGGTGAGGTGTGCGACCAGACATCTGAAACACGAAATAATGCGAAGGCATTAGAATTTTTGGAAGAAATCGGGCAGCATAACAACTATAAATGCTCAAAAAGGATTTTGAGACATCATACAAATGATAGCATAGCCACTCAACAACATCATATCAAGGTTCCGGGCCAACTAATCATCAAACTAGAAGGGTAGAAACTGAATTGAGGCTTGAAACCAACAATCCTAAGAGTCTACGGATTAGTAACACGTGAACCTAGTAAGGATGAGAGGCCTAGTCCTAAACCCTCGTAGAAAGAATAGGCTGACTCAGATCAGAAGGGCATAAGGTAAAGAAGTAAAAAGAGCCTTATGTTCCCTTCCACAATCAATTCCCCTACATATACTAAGAATTTTCTAGACTCAACATCGACCAGTTTGGCTTGAGAAACCTACAGGCAGTCCGGCTCTGATGCCAACGCTGTTAGGACCCCGATCCTAAGTCACACCGATCTAGCTTGTAACACGTCATATCACTTTGCGGCCTCACGCACGGTATCCCCACGGGTGCCACCTTACCTGGCCCGGGACCGTTTGCGCATTTTGGCACACGTATATGACAGTGTCGCTAGCATCCATATGACAGAGAACCCGGGCTGAAATGGCTAGTTATAAACCAAAAGTGGCACTAGATTACAGAGACAGGCATCCATGACCCAGCAACGAACGTGTCGGTCATGAACGTATGAACCCAAGTCGTAGCAAGCTACATGGGCTTAAAGGAACAACGCATGACATTTCCCCTAAGGGACAGACACATGACCGAAGAAGGACACATGCCGGCCAGCCTACGTGTTTCGAGCAGTAGCAAGCTACCAAGGCTCAGTGGAAGAACTAGGAGGCATTTCCCTGTAAAATAGGCTACCAAAGGTAAACAACTAGGTGTCGGATCCCACACATACCAAGCATTTCAATCATGCACACAATATGCTCAATATGTGCAAATACAACATTGCATCACAACAGAACTCTATGACTCAAAGTACTTTGTTTAAGAGGCTCCGAAGAGCCATACATAACATATCCATACAGGTAGGGGGTCACATGACCCAACACTCAAGTCATACAATCATACAAGCACAAGCGGAAGCTAACATGTCTGAGTATAGACAACTTGGAAATAAAACAGGCTTGGTGTAGCCTGACTATCTACAAGGCCCTTCACAAGCTCAGGATCTCCGTCTGGGTAGCAAGCTACTCGTCAACGTCGACGTCTATGTAAAACCCATCAGAAGGGGCAGGGTTCTCCTCTGCAACAGTTATTAAGCAAACATGAGTACAAAGGTACTCAGCAAGTCTTACAACAGAACCTATCATACATGCATCTTTATCAATAAGGGTAGTGGAGCTCACAGCAGCAAGCTAGCTTTGACTCTTGGCTAACCTATACTACGACTCTCAGCAGATTGCAAGATAAGACTACGTACACGAGTCCTCTACTCACCACAACAATACACCACCGTGGATCCTCTTCCGTCATCCTATGAAAGGCCATCCACGGCACTCACACTTGTCTTGAGGCTTTTAGTAGTATCCATCAACTTGTCTATGAACTGTAAGAGCAACTAAGTAGTCCGTACCGCGAACAACGGCTATTCGAATAGATTGATAACCCTGCAGGGGTGTACTTCTTCACACATGTTTCCACCACTTAGCGTCTGCACACGACATGTGCTCGTCAGACTTCAAGCGAAAGCCGACGTGGGTGTAGACCACGACCTAACCAACCAGTCAAGTCTCTCGTCCAGGTTTATCGCCTATTTGGGTTCCATCCGTGGGGAGATCCGGCCGGGGTGTCGCTCACGGCCCCAAGCAATGTGTACAGGGTTCCCGAGTCACCAAACGGGCGACCGGTACACTGTGCCACGTACCTACCGCATCACAGCCCACCCCGAGGGTCAGCGCTGTGCACGACCACCAGTAAACTACAAACACCAGAAACTAGTTGCAACTCCTGGACAGAGAACAAGGGCAGTCAATAAGTCGAGCGGGGTCATATCTCATGGCCCAATGTGTGGTAGTAGCTGTAACTTGAACCAGACATACAGATCTCGGGTCCTATGGACGGTTCCAATGAAACAACCCACCATGTACTCCTACATGGCCTTTCATCGATACCTTTACCAAACATGTTCCACGCTTCCCTCTCTTTATCGAGCATGATCATTTCACTCTGATCCATCACCCAGATGAACCAGACCTGACACAACTCTAAGCATAGCAGGCAACATAAACCAATAGCACGGTGGAACACACATCACATGGCTCAATCAACTCCTACACATGCTAGTGGGTTTCAACTATTTACTGTGGCAATGACAGGTCATGCAAAGGAATGGGGTTCAACTACCGCAGCAAGTAGCAGCTCACACGCTGTTGCCTTAATGCAGTAAAAGAGAGCAGGAGCGAGAAGATGGGTTCGTATCGGAATGATCAATGGTTGCTTGCCTGACAGGGTGGTTGTCGGGTACTGCTCTTCAGTTGGATACGCAGAAGTATCCTTGGGAGCAGGACCTACCACGGAGAATACCGGCGATACAATCAATATACAAACAAATGCAACAATATGATGCATGCTCATGACATGGCAAGATGAATGTGTTTTGGGCTAATGCATCTATAAACAGAAGGGTTTGAGCCCATTTGAATCAAAGATTCAAATTTATACCCAAACTATTATTTATTAAAGTGCATTATCATGTTTTAATGTGAACAGCAAGGTTAACTTGCTCAAGCATGCATGAAACCAGTGCCATTGGAAAGATTGGATTTTTCTGATCAATTTTCATATATAAATCTTTTCCATCTGAGCTACTTTTGAATTTATATGAATTTTTTGAAGTTTAAAGCATTTTCTGGAATTTCCTGAATTGTTTTAAATCAATTTATCCCAGAAAAGCATTTACTGCGTCAGCATGACATCATGCTGACATCAGCAAGTCAACAGGGCGGTCCAAGTCAAACCTGACCAGTGGGACCCACTGGTCAGTGTCACAATTAGTTAATTAACTAATTAGGATTAGTTTAGACACTAACCTAGGTTTGACTAACAGGCAGGGCCCACATGTGAGTGACCTAGGTGGTCAAACCCCTGGTCAAACTGGGTTGACTCGCCGCGTTTAGCCGCCGGCGAGGCCAGCCGCAGCGGTGAGGTGCGGAAAACGTGCTTCGGCGACGAAATCGACGGCGGAGCACACCTACGGGCAGCTGGGAGTGAGCCGCGTCGAGTGGTGGTGGTGGCTGGCCTCGGGGTCGCCGGAAACGACGCTGGCGACGAGTCCAGCGGCTGCCGGAGTTTGGGCGAAGACGAAATTGTCGGTGCGGTGCTCTTGGAGGCGCGTGGATTGATCCTACAGCATCTACGCGAAACGGTGAAGCTAGTGGGCACGATGGCCTGGCCGTTATGTGGCCGGAGGCACGTCGGCGACGAGCTCCGCGGCGGCGCTTGCAGGTGAGCTTGGTGCAGTCGATACAGGGCTCGAGGGGGGAAACAGAGAAGATGGGGAGGTAGCTGGGCTCACGGCGGTTGTAGCAAGCGTCGAAGCGGGCTCGGGGAAGGTCGGAGTTGAGCGAGGCGACGATGGCGATCTCAGCGGCCGGAGTTGGGGAAGACGGGGTCGGGGGCGACTCCAGAGCGGGCGAGCGCTCGAGGCTCGGCCTGCTCGACGTAGTCGACGACGGCGGAGCGAACGGACACGGTGACGCGGCACGGGGACGACGGTGGACGCGGTTACCACCACGGCGCGGGCGCGGCAGCGTCGGCCATGGTGCGAGGGAGCGAGGGAGAGGAGCTGGGGAGGAGGAGGCGTGTCTGCGAGCTCGGGGGAGACGTGGGTGGTCGATCCAGGCCAGCAGAACGGTGGGGGGGAAGCAGGGCGGCGGGCAGCTGCATGGCGTGCGCTACTGCTGGCGTCAAGCACCTGCCTGCCTGCCTGGCCGAGCCAAGCAGCTCGGTGGAGCGGTGGCTGGGCTAGGCCGGGAGGTGGGCCTTCTAGTGGGCGCCAGGTAAGTCCTTCTCTCTCCTCTCTTTTCTATTTTATTTCTGTTTGTTTTCTTTTGCAACTTTGTTGAATTAATAAAAATGCTAGAACATTTTTATAAATCATAAAACTAGTCATGCCCACTGTATATAATATGAACAGCATGGAACATTTTAGTTTATGATTATTTGGGCACCTAAATTATTTTATAGCATTTAAATGCCCAAATGCAATTACAATATGAATTAATCCAGAGACCTTTTGATGTCCTAGAAAATTGTGCACCATTTTTGGCAGAGGTTTAAGACCAAGGCAAAGATGATGAACATTTTTGAAGGGCATTTTGGGTACATTGGAAAATATTTTATTGAACCCTAGTTGTTAGAAGAGGGGTGATGGGGTTTCTGTCATTCCCAGTTCAAGTTTCTGTGGAAAGTAAACATGATGCACACTCTAGCTAGTCCTAATGCAAGCACTGACTAGGGATGTGACATCACACATCATTGAAGAGGCTATGGTGTTGATGTAGAAGCCCTCCATGATCGATTCCCCCTCCGGCGGAGCGCCGAAAAAAGCCCCAAGATCGGATATCATGAGTACATAAGGTTGCGGCGGTGGAAATAGGGTTTCATGGTGCTACTCGATGTTTTCAGGGTATATGAGTATATATAGGCGAAAGAAGTAGGTCGGTGGAGCTACGAGGGGCCCACGAGGGTGGGGGCGCGCCTACCCCCATGGGCGCGCCCGCCTGCCTCGTGGCCGCCTCGTTGCTTCCTTGACGTCCACTCCAAGTCTCCTGGATTGCGTTTGTTCCAAAAATGATTCTCGCAAAGGTTTCATTCCGTTTGGATTCCGTTTGATATTCCTTTTCTGCGAAACACTGAAATAGGCAAAAAAAAACAGCAATTTGCACCGGGCCTTTGGTTAGTAGGTTAGTCCCAAAAATAATATAAAAGTGCATATTAAAGCCCATTAAACATCCAAAACAGATAATACAATAGCATAGAACAATCAAAAATTATGGATACATTGGAGACATATCACCCGACGTCAGGGTCCTTAGCGTCTGGTCCTCAGCCAAATGCCAGGGTCCTTGGTGTCTGGAACCATGGACGTCCATGGTTCCGCTATCAGTCATTTGGGGTCCTCCTCGGATTCCTACATGAAACGCCAAGGTTTGCGGAAAAGCCAGGAACCTTGGCGTTTCGTGTTGGAATATGAGGAGGCTCCCTCCCCAAGTTGCGACCTCGGCGCTCAACATATAAATAGAGGGGCAGGGCTAGCCCCTAAAACATAAGTTTTGGATCCTCCTCTAGTCCATCAAGTTTTAGTTCTAGTGGATCTAATTAGAGCTAGACCTAGTTCCTCTAATTCTCATAATTAGAAGCCCAGTGTGGTTCTAAAATCTCCTCCCTTTGATTCTCTGGTGACGATTAGCTCTAGACGACGAAGCACTGCCAGATCATGAAGGTTGCATGCTTGCAACCAAGTAGAGAGGTCATAATTTTGGTCTCAACCATTTTGGGCGGTTTGAGGAACCGTTTTGGGTTGTTTGTGGTATCGTTCATTGACAGTTCGAAGGACTCCAAGTACAATCTACACCGACACATCTACCTCCTCGGCACTCCGCAGTCGGTAACAATCATTGATCCAAACCCTATATGCATCTTCGAATTGATCCTAGGTGATCATAGGGAGAAAAAAATATATGTTTTCTACTCAAACATAATCATCTATTAGTTTCAGCGCTTTACTCATTCCGCTGCGCTCATTTAATTATTTTGTGTTATTTACTTTTTGTGTGTGCTCTACTCAAAATCATTACACCCTTCTCCCTTAATTTTTTCTGAGTCTACAGCTAACTTATAGGCACATTTCCCTAAGCATGTATAAGGGATAAAGCCCAATTTATGTGCTCCCTCTGGGATCAACACTCTTACTTCTAAAAAGGATATAACTAAACCATGTGCACTGACAGGTGATCAGTCTGTGGCTTGACAATGTTCATGCTTTGGATCTTCGTTGAGACGTCGACTGGGGCCACAACGGGGAGGTTATCGAGTTGTCATGTTCTTCCTATGATGACCTCTTCGGCACCTTTTGTGATGTCTATGAGGATGTTCTAAAGCTCCTACACAAGTTGACATGTTGGGAGCATGAGCCTAGACCCGCATGGGTGTCAGCCGCCGCCGCCCTGTTGTGAGGTGACTGGCCGCCTCAAGCTCCCACGTTGTCCCGCCCCTCCAAGGCGGCTGGCCACCTCGAGCTCCCACCGCCTCCTTGTTGCACTCCCATGCTCCAGATCTAGAGAGTGAGAGAGACTTTGGAGGAGGTAAGGTTTGGGGGATCGAAGGAAGTAATTGAGTACGCATTCTAAATAATAGGTCCATGGTTCGTGACATAGGTGGTAGCAGCACAAATCTTGAAGTGTGACCTGACGGCAGATGTTGTGATGGCATGTTGCTTAAGGTAAAAAACTCTCTCCCCCAGGCTAGGACTTGATAGCGCCAACAAAACTATGTTCCGCTTGTCCCTTGTGTTGCTGTGGAGAGGACGACGATGACGCCCACGCGCGCAACCCGTGGTAGATTGGTAGTAGAGGCATATGCCATCGAAGACTAGAGGGTATGGGATTGCGGCGACGAGGGGTTGATTTGCCGGCTACGAAAGCAACGTTGTGTCAGGACTGATTTTTCCAATAAAACACTTATTGAAAAATCGCCCCTTTCGTCAAACTAGTATAGAGAAATCCTCCATACTGGCAGACAAATCCTTGATACAGAAAATCCAGAAGTACTAAACATTATACAGGGTTGAGCTGAGGCTGCTCAACAATTTATTACAAGTATGCCAATATTATACATAACGGCGGGTATGACACAACGGGATATGGTGGCATAACTACTAACTCGTAGATATAGTGGTAGTGGATATGTCACAGTGATGTGGGTGGCGTGACTCCAATATCTTACACTCATCAAGCGCCGGAGTGAGGCTCGATGATTTTATTATGGTGGCGGAAGCGTATATAATACAAGTGACCAACTCCAGGATCGCAAGGGACTGACTGGGACTCCTCTAGGCGTCGGACTCGCTATCGCACTCTTCATCCATAAGATTGCCTTCGTCAACATCTGGCCAAATCAACAAGCCAGGTGAGTACTTTGAATGTACTCGCAAGACAGTTTGGACATAAGATATAACAAATGCAAACATGATGCATACGAGCAGATTAGTAATGCACACATGAGTAATTAAATTGGCACTGCAACATAAAATAAAATAGCTGAAGACCGATCGGGTGTCTGAAGCGACGCCTCGAAAGGTAAAATAGAATAAACATGCCGCAGTCGGGCGTCCGAGCGACACCGCAGAAAGGGCTTATATCAAGGTAAATAACAAGGATGCCACAGTCGGACGTCTGAGCGACATCACATAAAGGGCTTATATCGAAAGTAAATGACAAGGATGCCACAGTCGGACGTCTAAGCGACATCACATAAAGGGCTTATATCAATGACAAGGATGCCACAGTCGGACGTCTGAGCGACATCACAAAAAGGGCTTAT
>LR738714.1:36284294-36345090 GCA_902687465.1 Secale cereale | reverse complement strand
ACTCGGCACATAAAAGTAAACAGGTTAGTCCATTCACAGGAGTAACATTCAACCGGGTTTACCTCTGTCAGAAGTATTAGTTCTACAGAGACTGACGCTGAGACTGACACTGATCTGCTAACCAACGTCCTTGACCAAGGACTTGATTATGCGAATGGTTTTGACTCTGCAGAGTCTGTACTTTACCACAGCCAACGGATTTCAGTAGTCTCCAAGGACTAGTTCCGTTCACGGTATTTTAGAAGAAAACACATCCAACCAGTACACACCCATTCCACATTCCGTTGCCAGGAATCACCCTAGGCAACGTTCAAGAAAAACTCTTGAGGCGGGGAGGTCACTCCTCGAATAGCATGGGATCAAATTTATATCGCGCGCTCTAAGGGGTGCCCCCCTCTCGGTCCCAACCGGAAACACCCATGCCCCCTGACCGGATGACGGCTTTAATCCAGGGCCATGGAACCTTCATCACGGCCTCTCTATTTGGTGTGTACTAGGAAAGAGGTTTGCAACTTACTAAACCGTATTCTTTGCAGAAAACATGTGGCAGCACAAAAGGGGAAAATGGACGGGATCAAGACTTGATCCACGTCGACACCGGAGTTACACAGTTGATATAGAACTGGCATGCTCCAACAATACCAGCTTACAACCTATCATGCCACCACATGATCAGGTTGTTTCTCCACCTTATGATCTCATCAAGTTTTGTAGCTCACTTGCAACTTACCTTGCATGGAATATAACATCCAACAAATGCTTATATAAACATGCCATAAGAAAAACCACACTAGCAAACATGAAAAACACTCATCATATCAAAGGTTCAAACATGCTTGCCTGGTTCGGAGTAGTCGGAGTCTAGCTCGGCGAAGTTTGCGGCTCCGTCACCTCCTTCGGTATCTACGATATAAAAAGAGTCGGATACTAACGTAAATACCGTGCGTGCGTAAAAAGTGTTCCAAATATTTTTCAAATAAATATGATAAAAAAACTAGGCAGGATTATGAAGATGACAGAAAAGGAATCAACTCAAAATCATTTTTAGTTTAAAAGTTATAAAGAAAACAAACCCAGGGACTAGTCTGTAATAAAACAGAAACTATCCAGGGGGTAGTTTGAATAGATAGAAAACGCTTCGGATGAAATACGCCAAGCCGAATAGAAAGCGTACTTTGCCCGAAGGCGCTTTCAGAAAACGTTTCGAATAAAAAGAAAAGGCTGACAAGGGGGTCCCGCATGTCAGGTTTGAAAGGGGAAAACAGAGCTCGCCGGCGCCAGAGACTTGCGATGATCGCCGGCGACGAACCACTGCGAGGCAGAGAGGGAGGGAAGTACCGGCGTGTTCAGGAGGTTCTTCCGCGTCGGTGGGTGGTGGAAGAGACCGACGGGAAACACCACAGCGACGGCTACTTCCTCTATGGCGGACGGCGGCGTCGGGCGATGGTGGGTCTCACCGGATAGGGCTTCTGACTACAAATTGAGTCTTGGGTTAGACGAGGTGGTGGACCAGAAGGTTGCTGACCAAGTTTGGGAGGCGGGGGTGCTCTCACCAGAGCGGATCTTGCCGGAGCCCGAAGCGGATCGGGGCGGCCGGAGTCGGGGAAGAAGGCTCTTCCGAGGCCCTCTGAGGGGTTTTGGCGAGGCTGTGGTGGGGTGTGGTGGATGCGGTGGCTTCACAACGCCTCTGGGGTCCTATTTATAGGCGGGCGAGGAGGGTGCCGTGAGCAAAATATCTCCGGCGAGGGATTACGGCGAGGCAGTGGTCGGGCTGGTGGTTTAGGTGACTGGGCATCTTCGGATTGGTCCACTGGCTCCATTCAACAGCTAAGCTTGATCGCATTTGGCCTGCTCCCGTGGTTTCGACGGAACGGAGCTCACGGGCTCGTCGGCGGCAGGAAACGTGCTCTGCGCGTCTCAGGCCACGGCGAGTGTCCCTTAGCGCGCTCTGAGGATAAGATGGCCACGCGGAGGCTTGAGGAGGCTTGGACGGTGCTGGTTTTCGGTGCTCTTCGCTGAGCTCGTCTGACGGCCGAGGCGGGCGGCTCTGTCACCGCTGCGCTCGCCGGAGACGATGGGACGGCTCAGCACCGACGCCCACGTCCAGCCAACCGACCGTGCGGCGCAAGGATAAGGAGGAGGAGCAGTGAGCAAGAGGCCAAGCGAGGAACTGGCGAGATTGGCGACGGGCGTCTGAAGAAAACGACACTGAACCCTGAACTGTAACACTGAACTCTGAAACTTGACAGGAACAGTGCATGCAAGCTGCTCGATGAAATGTTTGACGCACGTGGAAAAATTTTCTTGAGCTGGGACTTGGTGAGGGGGTCTCTTGATGCATCTGGAGACTGCCTGAATTATCCCAGATTTTTAGGAAAAGAAAAAGAATGCATTTCACCAAAAATGGCAAATCTGCTCCAAACTTGCAGCAAGCATATTTTGAAAATTTTGAACTGATGACCAGTAGATCTTGATGGATATAAGTTGAGGGCACTAAGGACTAGCCATAGGAATTTATTTGGAGCCAAGATTCAAAGGAAATCTAGTAGTTCCTTTGTAAACCACTAAGGTCCAAATAAATGACAGAAAAAGATTTTGTGGTTTAAATAAATAGAAATAAAAACTATGGAAAGTTGAAACTTGCTGGACTTGATGCTTGACTTGACCCAAAATAGGGAGGAAGGTTTTTTGAAGGAAATTTTTCAACATAGGTCATGGCAAGGGTGTATTTTTGAATAGGGAGGGATAAATCCAAAAATGATAGGAATTCTTTTTAACAAAAGAATTAGCAAAACAATCCAAGAGTATTTGTGTTGAACCCACATAAGTAGAAAGACCCTCAAGACCAGAATCAAGATTGAGAAGGGCTCAAAAAAGATTTGTCAGAAACAAAATTTGGGAAGGAGGGTCTCTCTAAAAAAAATTTTCAAATAACCTCCTTTAAATCAAACAAAGAATTTGGTAAAAACCAAACCAAAATTTTGGGGTGTTACAACACCCACCCCCTTAGGAAAAATCTCGTCCCCGAGATTCCAGCTGATCCTCAAATAGGTGTGGGTACTCTGCCCGAAGAAAATCCTCTCTCTCCCAAGTTGCTTCATCTTCGGTGTGATTGCTCCACTGAACCTTGAAGAACTTAATTGTCTTCTGACGGGTTCTTCTTTCAGACTCCTCCAATATTTTTACTGGACGTTCCCTGTAGGTGAGGTCCGGTTGCACGTCAATGCTCTCATGAGATACACGCTTTTCTGGGTTGCTTACACACTTCCTTAATTGTGATATGTGGAACACGTTATGGACGTCTGACAGTTCTTCGGGTAGGTCCAGCTGGTAGGCTACTGTGCCCCTTCGTGCAGTCACACGGAAAGGTCCAATAAAACGTGGTGCTAGCTTTCCCTTAATTTTGAATCGCTGCAGGCCCCGCATAGGGGATACTCTTAGATACACATAGTCACTGGGTTCAAAACTGACTTCACGATGTTTCTGGTCATAGTAACTCTTTTGTCGGCTCTGGGCTGTCTTGAGTCGATCCCTGATTAATTTAACCTTCTCCTCAGCTTCTTTGAGCATGTCTGGGCCGAAGATACGGCTGTCTCCTGTCTCTGACCAATTTAATGGGGTACGGCATCTTCGCCCATACAAAGCTTCAAAAGGTGCCATCTGTAGACTGGATTGGTAACTGTTGTTGTACGCGAACTCGGCATACGGTAAGCTTTCTTCCCAACTGGTTCCATAAGTGAGAACACATGCTCGCAGCATGTCCTCTAGAATTTGGTTCACACGTTCAGTCTGTCCTCCAGTCTGGGGGTGATATGCTGTGCTGAATACTAGTTGAGTTCCCAGAGCTTGTTGTAAATGATCCCAAAATCTAGAGACGAATTGAGTGCCTCTGTCGGATATTATGGTCTTTGGAACTCCATGTAGACAGACAATACGGGAGAGATAAAGCTTGGCAAGCTTCTGAGTGGTGTGGGTTGTCTTTACCGGAATAAAATGTGCCACCTTGGTCAACCTATCTGTGATGACCCATATGGCATCATTTCCGTGTCGTGACTGAGGTAGTCCGACAATAAAATCCATTCCAATTTCGTCCCATTTCCATTCAGGTATCCTGTTTGGCTGTAATAGTCCTGCTGGTTTTTGGTGCTCGGCTTTAATGCGCTGACATGAATCACAACAGGCAATGAATGTGGCTATATCCCTCTTCATACCGTGCCACCAAAATCTTTCCTGAATGTCCTTGTACATTTTTGTTCCTCCAGGGTGGATGGAATATGGAGCGGTATGGCCTTCGGTCAAAATTTGTTGTTTGAGGTCCTCTATATTTGGCCCGCAAAGCCTGTCTCCGTACCATAGTATTCCCTCACTGTCTACGATGAATTCTGAGGTTTTGCCTAGACTCACTTTTCTTTTTATGCCTTCGATGCTGGGGTGTCCATGCTGAGCTTTCTTAATTTGTTCCATTAGGGTGGGTTGTATTTCCAAATTTGACATAGTGCCTTCAGTGACCAACACCATGTTGAGCTTGGCAAACTCCCTCTGAAACTCAGGTCTCAAGTTTTGTGAACTGTCGTTGCTCGAGCTTGGATTGCGGCTGAGAGCATCTGCCACTACATTTGCCTTTCCTGGATGGTAGTGAATGCCAATATCATAGTCTTTTACTAATTCCAACCAGCGTCGTTGTCGCAAATTGAGTTCTGGTTGTGTGAAAATATATTTGAGGCTTTTATGGTCTGTATATATTTCACAACGATTTCCAAGCAAAAAGTGCCTCCATTCTTTGAGTGCATGAATAACTGCTGCTAATTCCAAGTCATGAGTGGGATAGTTTTCTTCATGCCTTCGCAGTTGCCTGGAAGCATATGCGACTACTTTGCCTTCTTGCATTAATACGCATCCGAGGCCCTTCCGGGACGCGTCGCAATATACTTCAAAATTTTTGTGTATGTCTGGTATGACCAGTACTGGTGCTGTTGTTAATCTCTTTTTGAGTTCTTGGAAACTTTTCTCGCAATCTTCAGTCCATACAAATTTCTTATCCTTCTTGAGTAGCTGTGTCATAGGTTTTGCTATGGTGGAGAACCCCTCAATAAATCTTCTGTAATATCCAGCCATTCCCAGAAAGCTTCGTACGTCGGTTACGTTGGCTGGTGGTTTCCAGTCGAGTACGGCCTTGACTTTTTCTGGGTCCACGGCAACACCTTCTTGGGTTAATACGTGGCCCAAAAAACCAACCTGTTTTAGCCAAAATTCACATTTGCTGAACTTGGCGTACAATTGATGCTTTCTTAATTCCCCCAGCACAATTCTGAGATGTTCAGCATGTTCTTCTGGTGTTTTAGAATATACCAAAATATCATCAATGAACACCACAACAAATTTGTCCATAAATTTCATGAACACTTTGTTCATGAGGTGAACAAAATATGCGGGGGCGTTTGTCAGTCCAAACGGCATTACTGTAAATTCATATAATCCGTATCTGGAAGTGAATGCTGTTTTAGGGATATCTTCTGTCCGTACTTTTAATTGATGATATCCCGACCTTAAATCAATCTTTGAGAAAACCTTGGCTTGTGCAAGCTGGTCAAATAAATCATTTATCCGTGGCATCGGATATTTGTTTTTGATGGTAACCATGTTGAGTGCTCGATAGTCTATACATAATCTTAGTGTCCCATCCTTTTTCTTGGCAAATAATACTGGCGAACCCCAAGGTGAGGAGCTGGCCCGGATAAATCCTTTGTCCAGTAATTCCTTTATTTGCTTCTTCAATTCTACCAACTTGGAAGGTGCCATTCTATAAGGTTTCTTGTAAATGGGAGTGGTTCCAGGTGCTAGTTCAATAGTGAATTCTATTTCTCGGTCTGGTGGCATGCCTGGTAGCTCTTCAGGAAATACATCCGGAAACTCACACACCACTGGAACTTTATTTAAATCTGAAATATCCACCTTGTTCAATCTTGGTCGCAATGATACTGGTCTTACTTGAGCTGCAATTTTTATCGTCTTCCCGTGGTGATGAGTGAGGATCACAGTCCGATTGAAACAGTCGATAAATCCCTTGTTGGTGGTTAACCAGTCCATTCCTAGGATAACATACAGTCCCTTATTTTCCAATACAATGAGGTTTGCTTGAAACTTTAATCCCTCGAGCTCAATAATCACACCTTGGCAATAGCTCTGGGTGATTTGCTTAATCCCGGGGGACTTGATGGTCATAGAATTTTCCAAGGGGAGAATTGAAAAATCATGTTGTAAAGCAAATTTCTTTGAAATGAACGAATGAGAAGCTCCCGAATCAAACAAAACCGTGGCAGGTATTGTGTTGACAGGAAACGTACCGAGTACGATATCCGGAGCATTTTGCGCCTCTTCCTTGGTCACATGGTTCACGTGACCCTTCTTGTGATTGTTGCTGGGATTGAAGTTGTTACGCTTGGGGGCTGAATTACTTCCACCATTGTTTGTCTTGGGGGCCGAGTTTCTTGGCTTTGGGCATTGCTTGGCATAGTGTCCTTCCTCTCCACAAGCGAAGCAAGTAACGCCTGGGTGATATGTAAAATCTTTATCCCTTGCATGAAAATTCTTGTTTGAGCGTGGAACACTGGTTGCGGATTTGTTCGCCCCATTTTTCCGAGGATCAATCTTGTTCCGGTTGTCGCGAGATTGAGAAGTCTTGTCCCGCTTGCGCTTGCGAAAATCCTCCAAGCTGCGGCGTTCATTCTCCAAGGTAATAGCTTTGTCCACAAGTGTTTTGAAATCTGGAAAGGTGTGCACGACCAGTTGGCATTTAAGTGCTGGTGCCAGGCCGTCCAGAAATTTTTCCATCTTTTTATTTTCAGTCATACGTTCTTCGTTGGCATAACGAGATAGTTGAGTAAACTGACTATTGTACTCAGTCACTGACATGCTTCTTTGCTTGAGGTCATCAAATTCCCTCTTCTTGATCTTCATAACACTTCTGGGAATGTGCGCCCCACGAAAATTTTCCTTAAACTCCTCCCAGGTGATGTTGTTTTCATCGGGGTGCATGTGTAGAAAATTTTCCCACCATGATGCAGCTGCTCCAGTAAGGTAGTGAGGTGCATAAAGTACCTTCTCACGGTCTGAACATTGTGCAATAATTAATTTCCTCTCAATGTCTCGAAGCCAGTCATCAGCCTCAAGAGGTTTATCCGTGTGAGAGAACGTTGGGGGACGCGTCTTTTGTAGTTCAGCCAATTTGGAATGCTGCTGGTATGGTTCGCGGTGATTTCTCATGTTGATAATATGGCTCATCATTTCTTGATGTTGCTGCTGGCTTTGCTCATAAAGGCGGCATACTTGAGAAAATGCTGCTTCACTGTCTTGCTGACTTGACTGCCCCTGTGTGAAATTGTTACTTGCCTGGGTACCATAATTTTCTTCCGGCGGGCTTCGCATGGAACGAGTCCAGGGACGATGCATTTTCCACTCTGGGGTATTTTGCAGAACTCATGAGGAAAACCGAGTAGTAAAATTAAATAATTTTTTGCAAAGGCAGGAATTTTAAAACTCCAAGATTTTTCAAGAAAACACTTGATTGCGCATGGAGAAGGACCGCTCAGTATCTTACAAGCAAGCCATAATTATACAATACCTCACTCAGGATGCGCGTACACATTCCTGACATGTTATTTAGGCTAGTGCACTCCTCCGAGTTCCTACATGATGCGCACACAAACTACTTCTCACCAAGCCTATATACATATAAACATATCATACAAGCAGGTACATCACACGGCTGCTCGGCGCACTCAGTCGGAGATGGTAAATATTTCCTTTGGCCTGCCGAGGGTAAGTCCCAGTGCTGCTGGGGACTCAACTTCTTCCTCACTAATAGGCTCCAGGCGCGGGGTACTGGGTTGTGCGGCTGAAACGGGTGTGGTAGGCGGTGCAGCACGAACTGGGGTAGGAGCAATGACTTGGTCAAACTCCTCAGTGGTAGGTAGGCGGCGAGCGGTGGCTCGGATGGCAGGTGCATAGGATGATGAGGACGAGATGTATGACAGTGGTGGTGCTGTATGGAGCAGCTCCCTCCTGTTGGCAACACAGCCCTGAACTGAGTCCATACGGGCAGCCACCAAGTCGTCCACGAGGTTATCAAAAGCTGCCTCAAGAGCCTTGAGATACTCAACAAGCATCTCAATAGCATCATCTCGTTCTCCCCTAGTGCAAGCAAATGCATAGTGACAAGTGTATGGCACGTGGCATGGGAGGTAGCGGTAGCGACGAGCCTTCATCGAAGGGAGAGCATCCCGGAGACGAGCTATTGCCTCACGGGCAGCCATCTGCATGGCATGCCTCTCCGTAGGCATGGCCCTCCCAACAAATCGGAAGCGGCGTAATTCAGAACGCCCTCCCTTGAATTGCACCGCAGCCTGGTGCATAGACACGCTGTCGCTGATCTTGTGCTCGTAGAGTGTGAACTCCGGACGAGTCGATGGCCCGATCGCGATCTTGGCGATAGAGGCGAGGAGCTTGATAAACCCCTCAGGCACATTGGCGAACACCTGTGATTCACAGTCGCGTCCAGCCATCTACAAAAGTAGACAAAAATTCCAGATAGTCAAATCATAAATTTATGATGACTAACAGAAAAATTGCTACAATTGCAAATTGCTAAAATAGCACCTATTACGCTAATAACCGATTAGCGAGCGCACCTAGTGGCTTCCTACAGTCAGCCTGGCTCTGATACCAAGGTTGTCAGGACCGATTTTTCCAATAAAACACTTATTGAAAAATCGCCCCTTTCGTCAAACTAGTATAGAGAAATCCTCCATACTGGCAGACAAATCCTTGATACAGAAAATCCAGAAGTACTAAACATTATACAGGGTTGAGCTGAGGCTGCTCAACAATTTATTACAAGTATGCCAATATTATACATAACGGCGGGTATGACACAACGGGATATGGTGGCATAACTACTAACTCGTAGATATAGTGGTAGTGGATATGTCACAGTGATGTGGGTGGCGTGACTCCAATATCTTACACTCATCAAGCGCCGGAGTGAGGCTCGATGATTTTATTATGGTGGCGGAAGCGTATATAATACAAGTGACCAACTCCAGGATCGCAAGGGACTGACTGGGACTCCTCTAGGCGTCGGACTCGCTATCGCACTCTTCATCCATAAGATTGCCTTCGTCAACATCTGGCCAAATCAACAAGCCAGGTGAGTACTTTGAATGTACTCGCAAGACAGTTTGGACATAAGATATAACAAATGCAAACATGATGCATACGAGCAGATTAGTAATGCACACATGAGTAATTAAATTGGCACTGCAACATAAAATAAAATAGCTGAAGACCGATCGGGTGTCTGAAGCGACGCCTCGAAAGGTAAAATAGAATAAACATGCCGCAGTCGGGCGTCCGAGCGACACCGCAGAAAGGGCTTATATCAAGGTAAATAACAAGGATGCCACAGTCGGACGTCTGAGCGACATCACATAAAGGGCTTATATCGAAAGTAAATGACAAGGATGCCACAGTCGGACGTCTAAGCGACATCACATAAAGGGCTTATATCAATGACAAGGATGCCACAGTCGGACGTCTGAGCGACATCACAAAAAGGGCTTATATCAAAAGTAAATGACAAGGATGCCACAGTCGGACGTCTGAGCGACATCGCATAAAGGGCTTATATCAAAAGTAAATGACAAGGATGCCACAGTCGGACGTCTGAGCGACATCACATAAAGGGCTTATATCATACAAAGAAAAAAAATATTGAGTAGTTCCTGGAGGTAGCACCATCCTAAGGAATACTCGGCACATAAAAGTAAACAGGTTAGTCCATTCACAGGAGTAACATTCAACCGGGTTTACCTCTGTCAGAAGTATTAGTTCTACAGAGACTGACGCTGAGACTGACACTGATCTGCTAACCAACGTCCTTGACCAAGGACTTGATTATGCGAATGGTTTTGACTCTGCAGAGTCTGTACTTTACCACAGCCAACGGATTTCAGTAGTCTCCAAGGACTAGTTCCGTTCACGGTATTTTAGAAGAAAACACATCCAACCAGTACACACCCATTCCACATTCCGTTGCCAGGAATCACCCTAGGCAACGTTCAAGAAAAACTCTTGAGGCGGGGAGGTCACTCCTCGAATAGCATGGGATCAAATTTATATCGCGCGCTCTAAGGGGTGCCCCCCTCTCGGTCCCAACCGGAAACACCCATGCCCCCTGACCGGATGACGGCTTTAATCCAGGGCCATGGAACCTTCATCACGGCCTCTCTATTTGGTGTGTACTAGGAAAGAGGTTTGCAACTTACTAAACCGTATTCTTTGCAGAAAACATGTGGCAGCACAAAAGGGGAAAATGGACGGGATCAAGACTTGATCCACGTCGACACCGGAGTTACACAGTTGATATAGAACTGGCATGCTCCAACAATACCAGCTTACAACCTATCATGCCACCACATGATCAGGTTGTTTCTCCACCTTATGATCTCATCAAGTTTTGTAGCTCACTTGCAACTTACCTTGCATGGAATATAACATCCAACAAATGCTTATATAAACATGCCATAAGAAAAACCACACTAGCAAACATGAAAAACACTCATCATATCAAAGGTTCAAACATGCTTGCCTGGTTCGGAGTAGTCGGAGTCTAGCTCGGCGAAGTTTGCGGCTCCGTCACCTCCTTCGGCATCTACGGTATAAAAAGAGTCGGATACTAACGTAAATACCGTGCGTGCGTAAAAAGTGTTCCAAATATTTTTCAAATAAATAAGATAAAAAACTAGGCAGGATTATGAAGATGACAGAAAAGGAATCAACTCAAAATCATTTTTAGTTTAAAAGTTATAAAGAAAACAAACCCAGGGACTAGTCTGTAATAAAACAGAAACTATCCAGGGGGTAGTTTGAATAGATAGAAAACGCTTCGGATGAAATACGCCAAGCCGAATAGAAAGCGTACTTTGCCCGAAGGCGCTTTCAGAAAACGTTTCGAATAAAAAGAAAAGGCTGACAAGGGGGTCCCGCATGTCAGGTTTGAAAGGGGAAAACAGAGCTCGTCGGCGCCAGAGACTTGCGATGATCGCCGGCGACGAACCACTGCGAGGCAGAGAGAAAGGGAAGTACCGGCGTGTTCAGGAGGTTCTTCCGCGTCGGTGGGTGGTGGAAGAGACCGACGGGAAACACCACAGCGACGGCTACTTCCTCTACGGCGGACGGCGGCGTCGGGCGATGGTGGGTCTCACCGGATAGGGCTTCTGACTACAAATTGAGTCTTGGGTTAGACGAGGTGGTGGACCAGAAGGTTGCTGACCAAGTTTGGGAGGCGGGGGTGCTCTCACCAGAGCGGATCTTGCCGGAGCCCGAAGCGGATCGGGGCGGCCGGAGTCGGGGAAGAAGGCTCTTCCGAGGCCCTCTGAGGGGTTTTGGCGAGGCTGTGGTGGGGTGTGGTGGATGCGGTGGCTTCACAACGCCTCTGGGGTCCTATTTATAGGCGGGCGAGGAGGGTGCCGTGAGCAAAATATCTCCGGCGAGGGATTACGGCGAGGCAGTGGTCGGGCTGGTGGTTTAGGTGACTGGGCATCTTCGGATTGGTCCACTGGCTCCATTCAACAGCTAAGCTTGATCTCATTTGGCCTGCTCCCGTGGTTTCGACGGAACGGAGCTCACGGGCTCGTCGGCGGCAGGAAACGTGCTCTGCGCGTCTCAGGCCACGGCGAGTGTCCCTTAGCGCGCTCTGAGGATAAGATGGCCACGCGGAGGCTTGAGGAGGCTTGGACGGTGCTGGTTTTCGGTGCTCTTCGCTGAGCTCGTCTGACGGCCGAGGCGGGCGGCTCTGTCACCGCTGCGCTCGCCGGAGACGATGGGACGGCTCAGCACCGATGCCCACGTCCAGCCAACCGACCGTGCGGCGCAAGGATAAGGAGGAGGAGCAGTGAGCAAGAGGCCAAGCGAGGAACTGGCGAGATTGGCGACGGGCGTCTGAAGAAAACGACACTGAACCCTGAACTGTAACACTGAACTCTGAAACTTGACAGGAACAGTGCATGCAAGCTGCTCGATGAAATGTTTGACGCACGTGGAAAATTTTTCTTGAGCTGGGACTTGGTGAGGGGGTCTCTTGATGCATCTGGAGACTGCCTGAATTATCCCAGATTTTTAGGAAAAGAAAAAGAATGCATTTCACCAAAAATGGCAAATCTGCTCCAAACTTGCAGCAAGCATATTTTGAAAATTTTGAACTGATGACCAGTAGATCTTGATGGATATAAGTTGAGGGCACTAAGGACTAGCCATAGGAATTTATTTGGAGCCAAGATTCAAAGGAAATCTAGTAGTTCCTTTGTAAACCACTAAGGTCCAAATAAATGACAGAAAAAGATTTTGTGGTTTAAATAAATAGAAATAAAAACTATGGAAAGTTGAAACTTGCTGGACTTGATGCTTGACTTGACCCAAAATAGGGAGGAAGGTTTTTTGAAGGAAATTTTTCAACATAGGTCATGGCAAGGGTGTATTTTTGAATAGGGAGGGATAAATCCAAAAATGATAGGAATTCTTTTTAACAAAAGAATTAGCAAAACAATCCAAGAGTATTTGTGTTGAACCCACATAAGTAGAAAGACCCTCAAGACCAGAATCAAGATTGAGAAGGGCTCAAAAAAGATTTGTCAGAAACAAAATTTGGGAAGGAGGGTCTCTCTAAATTTTTTTTTTCAAATAACCTCCTTTAAATCAAATAAAGAATTTGGTAAAAACCAAACCAAAATTTTGGGGTGTTACACGTTGTGATTGTGTGTGCCGAGCTGCATAGTAGAGCCTTGAGTGTGATGCGTACCGATGATTTTTGAATAGGTTCCTTGAGTCATATCTATGGGTTTTGGGCCACTAATGAGCTCACGCTACATTGATTTTTATAACATCTTGTATTATAGTACAAAGGTAGTAATAAGAGCATCTGCAGCTAAGCTTAGCAAATCTGGTCCCCTGTACGCCTGCGGGCGCGTCCGGACATGTCCGCAGGCAACGCCTGGCAGCCCCTCATTAGGGCTACTCCACATCCACACATCTCAAATGCGATCCTCATATCCATGCACACAAATCATACAATACAAATCATACCAATTCAACAGTTCGAAACAAATACGACAAAGCAAAACAAATCATAGTTCGACAATCGGACATGCCAAAATGAAATCAATGTCCGAGCATGGGAGATCATTTGTTGGTTGGCCAGATCACTCGTCGGATGCCATCAATGCCTTATGGTCCTCCGCCATCCTTGCGTCCTGCCATCCTGCTATGCCCGCATCCTTGCCGCTTGCTCGGCCTACATCTTTGTCGCGTGCTCTGCTGCTTCCATAGCCGCCCTAGCCGCCTCGTAGCCCCTATGGTCGTTGATCTATTTTTTTCTTCTCCACAAGCCACTTCTTTTCATGCTCATCCAAGAAGGTTTCGTCTGCTAACATGATCTTCGCATCCTCCGTATCCCATGCAATTTTCAACCTCTCCTTCTCGAGCTCAATCTCCACAAATGTCTTGCCTTATCAAGCTCCATTTTATTGCCGCCTCTTGCTTCTCCAACTCGATCTTCTCCCTCTCAATTTCCAGTTTTTCTCTGTCCACTTCCAGTCCCAATCCATCATCTCCTTTTGTGCATCCAACATGAGCTTGTACCTCTCCTCTTTCTTGTTCCTCCTCACCGAAAAAATGTGCATCCATGTGGAGGGCATTTTTGTAGCCGTGGCTTCACGGGAGGCCATTGCCTTCCTCCCGCTTGTTTCTCATGACTTATTGGTTATCCTTTGGCACAGTGGCTCTTACATTCTCCACTAAAACATCTTCTTCTTCTTCCAACCTAATTGATTGGTAGGAGCTTGAGCCATCATTCATCTTCTTGTAGGCCTTGAGACCGTCCACAGGTTTTGTCCACTTGGGTCGGCCGTTCAATATCACCCAACAATGGCTAAAACCAAATGGCTTGTTCTCTGTTTCATGATATATAGTGGCCACTTTTGGTGTCAAAACCGGCAGATCTCGGGTAGGGCGGCCCAAGCTGTGAGTTTGAGGATCGATGGTAACAGGAGATAGGGGACACGATGTTTACCCAGGTTCAGGCCCTCTCGGTCGAGGTAATACCCTACTTCCTGCTTGATTGATCTTGATGAATATGAAGAGTTAATATACCTCGAGATCGTAATGGCCAAACCCTACGAGTCTAGCCTATGCAATTGTGACTCTGCTACCCTCTACAGACTAGACCCTCCGGTTTACATATCCACCGGAGGAGACCTAGGGTTACAAAGATTACTTGGGAAGAAAGGAATCATTACAGCTGAACATCTACTCTGCCTTTCTACATACACATGAGTCCTAACTGGACACGGGGGATGTCAGTTTATCTTCATCATCACGGCTCATCTATCCGGCCCAGCTTCGGTAGACCGGATCCTTGTGGACTCCCAAATCCAGGACCCCCTCAATGGCCCCCGAACTTGCCTTCAATGATGAGGTTGTATCCGGCTTTATGTCTTCGGTCTTGCAAGGCAGGTTCCTCTTCTAAATAGATGATAGTTTGGCTCCATATTTAATATCATATCCTGTCAATTCCTTATCGCCGTCGTCTCGACTTCCACGTGTCGGATGAATGCAAACCATCTAGGTATTTATACAAACAACCCCTTGACCGTGCAAGGAAGGCGTCTATTTAAGGAGACTAAATCTCATATGCCATTCCACACCACGCGAAAATCCTTAGAGCTTGCCACGGAAAATCTCCCAAGCATGGCCGGCGCTCCCAATTCTTCCTCACGCCCTCACGGCCCTCAAGCGGGCGATTGGGAAAGTTGCTCAGTATCCCACACGCATCTGAGTAAACTTCAGACACAAGGATATATCCCTCGCGCGGATCTAGTCTCCGTCCGGGCTGGATTAACTTCTATTAACGGCGAAGCCTTGGCAGAAAATTTCCCCAATCCTACCAAAGAGGAGCGGGTGTGGTTCATCTCCTTCCTTTTGAGAGGTGTAGGATTCCCTATCCATCATTTCCCCGAGAAGTTTCTGGAGTTCTATGGTCTCCAGCTGCATGACCTTACACCGGGCTCTATCCTGCATATCGCGGGCTTCGTCGCTCTTTGTGAGCTGTTTTTTGGGCTGTGAGGCTCATTTCGAGCTATGGCAAAAATTCTTCTACCTCATCCCCCGCTCCCAAAAGGGATCTATATTCTAGGTGGGCGGCACCGAAGTGTGGCGCATAGCAGGGACAGGCTACCTATTCGGCACTCCGAAAAAAGGCATCCGAAGAGTGGCCCTCGGAATGGTTTTATATTGAAGACATTGTTCTTACGGACCCAATCCGGCAGGGCCTTCCCGAATTCTCCAGTGCTCCTTTAAAGAAACGTTTCAACTGGTGTCCCCGAAGCCTCAAGGAGGAAGACAGTGCAGAGATTAAAAGGCTAGCAAGCAAGATCAGAATACTCGCCCACTCCAAGCTGACAATAATTGAAGTAATGGCGATTTCAATAACGCGATGCGTGCAGCCGCTTCAAGCCAAAGGGTTTCCTATGTGGCATTATAATGGGCAGGATGACGCCTCGCGCTGTCTACGTAAGGGTCCGGACAACCCTGCCACCCTGGCCGCCATCCTAGCTAACCTCTAGAAAGTGGAGAAGGAGGACTTTCTTCGCTTGAAGTGTCGAGAAGGTTTCTCTATGTACAACCCCACCGACTGGGTGAGTCTTTTTCTGACCGCTAGTTTCGCTCAATTTTTCTTTTGGGACACACTAACCGAACTAATTTTGGTTATCTCCAATAGGAGTGGAGGAAGGTGGTCGAAGGGATTCATAGCCCCGTTTCGCAACCAGAGGACCATATTCGAGACATGGATCCCGGATTTGAAGAAGATCCGAATATAGGCATAGAGCTTAAGGATGGAGTTTTCTATCAGGCTAGCCATGATGGTACTGAAGTGGCTATTGTAGCCGATTACCCTGGCCTTCTTCCTTCCTCCCATGTAACTACCCGGGAGACACCTCCTCAAAGAGAACCTTCCCAACGCGCCTCACCCACCACAATATCTCATGCTCAAAAGGGGCGGCGCTCGTCCCGCCGTACTGCATCAAGGGCGTCCTTTAGGAATGCGACGCTCACGCAGGGCGAGTCTTTGAAACAGAAGGAAACCAGAGACATCACCGAACCTCCTCCTTTACCGAAGAGGTATAATTTTTTAACATATGCTCGGCAGCAAGGCCGGATTGTAATATTTTCCGCTTTGTCTTATTTTAGGTGGAGCATACGTCGGACTATGTCTGGGGATCCTGCTGGCCATGCCCCAACCAATCCGGCACTGGGCCCATCCAGGGTTAGTATGGGCGTAACGCTTGATTTTCCTCACCAAGAGGATTCGAATGAGGTATCTGTTACCAATTCTGAAGTGGAAAGCGCGATGAATCATCGGCGGTGAAAAGCAGCCATGCGTGATCCAACTTTTACTAAAGAGACGTTCAGCGCCCTTAGTTTTGCGGATGCATATGTCCGAGCTGCTCGAGACGGACTTGCCGGAGCCACTCACCAGCTTTCCAAGGATATGCGGGTAAGAAAGTCTAGATTCAATAATCATATGCCAATAGCCCCCAAGACTTGAAGCTGTTGGCCCAACTGATTTAATGATTGTTGTATCTTCAGGTACTCAAGGAAAAGAATAGCGTATTATCCAAGGAGCTTAAAGAATGCCGGACCAAGTTAACTATTGTCACCACCGAATTATAAGATTTGGAGAGGTCCAAGAAGGGCTCTGATGGTAAGAACAATAGTGTCCGGAAAGTATGATCCTGTGCCAATCAATGATTTTTAAATATACATTGTTTTAACTGCAGTAGCAGGGTCAACATACCAACTGGGGAATAAGCTAAGGGCTGCTTTGGCGGACAAAAACACGCGAAGGGCAAGCAGCCACTAGTCAACGTATATTAACACGGACCATAGAGGAGAAGAACAAACTGTAGGATACAAATATCAAGCAAGCCGAAGAGCTAAAGGACATACGAGCCCAACTCTCGGATGCCATGAAAGAGAATAGGAAGCTAAAAGGTGGCATATTCAGTATGACCTTAAACCTAGCTTTCATTATAGTCCCTTGATTCAAAGTTTTGACAAAACTGTTCCTGTAGGTTTGTTATCTGGGCAGCCCGAGGGAGAGGTGTCTGGATTTCAAGGCGACCTGCTGCAAGAGCTCTCCAAAGTACACGAGCGAGATCAGAAAGCCATGAAGAATATGGCCAAGGCCTTATGACCAGCCGATTCACCTCCAGAAATTATGGAGGAACTGGCGAATTTTTTCAAAGGGGCTCGACGCCACTTTTAACGGTGGAAGGCATCAGCATGTTGAGAAGGTGCTCAAGAAGCCTGGGCTATGGTGAAGACACGCTACACCGGATCTGATCCGAATCATATGGCCCGAGTTGTACCTCGAGGGCCGGACGGACTAGAAATCCCCGTGAGCTTGGTATATGACCAAGTAAAGACAGCCGCCACATTTTCACAACAAGACTGTAAATTAGACAGTCTTATAGATGTGTAGATGAAGCGTATGAGTTTGATTACATGTAATAATGTACTTTATCATAAAACTTATCTCCTACCAAATTTATTTAAAAGATTGTCATGGCAGACCTTCCGCTATGACCTCCGAACCCCAAGGGCTGGAGTGTTTCCTAATACTGTACTTGTGGTAAACATGTGGTATGTTCGGGAACCAGGCAAGCCAGTCATCTTTGCTTAAACAGACAAACTATGTTCGGGTAGTTATGTTATGTTACTATTTAACGCAAGAAACATCTTCTAGAGAGAATAGTTCCATTAAGGGTTCATTTCCCTAGGTCGGCATGCATATATACGCGTACCTAGGCTTTGATCCTTAAAATAGGATTATAGGGAGCCTTTCCTATGAGATTGAAAGATTATGTGCAAAAAAGTGATTCGTCGTTTGTCCGCCGACCAATGATTCCCTTAAGAATGCTAGCTTTCGGCTTCACACATCTGAGGTACAGGTCCGGATTACCCGGTTGTAACAATCGCAGAGGTGCTCCCTTTACACCCTAGTCAAACAATCGGGAACGTAGGGTATAAACACAGGAGCTAGGCAACCCAGCTTGGCAAAAACTTAAGTCATAGAGGTGCATATAATGGCGAAGAGACTGTATCAAACAGACGACACGATTATTGTAAGCAATATGCTTTTAATAATGAGCTTTGTTATTGATTGCTCTCTGACTATAGCGCCAGAAAACCTCATGTCTGCTAGGACTACGTCGGTATTTCCCCAAAGAGGAAGGGATGATGCAGCACAGCGACGGTAGGTATTTCCCTCAGTGATGAAACCAAGGTTATCAAACCAGTAGGACAACCAAGCAACATAACGTAAACAGCACCTGCACACAAATAACAACACCTCGCAACCCGACGTGTTAAAGGGGTTGTCAATCCCTTCCGGGTAACGATGCCAGAAATTTGTAACAGATTGGAATAATAGATCATAAATAAAATAAAATGCATCAAAGTATTTTTGAATTTTTGGTTTAATATATCTGAATAAAAATGCAAAGGAAAAGTAGATCACAAGCAAATATATGAGAAAGAAGACCCGGGGGCCGTAGGTTTCACTAGTGGCTTCTCTCGAGAAAGATAGCAAACGGTGGGTAAACAAATTACTGTTGGGCAATTGATAGAACCTCAAATAATTATGACGATATCTAGGCAATGATCATTACATAGGCATCACGTCCAAGATTAGTAGACCGACTCCTGCCTTCATCTACTACTATTACTCCACACATCGACCGCTATCCACCATGCATCTAGTGTATTAAGTTCATGGAAAAATGGAGTAATGCATTAAGAACGATGACATGATGTAGACAAGATCCGTTTATCTATGGTGTTAGATATGGATCTTGTCGTTTTATCCTTAGTAGCAATGATACATACGTGTCGGTTCCCTTTCTGTCACTAGAATCAAGCAGTGTAAGATCAAACCCACTACCGGGCACCTCTTCCCATTGCAAGATAAATAGATCAAGATAGGCCAAACAAAACCCAAATATTGGAGAAGAAATACGAGGCTATAAGAGATCATGCATATAAGAGATCAAACAACTCAAATAACTTTTATGGATATAAAAAGATAGATCTGATCATCAACTCAAAGTTCATCGGATCCCAACAAACACACCGCAAAAGAGTTACATCATATGGATCTCCAAGAGACCACTGTATTGAGAATTCAGTGAGAGAGAGGAAGCCATCTAGCTACTAACTATGGACCCGTAGGTCTACAAAGAACTACTCACGCATCATCGGAGAGGCACCAATGGAGGTGGTGAACCCCATCTGAGATGGTGTCTAGATTGGATCTGGTGGTTCTGGACTCTACGGTGGCTAGATGAATATTTCGTCGACTCCCCTAGGGTTTCTGGAATATTGGGGTATTTATAGAGCTAAGAGGCGGTGCGGCAGGCCACCAAGGTGGGCACAACCCACCTGGGCGCACCAGGGGGGCCTGGCGCGCCCTGGTGGGTTGTGCCCCCGTCGGGGCACCCCCCAGGTGCTGCCTTGGCCCATCAGGTGTCTTCTGGCCCGTAAAAATTCTCCAAAAGTATCGCAGTGTTTGGGCTTCGTTTAATATTGATTTCATGTGATGTAAAAAACATGCGGGAAATAGCAACTGTGTAACGCCCCAGATGTACCAATTCCCAATATGGTAATATATTCATCGTTGACTTAATCAATTCCATTATGGGCTCCTCCTTCATTTTGGGTTCTTGTGTTTTTTATTTGAGCATGTGTTGCATGTCACCATGTCATTTACATCATGTGCATTGCATTGGCATAGTCTCACTTGCATTTGTGCGTAGTTGCATCGTCTCCGTCCTCTCCGTTGTCCGTTTCAGATTCCAACTCTCTCACACGGCACCCGTCGCACCTCTCAAGTCTTGTTTCGTGAGCGGGATAAAAACATCCTCCGAATGGGCCGAGAGTTGTTGTGTGGTCTTGGTATATCACCGGTAGACCGCCTGTCAAATTTCGTTCCATTTGGAGGTTGTTTGATGCCCCAACGGTTAACCGCGTTAACCGCCGGAAGCCTTTTCTTTTTTAGCCCATCACCCCTCCAGGCTCTTAGTGAAAAACTGCTAAGTCTGAAATCTGTTATAACATGTTACCATGTAAACTTGATCCCAAAATATTTTCCATGCATGTTTTGGAATAACCAGTGAGCATGTCCTGATGTCCATGTAATTATCTATCAATCCATGTCTTTGTTTGCATTTATGCCCTGTTGTAGCGTGTTGTTATCTTGCTCTCAAAATGCTTGAAATCTGAACTGTCTGCCAATTAACAGAATATTCATTTTGGCAAAGCTCATGTTAATCAACCCTTGCATGGAATGACTTGTTTCTTTGGATGAATTAGAAGTATATTATGTATTCTTCATGCTCATGTAATTTTCAGGCTTGTTATAATTGTTAGGCTTGCTGTTATGTGCCTCCAAAGGCAGCAACATATTGTTCCTGCTTGCATGTCCAGTAATTTTCACTAAGTGTGAAAACATATTAACTTGTTGAATCTTGCCATGCTAGTTTAATTGTGTTCCAGTAAGTTTTCGGGTGTGCTCTGAGTGCATTTATGTTGAGAATCATGTCTACTTCACATCCATGCCTTTTGTCATCATGTTTGGGTGTTGTAGCATATTTAAACCTTGCTCCAAAGATGTCAAGTTGTTGTTAACTACAGTTTTGCATTGCATCTTGTTTTGCTTGCCATTTGCAAACCATGCATCCGATTCCGATGATCTTTATATCGATTTCGAACAAAATCTTTCAATCTATCCAGTGGCATGCTTGGTTTGCCAAGATCTTGCCCACATCCATCATGTCTTCACATGTCCTTCCCGGCTTCATCTCCTTCCTTACCGGTAGCTCTGTAGCATCATACTTGCATCTCTCTTGCATAGCATGTGTTCTTGTCTTGTCAAGTGTGTTTATTTGGATTCTTGTTTATGTTGGGTAGCAACAGAAGATGAGTTCGAGTCCGAGGTCGAGATAGCCGCTCAGTACGATTACGAAGAGCAAGGTCCCGATTACGTCGAAGAATTACCAGCCAAGATGAACATTCCTTGATATCACCTCTATTCTTGCTATGCTAGATGCATCGCTCTATTGCTTTGTCGTGATACCTATCCTTTTGCATGTCAGCCCCGACCTTGCCATGAAACCTCTAACTACCCACCTAGCAAACCATTGTTTGACTAAGTTACACTTTTGCTCAAACCCCCCTCTTATAGTGTTGCTAGTTGAAGGTGAAGATGAAGTTTGCTCCATGTGGATTGGGTTTTGGGAATAACTCAATATCTATATTTACATTAATGCACCTATATACATGGCAATGGGTGGAAGGCTTGGCCTTTTGTGACACCCCGAGACTGGTGCGCCAGGTGTCAGCCAGTTATTCGTTCTCGTTGCCATGTCATCTTCTTGCGTGTTGCATTTTCCCATGTCATCATGTGTGTTGCATGAGCATGTTTTCAAAACTTGCATCCGTCCGAGTCCGCTCGTCCTTTCCGTTGTCCGTTCTGAGCCCAGACACACTCACACGTGCCCGCGGCACCTCCGAATATTTATTTTGTGAGTGGCCGAAAAATGTTCTCGGAATTGGTTGAAACTTGGTGTGTGGTCTTATTATAGCATAGACAGGCCGCCTGCCAAATTTAATCGCATTCAGAGCTCGTTTGATAGCCCAACGGATATATATAGCGGCACTAGTCGCCGGTTAAAAGTCGAACGTTTTCGGTCTTCGAAAACCCCCGTGGGCCTCTCTCCCTCTCCTCTCATCTCAGCCCAACTAATCTACACAGCCCACCTAGGCCCAGCCTACTCCCCCCTCCGCTCGGAGCCGCACGATCGAGATCGTACGGCTCGAAACGGAGCTAAAACCCCCAAACCCTGGTCTTTTCCCTATATAAACACCCCCAACATTCCATTTTTGGCCTAACCTACCCTTCCCATACCTCCTAGTCCCTCTTTCCTCAGTTTCCGCGCAGCCAACCCCCCTCCTCCTCCAAATTCGGCGCGCCCCAGCCCCCTCCAACAACTTGGCGCGTCGCCAGTGGCCCGCGCCGCCACCTGGACATCCCCTGGCCAACACCCTTCCGCCATGTGGCAGCGGCCACGTCGCCAGCGCCCTCCCAGCGGCACTCCAGCCGCGCAGCCCACACGGGTCCCGACCGCGGCCCGCCCTGGATCCCCGATCTGGGCCGAACGGGCCCGAGTCCCCGTGCGCCGCTCCCTCCTCTCGAGCCCCGCACGCCTCCCGAGTGTGCCGTCCCCGTCGCCGTTCGCCGGCCCTTCGACCTCGCCGGCGACTGCCCGAGCCGCCCCGCGCCTCTGCCTCCTTGAGCCGCCGCCGGTCGCTCCGCCTCCGCCCGTCGCCCCGTCCCCGCCAGCCGCTGGAGCTCCACCGCCCCGGGACTCCGAGCCAGCCGTCACGGCGGCGACCTTCTCCACCGCCGAACCCCGCCGGCCGAGCTCCTCCTCGCCGGCTCATGGCCTCCCCGACCCACCTCCGGCCAGATCCGGGGCTGAGCCGCCCGGATCCAGCCGTCCTCGGCCTCCTCCGCCGGCAAGAGCCTCGCTGGAGTTGCGGGCTCGCCGGAGTTCCTCGCGCCGGACATGTCCGTCCGGGCACGGACGTGTCCGCTCGCCCCGCCTGTGCCACTGCCCCGTGGGCCCCAGCCACCGGACATGTCCGATCTGTCATGGACATGTCCATTCCCCGAGAGGTTGTTTTTTTCTGCTAAGTCCCTAAATGTCATAATTTATATGCATCTTTGCATGGTTGTAACTTTTTGTGTGGTGATCCAAATTGAGTGTATGATATGTCAAAATGATCGTGGTGATATGCTCTACACTTTGTTCCATTGTGCCATGCTTGTTTGATTTCATCTAGATGCTCTAATGTCTGTTGCAAGAGTGCTACTTGTTATAAACTGATGTTACTTTTTATTTTGATGCCATGTTTGAGATATGATAACTTGGTGCATGTTTATCCAAGTGGAGCATATGATATGTCAACATGTTCATTGTGAAGTGCTCTACATGATGTTTGCTGTAGCATTCATGTTAGGTGCCATCTTGCCATGTTAATCTCTGTTGCAAAAGTGCATTTGGCTGTTAAGTGCTGAAACTTGTTATGAGATGCTGATTTCACTTGATCATTGCTATTGATGTGTTTGTCTTCATGCCACATGTCTAGATGTTTTAGAAGCACAATCTTATGGTCTTTGCTGTGGTTCAATTCACTTTCCATGATATGCCTTGAGGTGACTTAAACAAGCTTGTAAACATGCCATGTTGTTGTTACTGTTTTATACTTAGTGAAAAAAACTGCTAAGTCTGGAATCTGTTATAACCTGATGCTATGTTTGCTTGATGCCCCACTCAAATCCATGCTTGTTTTGGAGTGGCCAATGATCATGTCTTGTTGTCCATGTTATTGTCTATCCATTCATGCCCTTACTTGCTCATATGGCCTGATGTAGCTTATTTATTTCTTGCTCTCAAGTTGCTATAAATTTAACCTATCAAGATTTTATCAGCATGTTCATTTTGGTGGAGCTTGTTTCTATTGATCCATGCCTCCTATGGAGATGCTCCAATGGAGTCGTTTGCTGCATGAGATGTCTACTACATGTCCATGCTCTTTATGTTATTATTAGAGTTGATATGCTTGTTGTTTTGTGCCTCCGAAGGCAGCATCGTGATGATGTTTTTGCCTTCCCAGATTTTGGCTAAGTCTGGATAATTTTATTGCAACTTGCCATGCTTGTTTAAATGTGTTCCAGCAAGCTTTTGGGTGTGTTCTAAGTTCATGCTTGTTAAGTAACATGTCTACTTCACATCCATGCTTATTGTTATCATGTTTGGGTGATGTAGCTTATATTTACCTTGCTCCAAAGTTGCTATGTGGCTGTTAACTTCAGCTTGTTGTTATATCTTGTAGCGTGTGTATGTGTTGATCCGTTGCTCCGTTTTGAGCGTGCTATATGTGAAACTTGTGTGGTTTTGCATGTAGAAGCATAATATCATGTTGTTTTCATGTTTGGACTGTGTTTGCTTGATGTTTGGGTGCATCTTGCACTGTTGCCTTGCTTGTCTTGTTTTGCTCATATCTTCTAGGCCGTAGCTCCGAATTAAACAAACTTTATATGAAACTTGCCTAGAATTTCGTGTAGATCATCATGGTGCATGTTAACCTGCTGTTTAACAACTTTAACATAAAGTTTGTTCAGATCTGGACTAATTTCACAATATGCATATGAGGACTTACCGGATTTGTTATAGGTAGTTTCCGGCCTCATTTAAACTTGTTGGCTTGTGTTGTTCTTATGTGCTTCATTCCTTGCCATGTATTGCATCATATATAGACTTGTCTTGCATCATACTTGGTTGAGCATATTGTCATGTTCTTGTGTTGTGTGTTTACCGTATTGCTTGCTTCTTCTCGTTAGTGTTGTTCCGTTGCGATCGTGAGGATTCGTTCGTCTACATGTGGTTCGTCTTCAAGGCTTCTTCTTCGTATTCTTCACGGATCCGTTCTTCTTCCTTGCGGGATCTCAGGCAAGATGACCATACCCTTGGATACCTTTACTATCATTGCCATGCTTAGTTGTCTCGATGCTATCATTATATGTCGCGCTACCCATCATTATTGTCAGCCTCTCCTTGTTGCCATGAAACCTCTAACCTTTGACACCTTCCTAGCAAAACCATTGTTTGGGTATGTTACCCGCCTGCTCAGCCCCTCTTATAGCGTTGTTAGTTGCAGGTGAAGATGAAGATCGTTCCATGTTGGAACTTGTTGTTGGAATATCACAATATCTATTATTATTATTAACACACCTATATACTGGGCATGGGTGGAAGGCTTGGCCTTTTGCTCGGTGTTTTGTTCAACTCGTGCCTCCTTAGGAGCCGATAAACCGGCATTATGTTCCTTGATTTTGCGTTCCTTACACGGTTGGGTATATGGGGACCCCTTGACACTTCGTCTTTGAATAAAACTCCTCCAGCAAGGCCCAACATTGGTTTTATTGCAACATAATAATAAAAACTTAATTAATTAATTAATTGCATAGGGAGTTAGCGCTACCCGTGGATTCTTTCTACATACAGGGGGGGCCAGTGCTGATGGTGTTGGTCCCAAACGGGCCGACTGCGGGGCCACCACGGGGAAATTCGGGGGTTGGCTCCCGTAGGTTGTCACATCCGGTCGTGGCCTGAGACGAGATACGCGCGGCTAATATCAGGGTGTCGGCAAACCAGGAGGTCATGCTGGACTTGTTTTACCATTGTCGAAATGTCTTGTGCACCGGGATACCGAGCCTGATCGGATTTCCCTAAGATAAGGGGTGATAATTATTATTACTTCAGCTCATCATGAGAGCTTGTGTTGGGCTAATTTGGGACACCCCTGCAGGGTTATGATCTTTCGAAAGCCGTGCCCGCGGTTATGTGGCAGATTGGAATTTGTTAATGTCCGGTTGTAGAAAACTTGACAGAGGATCCGAAGTAAAACACACAACTGTGTGAGTAATCGTGACTGTCTCTTTTCACTTTGAGAAGAGAACACGGTGGGGTTATGTTTGACTCGTAGGTAGTTCAGGATCTTTAGCGATCACTACTAGTTTGCGACCGTTTGCGTAGATGCTCATCTTATTCTTGTACTCGTAAGTTAGCCACCATATATTGCTTAGCCGCTGCTGCAACCTCACCACTTAACCTCTTCCTACCCATTAATCTTTGATAGTCTTGTTACCCATGGTTATGGGATTGCTGAGTCCTCGTGGCTCCCAGATACTACAACAACAATTGCAGGTGCAGGTTTCCGATGTCTTGACGTGAGAGCGATGTTCGTTATGTTGGAGTTCTTTCTTCTTCCTCTTCAGTCTTGGGTTAGGTTCCGGGTCGGCAGCCAGGGATAGCAGATGGATGTCGTGTGCTTTTCATGTTTGCATCCATAGCCGTATGCCTTGTATTGATGATGTTGTATTCATGTAACTTGTATGTATTGTTGTATCCCCCATGTATGTATGTAATGGTACGATGTAATCATATCCATCTTGCTAAGCGCCCGAAATGCGGTTGTGCCGCAATCACGTAAGTGTCACGTGATCGGGATAGAATCGCATCTTGGGCCTGACAAGTTGGTATCAGAGCCTCGACCGACCATAGGAGCCCCCTTGTTTGATCGTAGCTTGGCCGTTGTTGAGTCTAGCAGAAAACTTTTTCTGAGTCTAGTTATATCGGAGAGTAGGAATTCTTTTTACTCCCCAGCTCCTTCGTCGCTCTGGTGAGGAATCTTGACGTAGGTGTTTTGAATTTCCCCTCTTCCCGTTCAAATTTTTTTTAGGATCACGTGGTTAGTTTTCATTCATTGCGTTGTCAGTTCTTTTCATCTGGTGCATCTCTCGTCAAGTGGATTCAACCCTCTTCTTCTTTGCAAGTTCAACCCTCGGTTCTTTCAATCGACGGTGTTTTCCCCTTCCGAAGTTGTCTTTCTTTTTCCCACCCGCACACCCTTTTTGCTTCTCGGACCCGGAGTCCGTAATCGAGTATCCATTCTACTTGTTCGAAGCCTTGCATTCTTTCCCCAGATATTTCAACTGGTGAATTCTCGTCTAGCTCATCATCATTCTTCTCTTTTCTTCGCCCGATGAATTCTCCTCTCATTTGATATTCTTTACCTCTTCTTCTTTTCCGGTGGTTCCAATTCCAATATCTCGGTGATGTTCATATTTTTTCCTCGGCTCAAGTGATTCTAATTGCTCGTTCGTCACTTGTCATTTAATCATCCCGGAGTTCCAAAGAAATCTCAGGATATTCGTCTGTGTTCTAATTAATTCGAGGTTGTCACCTCATTCGAGTTTTTCAATCATTCCGGTGCATCATCTCCTTTCAATCCTTTTCAATGGTGTTTTTCTCTTCGGTGGGCTCATAACCCACAAGTCTTTTCCCAGGATCTTACCTGACTCTTCTAATTTCCCGGAGTATTCCTATATTCTTTTCAAGTGTGACGTAAGTATGGATTCCATCAGTCATATGCCTTCTCCAAGTTCACTTTTAATTCTTTTCATCGTGGGTTCAACCTTTTCTCTCTTTTCATACATCCAGAGTATCTCAATAATTTTGGTGGTATTTCTCGTCGTCAATTGTAGACCGAAGAAGAGTTCCTCTAAATCTTGCCCGTTCTCTCAGAGATTCATGCTTCTAGCTTAATGCTATCCTCTCGAATTATTCCGTTTGCCATAAATTTTTTCTTTACCCACCCGGAGCATTTCATCAATTCTTTTCTTTGTGTTCCTTCGAAGGCCATCATTTCAGAAGATTTCTTCATTCTCAGTTTTCAACTTCGTCCTATAAATATACTTCATCGATGCCTCTTCGTTCGTCTCACATTCGTCTGGTGCTTCGTTCAAGTATTCTTTAATCAGTTCACAATCTCTTCCTTCTAGTCATTCAAATTCCCTCGAGTGCTTTATTCTTCCCGGTGATTCATTCTCTTGTATTCACTCAATTTCAATTCTTCACGGTGGATTGTCCTCTTGCATCGTTCAATTTCATTCCTTACTGTGGTCATTCTCGTTCTTCACTCAGTTTCAATTCCTTGCGGTGGTTCGCTCAAAAGAGTTCTTTTCAAGTGTTATCATATCAATTCATTCTTTTTATTCCTATCCTACCGGTGGTTCATGAAGATTTTCGCAAGTTCGCGAGATATCCCTTTTTAATCATTTCAATGAGAATAAGTAGTATGTGAATCCATTGTGTTCATCAATTTAATTGGTGGAGGATAAGCATAACATAATTCTTATTCATCTCGTCAAGTTGATTTATTCCTTCCTTCGGAGTTTATTCTTGATGAATAAATTCTAATCCCAAATGCTTTAATCTTTTCTTCCCCGGAGTTCAAGGTTTTTTTGGCTTTTCTCATCGGACCCCATCGAATCACTGCAAGTCTTTAGTCTTATTCTTTTCATCCGTTATTTCTATATCATCATCTTTTTTTTTGTTACCGGAGTTCTTCCTCGTGGTTCATCACGATTAAATTCATTCTTCAAATATTCATCTAATTTCTTCTGGAGCAGCTCAAGCATTCTTATTCTTTTGCCTCTCGAGTGCAAATAATTCTCCGTATTCTTTTGAAGTGGAGTTTTGCATTTCTTTCTTCATTCTCATCTATTCAATATTTCGTTGCGGCATAATTCACCTCAAGTATTGAGATGATTTCATAAGTCCACAACAAGTTAATTCTTTTGGTTGTTGATTTTCTCAACAACTCCGTTCAAACCTTTCTCTTCAAGATCCTCTTTCGAATTCATTCGTGCTGGGAGTTGCCATCTTCTTCTCCGTTCTTCTCATTCCACCCTTTTAATTCTTCCGGAGGCATCGTATTGTTCATGTCGTCTTGTTTCTCGTTTCCTATTCTCACGGTCTTGTCCTATTCCATTCATGTTAAACCGTTGTTCTATTTCTTTCAGTTTCAGCCGGAGTACTGCCCGAATTCCTTCGTGGAGATTCCTTTCTTTCTCTTATTAACCGGAGTGGTTTCGAATTCATTCTTGTTCCGACAACTCGTGCTTCATACCCGTAACCTTTTGGTTCTCGTCTTATCCCTTGTTCCTCTTGTCTAACGAAGTGTTTGCAACTTCGTTCTTCTTTGTTGCATTCTTCTTTTCGAGTGGCTCAACCTCTCAAGGTTCTTTGGTTTCGCTCTTTTGTCCTCGAAAAACTTTGTTCTTCCTTTTTCCCTTCTGTCTCGTTCCTAAGATCTCGAGACGAGATCTCTTGTTAGTAGGGGAGTGTTGTGACACCCCGAGACCGGTGCGCCAGGTGTCAGCCAGTTATTCGTTGCCGTTGCCATGTCATCTGCTTGCGTGTTGCATTTTGCCATGTCATCATGTGTGTTGCATCAGCATGTTTTCAAAACTTGCATCCGTCCGAGTCCGCTCGTCCTTTCCGTTCTCCGTTCTGAGCCCAGACACACTCACACGTGCGCGCGGCACCTCCGAATATTTATTTTGTGAGTGGCCGAAAAATGTTCTCGGAATGGGTTGAAACTTGGGGTGTGGTCTTATTATAGCATAGGCAGGCCGCCTGCCAAATTTGATCGCATTCAGAGCTCGTTTGATAGCCCAACGGATATATATATAGCGGCACTAGTCGCCGGTTAAAAGTCGGACGTTTTCGGTCTTCGAAAAACCCCGTGGGCCTCTCTCCCTCTCCTCTCATCTCAGCCCAACTAATCTACATAGCCCACCTAGGCCCAGCCTACTCCCCCCTCCGCTCGGAGCCGCATGATCGAGATCGTACGGCTCGAAACGGAGCTAAAACCCCCAAACCCTAGTCTTTTCCCTATATAAACACCCCCAAGATTCCATTTTCGGCCTAACCTACCCTTCCCCTACCTCCTAGTCCCTCTTTCCTCAGTTTCCGCGCAGCCAACCCCCCTCCTCCTCCAAATCCGGCACGCCACAGCCCCCTCCTGCCACTTGGCGCGTCGCCAGTGGCCAGCGCCGCCACCTGGACAGCCCCTGGCCAACACCCTTCCGCCATGTGGCAGCGGCCACGTCGCCAGCACCCTCCCAGCGGCGCTCCAGCCGCGCAGCCCACAGGGGGCCCAACCGCGGCCCGCCCTAGATCCCCGATCTGGGCCAAACGGGCCCGAGTCCCCGTGCGCCGCTTCCTCCGCTCGAGCCCCGCACACCTCTCGAGTGTGCCGTCCCCGCCGCCGCTCGCCGGCCCTTCGACCTCGCCAGCGACTGCCCGAGCCGCCCCGCGCCTCTGCCTCCTCGAGCCGCCGCCGGTCGGTCCGCCTCCGCCAGTCACCCCTTCCCCGCCAGCCGCTGGAGCTCCGCCGCCCCGGGACTCCGAGCCAGCCGTCGCGCCGGCGACCTTCTCCACCGCCGAACCCCGCCGGCCGAGCTCCTCCTCGCCGGCTCATGGACTCGCCAACCCACCTCCGGCCAGATCTGGGGCTGAGCCGCCCGGATCCAGCCGTCCTCGGCCTCCTCCGCCGGCAAGAGCCTCGCCGGAGTTGCGGGCTCGCCGGAGTTCCTCACGCCGGACATGTCCGTCCGGGCACGGACGTGTCCGCTCGCCCCGCCTGTGCCACTGCCCCGTGGGCCCCAGCCACCGGACATGTCCGATCTGTCATGGACATGTCCATTCCCCGAGAGGTTGTTTTTTTCTGCTAAGTCCCTAAATGTCATAATTTATATGCATCTTTGCATGGTTGTAACTTTTTGTGTGGTGATCCAAATTGAGTGTATGATATGTCAAAATGATCGTGGTGATATGCTCTACACTTTGTTCCATTGTGCCATGCTTGTTTGATTTCATCTAGATGCTCTAATGTCTGTTGCAAGAGTGCTACTTGTTATAAACTGATGTTACTTTTTATTTTGATGCCATGTTTGAGATATGATAACTTGGTGCATGTTTATCCAAGTGGAGCATATGATATGTCAAAATGTTCATTGTGAAGTGCTCTACATGATGTTTGCTGTAGCATTCATGTTAGGTGCCATCTTGCCATGTTAATCTCTGTTGCAAAAGTGCATTTGGCTGTTAAGTGCTGAAACTTGTTATGAGATGCTGATTTCACTTGATCATTGCTATTGATGTGTTTGTCTTCATGCCACATGTCTAGATGTTTTAGAAGCACAATCTTATGGTCTTTGCTGTGGTTCAATTCACTTTCCATGATATGCCTTGAGGTGACTTAAACAAGCTTGTAAACATGCCATGTTGTTGTTACTGTTTTATACTTAGTGAAAAAAACTGCTAAGTCTGGAATCTGTTATAACCTGATGCTATGTTTGCTTGATGCCCCACTCAAATCCATGCTTGTTTTGGAGTGGCCAATGATCATGTCTTGTTGTCCATGTTATTGTCTATCCATTCATGCCCTTACTTGCTCATATGGCCTGATGTAGCTTATTTATTTCTTGCTCTCAAGTTGCTATAAATTTAACCTGTCAAGATTTTATCAGCATGTTCATTTTGGTGGAGCTTGTTTCTATTGATCCATGCCTCCTATGGAGATGCTCCAATGGAGTCGTTTGCTGCATGAGATGTCTACTACATGTCCATGCTCTTTATGTTATTATTAGAGTTGATATGCTTGTTGTTTTGTGCCTCCGAAGGCAGCATCGTGATGATGTTTTTGCCTTCCTAGATTTTGGCTAAGTCTGGATAATTTTATTGCAACTTGCCATGCTTGTTTAAATGTGTTCCAGCAAGCTTTTGGGTGTGTTCTAAGTTCATGCTTGTTAAGTAACATGTCTACTTCACATCCATGCTTCCTGTTATCATGTTTGGGTGATGTAGCTTATATTTACCTTGCTCCAAAGTTGCTATGTGGATGTTAACTTCAACTTGTTGTTATATCTTGTTTCGTGTGTATGTGTTAATCCGTTGCTCCGTTTTGAGCGTGCTATATATGAAACTTGTGTGGTTTTGCATGTAGAAGCATAATATCATGTTGTTTTCATGTTTGGAGTGTGTTTGCTTGACGTTTGGGTGCATCTTGCACCGTTGCCTTGCTTGTCTTGTTTTGCTCATATCTTCTAGGCCGTAGCTCCGAATTAAACAAACTTTATATGAAACTTGACTAGAATTTCGTGTAGATCATTATGGTGCATGTTAACCTGCTATTTAACAACTTTAATATAAAGTTTGTTCAGATCTGGACTAATTTCACAATATGCATATGAGGACTTACCGGATTTGTTATAGGTAGTTTCCGGCCTCATTTAAACTTGTTGGCTTGTGTTGTTCTTGTGTGCTTCATCCCTTTCCATGTATTGCATCATATATAGACTTGTCTTGCATCTTACTTGGTTGAGGATATTGTCATGTTCTTGTGTTGTGTGTTTACCGTATTACTTGCTTCTTCTCGTTAGTGTTGTTCCGTTGCGATCGTGAGGATTCGTTCGTCTACACGTGGTTCTTCTTCAAGGCTTCTTCTTCGGCTTCTTCACGGATCCGTTCTTTTTCCTTGCGGGATCTCAGGCAAGATGACCATACCATTGGATACCTTTACTATCATTGCCATGCTTAGTTCTCTCGATGCTATCGTTATATGTCGCACTACCCATCATTATTGTCAGCCTCTCCTTGTTGCCATGAAACCTCTAACCTTTGACACCTTCCTAGCAAAACCATTGTTTGGCTATGTTACTCGCCTGCTCAGCCCCTCTTATAGCATTGTTAGTTGCAGGTGAAGATGAAGATCGTTCCATGTTGGAACTTGTTGTTGGAATATCACAATATCTATTATTATTATTAACACACCTATATACTGGGCATGGGTGGAAGGCTTGGCCTTTTGCTCGGTGTTTTGTTCCACTCGTGCCACCTTAGGAGCCGATAAACCGGCATTATGTTCCTTGATTTTGCGTTCCTTACACGGTTGGGTATATGGGGACCCCTTGACACTTTGTCTTTGAATAAAACTCCTCCAGCAAGGCCCAACATTGGTTTTATTGCCACATAATAAAAACTTAATTAATTAATTAATTGCATAGGGAGTTAGCGCTACCCGTGGATTCTTTCTACATCCAGGGGGGCCAGTGTTGATGGTGTTGGTCCCAAACGGGCCGACTGCGGGGCCACCACGGGGAAACTCGAGGATTGGCTCCCGTAGGCTGTCCCATCCGGTCGTGGCCTGAGACGAGATATGTGCGGCTACTATCAGGGTGTCAGCACGCCGGGAGGTCTTGCTGGACTTGTTTTACCATTGTCGAAATGTCTTGTGCACCGGGATACCGAGCCTAATCGGATTTCCCTAAGATAAGGGGTAATAATTATTATTACTTCAGCTGATCGTGAGAGCTTGTGATGGGCTAAGTTGGGACACCCCTGCAGGGTTATGATCTTTCGAAAGTCGTGCCCACGGTTATGTGGCAGATTGGAATTTGTTAATGTCCGGTTGTAGAAAACTTGACAGAGGATCCGAAGTAAAACACACAACTATGTGATTAACCGTGACTGTCTCTTTTCACTTTGAGAAGAGAACACGGTGGGGTTATGTTTGACTCGTAGGTAGTCCAGGATCTTTAGCGATCACTACTAGTTTGCGACTGTTTGCGTAGATGCTCATCTTATTCTTGTACTCGTAAGTTAGCCACCATATATTGCTTAGCCGCTGCTGCAACCTCACCACTTAAATTCTTCCTACCCATTAAGCTTTGATAGTCTTATTTCCCATGGTTATGGGATTGCTGAGTCCTCGTGGCTCACAGATACTACAACAACAGTTGCAGGTGCAGGTTTCCGATGTATAGACGTGAGAGCGATGTTCGTTATGTTGGAGTTCTTTCTTCTTCTTCTTCTTCAGTCTTGGGTTAGGTTCCGGGTCGGCAGTCTGGGATAGCAGATGGATGTCGTGTGCTTTTCATGTTTGCATCCGTAGCCGTATGCCTTGTATTGATGATGTTGTATTCATGTAACTTGTATGTATTGTTGTATCCCCCATGTATGTATGTAATGGTACGATGTAATGATATCCATCTTGCTAAGCGCCCGAAATGCGGTTGTGCCCCAATCACGTAAGTGTCACGTGATCGGGATAGAATCGCATCTTGGGCCTAACACCTTTTGCTCGGTGTTTTGTTCCACTCATGCCGCCTTAAGAACCGATAAACCGGTGTTATGTTCCTTGATTTTGCATTCCTAACGCGGTTGGGTATATGGGGACCCCTTGATAGTTTGCTTTGAATAAAACTCCTGCAGCAAGGCCCAACTTTGGTTTTACCATTTGCCTTATAAATAAAACTTGCATAGGGACTGGCTAGCACCTGAGGACTGAATTAACAACCCGGGCCAGTGTTCCTCATGAGTGTTGGTCCAAACTAGGCAGCCTACGGGGCCGCATTGGGGAAACCCGAGGTATTTGGTATTCACCCGTAGCTTGTCCCATCCGATCATGGCCTGAGCCGAGATACGTGCAGCTCCTATTAGGGTGTCGGCACGTCGGGAGGTCTTACTGGACTTGTTTTATCATTGTCGAAATATCTTGTACACCGGGATTTCGAGTCTGATTGGGTAGTCCCTAAAATAAGGGGGTTTTACCTTTGTTGATCGCGAGAGCTTGTGATGGGCTAAGTTGGGACACCCCTGTAGGGTTATGATCTTTCGAAAGCCGTGCCCGCAGCTATGTGGCGGATTGGAATTTGTTAATACCCGGTTGTAGATAACTTGACACCAAAACTCAAACTTAATACACTACCGTGTGAGTAGTCATGATGGTCGCTTTTCGAGGGAGTTCGGGAAGAGAACACGGCTGGGTTATGGATGACTCGTAGATAGACAGGATCATCTAGTGATCATGATTAGTTCATGACCGATGGCTTTCACTTCTCTTCTCGCTCTGATGATACGTAAGCTAGCCACCTCATCTACGCTTAGCGCTTGCAGCAGCCCACTTATACACTTCTCCTTACCCAAAGGCTTTGATAGTTTTGATACCCGGGAATGGGATTGCAGAGTCCTCGTGACTCATAGTTTACTACAAACACAGGTGCAGGTACAATTGAGTATGATTCGGTTGATGGCTAGGAACTCAAGTCGGAGTTCGATGAGAAACATGGGCATATGTACGTGACGTTTCCCGATGACTAGTATTGGTTCCTACTAGGGCTGATAGGGCATAGTGGGTGGTTATCTTCTTTTCATTTGGATTTGTCCATAGCCGGACCAAGATTGTACTTGGATGAATGTATGAATTATTTATGCATTGTGTGAAGTGGCAATTGTAAGTCAACTATGTATTTTTTTCTTTATTCTTGTACATGGGAATGTATGAAGCTGACCATCTTGCGATCATACCAAAATGCGATTATGCCTCTAAGTCGTGCCTCGACATGTAGGAGATATAGTCACATCTTGGGCGTTACAAGTTGGTAATCAGAGCCTTCCCCGACCTAGGAGCCCCTGCTTGATCGAACTGCCGCCGATGTTGAGTCTAGAATTTAAAAATGTTTTGAGTCTTAGGATCGATTAATATATCAAAGAGTAGGAATTATTTTCTCCTTATCCCCTTTGTCGCTCTGGTGAGGACCCCTAACGTAGAAGTTCTGACTTCCTACCCTCTTTTCCACTAAATTTTATTTAGGATCACGCAGGTATTGTTGGGATCGTTTCGATATCTTCGTGACGAGAACATTGTTCTTGGTGCCTCCTATCATTTAGGGGTTGTGGCAGTGTCCCGGAGAGTTGAGCTTCGAGGTGTTGTCGTCACAATTGTATCATTGGAGTTCTAGAATACGAGAGGTGTCCGACATCGAAAACGCTTCTATGCATGTTTGGTGGTGCGATAACCCCGACGTCACCCGGTACTGGGGGGTAGTTCGGGAGTATTGCCACAGCTAGTATAGCGGATGCTTTTCGAAGGTTTGAGGAAAATTGTTTCTGAAGGTGCCTGGTTATGTGTTGACGGATGGATACAGCTGGATGTAGGACTTGTTAGTTGTGTGATATGCGGTGCTTCCCCTGTATCCCAAATACCAGATTGCATAACCAGAAAGCTTCAGGAATAAATAGGTGGGAACTCAAGTAGCTCTTAGGAAATCTTCCAACGGATGCATGATATGATGTTGGGGTCTATCATATATTTGTTCCAGCTGTTACCTTGTTGGTTTATTCTTCAATCTCATTCACGTAGCTTCTCAACAAGTTGATGTGTCATTTAAGCTTATGGAATTCATTCGTTCATTGCTCTGTTCGAATGATTTTGTGAAGATTTATGTTGCAACATGTCTAGCCATTGATTCAGCTTATCTATCTTGCAATTGGGATTCTAACGGTTGTTGTCATCTCCAGGATGGCACCTAAAAGAGTTCCTAACCAGAACCCAGAGGTTGACGATGAACCACCACCATCCCATCGTCCTCCGCCTGAGGCATGGCGGGTTGTGATTCAAGCCACCACCGCCAACACCTCAGATGATGCAAGTTTTTCAAGCTATTTAGAACAACCAGAACAACCAAGGGAATCAAGTCCAAGCTAACTTCAACAACCAGCCTCACTTTGCTACTCTGAATCAATTCCTTGCAAATCAGCCCAGGTCCTTCAGCTACTGTGTCGATCCGCTCGATGCCGAGGATTGGCTCACTGACATCAACAAGCATTTTGAGTGTAGTAGTGTCAACCCAGTGGACTATGTCCAGTTTGCAACCTTTCAGCCGAAAGACCAGGCCGCAGATTGGTGGCAACAATACAAAGACTCCAGAGCGGGTTGTGAGATCTCCTGGACTGACTTTTGTCATGATGTACCGACCAGACCTCAAACAGTCTGATCTCTGTGCATTAGTGTCATCCCTGGATCAGTAATGCTGACACGCACAGTACTTGAAGGATTTATAACAGAGTAGCAATCACACACTTATTACATCGATAGTCCAACGATGAATTTATTACAATAAATATGGCTGAAGGCCATCTAACACGATAACAGCGGAAGGCTTGGAAGATAAGTGAGTCCATCAACTCCAGCGGCATCACTGAGTATAGAACCACGACCTAAAAAGGCACCTTACTCGTCGTCTGAAAAGTCTGCAACATGAAACGTTGCAGCCCGAAAACGGGTCATCACATGGAATATGCTGGCAAGGTAACACAAGAGAATGCAATGGAAGTAAAACTATACTATATGCAATATGGCTGGTGGAAAGCTCTATGGTTAAGTTTTTGCGTAAAGCCAATTTTTCCCTACTTCAAAGGAATAGATTTTTATTAACTATCATGGTAGTTGAAACATCGTTGAGAAGATAGACATCCTCTCAACCCCAATTAAAATAATCATTAAACCCAAAAAAATTAATTAAAGTAACATGATGAGATTCACATGATAATCCAAGTACGAGATACTCAAGACGTCCATAACCGGGGACACGACTAATCATGATCAGTTTGTACACTCTGCAGAGGTTTGTGCACTTTTCCCCACAAGACTCGATCGCCTCCGTTTGGTTTCTCGCATTGCATGGTGTTTGAGAAACGGATGACCGAGACACAGTCTTTCCGAAGAGGTCCCCTTAACCAGATAGATAGGCCGGTACACCTACAAAACCCACTACATCTGCTAGCCCATCATGGAAAGGTTTCCCACAACTTACTCAACTATGCCAGAGCCCATATTGGCATGTGGCTGCACACGGAAGTTTCTAGTATGAAAAATCTCATGATCCCTTTGAGCCTGGGTGGCGGTCCAAAAGAAAAACATGCAATCACTGAAATACCCAGATGCATCAATCCACCCAGATGTGTATTAATATTGCAACCTTAAGTTGAACAATTAATTAACAAACTCACATCTGTCATGGATTTCACTCACCCAATCCACGTCTACGAGCATAGCATGTCCTAACAGCAAACGTAGAAGTAACTCCCAAAGGTTTGAATGTAATGCAGGTAATAGGTACTACCTCAAACTACTTCCCAATCCCACAAGTTAATTGATCCTACTCATGCAATGTGTGAGGGTTGGACAAATGCAATGAAAACTGGGTAATTGGAAAGTATGATCAAAGTGTTACTTGCCTTGCTGATGATCCGCAAAACCTAGAGACTCAAAGTAGCAAGCGGCGCACTCCGGGTACTCTATCGCAATCAAACAAGCACACAATAAGTACTTAACTAATGCACGGGTAAAATTGAAATAAAAGATCTAACCAGAAAGTTCAACTTAAGAACTCCGATTCGCAAAAGAATCAACTCGAAAGAAGCAACGAAACTCAAACTGCAAAAGAATCGAGCTCCGGTTTACTAGTTGGCCTAAAGTCAAATTTTACAATAGCCAAAACTTTGTTCAAGTTGATTAAACGTAAAGTGGGCATCGAGACGAAGATTTGGGATTTTGAATCACCTGATTCCGACTCTCGAGCGAAAAGAAAAACGAAAAACAAGATCAGGGAAGAAATCACGATCGGAATAATCGCGGATAAATACCCCGAAAAAGAAAACGGACGAACAGGCTAACGAACGAGCTTTCGCTGTCTGCGGCTAACTAACGAAAATTGTTCGTTAAAACGAACGTACGAACGAACGTCCGCTAAATAACTAAACCGACAGAAAAACCGAACCGATCTAATCTAATAAAACAGATCTACGGTTTTTGAAAAAACCGAGCGGTTCTGAAAAAACGGCATCTACCTCGCGAACTCCGGCGGGATCTACCGCGACGATGGCGGCGGTTCGGCGACGGCAGCGAGCGGCGGCGCGGGGTGCGGCGGGGCGGCGGGATGCGGCGGCGGCGCGGAGGTGCGGCGGCGACGGCGCAGCAAGGGCGGCGGCGCGGCGATGCGGCAGCGCGGTGGCGGCGGCGGCGGCGGCGCGGTAGGGCTGCAGCGGCGGCTAGGGCAAGGGGCGGGCAAGGCTGGCGGCTTGGGGCTAAACGGGCCGGGGTGGCGGCTTATAAAGCCCAGAGTCCCTTTCCTATACGAGTCTAAATCGGTTCACTTTTTTTTAAAATAGAGTCCTGGCGTAGAAAAACTAATGAAAGAAATACTAAACGGATTCCAAAAATCCATAAATAAATTTTCACCGTCCTCTAATAATATTTAGGACAAAGTGAACATTTTTCCCGGACCTAAATGCAATTTTGAAATAAAGCGCATTTTTCCTATGCAAATAAATTCGCAAATAAATCCAGAAAAATACCAAAAGTGATTTTAACATTTTTCCTCCAATATTTCTGTTATTTTGGAGAAGTCATATTATCTCCGCTCATATTTGGTATTTAGACATATTTTTAGGAGAGAAAAATAATTAGAATCACACTGTCCTCGTACCGGTATTCGAGCGAACTCAAATACGAAAATGGTATAATTCCCAACTCTCTCCGTAGGTCCTTGAGTTGCTTAGAATTTCGAGGAACGCCACAAACAAAAATGCAAAAAGCATGAAATGCAAATATGATCTATGTATAACATTCCAAATTGAATATTTGGGATGTTACAAACCTACCCCCCTTAGAATGAATCTCGCCCTCGAGATTCGACTTGGCTAGAGAATAGGTGTGGGTGGTCCTTGCGTAGATCATCTTCTCGTTCCCAGGTGGCTTCTTCCTCGGTGTGGTGACTCCACTGAACTTTGCAAAACTTGATAACCTTACTGCGAGTGACTCTGCTCAAAAATTCGAGAATCTTAACAGGCTTCTCTTCGTAAGTCAGATCATTGTCTAACTGAATTGCTTCCAGGGGTACTGTGTCTCCAAGCGGTATCTCGGCCATCTCCGCGTGGCACTTCTTAAGCTGCGAAACGTGAAACACGTCGTGCATTCCTGACAATCCTTCGGGCAATTCCAACTTATAGGCAACCTCTCCCATGCCTTCCAAAACACGGTAAGGTCCCACAAATCTCGGGGCTAACTTCCCTTTAACTCCGAAACGTTTAACTCCTCGCAGAGGCGATACTCTCAGGTACTCTCTATCTCCGATCTCATAGGCTATCTCCTTGCGCTTCGAGTCTGCATAACTCTTCTGCCTGGACTGAGCTACTTTCAGTCTATCTCTGATTAACTTCACCTTCTCCTCAGACTCTTTGATCAAGTCCGGTCCAAACAACTGTCGGTCTCCAACTTCATCCCACGACAACGGTGTTCGGCATCTCCTTCCATACAATGCCTCGAACGGTGCCTTCTTCAAACTGGCTTGGTAACTGTTGTTGTATGAGAACTCCGCGTAAGGCAAGTTGTCATCCCAACTAGATCCGTAATCTAATGTACAGGCTCTCAGCATATCCTCCAAAATCTGATTGACTCTTTCAGTCTGTCCATCTGTCTGCGGGTGAAATGTTGTGCTAAACTCTAGCCTGGTACCCAAAGTTTCATGTAACTGATTCCAGAACTTTGAGGTAAATTGGGTTCCTCTATCTGATACGATACTCCTCGGAACTCCATGCAGACACACAATTCTGGTCATGTATATATTTGCCAACTTTGCACTGGTATATGTGGTTTTCACAGGGATAAAGTGGGCTACCTTCATCAATCGGTCTACTACTACCCAGATTGAATCATATCCTGCTTTGGTCCTGGGCAATCCGGTGATAAAATCCATGCCAAGCTTCTCCCACTTCCATTCGGGTATTGGCATAGGTTGTAACAATCCTGCTGGCTTCTGATGTTCTGCCTTTACTCTCTGACATACATCACAAACTGCTACTTACTCCGCAATATCCTTCTTCATACCGGTCCACCAGAAAATATCCTTCAAATCCAAATACATCTTAGTATTTCCTGGATGAATCGAGTATGGTGAATCATGGGCCTCCTGTAAAATCAACTTCCTGATCTCCGGGTCATTAGGCACATAGATTCGATCCTCAAACCATAGGGTATCGTGTTCATCCTCACGAAAACCTTTAGCTTTTCCTTCGCTCATTCTCTCCTTTATAGCGACAACCTCCTTGTCAGCTTTCTGAGCTTCTCTAAGTTTATCCATCAGGGTAGACTGGATTTGTAATGTTGCTACATAGCCTCTCGGAACTATCTCCATACGTAGTTCTCGTAGGTCCTCGGCTAACTCCTTTGGAAATTCTTCCATCATTAGGGTATTGACATGGCTCTTACGGCTTAGCGCATTGGCTACTACGTTAGCCTTTCCGGGAAGATAATGCAATCTCACGTCATAATCCTTAATGAGTTCCAGCCATCTCCTTTGCCTAAGATTCAGCTCCTTCTGAGTGAATATATACTTCAAACTCTTGTGATTCGTGTATACTTCACAATGGTTCCCAACAAGAAAATGTCTCCACGTCTTCAATGCATGCACTACGGCTGCTAACTCCAAATCATGGGTGGCATAGTTCAGCTCATGAGGTTTTAGTTGTCGTGAAGCATACGAAACAACTCTTCCTTCCTGCATAAGAACTGCTCCAAGTCCTCGATGTGAAGCGTCGCAGTACACCTCATAATCCTTATGTTGATCTGGCAGAATCAACACAAGGGATGAGACCAATCTTTTCTTTAATTCCTGTAAACTGGACTCACATTCTTCTGTCCAACTGAACTTGGTGTCCTTCTTTAACAACTCCGTCATTGGCTTTGTAATCCTCGAGAAATTCTCGATGAATCTCCGGTAGTATCCTGCAAGTCCAAGAAAACTTTGGATCTCTCCAACTGTTGTTGGTGCTTCCCAATGGGTCACAGTGTCCACCTTAGCGGGATCTACTGATATTCCTTCTCCAGATATAACGTGTCCGAGAAATCCGACTTCCTTCAACCAAAACTCGCATTTGCTAAACTTGGCATATAACTGATGTTCTCTGAGCTTCTCCAACACCAAACGCAAATGCTCTGCATGCTCCTCTTCATCCTTCGAGAAGATCAATATATCATCTATGAACTCTACGACGAACTTATCCAAATACTCCATAAACACTTTGTTCATCAGGTTCATAAAGTATGCCGGTGCGTTCGTCAGACCAAACGACATAACGGTATACTCGTACAACCCATACCCAGTGGTAAAGGCCGTCTTAGGTATATCCTACTCTCGGATCTTCAATTGATGGTACCTTGATCGCAGATCGATCTTGGAAAATATCTTAGCTCCTTGCAATCTATCGAACAGATCATTGATCATTGGTAATGGGTACTTATTCTTGATCGTTACTTCATTCAATCCACGGTAATCAACAACCATTCTTAACGATCCATCCTTCTTCTCCACTAGAAGTACTGGCGAACCCCAAGGCGAAGAACTTGGGCGTATGAATCCTTTATCCAGTAATTCCTTAATTTGTTTCTTTATCTCCTCCAAATCCTTTGCGGGCATTCTATAGGGTCTCTTAGAAATTAGCCCGGTGCCTGGCAAAAGTTCAATCAAAAACTCTATATCTATATCCGGTGGCATGCCAGGTAACTCCTCTGGAAACACATCCGGATAATCCTTCACTACTGGCACTTCCTCCTGAACAACTTCCGTGAGAGAATGTACTTGAGTCCTTGTAGGCGAATGCCTAGATACATACTTAATCCTTTTTCCCTCCGGGGTGGTGAGCAAAATATACTTACTGGCACAATCAATATTACCTCCATACTTCGATAGCCAATCCATACCTAATATCACATCCAATCCTTGTGACTCCAGAACTATTAGGTCAGAGGGGAAAGTATGGCGTCCTATGATCTATGGCATCTGAAAACATCCTTGGTGTGCCATATAATCTGCTCCAGGTGAACTTACTAACATGGGGGTCTTAAGAAATCGGGTGGACATCCTATGTCTATTTACGAATCCCCTTGAAATATATGAATGTGATGCACCAGTATCGAAAAGAAATATTGTGGTAAATGTCTTAACCAAAAACTTACCGACAACAGCATCTGGTTGCTCTTCTACCTCCTCCACGGTCACATGGTTCACTTGTCCTTTGTTGAACGGGTTGGGCTTCTTCGTGGCGCTTCTGTTGCCGTTCCCATTCTTAACTTCTGGGCATTCATTGGCATAATGTCCATTATTCCCGCACTTGTAACAAGTGACATGGCTAAAATCCCTCTTGGTGGGTGTGGACGGTGTAGGGCGGTTCTGGTTTCCATTTGCTCCATTCCCATTTCCATTGCCATTCTTGGTGCCATTGTGATTGTGCGAGCTACCTCCTCCATGGGTATGCTGAAACTGTCCTACCATTTTAGGGGTAAAATGGGGCTTCTGCTGAGCTCCAGAATTATACTTTCCTTGCCCATACTTCATTTTTCGACTTTCAATCTGTTGGTGCTTCCTTTCAATCATTAGGGCGCGATCAACCAACTCCTGGTAGTTATTGAAAGTTGCCACCATCAACTGTACACTCATCTCATCATTTAGCCCTTCCATGAATCTCTCCTGCTTAGCGGCATCTGTGGCCACATCATCTGGGGCATAACGAGATAGGGTACTAAACTCATCCACGTACTGGGCCACAGTATGATTCCCTTGGCGCAAATTGCGAAACTCCTGCTTCTTCATACTCATTGCTCCGGTTGAGACATGGGCGGTACGAAAGGCTTGCTGAAACTGATCCCAAGTCACATTGGCTATGGGGTAAGTGGCTGTGTAATTCTCCCACCATGCTGTGGCTAGCCCAGACAACTGGTGTGCGGCAAATCGCACCTTCTCAGCATCCGAGCAATTGGCGGTGGTCAAATACCTTCCAATCTTGCGTAGCCAGTCATCGGCCACTATTGGTTCGATGCTGTTAGCAAACACGGGTGGTTGCAACCTTAAGAAACGTGTCAGGTTGTCCACGGGTGGTGGTGGTGGAGGGTTGTTGTTGTTGTTGTTGTGGTTGTTCTGAGTGTTCTGGACAAGAAGTTGCATCAGGGTGTTCTGCTGCTGGATCAACTGAGTGAGTTCAGGGGAAAACTCAAATTCACGTCTTGGAGGCATCTGATGGGTGTAGAGGGAAGAGATTAGAATAGAAAAGAGGTCTAAGGGAAATCACTACCCGTATGCACATGAGACAAACACACAATCATATTACACCAATCAATTTCAAACAAGATCTTGTAAATCTAACGATCGTTACAAGAGTGCTCTAAATCTAATATATGGAGGTAAACTACTAGTCACAGGGTGGTCATCTAAAAATATTGATTGGCAGAGGATTCCATAATATCTGCTCCAGCTTCATCTTCATAGTCTTCGTCCTTACTATCCTCAGCTTCCGAATATGTGTCATCTATGATGATATAGTCTTTCGGTGGAATCTCCTTGGGTTCTTCTTCCTTGTCTTCTTCTCCCATGAGTATTCCTAACTTCCGTGTCAAGTCATCATTCTTCTCCACAAGTATTTTCATCTCCTCCTCATATCCGTCGCGTGTAGACTTGAGTTCTTCTTCTAGCTCCAAATTACTTTTTAGGGTTTTCTTCAAATCTATCATCCCTGCACACATCTGGTGCTCCTGGCGACGAATGTGGTGGTTCAACTTCTGGATGAAAGCTGCAATGGATCTATCCTTCCGGGTGCTGATCATATCCCAATTCTCATCTCGGCGTCCACAAATCTGGTAGATGGTGTCCTTTAGCTCCTGCTTGTAGACTTCTCCTATCCTTCCCATAGCAATGTGGGCTGCCATGCTCCTACCTAAGCTCCATGTAGGCGCATTAAAGGAAAATGCTATGAGTGAGGTGACAGGTGCGAACGTCCTTCCTGGAACTTGGGCTTGAATCAACCAACGCTCCTCCTCAGGTAGAGTGGCATTGTAGGTTCCGGTGAAACTTGGTAGTCCAATGTTTAGATATCTGGTGACTTCCGTCAGGTGTCGTCCAAATGGTGTATCATCATCCGGTTGCATGAACTTGTGCTTTGCTTCCACCATCCTAAAGAGTAGAAAAGATGAGGAGTCAGAAAAGAGAAGAGTGAATAGTGCTCTAGGGCTTGTCTTAATGGTCGTGTCCTACAGTCATCGTGTGCTCTGTTCCCATCTTGTAGCGACCAGACCTCAAACAGTCAGATCTCTGTGCATCAGTGTCATCCCTGGATCAGTAATGCTGATACGCACAGTACTTGAAGGATTTATAACAGAGTAGCAATCACACACTTATTACATCGATAGTCCAACGATGAATTTATTACAATAAATATGGCTGAAGGCCATCTAACACGATAACAGCGGAAGGCTTGGAAGATAAGTGAGTCCATCAACTCCAGCGGCATCACTGAGTATAGAACCACGACCTAAAAAGGCACCTTACTCGTCGTTTGAAAAGTCTGCAACATGAAACGTTGCAGCCCGAAAACGGGTCAGCACATGGAATATGCTCGCAAGGTAACACAAGAGAATGCAATGGAAGTAAAACTATACTATATGCAATATGGCTGGTGGAAAGCTCTATGGTTAAGTTTTTGCGTAAAGCCAATTTTTCCCTACTTCAAAGGAAGAGATTTTAATTAACTATCATGGTAGTTGAAACATCGTTGAGAAGATAGACATCCTCTCAACCCCAATTAAAATAATCATTAAACCCAACAAAATTAATTAAAGTAACATGATGAGATTCACATGATAATCCAAGTACTAGATACTCAAGACGTCCATAACCAGGGACACGGCTAATCATGATCAGTTTGTACACTCTGCAGAGGTTTGTGCACTTTTCCCCACAAGACTCGATCGCCTCCATTTGGTTTCTCGCACTGCATGGTGTTTGAGAAATGGATGACCGAGACACAGTCTTTCCGAAGAGGTCCCCTTAACCAGATAGATAGGCCGGTACACCTACAAAACCCACTACATATGCTAGCCCATCATGGAAAGGTTTCCCACAACTTACTCAACTATGCCAGAGCCCATATTGGCATGTGGCTGCACACGGAAGTTTCTAGTATGAAATATCTCATGATCCCTTTGAGCCTGGGTGGCGGTCCAAAAGAAAAATAGGCAATCACTGGAATACCCAGATGCCTCAATCCACCCAGATGTGTATTAATGTTGCCACCTTAAGTTGAACCATTAATTAACAAACTCACATCTGTCATGGATTTCACTCACCCAATCCACATCTACGAGCATAGCATGTCCTAACAGCAAACGTAGAAGTAACTCCCAAAGGTTTGAATGTAATGCAGGTAATAGGTACTACCTCAAACTACTTCCCAATCCCACAAGTTAATTGATCCTACTCATGCAATGTGTGAGGGTTGGACTAATGCAATGAAAACTGGGTAATTGGAAAGTATGATCAAAGTGTTACTTGCCTTGCTGATGATCCGCAAAACCTAGAGACTCAAAGTAGCAAGCGGCGCACTCCGGGTACTCTATCGCAATCAAACAAGCACACAATAAGTACTTAACTAATGCACGGGTAAAACTCAAATAAAAGATCTAACCAGAAAGTTCAACTTAAGAACTCCGGTTTGCAAAAGAATCAACTCGAAAGAAGGAACGAAACTCAAACTGCAAAAGAGTCGAGCTCCGGTTTACTAGTTGGCCTAAAGTCAAATTTTACAGTAGCCAAAAAATTGTTCAAGTTGATTAAACTTAAAGAGGGCATCGAGACGAAGATCTAGGATTTTGAATCACCTGATTCCGACTCTCGAGCGAAAAGAAAAACGAAAAACAAGATCAGGGCAGAAATCACGATCAGAATAATCGCGGATAAATACCCCGAAAAAGAAAACGGATGAACAGGCTAACGAATGAGCGTTCACTGTCTGCGGCTAACTAACGAAAACCGTTCGTTAAAACGAACATACGGACGAACATCTGCTAAATAACTAAACCAACGGAAAAACCGAACCGATCTAATCTAATAAAACAGATCTACGATTTTTTTTAAAAACCGAGTGGTTCTAAAAAAACGGCATCTACCTCGCGAACTCCGGCGGGATCTCCGGCGATGGCGGCGGCGGTCCGGCGACGGCAGCTGGCGGCGGCGCGGGGTGCGGCGGGGCGGCGGGATGCGACGGCAGCGCGGAGGTGCGGCGCGGCGGCGGGGGTGCGGTGGCGGCGACGCAGCAAGGGCGGCGGCGCGGCGGTGCAGCGGCAGCGGCGCTTGGCGGCGGCGGCGGGGCGGCAGGGCTGCAGCGGCGGCTAGGGTAAGGGGCGGGCGAGGCTGGCGGCTTGGGGCGAAACGGGCCGGGGTGGCGGCTTATAAAGCCTAGAGTCCCTTTCCTATACGAGTCTAAGTCGGTTCACTTTTTTTTTAAATAGAGTCCTGGCGCAGAAAAACTAACGAAAGAAATACTAAATGGACTCCAAAAATCCCGAAATAAATTTTCACCGTCCTCTAATAATATTTAGGATAAAGTGAACATTTTTCCCAGACCTAAATGAAATTTTGAAAAACACGCATTTTTCCTATGCAAATAAATTTTCAAATAAATCCAGAAAAATACCAAAAGTGATTTTAACATTTTTCCTCCAATATTTCTGTTATTTTGGAGAAGTCATATTATCTCCGCTCATATTTGGTATTTAGAAATATTTTTAGGATAGAAAAATAATTAGAATCACACTGTCCTCGTACCGGTATTCGAGCGAACTCAAATACGAAAATGGTAAAATTCCCAACTCTCTCCGTAGGTCCTTTAGTTGCTTAGAATTTCGAGGAATGCCACAAACAAAAATGCAAAAAGCATCAAATGCAAATATGATCTATGTATAACATTCCAAATTGAAAATTTGGGATGTTACACATGATTTTCATGCGCACCACATCCCTATCAGTGTCATTGAAGGCATGTGTGAGCAGTTCCGCAACCTCAAGCAAGGCAACATGTCTGTCTACCAGTACAATGTCAAGTTCCAGAATATGGCCCGGTATGCAAAGCAAGATATTCCCGAAGCCAAGAGCAAGATCTACCAATTCTGAGGTGGTCTAAAAGATGAACTCCAGCTTGCTCTCACTCTCTTCGAGCCAGCCGAATTTGATCAATTCTACAACATGGGTCTCAAGCAAGAAGCTGCCTAGCTCAAGTGTGAGGCTTCAAAGAAAATAATCAGAGATGCAGTCAGCTCCTCTTCCTCCTCACAAGTGGTTGCAAAACAATAGAAGTTCTGGCTTCCACCGCCTCCAGTGTTCTGTCCTCCAAGTCAGAATAAGCACTCAGGTGGTCGTGGATCTTCCCACCCACCCAACCCAAGCAACCAGAACAAGTATCAGTTTCAAGCTACAAGGCCAAGCGGTCCTTATCATCGGCCACTCTCTGAGGTTACTTGCAACAAGTGCGGTCAGAAAGGTCACTATGCTAACAAGTGCACCCAAATGCGCCTTCTGCCTCCTCCTCCTCCTATCAAGCCGTCAAGCAATGCTATTGTCAAGCACAATCCCAAGTCTGCAAGAGTGAACCTGATGAATGCAGCCCAAGCAGAAGATTCCTCTCAAGTGATCATGGGTACACGAGTTCCAGTTAACTTTATTCCTGCAAAAGTGTTATTTGATTCAGGTGCATCACATTCATTCATGTCTTTCCCTTTTGCATCGGACCACAATTTTTACACTGAGGCATTACCAAGGGCATTGAATGTGGTTTCTCCGGCTAAGCGATTGAGCTCTAGTATGATGGTTCCGGATGTCTCCATCAAGATGGGCGACTATAAATTTCTAGCTTCCCCAGTTGTTCTCGGCAATTTGTACATTGACCTCATTCTTGGAATGGATTGTCTCTCTAAGCACGGTGCTCTTCTCGATTGTGCTAGTGAATCTAACTCGCCTTTCTGAAGACGTGATTATCTTCGCAGCTCGAGATAACACAATCAGGCTATTCTCTCTCAATGACAAGGGCGAGATTAATGCCATATCCTAGATTCCGGTGGTTTGCGAATATGAAGGCATATTTCCTAAAGAATTGTCAGGGATGCCTCCCAATCGTCCAGTTGAATTCGTCATTGAACTTGAACCTAGTACGGAGCCAGCCTGCTGGTGTCCGTACAAGCTATCTCCTAGAGAGTTAAAGGAATTGAAGAAGCAACTCAACGAGCAAGAACGCTTGGGTCTGATCAGACCAAGTTCTTCTCCTTGGGGCTGCAGTGTTCTTTTTGTCAAGAATAAGGATGGCACGGAACGACTGTGCATCGATTACCATCCATTGAACAAGAAGACAATTAAGAATAAGTACCCTCTCCCCAATATCAATGAACTGTTCGAGCAACTCAAAGGAGCCAAGGTTTTCTCGAAGCTTGATCTCCGAATGGGCTACCATCAAATCTGTATCTGTGAGGAAGAGATTCCCAAGATTGCATTCAGAATAAGTTATGGCTCGTACGAGTGCACAGTCATGTCCTTTGGGCTTGCAAATGCACCTCCTACCTTCTCTCGGATGATGCATTTAATATTCAACCCATACACCAATGAGTTCGTCCTCGTCTATCTTGATGATATTGTGGTATTCTCCAAGACAAAATAAGACCACGCCAAGCACCTCCGTTTGGTTCTTGACAGGCTCAAAGAGCACCGCTTATGCGCAAAATTCTCAAAGTGCGAATTCTGGCTTGAGGAAATTCTCTATTTGGGTCACATTATCTGTGCCAAGGGCATTTCAGTTAACCCCGAGAAGGTTGAAGCTATTGTTAAGTGGGAACCTCCTCAAAACGTCAAGCAACTCTGAAGCTTCCTCGGGCTTGCAAGCTATTGTAGAAGGTTCTTTGAGAACTTCTCCAAGATTGCCAAGCCTTTGTCCAACCTGTTGCAAAAGAATGTCAAGTACTCTTGGAGTCCTGAGTGTGATGTGGCATTCAATACACTCAAAGAGAATCTTGTCTCAGCTCCAATTCAGACTCCTCCTGACGAATCCAAACCATACCAGGTGTTTTGTGATGCCTCTTTGCAAGGTCTGGTTGTGTCCTTATGCAAGAGAAGAAGATTGTGGCCTACACTTCTCGGCAGCTCAAGCCAAACGAGAAGAACTACCCCACTTACGATCTTGAGTTGGCGGCAGTTGTCCACGCCTTGATAACATGGAGACACCTCTTGCTGGGCAGACAGGTTGACATCTTCACCGATCACAAGAGCCTGAAGTATATCTTCACACAACCAAATCTCAACCTCCGTCAGACTCGTTGGGTCGAAATGATTCAAGAGTACAACCCAAGCATTGAGTACACTCCTGGCAAGGCCAACGTGATTGCAGACGCCTTGAGCAGAAAGGCTTATTGCAATAGTCTCATCCTCAAACGTTCCAACCGCATCTTTGTGAAGCTTTCCGGAAACTCAACCTTCAAGTTGTTCCACGAGGATTTCTTGCCAACCTTCAAGTTGCTCCTACCTTGGAAGATCAAATCCGTGAAGCTCAACTTCTTGATGCTATGGTGAAAAAAGTGAAGCATGGTATTGCCAAAGGTACTCTGAAGTACAAGTGCTACCGCATTGATGACAAGGACACCTTATTCTTTGAGAACCGGATTGTGGTTCCAAAAGGTGACCTACCGAAGGTCATAATGAACGAGGCTCATAGTTCCCTTCTCTCGATACATCAAGGCAGCTCCAAGATGTATCATGACCTCAAGCAATCCTATCGGTGGACTCGCATGAAAAGACAAATTGCTCAATTCGTCAACGAGTGTGATGTCTGCTGCAGAGTCAAAGCAGAACATCAACGTCCAGCTGGACTTCTCCAACCTTTGCCTATTCTCGAGTGGAAATTCGATCACATTGAGATGGATTTCGTCACCGACTTCCCCAAGTCCAAGCGAGGGAACGACGCTATCTTTGTGATCATTGATAAGCTCACAAAAGTGGCTCATTTTCTTCCAGTCAAGGAATCCATCAACGCAGCACAACTGGAAGAGTTGTACACCTCCAGAATTGTTTCTTTGCATGGTATCCCTCAAGTAATCTCCTCAGATCATGGAAGTTTGTTCACTTCCAAATTCTGGGATTCCTTCCAGTCAGCTATGGGTACCAAGATTCTCTTCAGCACATCTTTCCATCCTCAGACAAGTGGTCAAGTCAAGAGGGTGAACCAAATACTCAAAGATATGCTCAAGGCATGTGTCATCTCCTTCGATATGAAATGGCAAGATTGTCTTCCATTTGCCGAGTTCTCCTACAACAACAGCTTCCAAGAAAGTTCAGGCAAAGCACCATTCGAAATTCTCTATGGCAGAAAGTGTCGTACCCCTCTCAAGTGGTCCGAGACTGGTGAACGTCAACTCCTTGGCAATGATTTGATCTTAGAGGCCGAAGAAGTGTGCAAAGTCATATGTGAGAATCTCAAGGCCGCACAATCGCACCAAAAGAGCTATTATGATGGCAAGCATCGTGACTTAGTTTCGACATTGAAGACCATGTGTATCCCCATGTTTCTCCTATGAAGGGTACTCAGAGGTTCGGTATCAAGGGAAAGCTAGCGCAAAGATACGTGGGTCCTTTCAAGATTGTTGGCAAAAGGGGCGACCTCGCCTACCAACTTGAGCTTCCTCCAAACTTCTCCAACATGCATGACGTGTTCCATGTGTCACAACTCCGCAAGTGCTTCAAGATGCCCGAGCGCATCGTCGCCTTCAAAGAAATTGATCTTCAAGCCGACTTGTCTTATCATGAGCACCCCATTGCTATCCTTGAAGAAACCGAGTGCAAGACTCGCAATAAATCATTCAAGTTCCTGAAAGTGAAGTGGTCACACCATACCGATCGAGAAGCTACGTGGGAACGCGAGGATCACCTCCATTCCGAATATCCGGAGTTCTTTCAGTCCTAGATCTCGGGACTAGATCTTTTCGTAGTGGAGGAGAGTTTGTAACGCCCCAGATGTAACAATTCCCAATATGTCATTATATTCATCATTGACTTAATCAATTCCATTCTGGGCTCCTCCTTCATTTCGGGTTCTTGTGTTTTTGCTTTGAGCATGTGTTGCATATCACCATGTCATTTCCATCATGTGCATTGCATTGGCATAGTCTCACTTGCTTCCGTGTGTAGTTGCATCGTCTCCGTCCTCTCCGTTGTCCATTTCGGATTCCGACTCTCTCAGAGGGCACCCGTCGCACCTGTCAAGTCTTGTTTCATGAGCGGGATAAAAAACATCCTCGGAATGGGCCAAGAGTTGTCGAGTGGTCTTGGTATATCATCGGTAGACCGCCTGTCAAATTCCATTCCATTTGGAGGTCGTTTGATGCCCCAACGGTTAACCGCGTTAACCGCTAGAAGCCTATTCTCTTTTAGCCTAGCACCCCTCCACAATAACCCACTAGCCCATCTAAACCCCCTCCATGCTCTTCGCCGCAGGATCACGATCGCATGGCCGAAAACCGCACCTCATTTGGACTCTCCTAGCTCCCTCTACCTATAAATACGTCCCTCTCCACGAAATCTCGGATCAACCCTAGCTCTCTTTCACCTCGCGCAGCCGGACGTGTCCACCCCGCACCAGACACGTCCAACCACCGCCCCTCGACCAATCGGGTCGTGCCACATCGCCCCCGCCACCGGCTTCCTCTCTCCTCCGCGCCGCCGGGCCCGCGAGCCCGAGGCCTGCCTGCCCGGGCCGCACCCGGGCCACTCCGCCTCCCCGCGCCCGGGGCGCCACGCCGCCGGTCACCGCGACCCCCGCCGCCGGCGTCGCGCACCTCGCCGCCGCCTTCCGCCACCACGCCGCCATAGCCCGCCGCCGCCGCGACCTCTCCGCGCCTCGCGCCTCCACACGCACCTCGCCGCTGCACCGCGACCCCCTCCGCCGCCCCGCGTGCGAGCTCCGGCCACCTCCTGCCGCCCCGCTGTCGTCGCCAACTCCGGCCGCTGCCGCCATTTCAAGCCTGAGCCGGATCCCGATCTGATCTGGGTGGTATCAGATCCACCACCCCACCGATCCAAACACGGCCTCATCTCCCCGGGATCTCTCCATCTCGGAATATCCCCGTCCCGTTGACTTTCGTGAGGTAAAATTCCACTGAGTCCTGAAATCCATATATCATGATGCCCTCTTTGCCATGCCATATCTCCGTGCTCATAGCTCCAATTTGTGTGTATGATATATGGATTTGTTCATCTCCGAGTGCTCTACATGTTAATACCATTTGCATGCATGTTAGGGTTCATCTTCGTGTCTTAATATTCATTGCCGAACTGCTATGTGATGTTACTGGTCAGCTCTAGTTGTATGTCAACAATATGTTAGCATGTTTGTGAGGTCGTATCTTTGTGCATGTTGGTCCAAATGGAGTGTATGATATGTCAAAATGTTCGTCTTGTGATGATATTGCATACATGTTAGGTTGCATTATGCCATGGTCATTCCTATTACAAAAGTGCTTGTTGCTGTTAAGGTGCTGAAATTGTTATAACTTGCTATTTTGTCTTTTTCGTGGCATTTTGTATGATTTTCTTTTGAGCCACATGTCAACATGTTTTAGGAGCATAATTATGTTACTTTGAAGTGGTGTAATTGGTTTTTCATGATATGCCCTATGGTGACTTGAACAAGCTTGTAAACATGTCATGTTATTGTTGCTGTTTTTATACTTAGTGAAAAACTGCTAAGTCTGAAATCTGTTATAACATGTTACCATGTAAACTTGATGCCACAATATTTTCCATGCATATTTTGGAATAACCAGTGAGCATGTCTTGATGTACATGTAATTGTCTATCAATCCATGTCTTTGTTTGCATTTATGACATGTTGTAGCTTATTGTTATATTGCTCTCAAAATGCTTGAAATCTGAACTGTCAGTCTGTTAACAGAATATTCATTTTGGCAAAGCTCATGTTAATCAACCCTTGCATGGAATGACTTGTTTCTTTGGTTGAATTATAAGTATATTATGTCTGCTTCTTGCTCATGTAATTTCGATGCTTGTTATAATTGTTTGGCTTGCTGTTATGTGCCTCCAAAGGCAACAACATATTGTTCCTGGTTGCATGTCCAGTAATTTTCACACAGTCTGAAAACCTGTTAACTTGTAGAATCTTGCCATGCTAGTTTAATTGTGTTCCAGTAAGTTTTTGGGTGTGCTATGAGTGCATTTATGTTGAGAATCACGTATAATTCACATCCATGCCTTTTGTCATCATGTTTGGGTGTTGTAGCATATTTAAACCTTGCTCTAAAGATGCCATGTTGCTGTTAACTTCAGTTTTGCATTGCATCTTGTTTTGCTTGCCATTTGCAAACCGTGCATCCGATTCCGATGATCTTTATATCGATTTCGACTGAAATCTTTCAATCTATCAAGTGACATGCTAGGTTTGCCAAGATCTTGCCCACATCCATCATTTCTTCACATGTCCTTCCCGGCTTCATCTCCTTCCTTACCGGTAGCTCTGTAGCATCATACTTGCATCTCTATTGCATAGCATGTGTTCTTGTCTTGTCAAGTGTGTTTATTTAGATGCTTGTTTATGTTGGGTAGCACCGGGAGATGAGTTCGAGTCCGAAGTCGAGACAGCCGCTGAGTACGATTACGAAGAGCAAGTTCCCGATTACACCGAAGACTTACCAGGCAAGATGACCATTCCTTGATATCACCTCTATTGTTGTTATGCTAGATGCCTAGCTCTATTGCTTTGTCGCGATATCTATACTTTTGCATGTTAGCCCCTACCTTGCCATGAAACCTCTAACTACCCACCTAGCAAACCATTGTTTGGCTAAGTTACGCTTTTGCTCAAACCCCCCTCTTATAGCGTTGCTAGTTGCAGGTGAAGATGAAGTTTGCTCCATGTGGATTTGGTTTTGGGAATAACACAATATCTATTATTTACATTAATGCACCTATATACATGGCAATGGGTGGAAGGCTTGGCCTTTGGCTCGGTGTTTTGTTCTACTCATGCCGCCTTAAGAACCGATAAACCGGTGTTATGTTCCTTGATTTTGCGTTCCTAACGTGGTTGGGTATATGGGGACCCCTTGATAGTTCGCTTTGAATAAAACTCCTCCAGCAAGGCCCAACTTTGGTTTTACCATTTACCTAATAACTAAAACTTGCATAGGGACCGGCTAGCACCCGAGGACTTAATTAACAACCCAGTCCAGTGCTCCTCATGAGTGTTGGTCCAAACTAGGCAGCCTCCGGGGCCGCCTTGGGGAAACCCGAGGTATTTTGTATTCACCCATAGCTTGTCCCATCTGATCGTGGCCAGAGTCGAGATATGCGCGGCTCCTATCAGGGTGTCGGCACGTCGGAAGGTCTTGTTGGACTTGTTTCACCATTGTCGAAATATCTTGTACACCGGGATTCCGAGTCTGATCGAGTAGTCCCTAAGATAAGGGGTTTTTACCTCTGTTGATCGCTAGAGCTTGTGATGGGCTAAGTTGGGACACCCCTGCAGGGTTATGATCTTTCGAAAGTTGTGCCCGTGATTATGTGGTGGATTGGAATTTGTTAATATCTGGTTGTAGATAACTTGACGCCAAAACTCAAAGTTAATACACTACCGTGCGAGTAATCGTGATGGTCTCTTTTCGAGGGAGTTCGGGAAGAGAACACGGCTGCGTTATGGATGACTCGTAGATAGACAGGATCATCTAGTGATCATGATTAGTTCATGACTGATGGCTTTCACTTCTCTTCTCGCTCTGATGATACGTAAGCTAGCCACCTCATCTACGCTTAGCGCTTGTAGTAGCCCACTTATACACTTCTACTTACCCAAAGGATTTGATAGTTTTGATACCCGGGAATGGGATTGTTGAGTCCTCATGACTCACAGTTTACTACAAACACAGGTGCAGGTACAACCAAGTACGATTCAGTTGATGACCAGGAACTCAAGTGGGAGTTCGATGAGGAACGTGGGCGTATGTACGTGAGTTTCCTGACGACCAGTAGTGGTTCCTACTAGGGCCGATCGGGCATAGTGGGTGGTTATCTTCTTTTCATTTGGATTTGTCCATAGCCGGACCATGATTGAACTTGGATGAATGTATGACTTATTTATGCATTGTGTGAAGTGGCGATTGTAAGCCAACTATGTATTTTTTTCCTTTGTTTTTGTACATGGGAATGTGTGAAGATGACCGTCTTGCGATTATACCAAAATGAGATTATGCCTCTAAGTCGTGCCTCAACACGTAGGAGATATAGTCGCATCTTGGTCGTTACAAACTGGCACTTGGCACTATGTCAATAGGTTAGTACCAAAAAATGACTATAAAATGATTGTAAAACATCCAAGAATGATAATATGACAACATGGAACAATCAAAAAATTATAGATATGTTGGAGACGTATCAGCATCCCCAAGCTTAACTCCTGCTCGTCCTCGAGTAGGTAAGTGATAAAAACAGATTTTTTTTATGTGGAATGTTGCCTATCATGTCATATCATATTCTTTTCTTTATAGCATGTACATTTGGACTTTTATATGGTTCAAAGCAATAGTCTAGTTTTGACATAATAATTTAGATAATCAAGCATATCAATAAGCAACCATGTCTTTGAAAATATCAATGCTAAAATAAGCTATCCCTACAAAATCATATATTCTTGTCATGCTATGTCTTCCCCGCTCAAAGTATAAATCATGTACTACCCCGGTGTCAGCCAAGCAATTGGTTAATACTTTCTAACGCGCTTCAGCATTTTCAACTCGCACACAATACATGAGCGCAAGCCATGGATATAGCAACATAGGTGGAATCGACGGCGATGGTAGTAGACAAAAAGAAGGGAAGAAAGTCTCACATCAAGTAGGCAAACTGATGGACTATGGAGATGTCCATCAATCGATATCAATGTGAGGAGTAGGGATTGCCATGCAACGGATGCACTAAGAGCTATAAGCGTATGAAAGCTCAATATGAAACTAAGTGGGTATGCATCAAACTCTACTATAGAAAATCCCCACTAGTATATGAAAGTGACAACATAGGAGACTCTCTATATGAAAAACATGGTGCTACTTTGAAGCACAAGTGTGGTATTTGCATGCCCCTTTTCTTCCCTTTTTTTCTTTCATTCACTTTTATTCCCTTGTTTTCTTCTTTTTTTTTGTTTTTTTCTTTGTTTCTTAGTCCGGAGTCTCATCCTGACTTGTGGGGTAATCATGGTCTCCATCATCCTATCATTGCTGGGGCATGCTCTAATAATGGATATGATCATCACACTTCTATTTACTTATAACTCAAAAAGAAATAAAAATTACAACTCAATACCTATGACATAGCATGACTCTATGTTATGAAAATGAATGCTCAAGTCAACTATATGATGGAAGTGCATGGAAATATATCTCGGAATGGCTATGGAAATGCCATAATAGGTAGGTATCGTGGCTGTTTTGAGAAAGGTTTAATAATGTTTATGCACCGGTGAAAGTTGTGCGGCATGAGAGAGGCTAGCAATTATTAAAGGGTGAGATTACGTATAATCCATGGACTCACATTAGTCGTAAAGAACTCATATACTTATTGCAAAAGTTTATTATCCCTCAAAGCAAAGTAATACTATGCATGCTCCTAGGGGGGTTGGTAGGAGTTAACCATCGCGCGCCCCCGACCTTCACACAAAGATAGGACAATCAAGGATAAATTGTGCTCCAACTTCGCGGCATAACGAGAGACCATATGTGCATGTTTCGGGAATCACAAACCTTAACATGAATATTCTTACTAAATCATAATTACTCATTAACATGACTCACATATCATATCATCATGTCTCAAAACTATTACAATGAATCAAGTTTATTTTGTCCAATGATCTTCATGAAAGTTTTTATTATATCCTTCTTGGATATCTATCACTTTGGGACTAATTTTCATGTGTTGCTTTTGATAAGCTCAAACAAATATAAGTGAAGATCATGAGCATAATTTTTCTTCATTCTCTCAAAATAATATAAGTGAAGCAAGAGAGAATTTCTTTAAATTTTTACTAACTCTCAAATAAATCTAAGTGAAGCAAGAGAGTATTTCTTCAAAAAATACTAAGCACACAGTGCTCAAAAAGATATAAGTGAAGCAGTAGAGCAAGTCCATTGCTCATAAAAATTTAAGTGAAGCATGGAGAGCAATTCTAGCAAGTCATGGCATAATTTTGGCTCTCTCAAATGAGTGTGTGCAGCAAGGATTGATGACTTAAAAAGTAAAACAAAACAAGCAAAGACTCATATCACGCTCCAAGCAAAACACATATCATGTGATGAATAAAAATATAGTTTCGAGTGAAATACCGATAGTTGTTGGAAGAAAGCATGGATGCCACTCGGGGGCATCCCCAAGCTTAGTTGGTTGCTCATTTTTGGATAATAGCTTGGGATGCCGGGGCATCCCCAAGCTTAGGCTCTTATATCCTTCCTTCATCCATCGTATGATAACCTAAAACTTGAAAACTTCAATCACACAAAACTTCAACAAAACCTTCGCGATATTCGTTGGTATAAGAAAGCAAATCACTATTAAAAATATAGTATCAAACCAATTATTATTTTGTTTTTTTATTATATCTACTGTATTCTAACTTTTTTATGGCAGAAACTCATCAAAGAAAACCATAGAGCCATCAAAATAAGCACACAACACAAAGAAAACAAAATCTTTCAAAAACAGAACAGTCTGTAGTAATCTGGAAGTTTCGAATACTTCTGGAACTCTACAAATCTTGAAAAAAATAGGGCCACGTGGTAAATTTGTATATTAATCTTCTGCAAAAAGAATCAACTAAAAAGCACCTTTCTGTTAAAAATGAGAATTTTTCTCGTGAGCGCAAAAGTTTCTGTCTTTTTCAGCAAGATCAAACAACTATCACCCAAGAAGGCCCTATTTGTTCTACTTCGCACAAACACTAATTAAAACACAAAAAACACATCTCAACAGAGATATTAAAGGTTTTTTTACAAGAACAGAAAATGAAAGGCAAAAATTTATTTTATTCGTTGGATTACCTCCCAACAAGCTCTTTCTTTATAGCCGTTCTGATGGGCTTTGAATTTCAATGGTGCTCACATGAAAGAAAAGAATTGAAGTACAAAGAGAGCATCATAAAATATGTGACAAAGACATTTAAGTCTAACATACTTCCTATGCATAAGAATTTTATAAGTAAACAAATAATCAAGACAAGAGATGTCTAGCATATGCAAAGGAGAGGAATAAAACATTGAAAATCTCAACATAACGAGAGGTGATTTAGTAACATGAAAATTTCTAGAATCGTATTTTCCTCTCTCATAATAATTACACGTAGGATCATACTCAAATTCAACAATATAGCAATCGTATAAAATTTTCTTTTCATGATCCACATGCGTAAAAGTCTTATAATCTTCCAAGATAGTGGGACTAACATCAAATAAAGTCATGACCTCTCCAAACCCACTTTCAATATTATCACGAACATATTCATCATGAGGCTCAAATAAATTTTCAAGATCATAACAAGAATCACCCCAATTATGATCATTGCAATAAGTAGAGGACATATGAAAATTAGCATCCCCAAGCTTGGGGTTTTGCATATTACTAGCATAATTGACATTAATAGAATTTATTATAACAGCATTGCAATCATGCTTTTCATACAAGGAGCTATCATGACTCACTTCATAAATTTCTTCTTTTATCACTTCATCACAATTATCAGATTCATGAATCTCAAGCAAAACTTCATAATGATAATCTAGTGTGCTCAATTCACTAGCTATTGGTTCAACGTAATTGGATCTTTTAAAAAGATTGGCAAGTGGAGGAGGATCCATAAACGCTTTCCTTACTATTTCCAATAAAATACCCAATTATACCAAACAACCAAGTAAGACATAAGGGCAAACGAAAACAGATCTGACGAGAAAACTACAAACGAAAAAGAGGGCGAATAAAAATGGCAAATTTTTGTGAAGTGAGGGAGATAAAAACGAGAGGCAAATGGCAAATAATGTAAATTGCGAGGAGATGAGATTTGTGATTAGGAACTTGGTATATGTTGAAGGTGCTCCCCGGCAACGGCACCAGAAATTCCTTTTGATTGCTCTCTGACTATAGCTCCAGAAAAGCTCCTGTCTGCTAGGATTACGTTGGTATTTCCCCAAAGAGGAAGGGATGATGCAGCACAGCGACGGTAGGTATTTCTCTTAGTGATGAAACCAAGGTTATCGAACTAGTAGGAGAACCAAGCAACACAACGTAAATAGCACCTGCACACAAATAACAACACCTCGCAACCCGACGTGTTAAAGGGGTTGTCAATCCCTTTCGGGTAACGATGCCATAAATTTGTAATAGATTGGAAAAATAGATCGTAAATAAAATAAAATGCAGCAAAGTATTTATGAATTTTTGGTTTAATAGATCTGAATAAAAATGCAAAGGAAAAGTAGATCGCAAGCAAATATATGAGAAAGAAGACCTGGGGGCCGTAGGTTTCACTAGTGGCTTCTCTCGAGAAAGATAGCAAATGGTGGGTAAAAAAATTACTGTTGGGCAATTGATAGAACCTCAAATAATTATGACGATATCCAGGCAATGATCATTACATAGGCATCACGTCCAAGATTAGTAGACCGACTCCTGCCTGCATCTACCACTATTACTCCACACATCGACTGTTATCCAGCATGCATCTAGTGTATTAAGTTCATGGAAAACGGAGTAATGCATTAAGAACAATGACATGATGTAGACAAGATCCATTTATCTATGGCGTTAGACATGGATCTCATCATTTTATCCTTAGTAGCAACAATACATATGTTTAGGTTCCCTTTCTGTCACTGGGATCAAGCATCATAAGGTCGAACCCACTATCGGGCACCTCTTCCCATTGCAAGATAAATAGATCAAGTTGGCCAAACAAAACCCAAATATTGGAGAAGAAATGCGAGGCTATAAGAGATCATGCATATAAGAGATCAAAGAAACTCAAATAACTTTCATGGATATAAAAAGATAGATCTGATCATAAACTCAAAGTTCATCGGATCCCAACAAACACACCGCAAAAGAGTTACATCATATGGATCTCCAAGAGACCATTGTATTCAGAATTCAGTGAGAGAGAGGAAGCCATCTAGCTACTAACTACGGACCCGTAGTTCTACAAAGAACTACTCACGCATCATCGAAGAGGCACCAATGGAGATGGTGAACCCCATCCGGGATGGTGTCTAGATTGGATCTGGTGGTTCTGGACTCTACGGTGGCTGGATGAATATTTCGTCGACTCCCCTAGGGTTACTGGAATATTGGGGTATTTATAGAGCAAATAGGCGGTGCTGGAGGCCACCAAGGTGGGCACAACCCACCTGGGAGCGCCAGGGGGCGTGGCGCGCCCTGGTGGGTTGTGCCCCCCTCGGGGCACCCCCC
>LR738714.1:36190783-36284196 GCA_902687465.1 Secale cereale | reverse complement strand
CCCCCCCCCATGTGCTACCTTGGCCCATCAAGTGTCTTCTGGCCCATACAAATTCTCCAAAAAGTTTCGCGGTGTTTGGGCTTTGTTTGATATTGATTTCCTGCGATGTAAAAAACATGCAGAAAACAGCAACTGGCACTTGGCACTATGTCAATAGGTTAGTACCAAAAATGATATAAAATGATTGTAAAACATCCAAGAATGATAATATAATAGAATGGAACAATAAAAAATTAGAGATACGTTGGAGACGTATCAGTTATAGAAGTCCCCATGCATCTTGAGGTATATACATTTGAGGATGCTTTACCCCTTAACAGTTCGGTTAAACCGAACACTTTTCGGTAAGGAAAAACAAGAAATGAAGAGGAGAACTAAAATAAAACCAGGGATAAGACCTAAACTGAAAAAGAGAATAAAAGGTGCTACCAAACTATCAGTAGAATCGTCGGAGCCTGGCAGCGTTCCATGGATTCGGCTCAAGGCGATTGTCTGATGCGTTTTGAAGGCGATAGGCTCCTCCGGTGAGTAGTTCTTCAATAATGAAGGGGCCCTCCCATCTTGGTTTGAGCTTGTCCTTTTTCTTCTCTGGGAGGCGCAAAACAAGTTCACCAACATTGTATGTTTTGGCCCGCACCTCTCTGCTTTGGTATCGCCTGGCTTGTTGTTGATAGAGTGTGGAACGGGCCTACGCAATATCGCGCTCCTCTTCGAGACCGTCTAGGTCGTCTTGCCGACCGAGCTCGGCCTCTCGCTCTTCATACATGCGCACTCAAGGTGAGTCATGAATAATATCACAGGGAAAAACAGCCTTTGCGTCGTACACCATGAAAAAAGGCGTGTATTCGGTTGTCCAGTTAGGTGTGGTCCGCAGCCCCCAAAGTACGAAGTCGAGCTCCTCAACGCAGTGTTTATCTGACTCCTGCAGGGAGCGCACTAGTCGGGGTTTAATGCCGCTCATTATCAAGCCATTAGCCCTTTCGACTTGACCATTTGTTTGAGGATGGTACACAGAGGCATAGTCGAGTTTAATGCCTAGCTTGGCGCACTAGTTTTTCACCTCGTCAGCTGTGAAATTGGAGCCGTTATCTGTGATAATAATGTGCGGGATAGCATAACGGTGTACTACAATGGATATAAAATCTATCACTGGCCCTGCCTCAGCTGTTCTAACTGGCTTGGCTTCTATCCATTTAGTGAATTTATCCACCATGACCAGTAAATGTTTCTTTTTGTGGCTTCCCCCTTTAAGAGGTCCGACCATATCCACCCCCCAGACCGTAAAGAGACAAGTGATGGGGATTGTTCTCACAAAAGTGGGAGGCATATGACTTTTATTTGCAAAAGGCTGGCATCCAACACAGTGTTGGACTAGGGTTTGAGCATTTGCTCGGGCAGTTAGCTAGAAGAAACCAGTTCGGAAAGCCTTGCTTACGAGAGCCCGAGTTGCGGCTGATGGACGCCCATGCCAGTGTGTATTTCGGCTAGAAGTTGTCGTCCATCCTCTTTGGAGATGCACCTTTGGAGAACACCAGTAGTGCTTTTCTTGTAAAGTTCACCTTCGTGAGTTTTATAGTCCTTAGAACGCCGAATTATGCGGCGGGCCTCATTTTCGTCAACGGGGAGCTCCTGCCTATTAAGTTAGGCCAGGAAAGGTTCGGTCCAGGGGGCTATGACAGCCATGATCTCATGAGCCGAGGATGTTATTTCAAATGGATGAGTCCTTGATGGCATCTGTATTGAGTTCGGCTGGTGGGAGCGTGTTCGGGTCCGCATTAGCGTCTCTGCTCTCGTCTTGCCATGTCACTGATGGATTGAAAAACATTTCTACAAAGGTGTTAGGCGGGACTGGGTCGCGTTTAGCGCCCATACGAGCGAGTATATCCGCTGCCTGGTTACTATCCCAAGCTACACGGTGAAATTCCAGTCCCTCAAATCGAGCCGACATTTTTAATATGGTGTTTCGATAAGCTGCCATTTTTGAATCCTTCACATCAAATTCTCCGTTTACCTGAGATATTGCGAGGTTTGAGTCTCCGCACACCTCAAGGCGTTGTATGCCCATGGATACGGCCATGCAGAGACCGTGTAGTAGTGGCTCATATTCGGCCGCATTGTTTGAGTTTGTATACATGATTTGCAGTATGTAACGGACCGTATCCCCTGTTGGAGATGTCAGGATGACGCCGGCCCCCAATCCGGCTAGCATTTTGGAGCCGTCGAAATACATGGTCCAGTGGGAGTATGCTCCGTACTCTTTAGGGAGTTTGGCTTCAGTCCATTCTGCGACAAAGTCAGCCAACACCTGAGACTTAATAGTCCACGCATGGTTTGTATGTTATTTCGAACGCCAAGAGCTCGATTGCCCATTTGGCTATGCGTCCTGCGGTGTGTTTATTGTTTATGATATCGTTAAGTGGTACTTTGGATGCCACTGTAATCGAACACCCTTGAAATCAGTGTCGGAGCTTCCGAGATGCCATGAACACCGCATAGGCAATTTTATGATAATGGGGGTATCGTGATTTACATGGTGTGAGAACCTCTAATACATAGTCTACGGGTTTTTGAATGGGGAATTTATGTCCCTCTTACTCTCGTTCGACGACGAGTACCGCACTCACTACCTGGTGAGTGGCTAAGATATAAAGTAGCATTGGCTCGCCAACACCTGGAGCGGCTAGGATTGGGTTGCCCGCTAATAGGGTTTTTATTTCCTCCAATCCGGCTGTGATAGCATCCATCCATTCGAAGTTGTCTGTGCGCCTCAGCAGTCTGTAAGTGGTAATGATTTTTCTCCCAATCTAGAGATAAAGCGGCTCAAGGCCGCTACGCAACCTGCTAGCTTTTGCACTTGTTTTAGATCGGTTGGCGTAGTTAGCTGTGACAGGGCCCGGATTTTAGTTGGGTTTGCTTCAATTCCTCTATGGGATACGATGAACCCTAATAGCTTTCCGGCCGGAATGCCGAAGACGCATTTTTGTGGATTGATATGTATGTCATATGTTTGGAGGTTATCAAACGTGAGGCGGAGGTCATCCACCGTGTTTTGACGTGTTTAGTCTTAATGACTACATCGTCGACGTATGCCTCCACTATCTTGCCAAATTGTTTCTCTAAGCATGTTTGAATCATGCGTTGATATGTGGCACCAGCATTTTTTAGCTCAAATGGCATAGTGTTGAAACAAAAGGGGTCGTACGAAGTGATAAATGTCGTGGCGGCCTGGTTGGATTCCTTCATTTTTATCTGATGGTATCCAGACTAAGCATCAAGGAAACACAACGAGTCATGTCCTGCGGTTGCATCGATAATTTGATCAATGATGGGCAGTGAAAAGGGATCCTTAGGGCAAGCCTTGTTTAAGTCCGTAAAGTCAACACAAAGGTGCCAGTATTTGTCCTTCTTTGGTACCATGACTAAGTTGGCTAGCCAGTCCGGGTGTTTAATTTCCCTTATGAATCCGGCTTCTAGTAACTTGGCTACCTCTTCCCGCATCGCTTGTCTTTTGGGTTCGGAAAATCGTCATAGTGTTGCTTGACTGGCTTGAACCCTTTGATGATATTGAGGCTGTGTTCGGCCAGCCTGTGTGGGATACCCGGCATGTCTGAAGGGTGCCAGGGGAATATGTCCCAGTTTTCGCGGAGAAAGGCGTGCAAGGCGTTGTCTACCGTCGGGTCCAGATGTGCCCCAACGGATGTCGTCTTTCTGGGGTCCGTTGGGTGCACTTGAAATTTGATAATTTCATTTGTTGGCTTAAAGGAAGTAGATTTCGATCTCTTGTCAAGGACTACATCCTCCTTGTCCACCGTAGATCGTAAGGTGGTTAACTCTCCGACCGCGAGGGCTTCGGATAGTGCCTCTAGGGCTAAGGATGCGGTTTTGTTCTCGGCACGGAGTGCTCTGTCTGGATCACTTGCTACTGTGATTATTCCATTGGGCCCTGGCATTTTGAGCTTCATGTACCCGTAATGGGGTATGGCTTGAAAGCGTGAGAAAGCGTCCCACCCTAGAAGGGTGTGGTATCCGCTGTTGAAGGGGACAATGTGGAATAGCAGTTCCTCCGACCTATAGTTCTTGGGTGTACCAAATACTACGCCGAACTTAATGCTTCCCGAACACTAGGCTTCCCGGCTGGGAATAATTCCTCTGAAGGTTGTATTACTTTGTTCAATGCGGGATTTGTCGACCTGTATTTTTGCAAGCGTGTCCTCGTATATGAGGTTGAGTCCGCTGCCATCGTCCATGAGTACTTTAGTGAGGCGAAAGCCATCTACTATTGGGTCTAGTACAAGAGCGGCTGTGGCTCGGGCCGGCCGGACTCGTGGTCCGTCTTCGACAGAAAAAGTGATTGATGTGTCGCTCCATGGGCTTGCAGTGCTGATTTGATGAACCTCGGCAAGTTCAAGATTTGCTCTCTTGCGCCGGTTGTTCGAGGAGAATGTCTCAAAGAAAGTAAAGACATCAGAAAAAATCAACCCTGGAGTTGCGGTGGTGAGGATTGCTTCACCGCTTTTCGCTACCTGTCGGAGTACCCAACATGCTCTAAGGCAGTGGGTTGGGACGGTGTCCGGGGCGGCATGTATTTGGCAAGGCTTATCTAATAGTTCGTCCAGAATGGACATGTGTCCTGTGAAAGGTCTGTTTTTCTTGCCAATGGTCATGTTATCGGATGCCCTGCTAAGGTATGTCCGTTTTTCTTTAGCGGTGTATTGTCCGAAGATGGACTGTTCCAGAGGTGTATTCTGGGCTTTCCAGGTATTTTCCATAGCGTGGTACTTTCATACTAAATGTGATAATTCTGTGAAGCTCCGTATTTGACGGTGGTTGAGGGCATTCAAGACTCCCTCGTCCGTGCAATTGCGGTGAAATATGGGAACCATGTCGTCGTCGCAGTAGTCCTTAATCTTGTTTTTAACAAGTAGGAATCTAGCCCAGAAGTGATGAACCGTCTCTTTGGGGCTGCTGATCTATGTACGTGAGATCACATATGTCCGGTAGTCCGGAGTTACTTGGAGAGCGTGTACTATGGCGATGGGTGTGGATAAATTTGAGTCCCGACCCAATGTAGTGTTCGGGGTTCATGCAACCTCCGGTGCGGACGATCTAGGACCTGCGGGATCTGAATGTTCCGGGGGCCCAGCGTCTGTCCCTAAGCTCAAAACACACGAAGTGCCACCTGACAGAGGTGTGTTCAGCTCAAACGGTTCGGAGATCCGCATAGCACCAGTCTCCGTTCCAAGAGGGGAAATATCTTCGGCTCGGTCCTCGATGGCCGCCACCAGGTGAGTGATCGGGGTGGAATTGACTTTTTCCTGATCGGATTTAAGCCTGATCTGATCATTGGGTGATGAAAGCCCCAAGGCGGCGATATGATCCATCAGCTCATTTAAGGACGAGGAATCCGTTGAAATAGCGTCATCGGAGTGGTCGGATCTGATATAGGAGTGGTGCTCGATGACCGCGGGGAGCGTAGCTGGCCTGGCGGCCATGCGGGCGCATACAGCGAACCCACCGAGTTGGAGGATCTGGCCCAAAGCCAGGCTATTTCTGAGGGTGATATAGTCGTTGATGATGAGACGAGCCATCGATCGCTTCTCGCGAGCGCACAGTGGAGCTCTCAATGAAAGCACTATTGTCGGTGTCAAAGCCGGCAAATCTTGGGTAGGGGGGCCCAAGCTGTGCGTCTGAGGATCGATGGTAACAGGAGACAGGGGACACGATGCTTACCCAGGTTCAGGCCCTCTCGATCGAGGTAATACCCTACTTCATGCTTGATTGATCTTGATGAATATGGGGTTACACGGGTTGATCTACCTCGAGATCGTAATGGCCAAACCCTAGGAGTGTAGCCTATGCAATTGTGATTCTGCTACCCTCTACAAACTAGACCCTCCGATTTATATATCCACCGGAGGAGACCAAGGGTTACAAAGATTACTTGGGAAGACAGGAATCATTATAGCCGAACATCTACTATGCCTTTCTACATACACAGGAGTCCTAACCGGACACGGGGGATGTCAGTTTATCTTCATCTTCACGGTCCATCTATCCGGCCCAGCTTGGGTAGGCCGGATCCTCGAGGACCCCCAAATACAGGACTCCCTCAGCCGCCACCACCGTCTAGCAAACAAAATATGTATGAGAATGAGAATGCAACAGAAACAAGCATATGGAAATGATGACAAGATGAAGTAATTTAGCTTACGTGAGTTGCCACTCCCATCCCACTTTGAGGGCGGCCGTCACTTGTGCGTAGTAGCCGAAGTACTTGTTCACTTCCCCTTGAATGATCCCCCATCAATGTTGGAGAGATGCCACACTGCGATTAGTGATGATAGATGATGTCTACTATGCAACTTTATTCTTGTAGACTCGTGTTGGGCCTCCAAGCGCAGAGTTTTGTAGGACAGTAGCAATTTTCCCTCAAGTGGATGACCTAAGGTTTATAAATTCGTGGGAGGTGTAGGATGAAGCTGGTCTCTCTCAAACAACCCTACAACCAAATAGCAAAGAGTCTCTTGTGTCCCCAACACACCAAATACAATGGTAAATTGTATAGGTGCACTAGTTCGGTGAAGAGATGGCGATACAAGTGTAATATGGATAGTAGATATTGATTTTTGTAATAGGAACAACAAAAAACAGCAAGGTAGCAAGTAACAAAAATAAGCACAAACGGTATTGCAATCCTTGAAAATGAGGCCTAGGGTCCGTACTTACGCTAGTGCAATCTCTCAACAATGCTAATATAATTGGATCACATAACCATCCCTCAATGTGCGATGAAGAATCACTCCAAAGTTCCTATCTAGCGGAGAACATAAGAAAAAATTGTTTGTAGGGTATGAAACCACCTCAAAGTTATTCTTTGCGATCAATCTATCAAGAGTTCGTACTAAAATAACATCAAGCTATCCTTTCTGATCGATCTATCAAGAGTTCATACTAAAATAACACCATATGATACACATCAACCAACTCTAATGTCACCTAGATACTCCAATGTCACCGCGAGTATTCGTGAGTTGATTATACGATATGCATCAAACAATTTCAGATTCATAATACTCAATCCAACAGAAAGAACCTCAAAGAGTGCCCCAAGATTTCTACCGGAGAAATGAAGAAGAGAACATGCATCAACCCCTATGCATAGACCACCCCAATGCCACCTTGAGAATCCACGAGTTGAGTGCCAAAACACATATCAAGTGAATCAATGTGATACCCCATTGTCACCACGGGTATTCATTGCAAGACATACATCAAGTGCTCTCAAATCCATAAAAGTATTCAATCCGATAAAACTAAATCTCAAAGGGAAAACTCAATTCACAACAAGATAGAGAGGGGGAAACACCATATGATCCAACTATATTAACAAAACCCATGATACATCAAGATCGTGACATCTCAAGAACACGAGAAAGAGAGAGAGAGAGAGAGAGAGAGAGAGAGAGAGAGAGAGAGAGAGAGAGAGATTAAACACATAGCTACTTGTACAAACCCTCAGCCCCGAGGGTGGACTACTCCCTCCTCATCATGGTGGCCGCTGAGATGATGAAGATTGCCACCGGTGATGATTTCCCCTCCGACGGAGTGCCGGAACGGGGTATAGATTGGTTTTTCGTGGCTACAAAGGCTTGCAGCGGCGGAACTTCTAATCTGGGGTTATTTATAATGGTTTCTCTATTTATAGGATTTTTTGGCATTGGTTTCACGCGAAGATGGGCCTCGAGGTGAGCACAACCCACCGGGGCACGGGTTGGGCTCCAGGCGCGCCCCAGTTGGTTGTGCCCTCCTCGTGGCTCTTCTAGCCCTCCCACTAAGCTTCGGGGGTCTCTTTGTTCCAAAAAAATCATAAAAAAGTTTCAACCCTGTCGGTGTACTAAAGTAGGGGTACCTTAGTATCCCAACTTGTGCACGGGCAGTAGCAGCGTCCCGTGGCAGGGCTTGCCACGCGCCCGCCAAGGCCCACTATGGTTCCTTTGGAGCCATTCAAGAACAAAGTATTCAAGTTAAAGAAACAAGACCCCGGCAAGAGGAGTTTGCCGGGAAGGCCGCTCCAGGCTCAAAACCACCCCTTTGGCACAAGACCCTGGCAAGAGGAGCTTGCCAGGAAGGCCAAAGCATGGCATTTTAGGAGACTTGCCGTAGCGCATCGCGCGCCCCGGCAAGGCCCGGAGAGCGACAAGCTCCCGGGCGCGACAAGTTAACAACCGCGGCAAGGTGCAAGCCGCAGCAAGCTTCCACTACGTGCCCGCACTCCAGCTCATCCGGCCACGCGTCGCCCTGGGGCCCTTCCAGGTGCACGTGGCGGAAGGCTGTGCAGCCTGGGGTACACGGTGGCGAGCTGCGATGACAAGGCCACCTTCGTGGCGAACGGAGACGCCCTAACGGACGCTTTTTTGCACTGTTTGGGGCGACGGCGACGGGCATTTAATGCCCTTGTCCCCTGCCGTCAGGGTTAGGTATAGAGCACTATGCATACACTGTTCCAACTACCGCCGTTTTTACACTTTTACCCTCATCTGCGTTGCCACCTGTCGGTGACCCCTTTCGACCTATAAAAGGAGGCCCATGCGCAACGTAGAGGAGGTTCCGATCTTCGATCGCTCTCACGCTCAGTGTTGCCAGCGACAAGCACTGTAGCCTTCCTTGCTCCTGAGCTAAGAACACAATACAAACCAAGGCAGGAGTAGGGTTTTACGCATCCGTGCGGCCCGAACCTGGGTAAACTGCTCGCGTGCTCGCCTCGATCCGCTCTTCGTACACCCTCCGCTCCCTTGCCGTACCTAAAAGGGGCTCCGGTCCCATAGGTGTTCGTGGGCGATCAGTTTCCCCGACATCTTTGGTGCGCCAGGTAGGGGAGCGTCGAGGTTGTGCGAACCTGATCCGGCGTTCGCGCGGGCGAAATCTTCAGCAACTTCATCAACTTCATCGACATGCCGCCGAAGAAGAAGGCTTCGGAGGTAGCAGGCCCGTCCGCGTCGATCCCACCACCGCCGGAGCCAACAGCTGGTGGGGTAGACGCCGGCGGAAGGATGGACGCCGGCGAGGAAACTCACGGCGCCGCCAAGTCGAAGGACAAGACGGACGATCGGGCTCATTCCAAGACCTTGGTGTCCGTGCACGCACCACGCCGCTCTCAGGAGGTGCCGGACCGGCAGCGACGTGGTACCCAAGGTACCATACGCTTGCTGGGACAAGGTCAAGCTGGCGGGTCGCGGGACGCTCAAGGCCAACGTGCTGGCACGAGCAAGGCGCGGTCGCTGGGACGAGACCCTGCTCCTTCTAACGCAGTTAGAAGTCCGAGCATATCTCGCTCCTCGCACCGCTCGCCACCGCTCCCCTCCACTCCAGCAGAAGCTCTAGCTCGAGCTCAGCTGCTCCTCGATTTCCCTCCAGCGGCAGACAAGGCCGAAGACTGGAGGGCCACCATCCAGAGCCTCATCGCCTTCGCCAACAATGACACGCCGCAGCAGCCGACGAAGTCGTGGCCGCGAAAAGTCAGCCAGGCGCGGGCTGATGGAGACAAGACCGCCGGGGGTGCAACTATCGTGCACTCCCCGCCCCGAAGGCCGAAATCGCCGACTCGCCAGATCAACATCGACGACGACTCCACGGCATCGTCGGATCCACGAGCTCGCCGCGATCAACGGCAAGTTCTTGACGACAGACGACAAGAAGGCGCTCGAAATCGCATCGAGCGTCGAAGAGAAGCGCGGCGGCAATCCGACCAGCGTGCTGGGCCCGCTGTTGACATGCACGCGCCCGGAGAACCAGACGACTTGCCGTACGCGGCGGGCTGTCCTGCGTTCACTCGTGAGCTGCGGCAAGTCCAGTGGCCCAGCATGAAAAACTTCAAGCCCGACGTACCCGAGAAGTACGACGGCAAGACTCATCCGTCAGAGTTCCTCAATATCTACACCATTGCGGTGCAGGCTGCCGGGGGATGAGACGAGAAGATATTGGCAAACTACTTGCCGCTCGTGCTCAAGCCGAACATCAGGTCTTGGCTCATGCACTTGCCGGAAAACTCCATCTCTTCTTGGGCCGACCTATGCCATCAGGTTGTTGGCGCCTTCACGGGCGGCCACAAGCCCCATGGCCAGGAGAGTGATCTTCACATACTCGCTCAGAAGGAAGGAGAGTCCCTGCGAAAGTACATCCAGAGATTCAGCCGCGTCCAGCACAACATCCCGGACGTCCACCCTGCCGCGGTTATTAGCGCGTTCCATCAGAACGTGCGTAACCGCAGGATGAGGGAGGAAATGGCGATGTGCAAGATACGAGACGTCAGTGATCTCTATGCCCTGGCCGACAAGTGCGCGCGCACTGAGGAGGGGAGGAGACTCCCCGGGGAGGATACTGGAGCAGGAGGAACAGATAGTGAGGATGCCGCCCCGGCAAGGAAGAACCGGCGGCGGAACAACAAGAAAAAGAAGAACAAGGAAGTACTGGTCGTTGAGCAGTCCGGCAAGGAGGCTAGCGCCAAGAAAGCTCAGGCTGGTGGCTCCGGCAAGTAAGCTACCACTGTAGCGGCCGCCGACAAGCAGGACGGCTCCGACAAGCAGTACTGCAAGATCCACCGCACCAAGGGCCACGATCTCCAGAACTGCAAAAGGGTCGAGTACCTCGTCGAACAGCAGAAGGCTGAGTACGAGCAGCGCGACAAGGAGAAGGCCCAGGGAGGTGGAGGAGAGTCCGGCAAGAAGCGGCCATTCAATGGCCGGGGAGGACGCCGCGGCAAGGCCAAGCAGCGGCAAGGAGATAGACCTCCCCGCGGCCGCGACAAGGACGAAGACGAAGACGACGACGAAGACATGGATGACGGAGACAACAGCGAGCGGGAGTTCCAGAAGGCCACAGAAGTTCTGCGCGTCGATGGAGGTGCCTCTCTGCATACTTCCCACCGCCAACTCAAACAATGGGTGCGGGAAGTTAACGTAGCAGAGCCGCCCGTCGAGTCGCGCAAACTTCTGAAGTGGTCCAGCACGCCCATCATCTTCGACGTTGAGGACCACCCTGACCGCACAACTGCGGTCGGGTGTTTGCCGATGTTGGTTTCACCAACCATCCGCAACCTCAAGGTCACCAAGATGCTGGTTGACGGCGGGGCCGGTCTGAACCTGATCTCCTCTGCTGTGGTCCGGAAATTACAGATCCCCGACAGCGAGCTCGAGGAAACCGGCACATTCCGAGGGATCAACCCGGGAAGGAGCAAGCCGAAGGGGAAGATCACACTGCCAGTGACTTTTGGCGGGGAGCTGAACTTCAGGACTGAGAGGATCACCTTTGACGTTGTCAATATCCCATTGCCTTACAATGGGATACTTGGCCGTCCGGCGCTCGCCAAGTTCATGGCAGCCTCTCATTATGCCTACAACATGCTCAAGATGCCAGGCCCGATAAGCGTCATCTCTGTCCCCGGCGACAAGAAGGACGCGCTTATCTGTGCCGACAAGATCTACCGGGACGCAGCAGCCGCAACAGATAGCAAGGCACTTGCCGCTGAAGCTCCCGGGGGGAAGAACAAGACCAAGTCCGGCAAGAGCTCTGGAGCCCACTCCGGCAAACGCACCTCCTCGGAGTGCTGCGCTACCGTCGAGGACGCACCATCGAGCTCCACCGGCAAGTGCAAGAAGGCGATGGCAGCTCCGCCCACAACCAAGAAGGTGTCCGCCAAGGAGGACGGCACTGGTGGTACTTTCACCATCAGTGCTACGCTTGATCCTAAATAGGAAAGCACGCTCGTTGCTTTCCTGCGGGCGAATGTCGACGTGTTTGCATGGCAACCGTCTGACATCCCCGGTGTTCCCAGGAAAGTGATTGAGCACAAGCTTGCCATTTATCCTCATGCGCGACCCGTCAAGTAGAAGGTCAGAAAGAAAGCAGTGGAGCGCCAAGAGTTTATCGCTGAAGAAATCAAGAAGCTGGAAGCAGCAGGCCTTGTCAGAGGTGTACTTCATCCCACGTGGTTGGCCAACCCTGTTGTCGTGCGCAAGGCGAATGGGAAGTGGAGGCTTTGTATAGACTTCACCGATGTGAATAAAGCTTGTCCCAAAGATCCATTTCCCTTGCCGCGCATTGACCAGATCGTTGACTCCACGGCTAGGTGTGAGTTTCTTTCATTCCTTGATGCATACTCCGGGTACCACCAGATATTTATGGTTGAAGAAGACGAAGAGAAGACCGCGTTCATTACTCCATGTGGCACTTACTGCTTCATACGCATGCCCTTTGGATTGAAGAATGCGGGTTCAACGTTTGCGAGGGTAGTCCACGCTGCTTTTGAGCCACAGATACACAGGAATGTAGAAGCTTACATGGATGATATAGTGGTCAAGAGCAAGGACAAGGATACCCTGATTCAAGATCTACATGAAACTTTTGCGAATCTACGCAAGATACAACTCAAGCTTAACCCCGAGAAGTGCGTGTTCGGAGTCCCCTCCGGCAAGCTTCTCGGGTTCGTTGTGTCCCAAAGAGGGATTGAAGCCAATCCCGACAAGATCAAAGCCATCGAGCTGATCGAAGCTCCGAAGCGCGTCAAGGATGTACGAAGGCTTGCCGGCTGCGTGGCTGCTCTCAGCAGGTTCATTTCTAAGTCCGCAGAATGCGCCCTGCCGTTTTTCAAAATCTTGAAGAAGGCGGGTCCAATGAGATGGACTCCGGAAGCGGAGGCGGCGCTGCAAGACTTGAAAGGGTACCTGTCCTCCACTCCAATACTTGTCGCACCTAGGCCGCAAGAGAAGTTGCTGCTATACTTAGCAGCAACCAATCAAGTGGTTAGTGTTGCGTTGGTAGCGGAAAGGGAGACAGATGAGGAACCTACAGCCCCGGCAAGCACATCCAGCGACAATCAGGGGGCTTCCCCGACAAGCTCTGGCCCCGACAAGGATAAGTCTGCGCAGATGCAAGAAGAGGTGCGGAAGAAGATGGTGCAGCGCCCAGTTTATTTTGTCAGTTCCCTCTTGCAGGGGGCTAGGTCAAGATACTCTGGGGTGCAGAAGCTGCTTTTTGGCCTCCTCATGGCCTCGAGAAAGTTGCGCCATTACTTCCAAGCACACGAGATAACAGTGGTCACTCGCTTTCCGCTGAAGAGGATATTGCAAAATCCAGAAGCAACAGGCAGGATTGTCGAGTGGGCACTGGAGCTGTCAAGCTTTGGCCTCAAGTTTGAAAGCACTTCTACTATCCAAAGCAGAGCATTGGCAGAGTTCATAGCAGAATGGACACCAACGCCAGACGAAGAAATTCAAGAGACAAGCATCCCCGTCAAAGAAGCGAGCAAAGAATGGATAATGTACTTCGATGGTGCCTTCTCGCTACAAGGCGCTGGCGTGCTGCTTGTCGCGCCCACCGGCGAGAACCTCAAGTACGTCATCCAGATGCACTTTCCCAAAGGAGCAAGCAATGAATAATACTGAGGAGTATGAAGGTTTGCTTGCCGGCCTCAGAATCACAGCAGAACTTGGGATCAAAAAGCTGATTGTGCGGGGTGATTCGCAGTTGGTTGTTCGCCAAGTAAACAAGAGCTACCAGAGTCCATTGATGGAAGCTTACGTCGACGAAGTGAGAAAGCTTGAAGAGCACTTTGAAGGCCTACAGATGGAGCACGTTCCAAGAGCTCAAAATGACATCGCAGACGGCCTGTCAAAGTGTGCTGCACTAAAGCTACCTGTGGAACCAGGGATCTTTGTGCTCAAGTTAACTCAACCATCCGTTACACCATCAATTGGACAAAGTAAGAAGAGAAGGTTGGTCTCCGGTGACTACTTGTCAGCAGAATTTCCTGAAGCCGCCGCCAAGGTCCCCAAGACCAACGACAAAGTTGCTGAGGAACAGTCTGCTCCTGCGGACCATAGGGTTCGTACAGTTGAAGCGGGCATTCCCGACAAGTTTTGCCTCGGCAAGCTTACCGGGGAATGTCCAGCTCCGGCCGAGCCACAGGTTCTGGCCGTGGAAGCTGACGTTCCCGCAGCAGCACAGATGCCCTTAGTCCTTGTTGTTGAGCCTCAGGCTCCAGCATGGGCGCAGCAAATTATCCGTTTTCTTCAAACTGGAGAACTTCCCGAAGAACCAGAAGAGGCAGAAAGAATAACCCGGCAGTCAAGTATGTATCAGTTCATCGGCAATGAATTATACATAAGAAGACGCAATGGTGTTAGATTGAAGTGCATTTCCCGGGAAGATGGACAAAAGCTGTTGGCAGAGATACATGGAGGCATATGTGGTCACCACATTGGCGCAAGATCACTTGCCGGCAAGGCGTTCCGGCAAGGTTTCTTTTGGCCAGAAGCCCTCCAGGATGCAACTGCACAAGTAACCAAGTGTGAAGCGTGCCAGTTCCATGCCCAGCAAATACATCAGCCAGCTCAAGCTCTCCAGACGATCCCTTTATCCTGGCCATTTTCGGTCTGGGGGCTCGACATTCTCGGCCCTTTTCCCCGCGCAGCCGGGGGCTTTGAGTACTTGTACGTCGCCATCGACAAGTTCACAAAGTGGCCGGAAGTGGAACCAGTGAGGAAGGTGACCGCACAGTCAGCAGTCAAGTTCTTCAGGTCGATTGTTTGCCATTTCGGAATCCCTAACAGGATCATCACCGACAACGGCACACAATTCACAAGTCCCACCTTCATGCAATACGTCCAAGACCTTGGCGCCAAGGTCTGCTTCGCTTCTGTTGCTCACCCGAGGAGCAACGGTCAAGCGGAGAGGGCAAACGCTGAAGTGCTGCGCGGACTCAAGACGAGAACTTTCGACAGGCTGCACAAATGCGGAAGAAACTGGATTGAAGAGTTGCCGGCGGCTCTTTGGTCAATCAGAACGACACCAAATCGAGCCACTGGACAGACACCCTTTGCTATTGTCTATGGAGCAGAGGTAGTTCTCCCCACGGAACTCGTATACGGGTCGCCTCGAGTGCTCGCTTACGATGAGCTCGAGCAAGAGCAGCTGCGGCAAGACGACGCACTGCTCCTTGAGGAGGACCGTCTTCAGGCTGTTGTACGAGCTGCTCGATACCAGCAAGCTTTGCGCCACTACCATAGCCGTAAAGTTAAAGCCGGAAGTCTCGAGGAAGGCGACCTTGTTCTTCGGCGCGTTCAGTCCGCCAAGAATTCCAACAAGTTGATGCCGAAGTGGGAAGGCCCTTATCGGGTAAGACAAGTCACAAGGCCCGGCGCTGTCCGCCTTAAGACCGAAGAGGGCTTACCGGTGAGCAACTCGTGGAACATTGAGCACATTCGCAAGTTTCACCCATAAGGCGCGGTTGCCGTTATCCGCTCCGGCAACCACCTTTTGTACAAGTCTTGCCGCTGTTGCATGTAAACCTTTGTACAAAGCCGGGCGCAGACCCCGTGCATCAGTAAAACTTATGTGCCTCGCACAACTTGTCATTTCATGCCTTTTCACTTTTCTTGCATGTATTATCTGACATTTTGTGCACCACGCGCCCCCGGTAAGCAATAACGAGCCGAAAGGCTCCATATCTATGTTTCCTCCCTTTTTATTTTTCTCTCAAGCAGAAAGAAGTTTTTTCCTCGCGCACAAGTTTGCCGGGGGGGGAAGGAGACAGTGGTGTGGACCAAGTGTCGTTCAAGAAAGCCTCGACTTGCCGGGAAGCAAACAACACAAAAGCTAAGTCGCCAAAGTTTGAGCATTCGAATTTTTTTAATTTTTAAGGTTATCTTCCTTGAACGACCGCACTTTGTATGGAAAACCTGTGCGCGGAGGAACCAAATCGTGGCTAGCCGCGCCCTTACTTTGTTTCGAGCACGCTCAACGGCTTAAGCGCGCTGCGACAAGTGTCGCGTCCTTACTTTGTTTTCGAGTTCGCTCAACAATCTAAGTGTGCGGCGACTAGCTGCGACAAGGTTTCTTGTCGGCAACGGCGCCGCCAGCAGGCTGCTGAAGTTCCGCACTCAGCGCTCGCGGCAAGGGTCCCTTCGCCGGCAAGTTCCCTAAAAGCGTAGGGTGAAAACATACAAAGCAAAGAAGTCAAGTAAAGGAAATAACATTGCGTTAACTACCCAAAATAGAGTTATATTACAAAACCAACTTGTCGCAACACTAATAGGTTTTTGTCCATGACATGGTTGGCAGCGACAAGGGAAGCGGAAAGAAAACAGCCTAGTCTGTGCGGTCGCCATCAACTCTCTTGATCTTGCCCACCTTGGCCACGATGGGTGCGACAAGGGCCTTCATCGCTTCCTGGTTGGCGTCGGGCGGCAAGGTCCTGAGGACGTTGTCGAGGTTGAGTCCTGGGTTGCGGAAGGCTATCTTCATCAGCACCCTCTCCATGACTCCTGTGCAAAGCATGCACGCCTCGTTCGCCAGTTGCGTGGGGATCCTCTCCCGGAGCTGCTGGAGGGCCGGCGCCACTCCCCTGAAGAACAAGCTTAGCTTGGCGCTGTGAGGGAGGTTCTCGTCGGTGGAGTAGCCGAGGTGCTCCGTCCCCAGCCCCGCCAATTCCCTGTCGATATCAGTGGCGGCGGCGACGAGCCCCTCAGTCCAGTGCTCCACCGTCAGCCTAAAGTTGTTTTGGGAGAGGGCGGCGCTGTCCAGCAGTGCCCTCTCAGCCCTGAGGTCCTCCTTCAGCTTCGTCTCCCGATTTCTGGCACTGTCAAGTGATGCAGTGAGGGTGGACAGCTTCAACTCCAAGTCTGCAACGGAGTCCTTGGCGATGGCGAGCTCCTTGCCTTTGTCGGAGAGACGGACCTGCAGCTCGGAGTGGCTGTGGGCGTCCTTCTCCCTCTCCGACGTGAGCGCAGCAACCTTCTCCTCGCTCGTTTTCAAGTGGATCTCCAATTGCGCCACCCTCACCTCCAAGTCTCTCTTGGCGGTCTCCGCAGCGGCAGCGGCGTCCCTCGCTTCTTGCAGAGCTCCGCCGAGGGACTGTTCGTGTGCGGAAAGGTCGTCCTCGTGGCTATCAAGGTCGACCTTCCGCTGCGTCAGCTCACCCTCCCGCCGAGACAGCTCTTCGGCGGCGAGCCGTTGCTGCTCTTCCGCTTCGGCCTTCTCGAGTATGAACGCCTGGTGTGCCTCGGCAAGCTCCTCCCGCTCCTCCGCCAAGGATCGGAGGGCCGCCGGGTTGGCGGCCCGGAGCTCTTCGGCGCGCTTCTCCAAGTCGACGCCCGCCTTGGCGGCCAGAGCCTCTAGGGACTCCAGCTTGGCCTGCCTGGCGCGGTACAGGGCCAGAAGCCTCCGCAGAAGCTGCTCCTCTTCGGGCTCGCTACTGCTGCCGGGCGCGTCGACAAACTTCAGCCCGGCAGAGGCGAGGACTTCCCCATCGAAGACCTCTCCCTCCGCGGGCGCCCTTGACGTAGATGCCCACGGAAGCTGAATGAAGACCCCGTTTCCAGCCTCTAGGTAGGCGCCAATTTCGGGCGCGGCAGCAGCAGGGTCGGCGGTCGGCGCAGCGTCTGACGCTCCTGCGGCCTCAGGGCCGTCAGTGCGACCGCCGGTACTCTCCTCAGCTGCCGCGTCGGCGGCCTTGGCTGCCTCCTCGACGGCGGGCTCATCAGCACCAATCGCATCTTCCGTGGCCGCGGCGTCACCAGTGTTGCCGCGCGCGTCCTCCTCGGTGGGGGCCTCTGTCTCCATCGGTTCTGGAGCGGACGAGTCTGAAGACAAGAAAAGAAGAAGAAAGAAGAAAGTATCTGTCAAGCAAATGTTCGAAAAGAGAAATTCAAGAGAAGAAAAGTACAAGGGTTACCTGCGCGGGCCTCTTCTTCGACGGGGTTCCTTGCCGGGGAGTTCTCCCTCGGCGGCGTGGTGGTGGCCCCCGCCGGCGGAGGGCCGCTGGCACCTTCCCTTGGCGGAGTGCCCACCCTTGGCGGGGTGCTCGCCCTTGGCGGGGTACCCGCCCTTGGCGGAGTATTCTCCCTCGCCGGGGAGCTCCTCCTTGGCGGAGAGGTCGAGGCGTGCGGCTCGTTGGGAGCAGTCTCTTGGCGCCCCTGAGGCTGTTGCTCTGCTTCTACACAAGTCAACGAACAAACAAAACGTTAACAAGGATAAAAAGCCCATGCGCGCCCGACAAGCGGAGAGTGGTCAGACTTACTCTGGGGGCTGCGCTGGGGGCTGCTCTGCGGAGCAGCTGGCTGGTCCGGGAAACCTGTCGCAGGCGCATCCCCTGCTGCTGCGACGGGCTCGTCCTCAAGGTCGACCACCGGGATCTTGGCCCTCTTCGCCGCCCTCTAGGCTACGGTCCTGGAAGGCAGACAAAATCAGAATCAGACAAAGAAAATTCAAGACAAGAGCAACAAAAATCGAAGGAAACAAGAGTTGACAGTGCTTACTCTTCCTCCTCCTCGTCGGAACTGAGCACGGAGAAGTCGAAATCCGCCTCGCGCGTCCCGGCGCGAGGAGCTGGAGGAGTAGGCGCCCTCGGCCACTTGGCGGGAGCAGGGACGGTGGCCTGAGAGGACCCCGCTCAAGTTGTCGCCGAGGCACGAGGGGCGGCAGGAGCGTTAGCCCCGGCCCGGGAAGACCCTCCTCCAGCCGCTGCTGAAGCGCGGGGCACTCCCTTCGCGGCCTTGCCCGCCGCGGTGGCGCGTGTCGGATGGCGCTGCGGCTGCTGGCCCGCCGGCTGCCTCGCCACGTCTGCGGTTTTGCGAAGGCGCCTCCTCGCTGGAGTCGGAGGACTCGCCGGCGGCGGTGAACTACCCGAGGACGAAGAAGAAGAATCAAGGTTCAGAGACCCGCCTGAGTCTTCGGCGGAATCGCTTGATTCGGCGCCCTGTTCGGCGGGCTCGCTCGACTCTGTACCTTGCCCGGTGGCCTCGCTCGTCCCAGCAGGTTGCCCGACAGGCTTTATCACTTTAAGGAGCTCTTCCTCCTCGGCCAGACTTACCGCCTCCGCTGCATCCGCCTCCTCCAAAGTATATCCGAACTCGCCCGCGGCCCTGGCTGCAGCTGCCTCCTCCAACCTGCTGGCAATATAAGCCATCTCCTCGTCGGTGGTGTCGCGAGTGAGGCCTTTCTTCTCGTCGGGATTGATCAGCTGCTCCACCAAGTTGTCGAAGAACGTTTGCACGGCTTCGTCAGAAGGCTCCCACCAAGTGGGGTCAATCCCATGGGAGTCAGACCATGGCATCGCCGCGCGGATAGCGCTGAGCGACGAATTGTTGCATAGCGGAACTACGCCCCGTGGCAATGCGAACCACTCTGGATGTTTGGGGTCGTGCTTGAATAGCTCATGGAGCATGCCGTTGAGCTCCATGATAGTGAAATTCTAGTTGAGGCCTGGGCGCAGCCTCATAAAGTCTGTCGCGTTACCAAACTCCCAAGCAGGCCTTTTCCTCTCCTGCAAGGGAGCGATGCGGCGGCGAAGGAAATCTGCTCCGACGGCCCCTACAGTAAGCCTGGCTTGCCGGAGGCGAAGAATCCTAGTGATGGCTATATTCAGCTTGTCGTCCTCAGGGGCCAGGTCACTCCAGTCATTGCCGCGCACTATTGCAACTTGGCGCAGGGAAGTGAACTGCTGGGGGTCATCCTCCATGATCCAACACCAGTTGGCCCTCCACTCCTCCCACTTGCCGCGGAGTTCCCCAGTCAAGTATGCCTCTTTCTTATGAAGCCTAAAGATCCAAGAAATCCCACCAGACAGAGGAGACCCAGACTCTACTTGAGGCGTAAAGTAATGGCGGAAAAGAGCTACATTGGGGTAGACTCCGACAAAGTTCTCGCACAGATGTGCGAAAACAGCCATGGTCAAGACAGCGTTTGGGGTGAAATCAAGGAGATGAAACCCATAGGTATTCATAATATCGCAGAAGAATTCGGAATACGGTGGGCAGAGTCCGCAATAGAAGAATAGAGCAAAAAAGGCGTCTCCTCCCGGAAACATGTCGCAGGCCTCAGCGGGGAGTACCTTGGTGCGCGGGTGCGCTTTTGTCTCCCTCGCCCAGAAGAGGTAGAAGTAGTCCTTCAGCTCCTCCACACTGAGCCTCGGCGGGAAGACCGCCATCTTCTTCCGCATTGCTGCTAGCTTCAGCGCCCTGGCAGTCTTCGCGGCTTTCGCCTTGTCGCCCTTCGGGGCCATGGCGGGGACGGCGAGGGAAGTCGACGGTGCTGGGGAGGCTGGCGGCGGCGGAGGAAGGGCGGAGCGCTGCTCTCTTTCAACCTTCGGGGAGGAGGGGAGCAGCGGGGGTTTCTGGAGGATGAAGAAGCAATGGACGAATGGAGGGAACTGCCCCTGTTTCCCTTGCTTTTAAGGGGGAGAGAGGGGCGTTCCGCATTTCCCCCATTAAAGAAATAGGCCACGATCTCTCCCACGACGCCGCAATCGACGCGTGCCGTTAGGGAGGGGCGCGGTGGATACGGAGTGGGATGCGGCGCGCCGTGGGCCGCGTGTGCCCGTGCACTGTTCTGGGCCTGGCCCAACAGCGCTCGGCACCGTGTGTGGCCCAGGCCCGGGGGCTCCTGTCGGTGTACTAAAGTAGGGGTACCTTAGTATCCCAACTTGTGCATGGGCAGTAGCAGCGTCCCGTGGCAGGGCTTGCCACGCGCCCGCCAAGGCCCACTATGGTTCCTTTGGAGCCATTCGAGAACAAAGTATTCAAGTTAAAGAAACAAGATCCCGGCAAGAGGAGTTTGCCGGGAAGGCCGCTCCAGGCTCAAAACCACCCCTTTGGCACAAGACCCTGGCAAGAGGAGCTTGCCAGGAAGGCCAAAGCATGGCATTTCAAGAGACTTGCCGTAGCGCATCGCGCGCCCCGGCAAGGCCCGGAGAGTGACAAGCTCCCGGGCGCGACAAGTTAACAACCGCGGCAAGCTGCAAGCCGCGGCAAGCTTCCACTACGTGCCCGCGCTCCAGCTCATCCGGCCACGCGTCGCCCTGGGGCCCTTCCAGGTGCACGTGGCGGAAGGCTGTGCAGCCTGGGGTACACGGTGGCGAGCTGCGATGACAAGGCCACCTTCGTGGCGAACGGAGACGCCCTAACGGACGCTTTTTTGCACTGTTTGGGGCGACGGCGACGGGCCTTTAATGCCCTTGTCCCCTGCCGTCAGGGTTAGGTATAGAGCACTATGCATACACTATTCCAACTACCGCCGTTTTTACACTTTTACCCTCATCTGCGTTGCCACCTGTCGGTGACCCCTTTCGACCTATAAAAGGAGGCCCATGCGCAACGTAGAGGAGGTTCCGATCTTCGATCGCTCTCACGCTCAGTGTTGCCAGCGACAAGCACTGTAGCCTTCCTTGCTCCTGAGCTAAGAACACAATACAAACTAAGGCAGGAGTAGGGTTTTACGCATCCGTGCGGCCCGAACCTGGGTAAACTGCTCGCGTGCTCGCCTCGATCCGCTCTTCGTGCACCCTCCGCTCCCTTGCCGTACCGAAAAGGGGCTCCGGTCCCATAGGTGTTCGTGGGCGATCAGTTTCCCCGACAAACCCATTTCGAGAACTTTTATTTCTGCACAACAAACAACACCACGGTAGTTCTACTGAAAACAGCGCTAGTCCGGGTTAGTTCCATGCAAATCACACTAAAACCATATAGAATTGTTGTAAACATGGCACGAATACTTCATAAACTATAGATATGTTGGAGACATATCAGCATCCCCAAGATTAATTCCTACTCGTCCTCGAGTAGGTAAATGATAATAGAAATGATTTATGAAGTGTGAATGCTAGCATAGTGCATAAGTTTGATCAATGATACTTTCAGTCACTTTTCCTAGCATCATAACAACAACTCTTTCTCATAAAACTCATCATGATAAAGTAGCAATTGAAAATGGAATTTTTGATGTGGAATGCTACCTATCATATTCATCGTATACTCTTTTCTTTTGTAGCATGGACATTTGAACTTGAATGATTCAAATCAACAGTCTATAATTTGACATGAAGACATCAATACTCAAGCATACTAACAAGCAACTGTCTCTTTCAAAATATCAATGCTAAAGAAAGCTATCCCTAGCCCATTATGCTCAATCATTGATCCATTCATTAAACACACTCAAATATTAGCTACATCCAATGCTAAAGTGTGATAATAGTGTTCCGTAGTTTGTGCTTCATAAGAGAAGATACTCAAATACAAATAAAAATTGCATAAAGTAAATAGATAGGCCCTTCGCAGAGGGAAGTAGGGTTTTGTAGAGGTGCCAGAGCTCAAAGCTTAAATTGAAAGAGATATTTTTTTGAGAGGCATACTTTTCCCGTCAATGAGAACAACTAAGAGTTCCCAATACTTTCCATGCTAGATACATCATAGGCGGTTCCCAAACATAAAATAAAGTTTATTCCTTTTTCCACCATACTTTCACATTCCACGACTAGCCGTATCCATGGGTACCGTTCATACCAACAATTTTCAAGGATTTATTATTTGACAACATAAAGTAAATTCCTTTTTCATTTCAGGATTGGGAATCCCTATTACCGCCGTACCCTCATGCAATGACAAGTGAATAAACACTCATCTTGAGAATAACACATCTAGCATGAAAAAATATCGCCCACCCCTCACTGCTTCATGAGCGGTACGGGTACACAAAAGAGAATTTTATTTTGAAATTAGAATTGGCACATACAAATTTTCTTAGGACGGACACAAATACTGCATATATGTAGGTATGGTGGACTCATTTGGCACATCTTGTGTTTCAGGATTTGGATGCACAAATAGTATTTCTACTTAGTACAAGGTGAAGGCTAGCAAATATATTGAGAAGCGACCAACCAAGGAACGAAAACCATCATAAAAGAACATTAAACATAACTAACACTGAATAATGCAACACAAGTAGGATGTAACTTCATTGCATAACTATTGACTAATGTGCATGCATAGGGAATCACAAACCTTAACACCAATATTCTTACTAAACCACAATTACTCACTAAAATGACTCACATATTATCATATTCATATCGCAAAACTATTGCAAGGAATCAAACTTATCGTATCCAGTGATCTACATGAAAGTTTTTATTATGTCCTTCTTGGATATTCATCATATTAGGAACAATTTCATAGCTTGTGCAAATTGTCATCACTATTATCAACTCTCAAAATAATATAAGTGAAGCACAAGAGTAAATGACAAACTATTCCAAAAAGATATAAGTGAAGTTCACATGAGTAGTTTAGTGGATAGGTAGCTATGTGAGGATTCTCTCCCAATAAAAAATTATATGTAAGGATTTTATTCAAACAACAAGGAAAACAAAATAAAATGACATTCCAAGAATAGCACACATCATGTAAAGAAGCAAAAAACTTAGGCTCAACCGATACTAACCGATAATTCTTGATGAAGAAAAGTGGGATGCCTACCGGGGCATCCCCAAGATTAGAAGCTTGAGACTTACTGAAATATTTTCTTGGGATGCCTTGGGCATCCCCCAAGCTTGACCTTTTGTGTCTCATTAATTCCTCTCATATCACGGTTTCCTAAATCTCAAAAACTTCATTCGCACAAAACTTAGCAAGAACTCGTGAGATAAGTTAGTATAAATAAATGCAAAACCTTATCATTATCTACTGTAGAAAATTGTGAAAATTATAATTTAACATTGCATACTAAATGCATCTGCATATCTAATACTCCTATCCTCAAATAGAATCATTAAACACGCAAACATATGCAAACATAACAGCAATCTGTCTAAACATGACAGTCTGTAAAGAGTGCAATTTTCCTCATACTTCCCTTGCTCAAAAAATTATGAAAACTTACCATGTTACAGAGAACTTATTAATGCTCACTGTGTAAAAATTTCATGATTTTATCACATTCTGACTATCCAGAAGAATTCAGACAATGATAGAAAACTTTCTATTTCAAACAGCAACATATAGTCTTGCAAAATAAGCATGGTAAAGGCTATCCTTGACACTTTAATTGAAATAAAATATGCAAAACATTATTCTAAATACCAGCAAGTAAATAAAAATAAAATAAAATGACGTTCCAAGAAAAACTCATATCATGTGATGAATAAACATATAGCTTCAAGTGTGGTTACCTATAATGTTGGAGACGAAAGAGGGGATGCCTTCCGGGGCATCCCCAAGCTTAGTTGCTTGGGTATTCCTTGAATATTTCCTTGGGGTGCTTTGGGAATCCCCAAGCTTAGGGTCCTGCCACTCCTTATTATCCTCATATCGGTTTCTCACACGAAACTTGAAAACTTCAATCACACAAAACTTAACGGAACTTCGTGAGATGAGTTAGTATGATAAAACAAATCATTCGCTTTCGGTACTATCAAAGACAAGATTCATAATTGTTCTCACACAATGCCTATTGTACCATATCATTTCTACAATTTATATTGATCAATATAAGCCATAGAAACTAGAAAAAACAAGCAAACTATGCATTGAAAACAGAATGTGTCAAAAACAAAACAATCTGTAAAGATCTGAATTGATCTCATATGTATGAAACTTCCAAAATTCTTAAAAATTATGAAGGCGTAGACAATTTGTATATAAATCATCTATAAAAATTTCAGAATTTTATCACGTTCCAATGAAGCATAGAAATTCTAGCACTGGACACAAAAGTGTTTGTCTTTGCACAGAATCAAGTCAACTATCATCCACAGTATCCTAAATGCTTTACTTGGCACTTTATTGAAACGAAAGCTATAAAACATGATTACTACAGTAAAATAATCATGTGAACACACTAAAACAGTAAGGGTAAATGTTGGGTTCTCTCCCAACAAGCGCTTTTCTTTAATGCCTTTTAGTTAGGCATGATGATTTCAACGATGCTCACATAAAAGATATGAATTGAAACATGCAAGAGAGCATCATGAATCACATGGCAAGCACATTTAAGCCTAAACCACTTCCTATGCATAGGGATTTTGTGATCAAATAATTTATGGGAGCAAGAATCAACTAGCATAGGAAGGCAAAATAAGCATAACTTCAAAACTTTTCAACACATGGAGAGGAAACTTGATATTATTGAGATACATAGAAGCATATATTCCTATCTCATAATAATTTTCAGTAGCATCATGAATGAATTCAACAATATAGCTATCACATAAAGCACTCTTTTCATGATGCATAAGCATAGAAATTTTGCTACACTCCATATAAGCAAATTTATTTTCATGAGTAGTAGTGGGAGCAAACTCAACAAAATAACTATCATGAGAAACTTGATTGGCATGATCAATTTGAGCATTAAAATCGTGATGACAAGTTTTATGGTTATCATTATTCTCTATAGCATACATGTCATCATCATAATCATCATAAATAGGAGGCATGCTACCATTATAACAAATTTGCACATCAAATCTTGGGGGACTAAAAATATCATCTTCATCAAACATAGCATACCCAAGCTTATGGCTTTGCATATCATCAGCATCGTGGATATTTGATACGTCTCCATCGTATCTACTTTTCCTAACGCTTTTCCTCTTGTTTTGGACTCTAATTTGCATGATTTGAATGAAACTAACCCGGATTGACGTTGTTTTCAGCAAAACTACCATGGTGTTGTTTTTGTGCAGAAATTAAAGTTCTCGGACTAGAACGAAACTTTGCGAGGATTTTTTATCCAATATAACAGAATTTCTGGATCCAAGAACCACCGGAGGGGGCACCTGGGTGGGCACAACCCACCAGGGCGCCCCCCCCCCCTCCTAGCGCACCCAGGTGGGTTGTCCCCACCTGGTGGCCCCGCAGACCTCAACCCTGATACTATAAATTCACATGTTCAGAGAAACAAATCAGGGAGGAAGAATTATCTAGTCTCACGATACGGAGCCACCGCCACCTCTTGTTCTTCATTGGGAGGCCAGGTCTGGAGTCCGTTTGGGGCACTAGAGAGGGGAATCTTCAGTCTTTGTCATCACCAACCCTCCTGCATCGCCAATTCCATGATGCTCTTCATCGGGAGGGAATAATTCCTTCATAGGCTCACTGGTTGATGAGGAGTTGGATGAGATTCATCATGTAATCGAGTTAGTTTTGTTAGGGCTTGATCCCTAGTATCCAGTATGTTCTGAGATTGATGTTGTTACAACTTTGCTATGCTTAATGCTTGACACTTTGGGCCTGGGTGCCATGATTTCAGATCTGAACCTTTTATGTTATCACCATTATATCTATGTTCTAAGATCCAATCTTGCAAGTCATAGTAACCTGCTATGTGATGTGATCCATAAACCCCGTAGTGACAATATGTGGGATACTTTCCGGTGATGACCGTAGTTTGAGGAGTTCATGTATTCACTATGTGCTAATGCTTTGTTCCGGTACTCTATTAAAAGGAGGCCTTGATATCCCTTAGTTTCCTTACGGACCGCGCTTTCATGGGAGGGTAGGACAAAAGATGTCATACAAGTTATTTCCATAAGCACTTATGACTATTTGCAGAATACATGCCTACATTACATTTATGAACTGGAGCTAGTTTTGTATCGTCCTATGTTGTGACTATTACATGATGAATATTATCCAACAAATTGCGGATCCAATGACTACAAATTTCCTACATATTGATCTTGCTAAGTTACTACTACTGGTGCTACTATTTCTACTGCTACAAAATCACTGCTATCACTGCTATCGTCGTTATTGCTGCTACCGCTACTATCAAAACTATCATACTATTGTGCTACTGATCACTTTGCTGTAGATAATTAATCTCCAGGTGTGGCTGAATTGACAACTCAGTTGCTAATACTTGCGAATATTCTTTGGCCCCCTTGTGTCGAATCTATAAATTTGGGTTGAATACTATACTCTCGAAAACTGTTGCGATCCCCTATACTTGTGGGTTATCAAGACCTTTTTCTGGCATCATTGCCGGGGAGCATAGCTATATTTGTTGAGTCACATGGGATTATTATCTATTTATCACTATAAAGAATCTGAAGGATGATAGAACTAAGATCTTTCCCTCAACTACGAGGGGAGGTAAGGAATTGGCATCACACTCTGCACTTGATTCTCCTTCAGTTATAACTAAGCTTTCTACACCACACTCTGCTATTAATCCTGATATGTCGCGAGTTATTGATGATGCTACTTCTACTATGAATGATGCTTATGATGATGCTAGTACCTTGCTTGATAAGATTGTGCCTTTGGGTGAACTACTTGATGAACAACTTGCTAGACTTAATGATATTAAGAATGCTGAAACAGATGAAGTACTTGAAACTAAAAATTTTGAAACACCTATTAGATCTAGCCATCCTATATATGAATTGCCTAAATTACCGGAAGGTTATGTTATGGATGAAGATACAACTAGAGACTTCCTTGCTTGTAATGATAGAGATGATCTTAAGAAATTATTATGCAAGCTACAAGAAAAGTCTTTGAATGCTAGAATGAAATGTGATCCTAAGTTTGCTACTTCACCCATCTGTATCACTCACAAGGATTATGAATTCTCTGTCGACCCAGAGTTGATTACTTTGGTAGATTCTGATCCTTTCCATGGCTATGAAACTGAAACCGTAGTGGCACATCTTACTAAACTAAATGATATAGCCACCCTTTTTGCTCATGATGAGAAAACTCGCTTTTATTATATCCTCAAATTATTTTCGTTTTCATTAACGGGTGATGCTAAAGCTTGGTACAATACTCTTACTCCTGGTTGTGTGCGTAGTCCCCGTGATATGATTTACTACTTCTCTGAAAAATATTACCCTGCTCGTAAGAAACAAGTTGCCTTGCAGAAAATATTTAACTTTGTGCAAATTGAAGAAGAGAGTATCCCACAAGCTTGGGGGAGGCTTCTCCAATTGCTTAATGCTTTGCCTGATCTTCCACTTAAGAAAAATGAAATACTTGATATCTTCTATAATGGACTAACCGATGCTTCTAGGGATTTCTTAGATAGCTGTGCTGGTTGTGTTTTTAGGGAAAGAACTATTAGTCAAGCCGAGGAGTTATTGAATAATATATTGAAGAATTATGATGATTGTACACTTCCTGAACCACCACCTAACCCCACTCTGAAGAAGAGGGGTATCTTATATCTTAGTCCCGAAGATATGCAAGAGGCAAAGAAAAGTATTAAGGGAAAAGGCATTAAAGTAGAGGATGACAAAAATTTACCACCTATTGAAGAGATACATGAACTCGACATACCACCACCCAAGGTGCTGGAGGTAAATTATTTAATGAAATTTGATGAAAGTGATATCCCCTACAATAAACATCCTAGTCAATGTCTTTATGAGTTTGATAATTACATTAGAAAACAAGATCACTTCAATGCCAATGTCATGAAACAATTGAAATACAACTCTAATATGATTGCTCGCTTGAGTGACTTGTTATTTAGAATCTCTAATGATGTTAGGGGTGTGGATAAACATGTTTCCATGGTTCAAACTCGGTTAGAACAAGTATCTAAATCCCAAAAAGAATTACTTGATGAGATGAATAATAATATGAATGATCATGCTATTAGAGTAGTAACTAGAGGAGGTAGAATGACTCGGGAACCACTTCATCCTGAGGGACACCCTAAGAGAATAGAACAAGATTCACAAAGACTTAGCACTAGTGCACCTAGTCCTCCTAAAAATAAAAAGAAAAAGAAAAATGATAGGACTTTGCAGACCTCTAGTGAACCTGAAAAACCTCCTGAAAATAGTAATGATGTCTCTATCTCTGATGCTGAAACTCAATCTGGTAATGAACATTCACCTAGTTGTCGGGGGAAACTGTCCGCCACGAACACCTATGGGACCGGAGCCCCTTGTCTATGCGGTACGAGGGCGGAGGGAGCACGAAGAGCAGATCGTAGCGAGCACGCGGGCAGTTTTACCCAGGTTTGGGCCGCGATAGACGCGTAATACCCTACTCCTGCTTAGTTGTGTATTGAGTTGGAGAGCTCGGGAGCTTGAAGAAGCAGCTACACCGAGCGTATGAGTGATCTAGGTTCCGAACCCCCTCCACGTTGTGCATGGGCCTCCTTTTATAGTGCAAGGGGTCACCGACAGGTGTCAACGTAGGAGAAAGGGGTAAAAGCGTAAAAGAGGTGGTAGTTGTAACAGTGCGCGAACAGTGGTCGCTACCTACTTTGACAGTGGGGGACAAGGGCATTTAATGCCCGTCGCCGTCGACCCCAAAAGCTCCCACCCTTGCGTCTCCGTCTGCCACGGCGATGGATCCACCACCGTGGAGTGCCACCGTGTCCCCCAGGCTACACAGCCATCCGCCACGCGTCCCTGGATAGGCCCCAGGGCGACGCGTGGGCCGATGAGCTGGAGCGCGGGCACACAGCGCAACTCTCCCGGCAAGCACCTTGCCGGGGTCTTGATCTTGCCGGGCCCGGGAGCTTGCCGCTCCCCGGGCCCTCGCCGGGACGCATATAGCGCCGAGGCGTGTCTTCTATGATGGAATCTTCTAGTCTTCCTGGCAAGCTCCTCTTGCCAGGGCCTTGTGCTAGTGAGGTAATCTTGAGCCTGATACGGCCTTCCCGGCAAGCTCCACTTGCCGGGGTCTCGATCTTCTGTCTTGCATACTTTGTTTTTGAATGGTTTGATATGGAGCAGGAAGGTCTCCGGCGAGCGCGTGGTAAACCCTGCCGCGGGAAGCTGCAACTGCCCGTGCACAAGTTGGGGTACTGAGGTACCCCTACCTCAGTACACCGACAGGAGCCCCCGGGCCTGGGCCACACACGGTGCCGAGCGCTATTGGGCCAGGCCCAAAACAGTGCACGGGCACACGCGGCCCACGGCGCGCCGAATCCACTTCCGTATCCGCCGCATCCCCCCGTAACGGCACGCGTCGATTGCGGCGTCGTGGGATGGGACGTGCCCACGTTCTCTTAATGGAAAGAGCGAAACGCCCCCACACTTCCCCATAAAAGTGGGGGAAGCAGGAGCGATTCCCCTCCTTGCGCTTTCATTGCATCTTCTTCTTCCTCCAGAAATCCCCTTTGCGCTCCGCCTCCATACCTCCGCCGCAGCCGTTCCCCCCCTTTCCTCCGCCGCCTCCGCCATGGCCCCGAAGACCGAGAAGGGGAAGGCGGAGAAAGCCAAGAGGGAGAAGTCGGAGCAAGCAGCGAAGCTTACCGCGTACCGGAAGCGGAACCTCGTCTTCCCGCCGAGGCTCGGCGCGCGGGAGCTCTGGAACAAGTACTACTTGTTCTGGGCCAAGGAAACCAAGGCGCACCCCCGCACTCGAGTTTATCCGGCCGCCGCCAAGGACAACTACCCCGGCGGGTACTATTTCTTCACAGCCTTCTTTCACTGCGGTCTTTGCCATCCTTTCTCTGATTTCTTCTGCGACATCATGCACACCTATGGCTTCCACCTTCTTGACTTCACCCCCAACGCCATCCTCACAATGGCGGTTGTCGCACACATGTGCGAAAACTTCATAGGAATACACCCAAATGTAGCGCTGTTTAGGCACTTCTTCACTCCTAGAGCAGAGGCCGGCGCCCCCCTCTCCGGGGGAATTTCTTGGGTATTTCGTCTGAACAAGAAGGAGTCGTACTTGCCGGGGGAGCTCCGCGGCAAGTGGGAGGAGTGGCGTGCAGACTGGTGTTGGATCGTTGAGGACGAGCCGCAGCCCTTCACCGCGCCGCGCACAACGCCCATCGTGCGCGGCAGGGATTGGAGCGAGATAGACTCGGACGACATCAAGCTCGACATCGCCCTCGTTCGGATTCTTCGTCTTCGGGTAGCAAGGCTGTCCGTTGCAGAAGTAGGCGCAGACTTCCTCCGCCGCCGTATCGCCCCTCTCCAAGACAGGAAAAGGCCGGCCTGGGAGTACGGCAACGCAGCGGATATAATGAGGCTGCGCCCCGGGCTGAACTTCAACTTCACGACGCTGGAGCTGAAGGGGATGGTCCGGGAACTCTTCAAATATGACCCGGCCCACCCTGAGTGGTTCAGACCTCCCCGGGGAGTGGTGCCCCTCTGCAACAGCACAGTCCGGGACCGTCTTTGCGCCATGATGCCCGCGTGTGATTCGCACGGCGTGGACCGCACGTGGATTCCGCCCAAGCCCATAGACGTCCTCAGCTTCTTCGACAACCTTGTGGAGGTGGCGAAGAACAAGGATGACATCAAGGAGCACACGCGGGACACCACTGACCAGGAGCTTGCATACATGGCTTCTCGGGCTGAAGAGGCCGCTGCAGCCGCAGCGGCAGGAGATTTTGGATATACGCCTGACGAGGCAGAGGCTGCGGATGCGTCCTGCCAGGCGGAGGAGGCGGAGATCCGCAAACTGCTGCAACTTCCTCCCGACGCGCTCGCCGGGGTCCCCTCTCTGAGGCACTCCGGGATCCCCGGAATCGCGGCCGAGGCCGCGGCAAGGGGTGGCGCTGCCGGAGGGAACAGAGGCGCCGCGGGGAGCGGAGGCGCCGGAGGGAGCGGAGGCGCCAGAGGAAAAGAGGCCGCAGCGCAGGGTGCTGGGCCCAGCAAGCCAGCCGGGGAGGAGGAGGAGGAGGAGGCCGAGGCCGCCGAGGACTCCGACGGATCTACGGAGCTCTACGCCGACGACCTCTCCTCGTCGGAGACCTCCCCGCCCCCGGCAAGCCCAAGGCGGTCTCCACCGAAGCGTCTCCGCAGGGCGGCGACGGGAGCGAGGGCGCAGGCGCCCCGGCAACAACCAGCTCGCCGGGCAGCTCAAGCTTCCCGGGGAAGCCAAGCTGCGCCGGGGGCGACCGGCGCACTAGCCGCGGCGGAGGCGGCCCGCGCGCAGGCCACGGCAGAGGCGCCCCGCAGGCAGGAGTCTTCTCGGAGCGGAGCAGCGGCTCCGCCCGCTCCCCGGGCTCCGGCTACCACAGGGGCTGGGTCTTCGCAGCCCCCAGCCCCAGGGACCGCCAAGCGCCCGAGGGAATCTTCGTCTTCGGCTCCTCGTGCAGATGCGCCCCAGGTGGAGTATGACTTCTCCGCCTTGAGCGAGGACGACGAGGAGGATCAGGAGTAAGAATCCGAGATCTTACACCTTCTCAAGTTTCGTCTTGATTATTGTTGATGCTAATTTTGTTTGTTGCTTTGATTTCAGGACCTTGGTTCAGCGCCTGGCGAAGAAAGCCAAGGCGCCTGTGGTCGAGGTCGCGGAAGACTCGGCCACCGCGACAACTGGGGACGCGTCGGAGCCAAGCCTGCCGGACCCGAGCGCTGCTCCGAGGAGCAGCCCCCAACGCAGCCCCCAGCGTAAGTCTGGGTTCCATCCTTCCTTTCGTCGGGGTGCGCTTGAGGATTTTGTCTTGCTTCAATATCTTGATGTTTTTGTCTTGACTTGTGCAGAGGTGGAGCCACAGCGGCAGGAGCGTCCGGAGACCGCCCCCGAGGAGCCACAGGCCCCGCCGTCCCCGCCAAGGCCGAACTCCCCGGCAAGGGAGAGCGCTCCGCCAAGGGCGGGTACTCCGCCAAGGGCGAGTACCCCGCCAAGGGCGAGTAGCCCGGCGAGGATAGCCACTCCGCCAAGGCAGAGCTCCCCGGCGAGGGAGCCCGCCGCTGACGACGTCCGCCAAGGTAGGTCTCGTGATTTTTTTCTTCTTGGCATTGTCTCTTTTTGGATATTTGCTTGAATTTCCTTTGCTTCTTCTTCTTCTTCTAGATCCTCCTCCGCCCGAGCAGATGGAGACGGAGGTCATCAATCTCGAGGAGGAGGGCGCGCAGGGCGGCGGCGGCGACGCCCCTGTCGCCGAGGACACGGCGGGAGCCGCCGAGCCGGCCGCGCAGGAGACCGCTCCGGCTGCAGACGCAGCGGCCGGGGAGGGGGACGGCGACCGCACCGCCGGCCCGGAGGCGGCGGGAGCATCAAGTGCTGCGCCGGCCGCCGACCCCTCCGCCGGAACGGAGCAGGCCGGCTACTATCTCGAAGCCCCCAACGGCGTCTTCATCCAGGTGTCGTGGGGTTCTTCGTCGCGAGCTCCCGCGGAGGGCAAGGCATTTGATGGGGAGGTCCTAGCCTCCGCGGGCTTGAAGATTGTCGAGGCGCCCGGCGGGAGGGAAGGGCCCGAGGAGGAGAAGCTGCTTCACCAGCTCCTGGCCCTTTACCGGGCCAGGCAGGCGAAGCTTGCTTCCCGAGAAGCCCTTGCCGCCAAGGCCGCCGCGGAGATGGAGAAGCGCGCCGCGGAGCTCAGCGCCGCCAACCAGGCTGCTCTCCGCGAGGTGGCGGAGGAGCGCGAGCGACTCGCCGGCGAATACCAGGAGTGGGTGCTGGAGAAAGCTGAGGCCGAAGAGCAGCAGCGGCTCGCCGGGGTGGAGCTGTCCCGGCGAGAAGGAGAACTCGCCCAGCGGAAGGTCAACCTCGACTCCTACGAGGAGGACCTTGCCGCTCGGGAGGAGGTCCTTGGCGGGGAACTGAAGGAGGCGAAAGCCGCCGCGGCTGCCGCGGAGACCGCCAAGGAGGAGCTTGCCGCCAAGGTCGCGCAGCTGGAGAAGTCGCTGAAGGTGAGCGCGGAGAAGGTCGCCGCGCTCATCACGGAGCGTGAGAAGGACGCCCACACCAATTCAGAACTCCAGGTGCGTCTTTCTGAGAGGGGCGACGAGTTGAAGGCCGCCAAGGACTCCATCGAGGACTTGGAGTTGAAGGTCTCTACACTGAAGGATTCACTCGACGCTGCCCGGGCTCGGGAGACCAAGTTGAAGGAGGAGCTCCGTAAGGAGCGGACCTTAGTGGACAGCGCCAACAAAGCAGCTGAGCTCTTCCGCCATACCGTTGAGGTATGGACCGAGGACTTAGTATCTTGTGCGTCCAACATCGACCAGGAGCTGCTGGCGTTGAAGCTGGAGCACCTCATCTACTCCCCGGATCCAAACCTCCCTCACAGCGCCAAGCTCAGCCTCTTCTTCAGGGGAATCGCGCCGGCCCTTGCAGATCTGCGGAAGAAGATCCCCGCGCAACTGGCCGAGGAGACGCGCTTGCTCTGCACGGGAACCTTGGAGCGCGTGTTGACGAAGATCGTATACCGCAATCCGGGCATAAACCTCACCAACGTTCTTCGCAGCTTGCCGGCTGACGCGGACATGGAGGCTCTGAAGGAGCAGGTCGCCCATATTATTGCCAAGGTGGCTAAGATCTCCAGGATTGAGGGCGACCGCGTAGATTAGGCCTCCATTATCTTTATCTCTTTTTGTTGCTGCATAGGATGTTTGTGAACTCGTTAATCCATTGCGACAAGTTATCCTTTGTAAGATATTTATCTCATTTTGATCAATCAGTGCAATGTTATCTTCCTTGTCTTGGTCATTTACTTTGTATGCTTTTCACCCTACGCTCCCAGGGAGCTTGCCGGCAAGGGGCCTTTGCCGCGAGCGCTGAGTGCTGGACTCTGAGCAGCCTGCTGGCCAAGGTCTCACCGGCAAGCAACCTTGCCGCGGCTAGTCGCAACGCACTTAGCTTGCTGAGCGAACTCGAAAACGAAGCAAGGGCGCGACACTTGTCGCAGCTCACTTAAATCGTTGAGCGTACTCGGAAACAAGACAAGGGTGCGGCTAGCTACGGGTAGGTTCCTCCGCGCACAGGTTTTCCATACAAAGTGTGATTGTTCAAGGAAGACAACAAAAATTTAAAAATTTGAACTGGCCAAATTCTAATAACTTAGCTTTCATATATTGCTTGCTTCCCGGTAAGGTTTTTCTTTCTTGAACAGCACTTGGTTCCTCTTCCATCTCCTTCCCCCCCGGCAAACTTGTGCGCGAGGAACGTTCCTTCTGCTTAAGAGGCAAGGGAAAAGAAGAGGGAAACAAGTATATGGCCTTTCGGCGTGCTAATGCTTACCGGATACTTGAGTGTTGCACCAAATGCCAAACAACACATGCAAATAGCAAAGAAAAGCATGCAAAAGGCAATCAGCGCAAAACACAAAAACTTTACTGATGCATGGGGTCTGCGCCCGGCTTTGTACAAAGGGTTACATGCAACAGCGGCAAAGCTTGTACAAAAGGTGGTTGCCGGAGCGGATCACGGCAACCGCGCCTTATGGGTGAAACTTACGAAGATGCTCTATGTTCCAGGAGTTGCTCACCGGTAAGCCTTCTTCGGTCTCGAGGCGGACAGCGCCGGGCCTCGTGACTTGTCTCACCCGATAAGGGCCTTCCCACTTCGGCGTCAACTTGTTGGAATTCTTGGCGGACTGAACACGCCGAAGAACAAGGTCGCCTTCCTCGAGACTCCTGGCCTTGACCTTGCGGCTATGGTAGCGGCGCAAGGCTTGCTAGTATCGAGCAGCTCGTACAGCAGCCTGGAGACGTCCCTCCTCGAGGAGCAATGCATCATCTTGCCGCAGTTGCTCTTGCTCGAGCTCATCATAAGCGAGCACTCGAGGAGATCCGTATACGAGTTCCGTGGGGAGAACTGCCTCTGCTCCATAGACTAGAGCAAAGGGTGTCTGTCCGGTGGCTCGACTTGGTGTCGTTCTGATTGACCAAAGAGCCGCCGGTAGCTCCTCTATCCAATTTCTTCCGCACTTGCGCAGCCTGTCAAAGGTCCTCGTCTTGAGCCCGCGCAGTACTTCAGCATTAGCCCTCTCCGCTTGACCGTTGCTCCTCGGGTGAGCAACAGAAGCGAAACAGACCTTGGCGCCAAGGTCTTGAACGTACTGCATGAAGGTGCGACTAGTGAATTGTGTACCGTTGTCGGTGATGATCCTGTTAGGGATTCCAAAACGGAAAACAATCGACCTAAAGAACCTGACTGCTGACTGTGCTGTCACCTTTCTCACTGGCTCCACTTCTGGCCACTTTGTGAACTTGTCGATTGCAACGTACAAGTACTCAAAGCCCCCGACGGCTCGGGGGAAGGGGCCGAGGATATCGAGCCCCCAGACCGAGAAGGGCCAGGACAAAGGGATTGTTTGGAGAGCTTGAGCTGGCTGATGAATCTGCTTCGCATGGAACTGGCACGCTTCACACTTGGTTACTAGTGCAGTTGCATCTTGGAGGGCTTCTTGCCAGAAGAACCCTTGCCGGAAAGCTTTCCCGGCAAGCGCCCTTGCGCCAATGTGGTGGCCGCATATGCCTCCGTGTATTTCTGCCAACAGCTTCTGTCCATCTTCCCTGGATATGCACTTCAATCTGACACCATTGATCCTTCTTCTGTATAGCTCGTTATCCACGAACTGGTACATACTTGACTGCCTGGTTATCTTCTCTATTTCTTCTGGGTCGTCGGGAAGTTCTCCAGTTTGAAGAAAACGGACAATCTGTTGCGCCCATGCCGGAGCCTGAGGCTCGACGGCAAGGACTAAAGGCTCGAGAGCCGCTGCGGGAACCTCAGCTTCTACGGCAAGGACCTCTGGTTCTGCCGGAGCTGATGGTCCCCCGGCAAGCTCGCCGGGGCGAGTCTTGTCGGGAACACTTGCTTCAACTGTACAGACCCGAGGATCTGCAGGAGCAAACCGTTCCTCAGCGTTCTGGTTGTTAATCTTGGGGATCTTGGCGGCGGTTTCTGGAAGATCCGCCGGCAAGTAGTCGCCGGAGACCAACTTTCTCTTCTTGGACTGCCCAATTGATGGTGTAACGGATGGTTGAGTCAGCTTGAGCAAGAAGGTCCCTGGTTCCACAGGTAACTTCATCGAAGCACACTTTGAAAGGCCATCCGCAATTTCGTTCTGAGCTCTCGGGACGTGCTCCATCTGCAGACCTTCAAAGTGCTCCTCAAGCTTCCTCACTTCATCGACATAAGCTTCCATCAAAGGGCTCTGATAGCTCTTGTTAACTTGCCGGACCACCAACTGAGAATCTCCCCGCACAATCAGCTTCCTGATCCCAAGTTCGGCCGCAATCCTGAGGCCGGCAAGCAAGCCTTCATATTCAGCAGTGTTGTTTGTCGCTTGCTCCCTGGGAAAGTGCATCTGGATAACATATTTGAGGTGCTCTCCGGTGGGCGCGATGAGTACCACGCCAGCACCGGCGCCTTGCAGCGAGAAGGCACCGTCAAAATACATTACCCATTCACTTGTCACTTCTTGTACGGGTGCACTTGTTTCTTGGACTTCTTCATCGGGCGTTGGGGTCCACTCAGCTATGAATTCTGCCAAAGCTCGGCTCTGTATGGTTGAAGTACTTTCGAACTTGAGTCCAAAGCTTGACAGCTCCAGTGCCCACTCGATGATCCTGCCTGTTGCTTCTGGGTTGTGCAATATCCTCTTCAGCGGAAAGCGAGTGACCACTGTTATCTCATGTGCTTGGAAGTAGTGGCGCAGCTTTCTCGAGGCCATGAGGAGGCCGAAAAGCAACTTTTGTACACCAGAGTATCTTGATCTAGCTCCCTGGAGGAGAGAACTTACAAAATACACTGGGCGCTGCACCATCTTCTTTCGCACTTCTTCCTGTTCCTGCGCAGAGCTGTCCTTGTCGGGGCCAGAGCTTGCCGGAGCAGCCCCCTGCTTGTCGCTGGATTCGCTTGCCGGTGGTGTGGCCTCCTCGTCGGACTCCCTCTCCGCTACTAACGCAGCACTAACCACCTGGTTGGTTGCCGCTAGGTATAGCAACAATTTTTCCTGTGGTCTAGGTGCGACAAGTATTGGAGTGGAGGACAGGTACCGTTTCAAATCCTGCAGCGCTGCCTCCGCTTCCGGAGTCCACTTCATGGGACCTGCCTTCTTCAAGATTTTGAATAAAGGTAGGGCGCGTTCTGCAGACTTTGAAATGAACCTACTGAGGGCAGCCACACAACCTGCAAGCCTTCTGACATCCTTGACGCGCTTTGGGGCTTCTATCTGCTCAATGGCTTTAATCTTGTCGGGGTTGGCTTCAATCCCCCTCTGTGACACAAAGAAACCAAGAAGCTTGCCGGAGGGGACTCCAAAGACGCACTTCTCAGGGTTCAACTTGAGCTGGATCTTGCGCAGGTTCTGGAATGTTTCCTCCAAATCTTGGACCAGGGTATCCTTGCTCTTGCTCTTCACCACGATGTCATCCATGTAAGCCTCTACATTTCTGTGGATCTGTGGCTCAAAAGCAGTCTATACTACCCTTGCAAAGGTTGAGCCTGCATTCTTCAATCCAAATGGCATGCGTATGAAGCAATAAGTGCCACATGGAGTGATAAATGCAGTCTTCTCTTCATCCTCTTTGGCCATGAAAATCTGATGATAGCCTGAATATGCATTAAGAAAACAGAGTAGCTCACATCCGGCAGTGGAGTCAACGATCTGGTCAATGCGCGGCAAAGGGAATGGATCCTTGGGACATGCTTTATTCACATCGGTGAAGTCTATACACAGTCTCCACTTCCCATTGGCCTTGCGCACGACGACTGGGTTTGCCAACCACGTCGGATGGATCACACCTCTAACTAGGCCTGCTGCCTCTAGCTTCTTGATTTCTTCGTTGATGAATTCTTGGCGCTCCACGGCTTGCTTCCTCACTTTCTGCTTGATGGGCCGCGCATGAGGACAAACAGCAAGCTTGTGCTCAATTACCTTCCTGGGAACACCAGGGATGTCAGATGGTTGCCAGGCAAACACATCGACATTCGCCCGCAGGAAGGCAACGAGCGCGCTTTCCTATTTGCTGTCAAGTGTGGCACTGATGGTGAAGGTACCACCAGTGCCGTCCTCCTTGGCGGACACCTTCTTGGTTGCCGGAGGAGCGGCCATCCCTTTCTTACACTTGCCGGTGGAGCTTGATGGAACGTCCTCGACGGCAGCGCAGCACTCCGAAGAGGTGCGGTTGCCGGAGTGGGCCCCAGAGCACTTGCCGGACTTGGTCTTCGTCTTCTTCCCCCCGGGAGCTTCAGCGGCAAGTGTATCTTTCTCTGCCGCAGCTGCCGCATCCCGGTAGATCTTGTCGGCGCAGACAAGCGCATCTTTCTTGTCGCCGTGGACAGTGATGACGCTTATCGGCCCCGGCATCTTGAGTATGTTGTAAGCATAATGGGAAGCTGCCATGAACTTGGCGAGGGCAGGACGGCCAAGTATTCCATTGTATGGCAATGGAATATCGGCGACGTCGAAAGTGATGCGCTCAGTCCTGAAGTTGAGCTCCCCGCCAAAGGTCACCGGCAGAGTGATCTTCCCCTTGGGCTTGCTCCTTCCCGGGTTGATTCCTTGGAAAGAACCGGTCTCTTCGAGCTCGCCATCTGGAATTTGGAGTTTCTTGATCACAGCAGAGGAGATCAAGTTCAGCCCGGCCCCGCCGTCAACCAACATTTTAGTGACCTTGAGGTTGCGGATGGTGGGTGAGACCAGCATCGGCAAGCACCCGACCGCCGTGGTGCGGTCAGGGTGATCCTCAAGATCAAAAACGATGGGCGTGCTGGACCATTTGAGGAGCCTGCGCGACTCCACGGGCGGCTCTGCTGCATTCACCTCACGCACCCACTGCTTGAGTTGGCGGTGGGAGGTGTGCAGAGAGGCGCCACCGTCGACGCACAGGACCTCCGTGGCCTTCTGGAACTCCTGCTCGCTGTTATCCTCGTCTTCCATGTCTTCGTCGTCGTCCTCTTCGTCCTTGTCACGGCCCCGGGGAGGTCGATCACCTTGCCGCTGCTTGGCCTTGCCGCGGCGTCCTCCCCGGCCATTGAACGGCCGCTTCTTGCTTGGCTCTTCCCCGCCACCCTGGGCCTTCTCCTTGTCGCGCCTCTCGTACTCAGCCTTCTGCTGCTCGACGAGATACTCGACGCGCTTGCAGTTGGAGAGATCGTGACCCTTGGTGCGGTGGATCTTGCAGTATTGCTTGTCGGAGCCGCCCGGCTTGTCGGCTGCAGCTATAGGGGCAGGCTCCTTGCCGGAGCCGCCATCCTGCGTTTGCTTGGCGGGAGCTTCCTTGCCGGACTTCTCGACGGCAAGCACCTCTTTCTTGCCCTTCCTTCTGTTATTCCGCCGCCGGCTCTTCTTTGCCGGAGCGGCGTCGTCGCTGTCGCTTCCTCCTGCGCCAGCATCCTCCCCGGGGAGTCTCCTCCCCTCTTCTGCGCGTGCGCACTTGTCAGCCAGAGCATAGAGCTCGCTGACATCCCGAATCTTGGTCATCGCCATTTCTTCATGCATGCGGCGGTTACGCACGTTCTGGTGGAACGCGCTGATAACTGCGGCAGGGTGGACATCAGGGATGTTGTGCTGTACACGGCTGAAGCGTTGGATGTACTTGCGCAGGGGCTCTCCTTCCTTCTGGGCCAGAATGTGGAGATCGCTCTCCTGGCCGTGGGGTTTGTGGCCGCCGGTGAAGGCGCCAACAAACTGGTGGCAAAGGTCGGCCCAAGAAGAGATGGAACCTTCCGGCAAGTGCATAAGCCACGAACGAACGTTCGGCTTTAGCACGAGCGGGAAGTAGTTCGCCAAGATCTTCTCGTCACGCCCCCCGGCAGCCTGCACCGCGATGGTGTAGACGCTGAGGAATTCCGAGGGGTGCGTCTTGCCGTCGTACTTCTCCGGTACGTCGGGCTTGAAATTCTTCATGCTGGGCCACTGGACGCGCCGCAGCTCGCGAGTGAACGCAGGGCAGCCTGCCGCGTACGGCAAGTCGCCTGGTTCACCGGGCGCGCGCGCGTCGACAGCGTTCCCAACTCTATGATCTGATTGTCGCCGAGCTTCTCGGCGGCGCTTGATTGTGGTGCGAGTATCTTCTTGTCGCCGGTCGTCGAGGACCTGGCGCTGGTCCCGACGGGCCCGCGGATCCGACGACGCCGTGGAGCTGTCGTCGGCGTTGTTCCGGCGGGGCGGCGTCTTCTGCTTCCGCGGCGGGGAGTGCACGCTTGTCGCACCCCCGGCGGTCTTGTCGCCGTCGGCCTTCGTCTTCTCAGCTTGCCGCGGCCGCGAGGCCGCCGGCTGCTGTGGAGAATCATTGTTGGCGAAGGCTATCAGGCTCTGGATGGTGGCCCTCCAGTCTTCGGCCTTGTCTGCCGCTGGAGGGAAGTCGAGGAGCAGTTGCGCCCTTGCGAGCGCTTCTGCTGGAGTGGAGGGGAACGGGGGCGAGCGGTGCGAGGAGCGGGATATGCTCGGACTCCTAACAACGTTAGAAGGAGCAGGGTCCCGCGCCGGCGCCTTCGCTTTGCTTGTGCCCGGACGGTGGTCCGGGGCGTCCCGCGAGCCTCCGGTTTGCCCTTGCCCCAGCAAGCGGATACCACCTCCTGTGGTATGGCGCTGCTGGGTTGTCGTGTGCTGAGATAGACGCGGCGCGTCCACGGAGACCGAGGCTCGGTCGTCCGTCCTATCCTTGGATTTGGTGGCGCCGCGAGTGTCCTCGCCGGCGACCACCCTTCCGACGGCGTCTCCCCCGCCCACCGTTGGCTCTGGTGGCGGCGGATGAGACGCAGACGGGCCTCCGACCTCCGAAGCCTTCTTCTTCGGGGCCATGGAGCTGCTGCTGGTGAAGTTGCTGAATGAACTGGAGAGGTTGGTGAAGAATGCGCCTGCGCGAACGCCGGATCAGGTTCGCACAATCTCGACGCCCCCTACCTGGCGCGCCAAAGATGTCGGGGGAAACTGTCCGCCCCGAACACCTATGGGACCGGAGCCCCTTGTCTATGCGGTACGAGGGCGGAGGGAGCACGAAGAGCAGATCGTAGCGAGCACGCGGGCAGTTTTACCCAGGTTCGGGCCGCGATAGACGCGTAATACCCTACTCCTGCTTAGTTGTGTATTGAGTTGGAGAGCTCGGGAGCTTGAAGAAGCAGCTACACCGAGCGTATGAGTGATCTAGGTTCCGAACCCCCTCCACGTTGTGCATGGGCCTCCTTTTATAGTGCAAGGGGTCACCGACAGGTGTCAACGTAGGAGAAAGGGGTAAAAGCGTAAAAGAGGTGGTAGTTGTAACAGTGCGCGAACAGTGGTCGCTACCTACTTTGACAGTGGGGGACAAGGGCATTTAATGCCCATCGCCGTCGACCCCAAAAGCTCCCGCCCTTGCGTCTCCGTCTGCCACGGCGATGGATCCACCACCGTGGAGTGCCACCGTGTCCCCCAGGCTACACAGCCATCCGCCACGCGTCCCTGGATAGGCCCCAGGGCGACGCGTGGGCCGATGAGCTGGAGCGCGGGCACACAGCGCAACTCTCCCGGCAAGCACCTTGCCGGGGTCTTGATCTTGCCGGGCCCGGGAGCTTGCCGCTCCCCGGGCCCTCGCCGGGACGCATATAGCGCCGAGGCGTGTCTTCTATGATGGAATCTTCTAGTCTTCCTGGCAAGCTCCTCTTGCCAGGGTCTTGTGCTAGTGAGGTAATCTTGAGCCTGATACGGCCTTCCCGGCAAGCTCCACTTGCCGGGGTCTCGATCTTCTGTCTTGCATACTTTGTTTTTGAATGGTTTGATATGGAGCAGGAAGGTCTCCGGCGAGCGCGTGGTAAACCCTGCCGCGGGAAGCTGCAACTGCCCGTGCACAAGTTGGGGTACTGAGGTACCCCTACCTCAGTACACCGACACTAGTGATAATGAAAAGGATAATGATGATGTTCATAAGGACACTCAACTAGACAATGATAAACAACCAGATAATGATGTTGACATAGAACCTATTGTTGATCTTGGTAACCCGCAACCCAAAAATAAAAGATATGATAAAGAGACATTGTTCCTAGAAAGCATGGAAAGGAAACAGAACCATGGGTACAAAAACCCGTGCCCTTTCCACCTAAATAAACTAAGAAGAAAGATGATGAAGAATCTGAACCCTTTGCTGAAATGCTTAGGCCAGTCTTTTTGCGTACCCGCTTGACGGATATCTTAAAAATGGCCCCTTATGCAAAGTATATGAAAGACATTATCAATAATAAAAGGAAAATACCAGAAGATGAAATCTCCACGATGCTTTCTAATTATTCTTTTAAAGATGGAGTTCCTAAAAAACTTGGAGATCTTGGAATACCAACTATACCTTTATCCATAGAAAGAAATTATGTGAAAACTGCTTTGTGTGATTTGGGAGCTGGTGTTAGTGTTACGCCTTTCTCTTTATATAAAAGACTTGATTTGAACAAGCTCACACCTACTGAGATCTCTTTACAAATGGCTGATAAATCAATTGTTATACCTATTGGTATTTGTGAAGATGTGCCCGTTGTTGTTACCAATGTTACTATTTTAACTGACTTTGTTATACTTGAGATGCCCGAGGACGACAATATGTCGTATTCTTGGTAGACCCATTCTAAATACTGAAAGGGGTATTATTGATTGCAATAAAAGAAAGGTCACTTTTCATATCAATGGTAACGAGCACACGGTGCACTTTCCGAAGAAACAATTCCAAGTGAACGGTATTAATGTTATTGAAAATTCTCCAACACTTGCTATTTAGAGTTTCAAGATCCCTCTACCTACTGCCAAAAAGAAATATGAAATACTTATTGTTGGGGATGTGCATATCCCCGTTGACCTAACTTAGTGTTTTACGAAAATTCTTCGGTCTCATGCTAATTGGAAGTGGTTGTTAATAAGACTTGATCAACCTTATTAAATAATCATTTTTGAGAGGTATGAAGTTGAGGAATCTAGTGAGCACAATTATCTGTCCTTACCTTATGTTCCATGTTTAGCTTAGTTTAATAAAAATAAAATGGCATGTTTTGTCTGTTTACTGCTTTTCCGTGCAATAAAAACGGCTCAAACATAAAAGTGCTCAGAATACCCTGAAATTTTAACATGATTTTTTCTAATTATTTTAGATTTTTTAGTGCAAATAACATCAGAAGGGGGTGCACTAGGTGGGCACAACTCTCCTGGGCGCGCCAGCAGCCCCAGGTGCGCTGATGGGTTATGGTCCCCACGTGGGCCCCCTCACTTATCTCTTTAGTCCACTTCATCCTCTACCTCTAGAAAAAAAATCACCATTGCTCACTCCCTCGTGTTCTTGCTCTCAAACCCACGGATTTCGATCTCTTTGCTCGAAGCTCTGTTTCCAAAACTGTTTTGGGGGATTGCAACTTGGTATGTGACCCCCCCCCCCATTGCTCCAATTAGTTTTTGCTTTAGTGGTTTATATTTTGAATAATTAGCTATTCTTGGTGCTGTTGTAGATGAGCTTGCATGTTTAATTCTTAGAGTTCTAAGTAGTTTGAATGCTCAAAATGGCCTCCATGCATGTCTATGAGTAGTTGTTATCATTCTTGTGAAGTTTTGTTGACAAATTTTTGTGGACCAATTTTTTATAGAAATTGTACGCGAACAAAATGTACTTGTTTGGAAGGAGTTCTTCGAGGAGAAGGTCCTTGGAAGCATCATCCAGTAGTGGCTCGATACGTCGGTATTATGTTGAACCAAGCCCAAGCTCAATCCGAGAAGTTGCTACTAAATCTTGCCTATGGTCGTGCAATGAGTTCATGGTGAATGCATGTATTAAAGAAGAATTTGAGCAATATGTTCATAATGCCGAGCTCGGTCCCTACATCGAAGATAAGTGCGATCAACACCTCATCCTCACTGAGACATTTACCAAAGAGTTTAAATTTCATTCTCATGAATCTAGAGTCTCATTTAAAATGTATGATAGCCCATTCACCTTGCCTCTAGAGACATTTTCTAATGTTTGCAAAATTCCATTTTGGGTTTGCTAGATGAACCACCTAGGTCTGAGTATGAATTATTTCTCACTAGTATTTTTTATGGAGAGGATCGAGGAGTGACTCAAGGTAGAATAAAAAGCATCCATTTTCCTTCAATTCACTATTTTGCACTGTTTAATGGTAAATGTATCATATGCAAACATGACTCTAGTACACTGTGCGCTCCTGACTTGAGCCTCATACACACTGCCCTCACTGGTACTCAATGATATAACCTTGGAGCGATTGTTGCTCGCGGATTGCAGCACAACGTTGGTAGCGGTTGTTTTTATGGTGGGAATTATGCCTCATGTTTAGCAAGGGAGTTGCGTGTATCAACTTGGCCTAATGATCCTATAATACCCACTCAGTCTTTAGACTTTGAGGCCATGAAGCGCCATAAGTTTCTTCAGGGCAAAATTAATAATTATACTTATAACCTTAGGTTTAATAAAAAATCATATTATGCATATCTTTTCGCCTGCGCCTGCTCTCTTTGATTTCCACAGCAAAGGAAGATACTGTGTTTCTGAGAGCGAGGCTCATGCACATAATGCGGAGATCGTGGCTGCTCGGCGGACTGAGATGGTTGCACCAAGAGCCTTCGTGAGCTACCACGTTGACTAATATGCAGGCCACAAATGGTGATTGCCAAGCTAGGCCAAAAGCCTAAGCTTGGGGGAGTACGTGTTTCCAACGACATTATATTCGTGTTCACACATTTCATTCGAGTTGTCGATGTTCACACTTTTTCATTGTATTATCCATGCTAAATTTATTTATTTCCCTTGCTTTCCTTTTACGTCCATGAAAAACCTTGAAAAAACCCAAAAATATTTCTTGTTTCTTTACGGTCCTTCTTTCTTGTTTAATAAGCCGAAGTACTAAAAGAAAACTCAAAAATATTTCTCTATTCTTCTTTTGTTTGTTGGGAGCTTTCCCGTGTAAATAGTTTTTCTCTTTTTTTTCTTTTTTTTTTTGCCTTCTTTGAGAAAAAAACAAAAACTCCAAAAATATTTCCGTGTATTTCTCTGAATTTCTTTTCTATTTTTTGAGTCGTACCAAGGAGAAGACCACGATAAAAATGTTGAGTGGCTCTCATATGCATTATCTTTTATCTAATAAAGAGCCCATATTACCTTGTCTTCTCCTTTTGAATAAAATGTTTGCAGATTTCATCTTAGTCCATGGCACTCTTGCACTATTATTATTTTCATATCATTCGGTCGTGCAAGTGAAAGGCAATAACGACGATATTTGATGAACTTGCCATGACAGAGAGAAACGGGTATGAACTCAACTTGTTTTTGTTTTTGTAAATATGTTTAACCTAGTATCCATGATTCAGCCTATTATGATCAAACATGTTTGCAATGACAATTAGAGATTATAGTTTCTCATGCCATGTTTAAATAGCTAGGAGTGGATAATGATTTATCTTGGAGGTCAACATTGCGTTAAAATGATTGTGATGTAGTATGATGATATGGTATCCTCCTCCGAATGTTTCAAGTGGCTTGACTTGGCACATGTTCATGCATGTAGTTGAATCAAAACCAACATAGCCTCTATGATATTTATGTTCATGGTGTCCATATCCTACTCATGCTGATATCCAATGTTTATTATGCGTAATGTATGTTCAAGACCATTGTTGCCCTCTAGCTGGCCGCTTCCCAACCTACTTGCTAGCCTTCATCTGTACTAAGCGGAAATATTGCCTATGCATCAAATTCAAAAATCAAAGTTATTCCAGATGAGTCCACCATACCTACCTATATGCGGTATTACCCTATTATCCTAAGTAAATTTGCATGTGCCACCTCTAAAAACTTCAAATAAACATCCTTTTGTGTGCATGGATTGTTCATAGAGTGACATGAGGTAGTCGGTATCTTCCATGCTAAGCAGGTTATTCTCACGACGAATGTTTATTCACTTGTCCTTGCACGAGAGGGGCAGTAATAGGGATTCCCAGTCCCAAATTCAAAAAGAAAAAGAATTACAAATAATCAAACAAAACTCCTACGGAGTGAAACCTTTACTTTTCCGCTTGGGAACCACTACTAATGTGTTTAGGATGGAAGATATTGATAAATGATGGCCGTGAAGTAAATATGAAGGGTGCACCTCTCAAAATTACATTTATCTCTGTTTTAAAACCTTGAGCTCTAGCACCTCTGCAAATCACTGCTTCCCTCTACGAAGGGACTATCTATTTATTTTTATGTTGAGTCATCACCTTCTCAAATAAGCGCTAGATCTGAGAGCACTGTTGCCATCCTCATGCATTGTGTATAGTTAATGTTGGGTGTTAGCATGACTAGATCTTCTCTACCATGAATTACAATGTTTAGTCGCTGCTTGAACTTTGGAGGTTCTCAACATTTATGTTTTGCGGTCTCAGAAAGGGCTAGCGAGATACCACTGTTGTAATATTATATCATGGTTGTTTTGACAAAGTGTTGTCATTTAAGATATCTTATTATTGCTCTCTAGTTTTTTATGCTATTGATATCAGTTAGTATAATTTCTAAGAGTTATTGTTGACATGGTTAGTTATAATCTTTCCTGAAAACCTGGGTGCTACTTAAGCTTATTTATGTAAAAAAGAGCAAAGGAGTTCGTAAAAGTTTTTCTTTTTCACTTTTAGTTTATCAACTGAATTGCTTGAGGACGAGCAAAGGTTTAAGCTTGGGGGAGTTGATACGTCTCCATCGTATCTACTTTTCCTAACACTTTTCCTCTTGTTTTGGACTCTAATTTGCACAATTTGAATGAAACTAACACAGACTGATGTTGTTTTTAGCAGAACTACCATGGTGTTGTTTTGTGTAGAAATAAAAGTTCTCGAATTGGAATGATACTTTGTGAGGATTTTTTTATACAATAAAAGAGAATTTCTGGAGCCAAGAACCACCGGAGGTGGCACCTGGGTGGGCACAACCCACCAGGGTGCCCCCCTCCTGGCCTGCCCAGGTGGGTTGTCCCCACCTGGTGGCCCGGTAGACCTCAACCCTGATACTATAAATTCACATGTTCGAAGAAAAAATATCAGGGAGGAAGAATTATCTCGTTTCGCGATGCGGAGCCGCCGCCACCTCATGTTCTTCACTGGGAGGCCAGATCTGGAGTCTGTTTGGGGCTCTGGAGAGGGGGATCTTCGGTCTTCGTCATCACCAACCCTCATCCATCACAAATTCCATGATGCTCTCCACTGGGAGTGAGTATTCGTAGGCTCGCTGGTCGATGAGGAGTTGGATGAGATTCATCATGTAATCAAGTTAGTTTTGTTAGGGCTTGATCCTTAGTATCCACTATGTTCTTAGATTGATGTTGTTATGACTTTGCTATGCTTAATGCTTGACACTTTGGGACCGGGTGCCATGATTTCAGGTCTGAGCTGTATATGTTATCACCGTTATATGTTCTAAGATCCAACCTTCTAAGTCATAGTCACCTGCTATGTGTTGTGATCCGTAAACCCCATAGTGACAATATGCGGGATACTATCCGGTGATGACTGTAGTTTGAGGAGTTCATGTATTCAGTATGTGCTAATGTTTTGTTCCGGTACTCTATTAAAGGAGGCCTTAATATCCCTTAGTTTCCTTATGGACCCCGACAAAAGATTTCATACAAGTTCTTTCCATAAGCATGTATGACTATTTATGGAATACATGCCTACATTACATTTATGAACTGGAGCTAGTTTTGTATCGCCCTATGTTGTGAATGTTACATGATGAATATCATCCAACAAATTGCCGATCTAATGCCTACAAATTTCCTACATATTGATCTTGCTAAGTTACTACTACTACCATTACTATTGCTACTACTACAAAATAACTGCTATCATGGTTACCGTTACTATTGCTGCTACCGCTACTATCAAAACTATCATACTATTGTGCTACTGACCACTTTGCTGCAGATAATTAATCTCCATGTGTGGCTGAATTAACAACTCAGTTGCTAATACTTGCAAATATTCTTTGGCCCCCCTTGTGTTGAATCTATAAATTTGGGTTGAATACTCTACCCTCGAAAACTATTGCGATCCCCTATACTTGTGGGTTATCAATATTCAAATAATTCATACTAACAACATTGCAATCATGCTCATCATTCAAATATTTTATGCCAAACATTTTATTGAATTCTTCCTCTATCAACAGGGCACAATTTTCTTTTCCATCATTTTCAAGAAAGACATGATAAAGACGAATATTATGAGGCAACCTCAATTCCAATTTTTTGTAGTTTCCTTTTACAAAACCAAACTAGTGATAAAACAAGAAACTAAAAGATTTGATTGCTAGATCTAAAGATATACCTTCAAGCACTCACCTCCCCGGCAACGGCGCTAGAAAAGAGCTTGATGTCTACTATGCAACTTTATTCTTGTTGACTCGTGTTGGGCCTCCAAGCGCAGAGTTTTGTAGGACACTAGCAATTTTCCCTCAAGTGGATGACCTAAGGTTTATCAATCCTTGAGAGGTGTAGGATGAAGATTGTGACGCCCCCGATTTGTCCGTACACTAATCATGCACGCAAATGTGTACGACCAAGATCAGGGACTCACGGGAAGATATCACAACACAACTCTAGACACAAATTAAAATAATACAAGCTTCATATTACAAGCCAGGGGCCTCAATATCTGAGTACAGACATAAGTTAAACAAGTTTTGCCTTAAGAAGGCTAGCACAAACATCAACGATCGAAGAGACAAGGTCTCCTGCCTGGGACCTCCTAACTACTCCTGGTCGTCAGCTGTCTCCACGTAGTAGTAGGCTCCGTCGGGGTAGTAGTAGTAGTCGACTGGGGTGGCATCTGGCTCCTGGGATCCGCCATCTGGTTGCAACAACCGGAAAGAAGAAAGAAGGGGGGAAAGGGGGAGCAAAGCAACCGTGAGTACTCATCCAAAGTACTCGCAAGCATCAGATCTATACTAAGTATGCATCTGTATCAAAGGAAAAGCTGTATATGTGGACTGAACTGCAGAATGCCAGAAGAGGAGGGGAAAAGCCTAGCCTATCGAAGACTAGCATCTTCAAGCATCTTCTGGGAAGCACCATCTTGCAGCAGTATAAAGAAATACAGAATAGCAGTTTATAGTTAACAAGCATGTCGTAGCATTAACGGCCTAGAGATCCTTCCTCGACTCCCTGCGAGAAAGTAATCTCGCAGCCACATATCCATCACATATCTCAAGTATCCATTTCTAGTTATAATAGATCAGGATATAAGACTGAACGTCCGTTACCGAGGACACGGCTATTCGAATAGATAACTTCCCTGCAGGGGCGCACCACGTTACCCTCACGCTCGATCACCTTTGGCCGGACACACCTTTCTGGGTCAATGCCCGGCCTCGGAAGATCAACACGTCGCAGCCCTACCTAGGCTCAGCAGAGAGGTCCCCGCCGGTCTACATCCTAAGCACTCCGGGGTCATGGGCCATCGCCCGTTGCACTCCGGGTCGTTGCGAGTAGGGCGGACCAGGCACCACCTCTATACCGGATGGCGTCGGCCCAGCCGTGCCGCAATGCTGAACTGGACGTCTGACAAAGCTTCGGCTGATACCACGACGCCGAGGCCCATAACTATTCTCGCGTGGCGGTTAGTGCGTAAAGGCGAGAGGCCAACTCAGAACAAATACCCAAATCTGTTAGTGCATTATTGACATAAGTGACGGCTGTCGGGACAAGTCCGGAGCTATCACCCCTCCTGGGTGATACCGCTAAATAGCCAGGCGCCACCGTAAGAATTCCCGCGGGTGCTCACCGGGCCCGCCCGCCTTTCACAAATGTCTCAAGTAAAGTCCATGTAACCGTGTGTCCAAAACATCAAGGTGGAAAACCCAAGGAATCACCCTCGGCGAATTCCACTCGATGTGTCCTCAAGGCAAACTATGAGGAATCACCCCCGAGGTTCACACTTGAGGGGGTTGCACGACAGAGTCGTATCGGGAATGGAGAAAGAGGAATCACCCTCGATGACCACGACCGGATAGCTACACTACAGAGTTATCATCATGAGTGCGTTACGAGGTTTCACCCTCGGCACCCGATAGTACCTCTGTAGAGTCGAGCAACAAAGGGGTGTGATGTGATGTGAAGTGCCGGGCTCCGGTCTTCGAACACATTGCTCGAGTCGTCGATGATGAAGCAGGGGTAACAAGGACAGTCGGTCTTCGGTCTTCGATCACGTTGCTCGAGTAGTCGATGATGAAGCAGGGGCAACAAGGACAAGGTGGGGTCACTGATGGATCACTATCCAACCTATACTAAGCAGTTTAGCATAGCATGGTAGGTAAGAATAGCAGGTATAAAAGTAGGCAATGCATCAGAATAGGATCAAACAATAACAGTAGCAAAATCTAATGCAAGCATAAGAGAGAATGGAATGGGTGATATCGGGATGATCAAAGGGGGGGCTTGCCTGGAAGCTCTGTTGAAACAGAAGGAGGGTCGTCGTCGACGTAGACGATCACAGGGGCATCAGCAACGGTCTCGGGGTCTACCGAAGAAGAAGAGGGGGAAGAAACAATAAATACATAGCACACAGATGCAATACAGATGCATGACATGGTAATAAGCGGTGCCAGGGGTGTTCTAACGCAGTGCTACACGGTACCGGCGAAGGGGGAAAACATCCGGGAAAGCATTCTCGGTGTTAGGCATTTTCGGACAGGCGAACCGAAGGGGGATTGTTTCATGTTCGGTATGCTAGGGATGTGTGGTGGACGAACGGGCCGCGTATTTGGATTCGTCTCGAAATTCTGAGCGACTTTCATATATAAATCTTTTTCATCCGAGTTACGGATTATTTTATATGATTTTTCAAAGTTTTAATAATATATGCAATTTATTTTAATTCGAAAATGAATTGGAACTCGCTAGGTGCACCCGGTGTAGTGCACCCAGTAGTGCACCAGCAAATGACAGTGGGTCCAGGAGGTCCCAGTTGACCAGTCAATGCTGACTGGTCAACAGGGGGTGGGCCCCCTGTCATAGGCACATTTTAACTAACTACAGTTTAGTTAACTAATCTAATTAATTACTTTAGTTAAACCTAATTAATTAAGTTAATTAAACAATTAATTAATTAATTAATTAATATATATTTTTTTACATTTCTTTTTTTTAAAAGGGGGCTGGGCCCCACTGCTCAGTGGCCCATTAGGCCATGCGGGGCGGGTGGCTTAACGGGGGCTGGGGCTTGGGCGCCCGCACGAGGGGGCGCACCCGGGCGCGCTGGGGCATATGGGCGCCGGCGGCCACGGCGGGGCGCCGGCCGGCGAGGTAGGGGGGCGAGGCCGGCCGGTCGGAGCCGCGGCTGCGGCGGCGTCCAGGCCATGGCGGGGCGCGGGCTCCGCGGCGCGGGAGGGGCTGGCGTCGGAAGGCGCGGCCATGGGAGGCCCTGGGCGCGCGGCCGTCGCGCGGGTCGGCGAGAGCAGTGGCCGGTGCGCGTGGAGCTGCAGCACGGAGCGGATGCAGCAGCAAGCAGCAAGGGAGGCGCGGCCGGGCGGAGGACTGCAGCGGGCGACGCGGCCGGAGGTGCGCCGACGAGGGGAAGGGCTGGCCAGGGGCGGGCGGCAACGGTGGTGGTCAATAGAGGCGGGAGGAGGGTCGCGGCGCTTGCGCGCGGTTGAGGCTGGCGACGCGCTGGGGGGGCGGCACCGGAGCGAGGCCGTGGGCGGAGCGGCGAGCTGCGGGCGGTCGAGGGCGCGACGGCAACCGGCGGTGAAAACGGTAGGGAAAAGGGGGGCGGCGCTCACAGCCGTTGACGAGAAGGGGGTCGTCGAGGCTTGACGAGGCCGGTCGGGGAGGTTGTCGTGGACGACAACGGCGACGGGGAGGCGAGGACGAACGGCGATATGACGACCACGGTGAGCTGCAGGCGTCCACGGGCGCGGCGTCGCGGGCGGATCTGAGCGAGGGAGATTAGGAGGAGGGGAATGGGTAGCTAGGGTTTGCGTCGGTGAGGGGCGCCAACCTTATAGGCCGGGGGAGCCGGCGGATGGCCGCCACGGCGATGGCCGCGGCCGTGTCGGCCATCGGGCATGGCCACGAGGGGAGGGGAACAAGAAGATGGGGGGGGAATGGGGAGCTGGGCCGGCCTAGTGGCTAGTTGGGCCAAAGCCCAGGGAGGGGTGAGGCCTTTTAGTTTTTATTATTTTTTTTGTTTTATGTTTTGATTTTTGTTTTCTTTTATTGCTTTAACTTAGTTTTAGCTTTTATAAAATATAACACTAGCCCCTAAATTAGTAATATCAATTATGTCATTGCCACAATTATTTTGGCACTAAAATAATTTAGTTTATATTTGTCCATTATTTAAATAGCATTTAAACAAATGTTTTAGCCACTGTTATATTTACAGAAAGGGCATTTAAATACTTTTCAAAAGTGTTGGGTCAGCACCATAATTGGTTATGGAATATTTGCCACACTTTGAACATTTCAGTTTTGTTCTTTGAAAACTTTATTTGTTTGGCTTTATTTTAATTTGAATTCGAACCGGTTTGAACCAAAGTGACTTCTAGTAACAGTAAAAGCGATGACGTGGCATCATTAGTAGAGTATTACTGTAGCTTAATTATCCGGGCGTTACAAAGATGATCTCTCTCAAACAACCCTGCAACCAAATAACAAAGAGTCTCTCTTGTGACCCCAACACACCAAATACAATGGTAAATTGTATAGATGCACTAGTTCGGCGAAGAGATGGTGATACAAGTGTAATATGGATAGTAGATATTGATTTTTATAATAGGAACAATAAAAACAGCAAGATAGCAAGTAACAAAAGTGAGCACAAACGGTATTGCAATGCTTTAAAATGAGGCCTATGGTCTATGCTTTCGCTAGTGCAATCTCTCAACAATGCTAATATAATTGGATCACATAACCATCCCTCAATGTGCGATGAAGAATCACTCCAAAGTTTATATCTAGCGGAGAACATAAGAAGAAATTGTTTGTAGGGTACAAAACCACCTCAAAGTTATTCTTTGTGATCGATCTATCAAGAGTTCGTACTAAAATAACATCAAGCTATCCTTTTCGATCAATCTATCAAGTGTTCGTACTAAAATAACATCATATGATACACATCAACCAACTCTAATGTCACCTAGATACTCCAATGTCACTTCGAGTATCTGTGAGTTAATTATACGATATGCATCAAACAATTTCAGATTCATAATACTCAATCCAACACAAAGAATCTGCCCCAAAATTTCTACCGAAGAAACGAAGACGAGAACATGTATCAACCCGTATGCATAGATTACCCCAATGCCACCTCGGGAATCCACAAGTTGAGTGCAAAAACACATATCAAGTGAATAAATATGATACTCCATTGTTACCACGGGTATTCATAGCAAGACATACATCAAGTGCTCTCAAATACATAAAAGTATTCAATCCGATAAAATAAAATCTCAAAGGGAAAACTCACGCACAACAAGATAGAGAGTGGAAAACACCATATGATCCAACTATATTAAAAAAAAACCGCGATGCATCAAGATCGTGACATCTCAAGAACACGAGAGGGAGAGAGAGAGAGAGAGAGAGAGAGAGAGAGATTAAACACATAGCTACTTGTACAAACCCTCAGCCCCGAGGGTGGATGTAATGCCCAGGATGGGACTATATCTCCTACATGTCGAGGCACGACTTAAAGATATAAGCCCATTCTGGAATGATCGCAAGTTTGGTACCTTTGCACATCTCATGTAAAAAATAGGGATGGAAAAACTGAAAACATAGTTGGCTTACACTCGCCACGTCACACAAATACATTTCATGTTCAAACATCATTCAGATAAACATCACAGCCCATCTAAGGGTAAAGATCCAAATGGTAAGATACCAAACATAACATTAAACCACAGGTCTAGATCGAATCCTAGTAGAAGCTCTACTGATCAACCAGATAGTTCAGATAGTAACGGCTACGCTCCTCGTCGTACTCCCAGTCTAGCTCAGCGCCATCGCCTGTGTAGCTCACCATCGTACCTGCATCTGGTGTTGAAGTAACTGTGAGCCATAGAGGACTCAGCAATCCCGTTCCCGGGTAACATGACTATTCAAGCCTTGGGTGAGGAACAAGGCTGAAGAAAGAACAAGAGGTTGCAGCAGCACTAGCCTAGCTTACGTGAAAGAGAGCGAGAAGAGAAGGTGCCTCGGTCGAGCGATGATCATGAAGTGATCCTAACTAAAGCAAGTCAAACATAACCCCACCATGTTCACTTCCCGAATCCCTTTCGAAAAATGACCGTCACGGTACACACGCTGGTAGTGTATTGGAACATGGTGTCAAGTTTTCTACAACCGGATATTAACAAGCTCCCATCTGCCACATAACCGCGGGCACGGCTTTTGAAAGTTCATAACCCTGCAGGGGTGTTCCAACTTGGCCCATGACAAGCCCACGATCCGCGGAGTCGCAACTCCAAGGTGGGAAGGCCCGAGTATTCTCGGAATCCCGTGCTCAAGATACTCCGAACTAAGGTAAGGCTAATCCAGCAAATCCTCCCGGCGTGCCGACACCCTGACAGTAGCCGCGTGTATCTAGTCTCAGGCCACGACAGGATGGGTGATGCTACGGGTTTTTACCAGACCTCGAGTTTCCTTGAGGTGGCCCCGCAGGACCCCCAGTTCGGACCAACACTCATGTGGAGCACTGGCCCAGGTTGTTGATTAAGAAAGAGGGTTAATTACTCCATATGCAAGTTTTTAGTTATTAGGCAAATAGTACCAATGTTGGGACTTGCTGGAAAAGACTTAGTACTTAGCGGTTTATCGAGGGGGTCACATAACCCCAACCGTGTGAGGAACGCATAATCAAGGAACATAACACCGGTTTATACGGTTCCTAGCGGCATGAGTGGAACAAATCACCAAGCAAAAGGCTTAGCCTTCCACCCATTACCAATATATAGATGATTTCATTTAATAATTAATATAGTGTGATATCCCAACAAGCTTCAACAAGAAGCAAGAATCTTCAATCTTCACCTGCAACTAACAATGCTATAAGAGGGGCTGAGCGAAGCCTACGTATAGCCAATCAATGGTTTGCATAGGTAGGGTGGTTAAACAGGTTCATGGTTACAATAGGAGGCTGACGGGAAAACATGGGCATCGAGGCAAAACTATAGATCGAGACTTCTAGCAATAGGCAAAGATAGTAATGTTATCGGTGTTCGGTCATCTTGCCTGAAGAGTTGTCGATGGGATCGTAAGAGGGGTCCTCGTTCTCAACCTCGGTAGTAACCTCGTGCTCGTACTCATACTCGGCCTCAGCTTCCGGGTCTACTCAAACACAAGAACACAAGGCAACGAATCAAACAAGATGCAATGCGAAGAAAAAATTACTGGATGCATGACTGATGCACTATGGAAGCAAAACAGATGCACTAAGGAAGCACAGAAAGTCTACTTAGGAAGCACAGTGTTACAGCACAAAAATATGCATCAAGCAAAATGCTTCAAAACATGCTAACAATAGGATATTATGAATCTACATGCAAAATCACACAAGTTACATATAAGACTTGCTCAAAACGGAGCAACGGGCTAAAAGTTACACCCAAAACAATAAACAAGCACAAGCTGAAAATAACAGCCACATAGCAACTTTGGGGCAATAAATAAATAGGCTACAGCACTCAAACATCATGGCAATGAGCATGGACATAAACTAGACATATCCTACAGCAAACAAGTTCATTGGCGCACCCCCAAAGGAGCCATGGATCAATAGCAACAAGCTATGACATATTGAACTTGACAACAAAATCCTGACAGCAGTAATTTGATGCAACTTGGGAGCAAGAGTTAAATATGCTACAGCCACTCAAATAAGCATGTGAGAACATGAATGGATAGCCAACAATATATACAACAAGGAATCATCAAGAGGCACCCCAAAACTATCATGGATTGGCCTAGAACAACAAGCAAACATGGCATCTGGAAATTACAGATTCCAGACTTAGTGAAATTTCACCAAGTGTTGAAACAGCAGTTTCATCATGGCATCTTTGAGAGCAATTGTAAGTCACCTCAAATCAAAACAAGACAAGTGGTAAGTACCACAGTAAAGTACACATGATGGTGAATCCAAAACATCTAAGCATGCATCGAGGGGACAAACACATCAATAGCAATGAGCTCCTCTACGAGGCATCTCGTAACGAGCTTAACAACACAACAGCCACATAGCACTTTGCAATGGAGATAAGCATGGCAAGATGAAATCTATCATGCAAGCTAAAGCAATCAACATGTAGAGCATCTCAAGACGAACACGTGGACATATCATTTGGATAAACATGCAAAAAGTTATCACATTGCAAAGATGACATGAAAACAACTACTAACAGCAGTTTATAACAAGATGCACTCTTCCAACAGATATTTAAGCATCTAGATGACCTCAAACATGCATGGCACAATGGAATGAAATGTAGTACAAGTCTCCGCGATCATTTTGACATAACATTTGCTCAAAACGGACCATCACACAAAAAGTTATCCATGTTGCAAAACTGCTCCAGAAACTGAAATAACTGGGACTTAGTGGATTTTGAAGCAACCTCAGATCTGAGTCAAACGGGGTCAACCGGGTGGCTGGAATCGCGGATCGGGCCGGACGGAGAGAGGATCGGGCTGGACGGCGCTAATGGGCCGGATGGCGGAGCGGACCCGACGGCTTAACGGGCCCGGCCCGCTAGGGCGGCGATCCGGATCGGGGGGCGCTGGGGATCGGGAGCTCGGGGCTTCCCCGATCGGCGGCGCTGGGGCCTTCGAGGCCGGCGGCTGGCGCAGCTACCGGGCCGTGGGCTCAGCCCACCTGGCCGATCTGGCCCAGGCGGTAGGGGCGATCGGATCGGGCGAGGGGCTCCTCCCTCGCCCCGAGCGGCGGCGGCGGCCTGCGGGCGATGGAGCGGCTGGCCTCGCGCGGCCAGGGGCCGGCGGGAGGGAGGCGGGGCCGGCGGCCTGAGTGCCGGCCGGCGGCGGGGACCGGAGCGGCGGGGCGGTGGCGAGGGTGGCCGGAGGCCGGGCGGCGGCGGTGAGGCGAGGCGCCGGCGGGAAGAGCTCCTCCGGCGAGGTTCCGGCGAGCTCCTCCGGCGGGGCTCCGGCGAGCTCCGGCCGGAGTGGAGGAAGGTGGCTGGAGGAAGGGGATGAAGGGGCTAGGGTTTTTTTTTATTTAGGGCAAAATTGGGGAAGATGGACAAATATATAGGCACAAGGAGCTAGGGTTGTCCAAATGAGGTGTGGTTTTCGGCCACGCAATCAGAATTGGATGGCCTAGATGAAGGGAGTGGTTTGGGTTGGTTTGGTGGGCTGTTGGAGGGGTGTCTTGGGCCTCAAAGAGGGAGTACTTTCAGCCCACGAGAATAACTGTTGGGGTAGCAAACGAACTCCAAACGCGACGAGATTCGACAGGCGGGTTACACACACCAAAACAACAACACACGACAAGTCTCACGCCAAAACGGAAACGTTACATGGCCAAACACCAAAGTAGGCCTCGGGGATGCCACGGACACGTGAGAGAGCTCCGGAACGTGAAACGGAGAATGGAAAGGAACGAGTGGAACCGGATGCAAACGACAACACTAATGCAATGTGATGCACATGACTACATGATATGGATGAATGCCACACACGCACACAACAAAACGACAAAAACCCAAAAGACAAAGAACCCGGAATGGAATTGATGAAGCCATAGATATCTTATATTGCCCAAAAGGGAAAGTATTACATCCGGGGCATTACAACTCTCCTCTACTACAAAAAGATCTCGTCCCGAGATCTAGGACTGGAAAAAGGAAGGGTACTCGGAACGAAGATGATCTTCTCGTTCCCACATAGCTTCTCGGTCGGTATGGTGTGACCACTTGACTTTCAAGAATTTGATGGACTTGTTGCGGGTCTTGCGCTCGGTTTCTTCGAGAATAGCAACGGGATGCTCTCGGTAGGACAAGTCTTGTTGAAGATCAATCTCTTCAAACGGAATCATGCGTTCAGGAGTCTTGAAGCACTTCCGGAGTCGAGACACATGGAACACATCATGAACATTGGCGAAGTTGGAAGGGAGCTCAAGTTGATAGGCTAGATTGCCTCTTTTGCCAAGGATCTTGAAAGGCCCGACATATCTAGGAGCAAGCTTTCCTTTGATACCGAATCTTTGGGTTCCTTTCATCGGAGAAACAAGGAGATAGACATGATCACCAATGTTGAAGGCCAAATCACGATGCTTGCCGTCAAAGTAGCTCTTCTGACGCGACTAAGCGGCCTTGAGATTCTCACGTATGACTTTGCACATTTCTTCGGCTTCTGAGATCAAGTCATTGTCAAGAAGTTGACGTTCACCAGTCTCGGACCAGTTGAGAGGGGTACGGCACTTTCTGCCATAGAGGATTTCAAACGGAGCTTTGCCGGCACTTGATTGAAAGCTGTTGTTGTAAGAGAACTTGGCAAATGGAAGGCAATCTTCCCATTTCATTCCAAAAGATATGACACAGGCTCTGAGCATGTCTTCTAGAATCTGATTCACTCGCTCGACTTGACCACTAGTCTGAGGGTGAAAAGCAGTGCTGAACCTGATCTTAGTGCCCATGGTAGACTGAAAGGAGTCCCAGAACTTTGAAGTGAACAAACTTCCACGGTCTGAGGAGATAACTTGAGGAATGCCGTGTAAGGACACAATTCTAGAAGTGTACAATTCTGCCAATTGAGCTGCATTGATGGATTCTTTGACTGGAAGGAAGTGAGCGACTTTGGTAAGCTTGTCAATCACCACAAAGATAGAATCATTCCTCTCTTGGACTTAGGAAAGCCAGTGACGAAATCCATTTCAATGTGGTCGAATTTCCACTCGGGAATAGGAAGAGGTTGGAGAAGACCGGCTGGACGTTGATGCTCTGCCTTCACTCTTCTGCAGACATCACATTCATTCACGAATTGGGCAATCTCCCTTTTCATGCGAGTCCACCAGTAAGATTGCTTGAGGTCTTGGTACATCTTGGAACTGCCAGGATGAATGGAAAGGAGAGAATCATGTGCTTCTTCCATTATGAGCTTCCTGAGATCACCTTTGGGAACCCCGAGTCTGTCCTCAAAGAACAAGGTATCTCTCTCATCAACGCGATAGCACTTGTATTTAGGAGTACCCTTTGCAATACCATGTTTCACTTTCTGCACCATAGCATCACTGAGTTGGGCCTCACGGACCTGATCTTCCAAGGTAGGAGCAACTTGAGATTTGCAAGAAAACCTTGCGGAACAACTTGGAGGTTGAGTTTCATGAATGCTTCACAAAGCTCAGGCTGGAACGGCTTGATAAGAAGGCTGTTGCAATATGCCTTTCTGCTCAAAGCATCTGCAATCACATTCGCCTTGCCAGGTGTGTATTCGATGCTGGGATCATACTCTTGGATCATTTCAACCCAACGAGTCTGGCGGAGGTTCAGATTCGGCTGTGTGAAGATGTACTTCAAGCTCTTGTGATCGGTGAAGATGTCGACTTTTCTGCCCAACAGAAGGTGTCTCCACGTAATCAAAGCATGTACCACAGCTGCTAGTTCAAGATCATGTGTGGGGTAATTCTTCTCACTTGGCTTGAGCTGACGAGAAGTGTATGCCACAATTCTCTTGTCCTGCATAAGCACACCACCAAGTCCTTGAAGAGAAGCATCACAGAATACTTCATAGGGCTTGGACTCATATGGAGGAGTAAGAACTGGAGCAGAGCCGAGCTTTTCTTTGAGAGTTTTGAATGCCACTTCACAATCTGGAGACCAATAGTACTTGACATTCTTCTGCAGCAAGTTGGAAAGAGGCTTGGCAATCTTGGAGAAGTTCTCAACAAACCTTCTGCAATAGCTGGCAAGACCAAGAAAGCTTCGGAGTTGCTTAACGTTCTGAGGAGCTTCCCAGTTGACAATTGCTTCAATTTTCTCGGGGTTTACCGCAATACCGTCAGCAGAGATGATATGGCCCAGATACAAGACCTTATCGAGCCAGAATTCGCGCTTGGAGAACTTGGCATAGAACTTATGTTCACGGAGTCTGTCGAGAACGAGACGGAGGTGCTTTTCGTGATCCTCTTCATTCTTGGAAAATACCAAAATATCATCCAGATACACAAGCACAACCTCGCCGGTGTAGGGGTTGAAAATGTAGTGCATCATTCTCGAGAAGGTTGGAGGAGCATTGGCGAGACCAAAAGACATGACTGTATACTCTTATGAGCCGTAGCTCATTCTGAAGGCAGTCTTGGGGATATCTTCCTCGCGAATGCAAATTTGGTGATAGCCCATTCGGAGATCGAGCTTAGAGAACACTTTAGCTCCTTTGAGCTGCTCGAACAGTTCGTTGATGTTGGGGAGCGGATACTTGTTCTTCATTGTCTTCTTGTTCAATGGCTGGTAATCGACGCAGAGGCGCTCCGTGCCATCCTTCTTCTTGACAAATAAGACACCACAGCCCCAAGGAGACGTACTAGGCCTGATCAGACCCATGCCCTCCTGTTCATCAAGCTGTTTCTTCAACTCCTTCAACTCTTTAGGAGAGAGCTTGTACGAACGCCGGCATGCTGGCTCAGTACCAGGCTCGAGTTCAATGACGAATTCCACTTGACGGTGTGGAGGCATGCCTGGAAGTTCTTCAGGAAAGACGTCTTCGTATTCGTTAACCACCGAAATTTGAGATATGGCATTCATCTCGCCCTTGTCATTGAGAGAGAAAAGCCTGATTGTGTTATCCCTGGAGGCGAAGATAATCACATCATCATCGGAATGAGTAATCTTGACTTCCTTCTGTGCACAGTCAATTTGAGCATCATGCTGAGAAAGCCAGTCCATTCCGAGGATAAGGTCGATGTCGGAATTGCCGAGAACCACCGGAGAGGCCAGAAATCGATAATCACCCATGCGAATAGAAACATCCGGAGCATATATACTGGAATGCATTCGTCTCCCCGGAGAAATAACTGCTAACTCCCTTGGCAGACTTTTGATGTCAAAATTGTGCTTGGATGCAAATGGTTGAGACATGAAAGAACATGAAGCACCCGAATCAAATAAAACTTTAGCTGGAAAAGAGTTAACTAAAAGGTTACCCAAAATCACATCAGAAGAATTCTCCGCTTGCACTGCATTCATCAGATTCACCCTTGCATGCTTGGGATTATGCTTGACAATAGCTGTACTGACAGGTGGACGAGGCGGAAGTCGCTTTGGGTTGGGGCACTTGTTAGCATAGTGACCTTTCTGAGTGCACTTGCTGCAGACCACTTCTGAGAGAGGACGGAAATGAGAACCACTTGACTTGGAACCTTGAGACTGAAACTGATTCTTCGACTGGTTGCTCGGGTTGGGTGGGTGGGAGAAACCTCGTCCACCAGAGTTCTTGTTGCTGTTGTAGGGAGCTCGGATCACTGGAGGAGGAGGAAGCCAAAATTTCTGTTGCTTCGCGACGACTTGAGAAGATGAGGAGGAGTGAACGGCATCTCGAATCCTCTTTTTGGAAGCCTCCATCTTGAGCTTGGCTGCCTCTTGCTTGAGCGCCATGTTATATAATTTGTCAAACTCATCGGGCTCGAACATGGTGAGAGCAAGTTGAAGCTCATCTTTGAGACCTCCACGGAACTGATAGATCTTGCTCTTGGCATCCGAAATGTCTTGCTTGGCATAGCGGGCGAGGTTTTGGAACTTGACGTTATACTGGTAGACAGTCATAGAGCCCTGCTTCAGGTTGCGGAATTGCTCACGCATACCCTCGATGACACTTGTTGGAATGTGGTGAGAGCGAAAGTCCTTGCAGAAATCATCCCAAGAGATCACACGCCCTTCTCTGGAGTCTTTGTACTGCTGCCACCAGTCAGCTGCTTGGTCCTTGAGTTGGAAGGCTGCAAATTTCACATAGTCCTCAGGCCTTACGTTGCTGCACTCAAAATGCTTCTTGATATCGGTTATCCAATCTTCAGCATCGAGAGGGTCGACACAGTAACTGAAAGCCTTTGGTTAATTGGCCAAGAACTGGTTGAGAGTAGCATGGTGCTGTTGGTTGAAGAAATTGCCTTGGTTCCCTGGAGCACCCTGATTTGCTTGATTTGCTTGCATCTGCTGCATCATCTGCATCAACATCTGGGTGTTCTGATTTGTAGTTTGCATAATCGTTCTCCAAGCCTCAGACGGAGGAGGAGGGGAAGGAGGACGATCTGGAACCTCTTCACCCTCTGGGTTAGCGTTGGGAACCCTTTTCGGAGCCATCCTAAAAGAGATGACCACCAATCAGCAATTGATTGAAAGAAGGTATAAGCTGAAACAACGGATAGAAATGCAACATAGCCTTCAAAAGAATCATTCGAACAAGAGGAACGAATGAAATTCTCAGTTAAATGATAACAACAATCTTCACGAGAAGCCACATAGGGGACAAAAGGGTAAATAAGAAAAACAGAAGGTACAAATGGAACAAACACGAGATAGGAGCTTCGTTCAACATCTTTGTGCTGTAAGATTATGGAACGCGTTACGAAAGGGTTTTGCAATCCCCGGATCAGCATAGCCAAGGATCCTTTAAGATACAACTCCCGATCGGAACATCGGCCATAAAACCACTTCACTCAATGTAGAACCCCGAACTCGCTAACCTGCATTCGTTGGAAGAATGCCTACGATCTACTGGATAAACCCACCTATGAATTTCCGAAAGTTTCCAGTTATGCAATCAGGTGTTGGGGATACAGGGGAAGCACCGCGCACTCAACTCTAATCCTATATCCAGCTGTATCCATCCTTCAACACATAACCAGTCTTTCTCAGAAACCGTCTACCTCGGACCTTCGAAAAGCATCCACTATACAAAGCTATGGCAATACTCCCGAACTACCTCCCCAGTACTGTGTGATGTCGGGGTTATCTTGCCACTAACCGTATAGGAGAGTTTTCGATGTCGGCCGTCTTAAGTATTCTAGTACTATCGCGATATGCTTGTGACGACAATACCCCGAAGCTCAACTCCCCGGGACACTGCCACAACCCCTAATGTCAGGAGGCATCAAGAACAATATTCTCGTCACAAGGACATCGAAACAATCCAACAATACTCGCGAGATTCCTAAAAAAAATTTGGTGCAATTTTTGAAAGTAGAAGTGGCAAGAGTAGTCGTCAGGAGTCCTCACCAGAGTGAAAGGGGATGAGGAGCAAAGAAATCCTACTCTCCGATATAAATATAAGACTCAAAACTTTTTCAGTGTGTGCCTAGACTCGACCGTCAACGATTCGATCAATCAGTGGGGGCTTCTAGGTCGGAGAAGGCTCTGAATACCAACTTGTAATGCCCAGGATGGGACTATATCTCCTACGTGTCGCGGCACGACTTAAAGATATAAGCCCATTCTGGAATGATCGCAAGTTTGGTACCTTTGCACATCTCATGTACAAAATAGGGATGGAAAAACTGAAAAGATAGTTGGCTTACACTCGCCACGTCACACAAATACATTGCATGTTCAAACATCATTCAGATAAACATCACAGCACATCTAAGGGTAAAGATCCAAATGACAAGATACCAAACATAACATTAAACCACAGATCTAGATCGAATCCTAGTAGAAGCTCTACTGATCAACCGGATAGTTCACATAGTAACGGCTACGCTCCTCATCTTACTCCTAGTCTAGCTCAGTGCCATCGCCTGTGTAGCTCACCATCGTACCTGCATCTGGTGTTGAAGTAACTGTGAGCCACAGAGGACTCAGCAATCCCGTTCCCGGGTAACATGACTATTCAAGCCTTGGGTGAGGAACAAGGCTGAAGAAAGAACAAGAGGTTGCAGCAGCACTAGCCTAGCTGACGTGAAAGAGAGCGAGAAGAGAAGGTGCCTCGGTCGAGAGATGATCACGAAGTGATCCTAACTAAAGCAAGTCAAACATAACCCCACCGTGTTCACTTCCCGAATCCCTTTCAGAAAATGACCGTCACGGTACACACGCTGGTAGTGTATTGGAACATGGTGTCAAGTTTTCTACAACCGGATATTAACAATCTCCCATCTGCCACATAACCGCGGGCACGGCTTTCGAAAGTTCATAACCCTGCAGGGGTGTTCCAACTTGGCCCATGACAAGCCCATGATCCGCGGAGTCGCAACTCCAAGGTGGGAAGTGTTGGGGAACATAGTATTTTAAAATTTTCCTACGATCACGCAAGATCTATCTACCAGATGCATAGCAACGAGAGGGAAGAGTGTGTCTACGTACCCTCGTAGACCGGAAGCGGAAGCGTCAAGTGACGCGGTTGATGTAGTTGAACTTCTTCGCGATTCAACCGATCAAGCACCGAACGTACGGCACATCCGCGTTCAGCACACGTTCAGCTTGATGACGTCCCACGAGCTCTTGATCCAGTTGAGATTCACGGGAGAGTTTCGTCAGCACGACGGCGTGGTGACGGATATGATGTATTTACCGGCGCAGGGCTTCGCCTAAGCACTGCAACGGTATGACCGAGGTGTGTTTCTGTGGAGGGGGGCACCGCACACGGCTGGAACAATTCAACTTGTGTGTCTTTGGGTGCCCCCTGCCCCCGTATATAAAGGAGCAAGGGAGGAGGGCTGGCCGGCCTCCTATGGTGCGGCTAGGGCAATTCTACTAGGAATAGGATCCTATTCCTAGTAGGAGTCCACCAAGAAGGAAGAGAGGGAAAGGAAAAGAGGGAGAGGTGGCGCCCCCCAATCCTAGTCCAACTAGGATCCCCCGGTGGGGCGCCAGCCAGCCTATATGGGCTGCCTCTCTCCTTTCCTTCAAGGCCCACTATGGACCATCCCCCTCGTGGGGGGTTCCGGTAACCCCCTCCGGCAATCCAGTTAAATCCGAAACTTTTCCGGAACACTTCCGGTGTCCGAATATAGTCGTCCAATATATCAATCTTTATGTCTCGGACATTCCGAGACTCCTCGTCATGTCCGAGATCTCATCTGGGACTCCGAACTACCTTCGGTACATCAAAACTCATAAACTCATAATACCGATCGTCATCAAACGTTAAGCGCGCGGACCCTACGGGTTCGAGAACTATGTAGACATGACCGAGACTCATCTCCGGTCAATAACCAATAGCGGAACCTGGATGCTCATATTGGTTCCTACATATTCTACGAAGATCTTTATCGGTCAAACCGCATAACAACATACGTTGTTCCTTTTGTCATCGGTATGTTACTTGCCCGAGATTCGATCGTCGGTATCTCCATACCTAGTTCAATCTCGTTACCGGCAAGTCTCTTTACTCGTTCCGTAACACATCATCTCGTGACTAACTTATTAGTCTTTTGCTTGCAAGGCTTATTGTGATGTGTGTTACCGAGAGGGCCTAGAGATACCTCTCCGACACTCGGAGTGACAAATCCTAATCTTGATCTATGCCAACACCACGAATACTTTCGGAGACACCTGTAGAGCATCTTTATGATCACCCAGTTACGTTGTGACGTTTGATAGCACACAAGGTGTTCCTACGGTATTCGGGAGTTGCATAAGCTCATAGTCATAGGAACATGTATAAGTCATGAAGAAAGCAATAGCAGTAAAACTAAACGATCATAGTGCTATGCTAACGGATGGGTCTTGTCCATCACATCATTCTCCTAATGATGTGATCCCGTTGATCAAATGACAACTCATGTCTATGGTTAGGAAACATAACCATCTTTGATCAATGAGCTAGTCTAGTAGAGGCATACTAGGGACACTCTGTTTTGTCTATGTATTCACACATGTACTAAGTTTCTGGTTAATACAATTCTAGCATGAATAATAAACATTTATCATGATATAAGGAAATATAAATAACAACTTTATTATTGCCTCTAGGGCATATTTCCTTCAGTCTCCCACTTGCACTAGAGTCAATAATCTAGCTCACATCGCCATGTGATTTAATACCGATAGTTCACATCGTTATGTGAATAACACCCATAGTTCACATCACCATGTGACCAACACCCAAAGGGTTTACTAGAGTCAATAATCTAGTTCACATCGCTATGTGATTAATACCCAAGAGTAATAAGGTGTGATCATGTTTTGCTTGTGAGAGAAGTTTAGTCAACGGGTCTGTCACATTCAGTTCCGTATGTATTTCGCAAATTTCTATGTCTACAATGCTCTGCATGGAGCTACTCTAGCTAATTGCTCCCACTTTCAATACGCATCCAGATTGATACTTAGAGTCTTCTGGATTTAGTGTCAAAGCTTGCATCGGCGTAACCCTTTACGACGAACTCTTTATCACCTCCATAATTGAGAAATATTTCCTTAGTCATCCAATTACTAAGGATAATTTTGACCGCTGTACAGTGATCTACTCCTGGATCACTATTGTACCTCCCTGTCAAACTCATGGCAAGGTACACAACGTGTTTTTTACACAGCATGGCATACTTTATAGAACCTATGGCTGAGGCATAGGGAATGACTTTCATTCTCTCTATATTTTTCTGTCGTGGTCTGGCTTTGAGTCTTACTCAACTTCACACCTTACAAGTCAGGCAAGAACTCCTTCTTTGACTGATCCATTTTGAACTACTTCAAAATCTTATCAAGGTATGTACTCATCGAAAGTCTTATCAAGCGTCTTGATCTATCTCTATAGATCTTGATCCCAATATGTAAGAAGCTTCACCAAGGTCTTTCTTTGAAAAAACTCCTTTCAAACACTCCTTTATGCTTTCCAGAAAATTCTACATCATTTCCGATCGACAATATGTCATTCACATATACTTATCAGAAAGGTTGTAGTGCTCCCACTCACTTCTTGTAAATACAGGCTTCACCGCAAGTCTGTATAAATCTATATGCTTTGATCAACTTATCAAAGCGTATATTCCAACTCCGAGATGCTTGCACTAGTCCATAGATGGATCACTGGAGCTTGCACATTTTGTTAGCACCTTTAGGATTGACAAAACCTTCCGGTTGCATCATATACAAGTCTTCTTTAATAAATCCATTAAAGAATGCAGTTTTGTTATCCATTTGCCAGATTTCTTAAAATGCGGCAATTACTAACATGATTCGGACAGACTTAAGCATCGCTACGGGTGAGAAAGTCTCATCGTAGTCAACTCCTTGAACTTGTCGAAACCCTTTCGCAACAAGTCGAGCTTTGTAAACAGTAACATTACCGTTTGCGTCGGTCTTCCTCTTGAAGATCCATTTATTTTTGATGGCTTGCCGATCATCGGGCAAGTCAACCAAAGTCCATACTTTGTTCTAATACATGGATCCCATCTCAGATTTCATGGTCTCAAGCCATTTTGCGGAATCTGGGCTCATCATCGCTTCCTCATAGTTCGTAGGTTCATCATGGTCTAGTAACATGACTTCCAGAACTGGGTTGCCGTACCACTCTGGTGCGGAACGAACTCTGGTTGATCTACGAAGTTCAGCAGAAACTTGATCTGAAGTTTCATGATCATCATCATTAGCTTCCTCACTAATTGGTGTAGGAATCACTGGAACGAGTTTCTGTGATGTACTACCTTCCAATTTGGGAGAAGGTACAATTACCTCATCAAGTTCTACTTTCCTCCCACTCACTTCTTTCGAGAGAAACTCCTTCTCTAGAAAGGATCCACTCTTAGCAACAAAGACCTTGCCTTAGGATCTGTGATAGAAGGTGTACCCAACAGTTTCTTTTTGGGTATCCTATGAAGATTTACTTCTCCGAATTGGGTTCGAGCTTATCATGTTGAAACTTTTTCACATAAGCATCGCAGTCCCAAACTTAAAGAAATGACAGCTTAGGTTTCTCGTCAAACCACAGTTCATACGGTGTCATCTCCATGGATTTAGATGGTGCCCTATTTAACGTGAATGTAGTTGTCTCTAATGCATAACCCCAAAAGCGATAGTGGTAGATCGGTAAGAGACATCATCGATCGCACCATATCTAATAAAGTACGGTTATGACGTTCGGACACACCATTACACTGTGGTGTTCCAGGTGGCGTGAGTAGTGAAACTATTTCACATTGTTTTTATTGAAGGCCAAACTCGCTAACTCAAATATTTTACCTCTACGATCATATCGTAGAAACTCTTATTTTCTTGTAACGATGATTCTCCACTTCACTCTGAAATTCTTTGAACTTTTCAAATGTTTCAGACTTGTGCTTCATTAAGTAGATATACCCATATCTGCTCAAATCATCAGTGAAGGTCAGAAAATAACGATACCTGCCGCGAGCTTCAACACTCATTGGTCCGCATACATCAGTATGTATGATTTCCAACAACTCTGTTGCTCGCTCCACGGTTCCGGAGAACGGAGTTTTAGTCATCTTGCCCATGAGGCATGGTTCGCAAGCACCAAGTGATTCATAATCAAGTGATTCAAAAAGTCCATCACTATGGAGTTTCTTCATGCGCTTTACACCAATATGACCTAAACGGCAGTGCCACAAATAAGTTGCACTATCATTATTAACCTTGCATTTTTTGGCTTCAATATTATGAATATGTGTATCACACGATCGAGATCCAACAAACCATTTTCATTGGGTGTATGACCATAGAAGGTTTTATTCATGTAAACAGAACAACAATTATTCTCTAACTTACATGAATAATCGTATTGCAATAAACATGATCAAATCATATTCATGCTCAACACAAACACCAAATAACACTTATTTAGGTTCAATACTAATCCCGAAAGTATAGGGAGTGTGCGATGATGATCATATCAATCTTGGAACTACTTCCAATACACATCGGCACTTCATCCTTTAACTAGTTTCTGTTCATTATGCAACTCCCATTTCGAGTTACTACTCTTTAGCAACTGAACCAATATCAAATACCGAGGGGTTGCTATGAACACTAGTAAAATACACATCAATAATCTGTATATCAAATATACCTTTGTTCACTTTGCCATCCTTCTTATCCGCCAAATATCTAGGGCAGTTCCACTTCTAGTGACCATTTCCTTTGCAGTAGAAGCACTTAGTTTCAGGCTTGAGTTTAGCTTTGGGTTTCTTCACGGGAGTGACAACTTGCTTGTCATTCTTCTTGAAGTTCCCCTTCTATCCCTTTGCCCTTTACTTGAAACAAGTGGTCTGGTTAACCATCAACACTTGATGCTCTTTCTTGATTTCTACCTTCGTGGATTTCAGCATCGTGAAGAGCTCGGGAATTACTTTCGTCATCCCTTGCATATTATAGTTCATCACGAAGTTCTACTAACTTGGTGATAGTGTCTAGAGAACTTTGTCAATTACTATCTTATCTGGAAGATTAACTCCCACTTGATTCAAGCAATTGTACTACCCAGACAATCTGAGCACATGCTCACTGGTTGAGCTATTCTCCTCCATCTTGTAGGCAAAGTACTGTCAGAGGTCTTATACCTCTCGACACGGGCATGAGTATGAAATACTAATTTCAACTCTTGGAACATCTCATATGCTCCGTGGCGTTTCAAAACGTTTTTGAAGTCCCGGTTATAAGCCGTAAAGTATGGTGCACTAAACTATCAAGTAGTCATCATATCGAGCTTTTGTCAAAACGTTCATAACGTCTACATCGGCTCCTGCAATAGGTCTGTCACCTAGCGGTGCATCAAGGACATAATTCTTCTGTGCAGCAATGAGGATAATCCTCAGATCACGGAACAATTCCGCATCATTGCTACTAACATCTTTCAACTTGGTTTTCTCTAGGAACATATAAAAAAAATAAACGTGGAGCAACATCGCGAGCTTATTGATCTACAACATAGATATGCTAATACTACCAGGACTAAGTTCATGATAAATTAAAGTTCAATTAATCATATTACTTAAGAACTCCCACTTAGATAGACATCCCTCCGGCCATCTAAATGATCACGTGATCCAAATCAACTAAACCATGTCCGATCATCATGTGAGATGGAGTAGTTTCAATGGTGAACATCTTATGTTGATCATATCTACTATATGATTCACGCTCGACCTTTCGGTCTCCAGTGTTCCGAGGCCATATCTGCATATGCTAGGCTCGTCAAGTTTAACCCGAGTATTCTGCGTGTGCAAAACTGGCTTACACCTGTTGTATTTGAACGTAGAGCTTATCACACCCGATCATCACGTGGTGTCTCGGCACGACGAACTTTCGCAACAGTGCATACTCAGGGAGAACACTTATACCTTGAAATTTAGTAAGGGATCATCTTATAATGCTACCGTCGTTCTAAGCAAAATAAGAAGCATAATAAGATAAACATCACATGCAATCAAAATATGTGACATGATATGGCCATCATCATCTTGTGCTTTTGATCTCCATCTCCAAAGCACCGTCATGATCACCTTCGTCACCGGCACGACACCTTGATCTCCATCGTAGCATCGTTGTCGTCTCGCCAACTATTGCTTCTACGACTATCGCTACCGCTTGGTGATGAAGTAAAGCAATTACATGGCGATTGCATTTCATACAATAAAGCGACAACCATATGGCTCCTGCCAGTTGCCGATAACATTACAAAACATGATCATCTCATACAAAAACCGTATAACTCATCATGTCTTGACCATATCACATCACAACATGCCCTGCAAAAACAAGTTAGACGTCCTCTACTTTGTTGTTGCAAGTTTTACGTGGCTGCTACGGGCTTAGCAAGAACCGTTCTTACCTACGCATACAAAACCACAACGATGTTTCGTCAAGTATGTGCTGTTTTAACCTTCACAAGGACCGGGCGTAGCCACACTTGATTCAGCTAAAGTGAGAGAGACAGACACCCGCCAGTCACCTTTAAGCAACGAGTGCTCGTAACGGTGAAACCAGTCTCGCGTAAGCTGTAATGCCCAGGATGGGACTATACCTCCTACGTGTCGAGGCACGACTTAAAGGTATAAGCCCATCCTAGAATGATCTCAAGTTTGGTATCTTTGCACGACTCATGTAAAAGAGGGATTAAATTGCAAAAGGAGATAGTTGGCTTACACTCGCCACTTCACACAATACAATAAATAAACAAAACATCATACAAAACATCACAACCCGACTACGGGTGAAGATCCAAAAGAAAGATACCAAAACAACATAAAGCCACAGGTCAGGATCGAATCCTAGTAGAAACCACTACTGAACATCGAAACGTTACAAGCAAACGGCCAAACTCTTCAACAAGCTCCTGGTGAAGGACTGAACCAACTCCTACATCAAACTCGGCTGAACCTGCAACTGGTGTGGTGAAGTAACTGTGAGCCACAGAGGACTCGGCAATCCCGTTCCCGGGTAACACGACTATTTAAGCCTTGGGTGAGGATAAGGCTGAAGAAAGAATAAGAGGTGAAGGAACAAACAAGAGTCTGCAGCAGCAACTAGCACTAACTTACGCAAAAGAGAGCGAGAAGAGAAGAGCATCGGTCGAAAGATGATCACGACGTGATCCTAGCTAAAGCCGGTCAAACATAACCCCACCGTGTTCAACTCCCGAATCCCTATTCGGAAATTGACAGTCACGGTACACACGCTGGTAGTGTATTGAAACATTGTATCAAGTTATCTACAACCGGAATTAACAAGCTCCCATCTGCCACATAACCGCGGGCACGGCTTTCGAAAGTTCAAACCCTGCAGGGGTGTTCCAACTTGACCCATTACAAGCCCACGATCCGCGAAGTCGCAACTCCATAGGTGGGAAGACCCGAGTATTCTCGGAATCCCGTGCTCGAGTTAAACCGAACTAAGGTAAGGCTAATCCAGCAAATCCTCCCGGCGTGTCGACACCCTGATAGTAGCCGCGCGTATCTAGGTCTCAGGACACGACCGGATGGGCGATTCTACAGGTTTTTACCAAACCTTGAGTTTCCTCGAGGTGGCCCCGCAGAACCCCCGTTTCGGACCAACACTCATGTGGAGCACTGGCCCGGGGGTTGAATTAAATTAAAAGGGATAGCTAGTCCACATGCAAGTTTTATTAGTTATTAGGCAAATAGTACCAAATGTTGGGACTTGCTGGAAAAGACTTAGCACTTAGCGGTTTATCAAGGGGGTCCCATACACCCCAACCGTGTTAGGAACGCAAAATCAAGGAACATAACACCGGTTTATACGGTTCCTAACGGCATGAGTGGAACAAAACACCAAGCAAAAGGCTTAGCCTTCCACCCTGCCAGTATATAGATGATTTCATTTTTAAGCATTTATATAGTGTGATATAACCCAACCAAACTTCAACATGAAGCAAGCATCTTCAATCTTCACCTGCAACTAACAATGTTATAAGAAGGGCTGAGCGAAGCGTACTTAGCCAAGCAACGTTTTGCATAGGTAGGTTGGTTAAACATGGCAATTGGTTACAAGTAGGAGGCTGACAAGAAGAACATGGGCATCGAGGCAAAACTATAGATCGAGACTACTAGCAATAGGCAAAGATAGTAATGGTATCCGGGTTCGGTCATCTTGCCTGGGATTCCACAAGGGAGAAGAACGGATCCAAGAAGAAGACGGAGCAACAGTCGAGCGGATCCTCACAACTCCGGAACGAAACCGAAGCTAACAAGAGAAGCAACCGGAAAGAAACAAACAACTCGGTAAACACACAAGCATCAACATGGCATACGATGCACAAACAAGTATGATGCATGTCCGGTTTAAATGTGCATGGCATGGCAAAGTGCACAAACAAATCTACAAGTTAAGTGGAGATCAATATGCAACGAGTTGCATATCGACGAAACACCACATTTAATTATTTAGTTGACTCACATTATTTACAAGACAAGTTTAAATGTTTTTAGCATGGCAAGAGGTGTAGCATAAAGAAACTATACTATTAAGGCAATTTAAATGAGGCCGGAAATAACAACAACATATCCGGAAAATCCCCATGAGCATGTTTAATAATTATAAAGCAACAACAATTAACATATATAATGTTGTTAAATGATGCGGATGACATGATCAAGAATGCAAGTTTTATTAAAAGGGTTGACATTAAGAGAGATATGAAGCTTTGTCACCGTGGTGGAATGAAAAGAGGGTGCCACGGCAACAATTCCGAAAATGATGCAACGGCATCATATCGGTTCCGGTATCTCGTTGAGAGACCGGTGCAAAAGGTGACGAAGCGAGTCAAACGAGATGAAAGAGGTGGGGTGATCCCGTTACCGGGTTCCCACGAGTCGGTGGCGAGGCAACCGAGGAACATGTCAAAAGGTCGGAACGGCACGGAGCACACAAGGGTAACAACTCAAACAACCACAACATCTCACGGGCACGTCTCGGGTTATACCTTCGAAACAATTGTTTCGGGGCGGAAACGAGTTCGTAGTGGAAGTAGTGGTACACGTTCGTAGAGGTACTTGAGGGTCTCGGCGACGGTAGTTGAAGTAGTGGTACATGTTGGCGTTTCCGTTTCCGAAGAGGTACTTGTCGCGTCATCTTGTGTCGGTGTTCTCGTATCGTAGATGTACACATACGTAGATGTTCGAGGTCGGTGTCGAGGTACTTGACGCGTCCGGTAGTCGTACACGTACGTCGTGGTACTTGTCGGGTCGCCGTGTACTCGTTCATGTAGTCGTTCTCGAGGTCGTCGTGGGAAGTAGTGGTTCACGGAGCTCGTTATCCCGTAGATGTACTTGACGTTCGGAGACCGGTTCTTGCCTGTCTTGGTCACACCGTAAGGAATACTTGGCGAAAACAACAGCAGTAACAAAACAACAAAAAGGACATGACGGCCTCGGGACACAGCCACGACAAGTCAAACGGAGCTCGCCGGGAAGCACGGAGGCAGGGCAACTGGCTGCTGGCTGGCCGGACGAGGCCGGCGACCTGGTGCTGCTGCCACCTCTGACCGGCGGCCCTGGAGGCGGGGTTGACTCGGCCGGTCCTGCCGAGGAAGAGGCGAGTCGCTGGCTGGCCCTGGAGAGACCGGGCGCGGGGAAGGCCATGGCGCAGAGGAGGCGACGAATCCGGCCGGCCTTGGCGTCGAGGACGGAGGGAAGGGGCGCGCTCCAGCGCTGTCGACGGCTGGAGGCCGCATGGGCGAAGGTAGGCGAGGCAGCGCCGCGACCTGCTCGAGGGCGCCAGGCGCGGGCGCGCACACACGGCGGCTCGCGGGGCAGAGGTGAGCTGGGGCTCGAGGGGAGCATCTGGAACGAAGGGAGGCCGACGGGGCGAAGGGTGCTGCGGGACGCGGTCATCCCCGGCGCTGCAGGGCGATGGGGTGCATCGGGCGCTGCGGCGAGCGGGCGATGGGAGGCGCTCGGGCCAGGGGGCCGGGGAGCTGACGGAGGGAGGACCTATGAGGAGGAGGGGCTCGTGCCTGGCCGGAGAGGAAGGCCGAGGGGAATCGCCCCTGGCGGCGCTCGGTCGAGGGGTGAGGTGCGGGGCGAGCGAGAGGGAGAAAAGGACAGAGAGAGAGTCGAGGGAGAGGGAGAGGGTTCGAGGGGTGGCGGCGGAAGGAGAGGGAGCGAGCGAGAGGAGGGGTCGGTCGCTGGCTGCGGGCTAGGTTAGGCCTAGCTGGGCCTGAGGCTGGGAGGTGGCCTGGGCCGGAGTGGCCTAAGAGGCTGCCCTCTTTTTATTTCTTAAATAGAAATAAAAAGAGAGAGCAAAACAAAAAGAAAGAGCCACAGAAAGAAAAGAAAAAATGATGGACATTTTGTAAGGCTTTACGGAATAAACCCAACCCAACAAAAATAATTCCAACAAAAAGGGAAGTGCAAAACTAAAACATTAGCTTGCAATAAAAGGGGTTTAGATAAAAGGAGGAGCCTCGAAACAACGGAAAGAAATAGCAAGGTTTAGAAGGAGAAGCTCGAAGTGAAAAAAAAACATGGGGAGAATATGCAAGTGTGTTTGAGAAATTCCAACAATGGAATATTTATTTATATAGCTCCCTAAAATAATGAGAGGCTTTTATATGTTATAAAGAGAAGTCATCTTCCCTCGATTTAAATGGACCGAAGGTCCACACAATTTATTAGGTTGAGATGCAAAAATAAAATATGACATGATGGCATGATGACATGATGCAATGCAAAAATAAATAACACAAGCACAAAAGAACACACGGGCAACCCCGGAACATCTGGAATCTTCGGGCATCTTCTGGAATCTTCTGGGACGTCGGTCTCGGGCGTCACAACTCTCCCACACTAACAGAGGATCTCGACCCGAGATCCTAGAGATATCACCGGGTAAAACGGAAGAGGAAGAGGTAAAACAAAGTTGCTTCTTTGACAGACGAGTGAAACCAAAGAACCTTAAGAGGTTGAACAAGATGAAAGAAGAATACAACGGAGATGAACGAAGATGAAAACTCCGTTAGAAAAGAGGAACATTATGAGAACCTTGAAGGTTGAAAGACATGAAGCAAGAGCTTACGAACCAAAAGAATAAGAAACCGCAATGGCATAGCCAAGGAATAAGAATGACAGAATTTGGACAGCACTCCGTCTGAAAATGGAAGGAATTAACAAGAACTAGAGAAGATGGAGTGATACTTGATGAAAACAACAACATATTGTCTCCGAAACAAAGAAAGAATGGCACAAGGGGTAAGAAAGGATTCAGACAGCACTCCGGTTGAAAAGAGAGGCAAACTTGATAAGATGAGGGAACTAGAATGAAGAATACAACACTCCGGTTAAATGATAAGCAAGGGAAAAGAACATGATCTCGATAAAAACGAGATGATGGTTAAAGAGAGCAATATCACAAAACCTCCGGAATGAAAGAATAGCATATAAATCAAAGAAAGACTTGAACGGAGAAGAAAAGACAATTCTCCGACAAATGAATTGAAAGAGCATCCTTACGAAGAAGTGTTGAACGGAGTTGTTGGAAAATCAACAACGAAAACGAATAAGCTCGAAGTGGGCTTATAGAATACATCTCAAAATTAAGAGGTGACAACCAGCCACTGACGAAAAAAAATTGATTGGATTGAGATCAACAAGGAGACGAAGAACTTATCTCACCGGAATGATAAATGAAGAACTTGGGTCATTTATAAGCACCATAATAGCAACAATCCTTAGGGAAATCTTTAGGTGAAAAACAACCCAAGATAACTCCAACGAATAAAAAATGAGGGGTTGAAAGAATCTCCTGAACAAAGAAAATGATGGGTTTAAATATCTCATTCTTGACAACTTGTGAAACATGAAACATGAAGGAATTGTCAAGAATGACATAACACCATCTCAAAGATAAGGTAGAAAGGATTGCAATTGGAAAGCATGAAGAAGAATGCTTGAGCTCCAACAAGAATCTTGATGAAGACTTCGAGGATGAATTAAATGAAGATGAACCACCATGAGAACTCCGGTAATGAAAGCATGAGAAGTGAAAGATGAAAAGAATAAGATTCAAGGCCTGCGATGAATTAGATTGAGCTTTGAAATGATGTAATAGAAATAACTTGGATCTCCGGAAAAAACAAGATGAAGAATTTAGAACCAAGGATATGATATGATGAACAAGCTTCGGACAAAAGAATTAAACACTTGGAAGGAACAAGAATAAGAATTATGCTATGCATCTCCTTCACCAATTTAAATTGATGACAACCAAAGGATTTGGCATGCTACTTATTCTCGTTGGAAAGGAATTAAAGAGAGATCTAGCACAAGCTGGATAAATCTGCAACAAAGCACCGGTAGGATTATGAAAAGAACAAGTGAATGAAAACGATAACAACGGAAGGGTAAACTTGAATGAATCACCGTAAGAATGTGGAGACGAACGAAGAGACATCAATGAAGAATATTAGGAGGACGAAGTTGAAAACTGAGAACGAAGAAATCTTCTGAAATGATGGCCTTCGGAGGATCACAAAGAAAAGAATTCAAGAATGCTTCGGATGGGTATAAAAGAATTCCTCACAATCAAACGATAATGAGGATGGCATGAAGCTAGAACCACGAATCTTGAGAGAACGGGCCAAGATTTAAGAGAAACACTTCTCCGGTCTTCAAATGTTGAGAATGAAGACGAGAAATGCCATGAAGAATTGTTTAGCACTCCGGAATGAAGAATTAAAAGGTTGAACCAATGATGAAAAAGAATTTGAAAGCGAACTTGGGGAAGGCATGTGACTGCTGGAATCATAATTACGTCACACTTTGAAAAGAATTGAGTATAACTCCAGAATAATTAGAAGAGTCAGGTAAGATCCTGGGAAAAGACCTGTGGGTTAGGGCCCACTCAAAGAAATCACCGTTGAAAAAGATTGCTTAAGAGATATTGCACCGGTTGAATTAAATGGCTTGGATAAGATAACAATCCTCAAAAAAAAATAGCTTGAATGGATTAAGAATGGAATTATGAATCTTCAGCACTCCGGATATGAACAGCAAGAGGAGAATGATTAATTGGTGCACCGGAATAAGAAAGCATTGTGAAACGAGGAAAAGGATAGGATCAACACCGAAATCTTGAATTACACCCACCGGCAGAATTAGAGAACAAAAGAATGATGAACTTGAAGCTGTTGATCATCTTCACGATAAATCACCGGATAAGAACATTGAGGGAAAAGAATGAAGAACCATCACATGAATAAAATGGATATTTCATTTAGAATTGCTAGCTCCATAAAGAAAAGGGGTGGGAGGGTGGGCAAAACAAAGACGACTTGAGATGAATGAAACAGACAAATCGTCAGATTTCTCAACGACGTCCGTATGGAGTAACTTGAAGAGAAAGCACACCGGTTGGAAAGGATTAACATGACCATCTTGATGATCAAGAAGAAATAGCACTCCCATAGAAATATGAGAACACCGATAAGGAAAGGGTATGGAATCAACATTTGACATCGAAGCAACTCGAATACCAGAATCAAAACAAAACAAAGGGTAGATATGCAACAGCCTAATCTTCACAACATCATCCGAACAGAGAATTGAACGAATGAATTCCGCAGGTACATCAACTGGTCGAGAAGCCACTTGAAGAACAAAAGATAAATAAAAAGGAACAAGGATCAGATAGAACAAATACAAGATAGAAGTTTCGTTCCGCATCTTCGTGCTGAAAGCTCATGGAACATGTTACAAAAGGGTTTTGCAATCCCCGGATCAGCATAGCCAAGGACCCTTTAAGATGCAACTCCCGATCAGAAGAAGTCCATAAAACCACTTCACTCAATGTAGAACCCCAAACTTCATATCGAGCATCCGTTGGAAGAATGCCTAGAACTACTGGATAAACCCACCTATAGATTTCCGAAAGTTTCCAGTTATGCAATCAGGTGTTGGGGATACACGGGAAGCACCGCGCAATCAACTCTAAACCTACATCCAGGTGTATCCATCCTTCAACACATAACCAGTCTTTCTCGGAAACTGTGTACCTCGGACCTTCGAAAAGCATCCACTATAACAAGCTATGGCAATACTCTCGAACTACCTCCCCAGTACTGGGTGATGTCGGGGTTATCTTGCCACTGGCCGTATAGGAGAGATTTTCGATGTCGGCCGTCTTAAGTATTTAGTACTGCCGCGATATGCTTGTGTCAATGATACCCCGAAGCTCAACTCCTGGGTAACAGGAGGCATCGAGAACAATATCCTTGTCACAAGAACATCGAAACAATCCCAGAATACTGGCGGGATCCTAAAAAAAAAAAATTGGTGCAATTTTTGAAAGTAGAAGAGATAAGAGTAATCGTCAGGAGTCCTCACCAGAGAGAAAAGGGATGAGAAGCAAAGAAATCCTACTCTCCGATATAATATAGGACTCAAAAAGTTTTCAGTGTGTGCCTAGACTCAACCGTCAACGATTCGATCAATCAGTGGGGGCTTCTAGGTCGGAGAAGGCTCTGAATACCAACTTGTAATGCCCAGGATGGGACTATACCTCCTACGTGTCGAGGCACGACTTAAAGGTATAAGCCCATCCTAGAATGATCTCAAGTTTGGTATCTTTGCACGACTCATGTAAAAGAGGGATTAAATTGCAAAAGGAGATAGTTGGCTTACACTCGCCACTTCACACAATACAATAAATAAACAAAACATCATACAAAACATCACAACCCGACTACGGGTGAAGATCCAAAAGAAAGATACCAAAACAACATAAAGCCACAGGTCAGGATCGAATCCTAGTAGAAACCACTACTGAACATCGAAACGTTACAAGCAAACGGCCAAACTCTTCAACAAGCTCCTGGTGAAGGACTGAACCAACTCCTGCATCAAACTCGGCTGAACCTGCAACTGGTGTGGTGAAGTAACTGTGAGCCACAAAGGACTCAGCAATCCCGTTCCCGGGTAACACGACTATTTAAGCCTTGGGTGAGGATAAGGCTGAAGAAAGAATAAGAGGTGAAGGAACAAACAAGAGTCTGCAGCAGCAACTAGCACTAACTTACGCAAAAGAGAGCGAGAAGAGAAGAGCATCGGTCGAAAGATGATCACGACGTGATCCTAGCTAAAGCCGGTCAAACATAACCCCACCGTGTTCAACTCCCGAATCCCTATTCGGAAATTGACAGTCACGGTACACACGCTGGTAGTGTATTGAAACATTGTATCAAGTTATCTACAACCGGAATTAACAAGCTCCCATCTGCCACATAACCGCGGGCACGGCTTTCGAAAGTTCAAACCCTGCAGGGGTGTTCCAACTTGACCCATTACAAGCCCACGATCCGCGAAGTCGCAACTCCATAGGTGGGAAGACCCGAGTATTCTCGGAATCCCGTGCTCGAGTTAAACCGAACTAAGGTAAGGCTAATCCAGCAAATCCTCCCGGCGTGTCGACACCCTGATAGTAGCCGCGCGTATCTAGGTCTCAGGACACGACCGGATGGGCGATTCTACAGGTTTTTACCAAACCTTGAGTTTCCTCGAGGTGGCCCCGCAGAACCCCCGTTTCGGACCAACACTCATGTGGAGCACTGGCCCGGGGGTTGAATTAAATTAAAAGGGATAGCTAGTCCACATGCAAGTTTTATTAGTTATTAGGCAAATAGTACCAAATGTTGGGACTTGCTGGAAAAGACTTAGCACTTAGCGGTTTATCAAGGGGGTCCCATACACCCCAACCGTGTTAGGAACGCAAAATCAAGGAACATAACACCGGTTTATACGGTTCCTAACGGCATGAGTGGAACAAAACACCAAGCAAAAGGCTTAGCCTTCCACCCTGCCAGTATATAGATGATTTCATTTTTAAGCATTTATATAGTGTGATATAACCCAACCAAACTTCAACATGAAGCAAGCATCTTCAATCTTCACCTGCAACTAACAATGCTATAAGAAGGGCTGAGCGAAGCGTACTTAGCCAAGCAACGTTTTGCATAGGTAGGTTGGTTAAACATGGCAATTGGTTACAAGTAGGAGGCTGACAAGAAGAACATGGGCATCGAGGCAAAACTATAGATCGAGACTACTAGCAATAGGCAAAGATAGTAATGGTATCCGGGTTCGGTCATCTTGCATGGGATTCCACAAGGGAGAAGAACGGATCCAAGAAGAAGACGGAGCAACAGTCGAGCGGATCCTCACAACTCCGGAACGAAACCGAAGCTAACAAGAGAAGCAACCGGAAAGAAACAAACAACTCGGTAAACACACAAGCATCAACATGGCATACGATGCACAAACAAGTATGATGCATGTCCGGTTTAAATGTGCATGGCATGGCAAAGTGCACAAACAAATCTACAAGTTAAGTGGAGATCAATATGCAACGAGTTGCATATCGACGAAACACCACATTTAATTATTTAGTTGACTCACATTATTTACAAGACAAGTTTAAATGTTTTTAGCATGGCAAGAGGTGTAGCATAAAGAAACTATACTATTAAGGCAATTTAAATGAGGCCGGAAATAACAACAACATATCCGGAAAATCCCCATGAGCATGTTTAATAATTATAAAGCAACAACAATTAACATATATAATGTTGTTAAATGATGCGGATGACATGATCAAGAATGCAAGTTTTATTAAAAGGGTTGACATTAAGAGAGATATGAAGCTTTGTCACCGTGGTGGAATGAAAAGAGGGTGCCACGGCAACAATTCCGAAAATGATGCAACGGCATCATATCGGTTCCGGTATCTCGTTGAGAGACCGGTGCAAAAGGTGACGAAGCGAGTCAAACGAGATGAAAGAGGTGGGGTGATCCCGTTACCGGGTTCCCACGAGTCGGTGACGAGGCAACCGAGGAACATGTCAAAAGGTCGGAACGGCACGGAGCACACAAGGGTAACAACTCAAACAACCACAACATCTCACGGGCACGTCTCGGGTTATACCTTCGAAACAATTGTTTCGGGGCGGAAACGAGTTCGTAGTGGAAGTAGTGGTACACGTTCGTAGAGGTACTTGAGGGTCTCGGCGACGGTAGTTGAAGTAGTGGTACATGTTGGCGTTTCCGTTTCCGAAGAGGTACTTGTCGCGTCATCTTGTGTCGGTGTTCTCGTATCGTAGATGTACACATACGTAGATGTTCGAGGTCGGTGTCGAGGTACTTGACGCGTCCGGTAGTCGTACACGTACGTCGTAGTACTTGTCGGGTCGCCGTGTACTCGTTCATGTAGTCGTTCTCGAGGTCGTCGTGGGAAGTAGTGGTTCACGGAGCTCGTTATCCCGTAGATGTACTTGACGTTCGGAGACCGGTTCTTGCCTGTCTTGGTCACACCGTAAGGAATACTTGGCGAAAACAACAGCAGTAACAAAACAACAAAAAGGACATGACGGCCTCGGGACACAGCCACGACAAGTCAAACGGAGCTCGCCGGGAAGCACGGAGGCAGGGCAACTGGCTGCTGGCTGGCCGGACGAGGCCGGCGACCTGGTGCTGCTGCCACCTCTGACCGGCGGCCCTGGAGGCGGGGTTGACTCGGCCGGTCCTGCCGAGGAAGAGGCGAGTCGCTGGCTGGCCCTGGAGAGACCGGGCGCGGGGAAGGCCATGGCGCAGAGGAGGCGACGAATCCGGCCGGCCTTGGCGTCGAGGACGGAGGGAAGGGGCGCGCTCCAGCGCTGTCGACGGCTGGAGGCCGCATGGGCGAAGGTAGGCGAGGCAGCGCCGCGACCTGCTCGAGGGCGCCAGGCGCGGGCGCGCACACACGGCGGCTCGCGGGGCAGAGGTGAGCTGGGGCTCGAGGGGAGCATCTGGAACGAAGGGAGGCCGACGGGGCGAAGGGTGCTGCGGGACGCGGTCATCCCCGGCGCTGCAGGGCGATGGGGTGCATCGGGCGCTGCGGCGAGCGGGCGATGGGAGGCGCTCGGGCCAGGGGGCCGGGGAGCTGACGGAGGGAGGACCTGTGAGGAGGAGGGGCTCGTGCCTGGCCGGAGAGGAAGGCCGAGGGGAATCGCCCCTGGCGGCGCTCGGTCGAGGGGTGAGGTGCGGGGCGAGCGAGAGGGAGAAAAGGACAGAGAGAGAGTCGAGGGAGAGGGAGAGGGTTCGAGGGGTGGCGGCGGAAGGAGAGGGAGCGAGCGAGAGGAGGGGTCGGTCGCTGGCTGCGGGCTAGGTTAGGCCTAGCTGGGCCTGAGGCTGGGAGGTGGCCTGGGCCGGAGTGGCCTAAGAGGCTGCCCTCTTTTTATTTCTTAAATAGAAATAAAAAGAGAGAGCAAAACAAAAAGAAAGAGCCACAGAAAGAAAAGAAAAAATGATGGACATTTTGTAAGGCTTTACGGAATAAACCCAACCCAACAAAAATAATTCCAACAAAAAGGGAAGTGCAAAACTAAAACATTAGCTTGCAATAAAAGGGGTTTAGATAAAAGGAGGAGCCTCGAAACAACGGAAAGAAATAGCAAGGTTTAGAAGGAGAAGCTCGAAGTGAAAAAAAAACATGGGGAGAATATGCAAGTGTGTTTGAGAAATTCCAACAATGGAATATTTATTTATATAGCTCCCTAAAATAATGAGAGGCTTTTATATGTTATAAAGAGAAGTCAACTTCCCTCGATTTAAATGGACCGAAGGTCCACACAATTTATTAGGTTGAGATGCAAAAATAAAATATGACATGATGGCATGATGACATGATGCAATGCAAAAATAAATAACACAAGCACAAAAGAACACACGGGCAACCCCGGAACATCTGGAATCTTCGGGCATCTTCTGGAATCTTCTGGGACGTCGGTCTCGGGCGTCACATAAGCGTACGCGTAATGTCGGTCCGGGCCGCTTCATCTCACAATACCGCCGAAGCAAAGTATGTCATGCTGGTAAGCAGTATGACTAGTATCGCCCACAACTCATTGTGTTCTACTCGTGCATATCATCTACGCATAGACCTGGCTCTGATACCACTGTTGGGGAACGTAGTATTTTAAAAATTTCCTACGATCACGCAAGATCTATCTACCAGATGCATAGCAACGAGAGGGAAGAGTGTGTCTACGTACCCTCGTAGACCGGAAGCGGAAGCGTCAAGTGACGCGGTTGATGTAGTCGAACTTCTTCGCGATTCAACCGATCAAGCACCGAACGTACGGCACCTCCGCGTTCAGCACACGTTCATCTTGATGACGTCCCACGAGCTCTTGATCTAGTTGAGCTTCACGGGAGAGTTTCGTCAGCACGACGGCGTGGTGACGGATATGATGTATTTACCGGCGCAGGGCTTCGCCTAAGCACTGCAACGGTATGACCGAGGGGTGTTTCTGTGGAGGGGGGCACCGCACACGGCTGGAACAATTCAACTTGTGTGTCTTTGGGTGCCCCCCTGCCCCCGTATATAAAGGAGCAAGGGAGGAGGGCTGGCCGGCCTCCTATGGTGCGGCTAGGGCAATCCTACTAGAAATAGGATTGCAGTCCTATTCCTAGTAGGAGTCCACCAAGAAGGAAGAGAGGGAAAGGAAAAGAGGGAGAGGTGGCGCCCCCCAATCCTAGTCCAACTAGGATCCCCTGGTGGGGCGCCAGCCAGCCTATATGGGCTGCCTCTCTCCTTTCCTTCAAGGCCCACTATGGACCATCCCCCTCGTGGGGGGTTTCGGTAACCCCCTTCGGCAATCCAGTTAAATCCGAAACTTTTCCGGAACACTTCCGGTGTCCGAATATAGTCGTCCAATATATCAATCTTTATGTCTCGGACATTCCGAGACTCCTCGTCATGTCCGTGATCTCATCCGGGACTCCGAACTACCTTTGGTACATCAAAACTCATAAACTCATAATACCGATCGTCATCAAACGTTAAGCGTGCGGACCCTACGGGTTCGAGAACTATGTAGACATGACCGAGACTCATCTCCGGTCAATAACCAATAGCGGAACCTGGATGCTCATATTGGTTCCTACATATTCTACGAAGATCTTTATCGGTCAAACCGCATAACAACATACGTTGTTCCTTTTGTCATCGGTATGTTACTTGCCCGAGATTCGATCGTCGGTATCTCCATACCTAGTTCAATCTCGTTACCGGCAAGTCTCTTTAATCGTTCCGTAACACATCATCTCGTGACTAACTTATTAGTCTTTTGCTTGCAAGGCTTATTGTGATGTGTGTTACCGAGAGGGCCCAGAGATACCTCTCCGACACTCGGAGTGACAAATCCTAATCTTGATCTATGCCAACACCACGAATACTTTCGGAGACACCTGTAGAGCATCTTTATGATCACCCAGTTACGTTGTGACGTTTGATAGCACACAAGGTGTTCCTACGGTATTCCGGAGTTGCATAATCTCATAGTCATAGGAACATGTATAAGTCATGAAGAAAGCAATAGCAGTAAAACGATATAAATATAAGACTCAAAACTTTTTCAGTGTGTGCCTAGACTCGACCGTCAACGATTCGATCAATCAGTGGGGGCTTCTAGGTCGGAGAAGGCTCTGAATACCAACTTGTAATGCCCAGGATGGGACTATATCTCCTACGTGTCGAGGCACGACTTAAAGATATAAGCCCATTCTGGAATGATCGCAAGTTTAGTACCTTTGCAAATCTCATGTACAAAATAGGGATGGAAAAACTGAAAAGATAGCTGGCTTACACTCGCCACGTCACACAAATACATTGCATGTTCAAACATCATTCAGATAAACATCACAGCCCATCTAAGGGTAAAGATCCAAATGACAAGATACCAAACATAACATTAAACCACAGATCTAGATCGAATCCTAGTAGAAGCTCTACTGATCAACCGGATAGTTCACATAGTAACGGCTACGCTCCTCGTCGTACTCCCAGTCTAGCTCAGTGCCATCGCCTGTGTAGCTCACCATCGTACCTGCATCTGGTGTTGAGGTAACTGTGAGCCACAGAGGACTCAGCAATCCCGTTCCCGGGTAACATGACTATTCAAGCCTTGGGTGAGGAACAAGGCTGGAGAAAGAACAAGAGGTTGCAGCAGCACTAGCCTAGCTGACGTGAAAGAGAGCGAGAAGAGAAGGTGCCTCGGTCGAGAGATGATCACGAAGTGATCCTAACTAAAGCAAGTCAAACATAACCCCACCGTGTTCACTTCCCGAATCCCTTTCGGAAAATGACCGTCACGGTACACACGCTGGTAGTGTATTGGAACATGGTGTCAAGTTTTCTACAACCGGATATTAACAATCTCCCATCTGCCACATAACCGCGGGCACGGCTTTCGAAAGTTCATAACCCTGCAGGGGTGTTCTAACTTGGCCCATGACAAGCCCATGATCCGCGGAGTCGCAACTCCAAGGTGGGAAGTGTTGGGGAACATAGTATTTTAAAATTTTCCTACGATCACGCAAGATCTATCTACCAGATGCATAGCAACAAGAGGGAAGAGTGTGTCTACGTACCCTCGTAGACCGGAAGCGGAAGCGTCAAGTGACGCGGTTGATGTAGTCGAACTTCTTCGCGATTCAACCGATCAAGCACCGAACGTACGGCACCTCCGCGTTCAGCACACGTTCAGCTTGATGACGTCCCACGAGCTCTTGATCCAGTTGAGCTTCACGGGAGAGTTTCGTCAGCACGACGGCGTGGTGACGGATATGATGTATTTACCGGCGCAGGGCTTCGCCTAAGCACTGCAACGGTATGACCGAGGTGTGTTTCTGTGGAGGGGGGCACCGCACACGGCTGGAACAATTCAACTTGTGTGTCTTTGGGTGCCCCCTGCCCCCGTATATAAAGGAGTAAGGGAGGAGGGTTGGCCGGCCTCCTATGGTGCGGCTAGGGCAATCCTACTAGGAATAGGATCCTATTCCTAGTAGGAGTCCACCAAGAAGGAAGAGAGGGAAAGGAAAAGAGGGAGAGGTGGCGCCCCCCAATCCTAGTCCAACTAGGATCCCCTGGTGGGGCGCCAGCCAGCCTATATGGGCTGCCTCTCTCCTTTCCTTCAAGGCCCACTATGGACCATCCCCCTCGTGGGGGGTTCCGGTAACCCCCTCCGGCAATCCAGTTAAATCCGAAACTTTTCCGGAACACTTCCGGTGTCCGAATATAGTCGTCCAATATATCAATCTTTATTTCTCGGACATTCCGAGACTCCTCGTCATGTCCGTGATCTCATCTGGGACTCCAAACTACCTTCGGTACATCAAAACTCATAAACTCATAATACCGATCGTCATCAAACGTTAAGCGTGCGGACCCTACGGGTTCGAGAACTATGTAGACATGACCGAGACTCATCTCCGGTCAATAACCAATAGCGGAAGCTGGATGCTCATATTGGTTCCTACATATTCTACGAAGATCTTTATCGGTCAAACCGCATAACAACATACGTTGTTCCTTTTGTCATCGGTATGTTACTTGCCCGAGATTCGATCGTCGGTATCTCCATACCTAGTTCAATCTCGTTACCGGCAAGTCTCTTTACTCGTTCCGTAACACATCATCTCGTGACTAACTTATTAGTCTTTTGCTTGCAAGGCTTATTGTGATGTGTGTTACCGAGAGGGCCCAGAGATACCTCTCCGACACTCGGAGTGACAAATCCTAATCTTGATCTATGCCAACACCACGAATACTTTCGGAGACACCTGTAGAGCATCTTTATGATCACCCAGTTACGTTGTGACGTTTGATAGCACACAAGGTGTTCCTACGGTATTCGGGAGTTGCATAAGCTCATAGTCATAGGAACATGTATAAGTCATGAAGAAAGCAATAGCAGTAAAACTAAACGATCATAGTGCTATGCTAACGGATGGGTCTTGTCCATCACATCATTCTCCTAATGATGTGATCCCGTTGATCAAATGACAACTCATGTCTATGGTTAGGAAACATAACCATCTTTGATCAATGAGCTAGTCTAGTAGAGGCATACTAGGGACACTCTGTTTTGTCTATGTATTCACACATGTACTAAGTTTCCGGTTAATACAATTCTAGCATGAATAATAAACATTTATCATGATATAAGGAAATATAAATAACAACTTTATTATTGCCTCTAGGGCATATTTCCTTCAGGAAGGCCCGAGTATTCTCGGAATCCCGTGCTCAAGATACTCCGAACTAAGGTAAGGCTAATCTAGCAAATCCTCCCGGCGTGCCGACACCCTGACAGTAGCCGCGCGTATCTAGTCTCAGGCCACGACCAGATGGGTGATGCTACGGGTTTTTACCAGACCTCGAGTTTCCTTGAGGTGGCCTCGCAGGACCCCCAGTTCGGACCAACACTCATGTGGAGCACTGGCCCGGGGTTGTTGATTAAGAAAGAGGGTTAATTACTCCCTATGCAAGTTTTTAGTTATTAGGCAAATAGTACCAATGTTGGGACTTGCTGGAAAAGATTTAGCACTTAGCGGTTTATCGAGGGGGTCCCATAACCCCAACCATGTGAGGAACGCATAATCAAGGAACATAACACCGGTTTATACGATTCCTAGCGGCATGAGTGGAACAAATCACCAAGCAAAAGGCTTAGCCTTCCACCCATTAACAATATATAGATGATTTCATTTAATAATTAATATAGTGTGATATCCCAACAAGCTTCAACAAGAAGCAAGAATCTTCAATCTTCACCTGCAACTAACAATGCTATAAGAGGGGCTGAGCGAAGCCTACGTATAGCCAATCAATGGTTTGCATAGGTAGGGTGGTTAAACAGGTTCATGGTTACAATAGGAGGCTGACAGGAAAACATGGGCATCGAGGCAAAACTATAGATCGAGACTTCTAGCAATAGGCAAAGATAGTAATGTTATCGGGGTTCGGTCATCTTGCCTGAAGAGTTGTCGATGGGATCGTAAGAGGGGTCCTCGTTCTCAACCTCGGTAGTAACCTCGTGCTCGTACTTGTACTGGGCCTCAGCTTCCGGGTCTACTCAAACACAAGAACACAAGGCAACGAATCAAACAAGATGCAATGCGCAGAAAAAATTACTGGATGCATGCTAAGGAAGCACAGAAAGTCTACTTAGGAAGCACAGTGTTACAGCACAAAAATATGCATCAAGCAAAATGCTTCAAAACATACTAACAATAGGATATTATGAATCTACATGCAAAATCACACAAGTTACATATAAGACTTGCTCAAAACGGAGCAACGGGCTAAAAGTTACACCCAAAACAATAAACAAGCACAAGCTGAAAATAACAGCCACATAGCAACTTCGGGGCAATAAATAAATAGGCTACAGCACTCAAACATCATGGCAATGAGCATGGACATAAACTAGACATATCCTACAGCAAACAAGTTCATTGGCGCACCCCCAAAGGAGCCATGGATCAATAGCAACAAGCTATGACATATTGAACTTGACAACAAAATCTTGACAGCAGTAATTTGATGCAACTTGGGAGCAAGATTTAAATATGCTACAGCCACTCAAATAAGCATGTGAGAGCATGAATGGATAGCCAACAATATATACAACAAGGAATCATCAAGAGTCACCCCAAAACTATCATGGATTGGCCTAGAACAACAAGCAAACATGGCATCTGGAAATTACAGATTCCAGACTTAGTGAAATTTCACTAATGTTGAAACAGCAGTTTCATCATGGCATCTTTGAGAGCAAGTTTAAGTCACCTCAAAGCATAACAAGACAAGTGGTAAGTACCACAGTAAAGTACACATGATGGTGAATCCAAAACATCTAAGCATGCATCGAGGGGACAAACGCATCAATAGCAATGAGCTCCTCTACGAGGCATCTCGTAACGAGCTTAACAACACAACAGCCACATAGCACTTTGCAAAGTAGATAAGCATGGCAAGATGAAATCTATCATGCAAGCTAAAGCAATCAACATGTAGAGCATCTCAAGACGAACACGTGGACATATCATTTGCATCATTTGGATAAACATGCAAAAAGTTATCACATTGCAAAGATGACATGAAAACAACTACTAACAGCAGTTTATAACAAGATGCACTCTTCCAACAGATATTTAAGCATCTAGATGACCTCAAACATGCATGTCACAATGGAATGAAATGTAGTACAAGTCTCCACAATCATTTTGACATAACATTTGCTCAAAACGGACCATCACAAAAAAGTTATCCATGTTGCAAAACTGCTCCAGAAACTGAAATAACATGGACTTAGTGGATTTTGAAGCAACCTCAGATCTGAGTCAAACGGGGTCAACCGGGTGGCTGGAATCGCGGATCGGGCCGGACGGAGAGTGGATCGGGCTGTACGGCGCTAACGGGCCGGATGGCGGAGCGGACCCGGCGGCTTAACGGGCCCGGCCCGCTAGGGCGGCGATCCGGATCGGGGGGCGCTGGGGATCGGGAGCTCGGGGCTTCCCCGATCGGCGGCGTTGGGGCCTTCGAGGCCGGCGGCTGGCGCGGCTACCGGGCCATGGGCGCGGCCCACCTGGCCGATCTGGCCCAGGCGGTAGGGGCGATCGGATCGGGCGAGGGGATCCTCCCTCGCCTCGAGCAGCGGCGGCGGCCTTCGGGCGATGGAGCGGCTGGCCTCGCGCGGCCAGGGGCCGGCGGGAGGGAGGCGGGGCCGGCGGCCTGAGTGCCGGCCGGCGGCGGGGACCGGAGCGGCGGGGCGGTGGCGAGGGTGGACGGAGGCCGGGCGGCGGCGGTGAGGCGAGGCGCCGACGGGAAGAGCTCCTCCGGGGAGGTTCCGGCGAGCTCCTCCGGCGAGCTCCGGCCGGAGTGGAGGAAGGTGGCTGGAGGAAGGGGATGAAGGGGCTAGGGTTTTTTTATTTAGGGCAAAATTGGGGAAGATGGACAAATATATAGGCACAAGGATCTAGGGTTGTCCAAATGAGGTGTGGTTTTCGGCCACGCGATCAGAATTGGATAGCCTAGATGAAGGGAGTGGTTTGGGTTGGTTTGGTGGGCTGTTGGAGGGGTGTCTTGGGCCTCAAAGAGGGGGTACTTTCAGCCCACGAGAATAACTGTTGGGGTAGCAAACGAACTCCAAACGCGACGAGATTCGACAGGCGGGTTACACACACCAAAACAACAACACACGACAAGTCTCACGCCAAAAAGGAAACGTTACACGGCCAAACACCAAAGTAGGCCTCGGGGATGCCACGGACACGTGAGAGAGCTCCGGAACGCGAAACGGACAACGGAAAGTAACGAGTGGGACCGGATGCCAACGACAACACTAATGCAATGTGATGCACATGACTACATGATATGGATGAATGCCACACACGCACACAACAAAACGACGAAAACCCAAAAGACAAAGAACCCGGAATGGAATTGATGAAGCCAGAGATATCTTATATTGCCCAAAAGGGAAAGTATTACATCCGGGGCATTACAGTGGACTACTCCCTCCTCATCATGGTGGCCACCGGGATGATGAAGATGGCCACCTGTGATGATTTCCCCCTCCGGCGGAGTGCCAGAACGGGGTCTAGATTTGTTTTTCGTGGCTACACAGGCTTGCGGCGGCGGAACTTCTGATCTAGGGTTATTTCTGATGGTTTCTCTGTTATAGGATTTTTTGGCGTTAGTTTCATGCGAAGATAGGCCTCAAGGTGAGCACAACCCACCGGGGCACGGGTTGGGCTCCAGGCGCGCCCCGGTTGGTTGTGCCCTCCTCGTGGTTCTTCTAGCCCTCCCACTAAGCTTCGGGGGTCTCTTTGTTCCAAAAAAAATTGTCAAAAAGTTTCAACCCATTCCGAGAACTTTTATTTCTGCACAAAAAACAACACCATGGTAGTTCTGCTGAAAACAGCGTCAGACCGGGTTAGTTCCATGCAAATCACACTAAAACCATATAGAATTGTTGTAAACATGGCACGAATACTTCATAAATTATAGATACGTTGGAGACGTATCAATAGGATGCGGCTCCACATATTTCTCTTGTTCGTTTTATTCTTTCCAAATCTTCTCCCAATATCTTTCCCCTTTTTCTCTGTGCCGCATATTGGATCCATTGTTGTGGCCAACCAAGATTTGACCAACAAGATATCCTCAAAAGTTGAGAATGGCGGACTTCTTGCCTTTGCAGTCTTTGGCTTCTTCTTCTTCTTCTTCTTCTTCTTCTTCTTCTTCCTGCTCGAATTAGGATTTGAAGTTCTCCCAACTTCAAATGGAGGGCAAGTCAGATCCCCCAATCCGTAGTCCATTTGGGTCGGATCTTGATTATCATTGATCATGTCTGACATGATCAACTCCTAAATTATCATTGTTTGCAAGCATTCATCATGTCCGAAATGAACTAGCGGTCTATTGAAAACATTGAACTAGGAACAAGAACATACCGACTCTCGTTGTGTTATTCCGTCGAACAGGTCCTGGGCAGCCCGGGTGCCGCTGGTACCCATGCTTATCCACACCCGAATGAGCTGCGGCGAGCGACAGGTGTCCACCAGGGGCATCTGCGTGAGCGAAAAGGTCTCCGGAATGCTCCAACCGGTCCTCGGATCCTCTTCTGTCCCAAAACCTAGTCTGATGGCGCTACACTTGTCGGTGGCGGGATGGATGGGGTGCAGGGTTCAGGGAATGGCGGGGGGAGGGGCAACTGCTCGTCCATGTCTGCATCCTCTCACAGAGCCGCCACCACTTCCCTCTCTTGATGTCGATGTCGCCGGTTCCTCCGGGCTATGTTCTCTGACTTGCATGACAAGCTGAGGACAGGACGCCGACAGATGAGGCAGACGCAACCTCTGTCGCGGCAGTCGCGAATGGGCTGACCGACATTTAGGGTGGCGGATCAAGACCGGCGGTGAGGATGGGGAGCAAGGGTGGTGGACAGCGAGGGCTCGGAAGCGGGAAAGGTTGGAGGGAGGTAGGAGGAGGGTTTAGTAGATTTGGTGCAATTTGTGGTGGGGTAGACCTATCGGATCCGTCGTGGCGGACGCGCCCGGGCATCCGCATATCCGCCCTATATTTTGGCTGGATACTGTTAGGATTTAATTAATTCTCTTAATTAAAGGGATAATCCTCCCTATGTAATATCTCGTGCGGTTGTTTTAGCAATCGTCGCCACCCACTCTCATGCCCCTGTGAACGGACACATCTCTTCGTTCGCGTCTGTTCCCTTGTATATATACTGCGATCGTCAATGGAATAAGAGAGAGTTGATTCATTTTGCCTCGTTTCACTCTAACACGTTATCAGCCCGTTGCTCTCCGTTGAGAGAAAGAGGCCATGCCCGAGACAGCGGTTACGCCCGCATCTCATGGTTGTCGGCGTCTCGCTTCCCAGCCCGCCGGAGGCCTCGCCATCACGCAGCCGCGGCCGCCGCCCTGCCGCGACGCGGTCGTCCGTGCCACCGGACTTGTGCCCTCCGCACGCGCCCTAGACCATGATCTATGTGCTGCGACGCACCCCTGCGCCCGGCCGCGCGCCCTTCTTCCCATGGCCGCTGCCCGACCACTCCGGCGCTCTGCCGCGCCCTCGCGCGCGCCGAACCAGCGCACGAGGCAGTGGCCGCTGGGGCTTCTCCGTCGAGCGCCCGGCCTCCGCGCCCCGTGCACCCCCCGTCGTGCGGCCGCGCCGGCGGTGCCACGACCTTCGCGCCGTCGGACACCCCAGGCCTCCGCGCCACGCC